>CM074280.1:32486677-33086677 GCA_037194245.1 Opsariichthys bidens | reverse complement strand
AACAGTCAAAATATTTAATCTAGTTCCATCTAGTTTAAGATCTTTTTGATCATGCCGGTATGGGACGGTTTGTTGGGATATGTGCCACTGGCTGATGAGTCGGTAAGGTCTTCACAAAGGATGAGCTCGTTCACACAGTCTCCGCCGACACCACAGGGCCACATTGCTGCCGCACACAGGCACAGGTTCCCCCGTTCCCTGGAAACTGGTGCTTATATTTTACAATATACAGCAATATATGCATTGACCATGCATGGCTATATATTGATGCATATAAAACATTTATAAATGAAGAAAGAAACAACATTACATATAATTTCTACAAAGTTTTATCCTTTATTGTGCACAAATATTGCACAGACATGTTCCCATATAAATGTGAATGTATTGTACACACATATACACACACATTCACAGAATGAGTTACAATCAGTGGTTACAGACTTCTAGTTCCCAGCATGCTTGGCTTCTGACTGTTACATGTCAAAATTAAGTGTCATGAGTTTTGTTAAATATTAATATAGGGGGAGATCTGTTAGTGTTTAATGTTCTATTATTTTGGAATTTAAAAGGTTTCTGGTATGTGTGAGTGTAACAAGGTTAGTAAATATGGGAAGAAGGAGGTGGGAACCGGCGAACGTTAAACATAACTTTAATAACAATAAAATAATCAAACAACAAAACAAAAGCTAATAGCGACTGCTGCACACACAAACATAATATAACATAATAATCCAGGCCTGGTCCTCTCTCATCCTTCACTCTCATCGCTCCTCCTTTTATGCTTCTGGAGCTCCTCCATGAGAGATACGAGACCGGTGCAGTGCGCAGGTGATGCTCCTCAGCATCATGCCACCGGCCTCGTGCCGTTGTCTCACGGCTCTCGCCCTGCCCTGCTCGTCACACTGAGTTTTGGGGTCCCCATTGTGCTGAAGAGTGGAGTCTGTGGTTAAGATGCAGAGCAGTGATAGCTTCTTTGATAAAAACTTTTGCACATTCTGGCAGTGACACACTGCCAAGTATTTTACTGTCCTTCACAGGTCAAAGTTTGAACTCAATTATCTTATACAGTATGCTAGTGCAAGTATATAAAAATTAGTTCAAACTTTGATCTGTGGAGAGCAGTAATGTTATGATACACTGCAAAGTTTTAGCAATCTCTCACCATGAGTAACAACTCATGTAAATATATTTGTATTGTTTTATGCTAGAGTTATACTAATGAAGGTACTTTTTAACCTCTTCACACAATCTCTTGTCTATGTAGGCTCAACTGTCGCTGTTGCTTGCATGCGTTCCAGTCTTTTCTGTTTATGCAGGTTTTCTTCAACTACCTTGTAAATCGACGTCCCAAGATTAAAAGGTTGCAGATTTGTGGATAAACTAATTACCACAAAAAATAAATAAATAGATAAATAAATGTGCACGTACAAAGCGTCTGGTTAGTTTATGGCATTAGCTTGTTTAAATTTGCTCTTCAAAGCTGAAATTTCTACCAAAGGCCAACTTAAGCAATAGAACTAATGAACAGCATCATGAGCAATTTATTTCTCCTGTTTTGTCTGAATGGCAGGGTATGGCAACTGTCATACGTAAATGCTGCCCCTGTGGTCTACGGGACATAAAGGAAGCCTTTAAATAAAAGTGTAATTGAGCTGCTTACACTGCCCTATATAATAAAAGAGCCAGCAAAGTGACAGGAAATTAAAACTAACACAAAAAACCCTGCTTACCTTTCACAACCCCGAATGTAAACTTGCGCTTAATAGAAACGGACAAATTATTTCCATGCACATATTACACAGAAATTATTAAATTCTAAAAATAAATAAATGCAAATGAACAAAAAGATGTGTTGCATTTACAATCCTGTGAAAACAGGGGGTGCCGCAGCACACCTACATCCCACACCTGAGGTTTTTACTTACCCTTGAGCAGAAATCATACACATCAAAATCCCCAGTATTAAATTAACACTGCTTGATGTCTCCTGCGGTCCACTCTAACAACTAACACTGAAGCAGTGATACAGTTACTTAAATAATTAAGTGATTAATTAAGTCATGATTGAGCATTAGTGATGAACACCTGCTGTTAACAAGCAGAATCACTGAAGAAAAGAGAAACACAAGAACTACAACTGACTTCAGCCACAGTCTTAGATGAAATCAATTGAAGATAAAAGACATTAAATCTCTGAAGATCTGATTAAAACCTCCACAAACAGCATTACCAGCTTCACTTATTACTGACCAGATTGACTGTACTGATGTCATTCATCTACAGAAGACGATTTTCAGCTGGTTCTCCTGGCGTGAGTTTTGATTTACGAGTCTCAAACATGTTTGATATTTATGATTTGAGATCATGTGGGCTCCAACGTGATCAGGAGCAGCAAAATAATCATAATGACATCACACAATCGAGGATTTGTCCAGTCTGATCCGGGCTCTTGATCCTTGACTTTTTCAGGTTTTAGGTTTTTTTCTTTTTCTGGCTGCTGTGGACACCCACACATGACATGCAGGAAAATATTAGTAGGCTAAATCACACAATTTACTATTTCGTTCCCTTGATTTATAAATCGTGCACAAGATTAACTTTGTTCTCTTGATTTGCTTAATCGTGTGCATGATTTAGTAAATTGAGGTAACAAATTAGTAAATCATGCACACAATTAATTTTTTTCCTTTATGTCATGTGCGGGGCTCCGTAAGCTGCTGTTACAGTGAAAATACACATTTGTTATAGAAGAAAGCAGAGAGGAAAGCTGATCAGGTGATGATTATGTATTGATGATGATGAAATCTTCATGACCTGATTCACTGATCTCATCCATTGTTTAATCCTTCATCCAAAGCAAATAAAGAAAGTAGTAACACTATTGCATATTTTATTCATGATGCAATCTGGTCAGTAAAGTGGAGTTGTTTAATCCTCTGCTGAGATCTTGAGAGATTTAATGTCTTTTATCTTCAGTTGGTTTCATCTAAGACTGTGACTGAAGTCAGTTATAGTTCTTGTGTTTCTTTTGTTCATCTTTCCTTCAGTGATTCTGCTTGTTAACAGCAGGTGTTCATCACTAATGTTCAATCATCACTTAATTAATAACTTAAATATTTAATTAACTTTAAAATTGCTTCAGTCATTAGTTTTTAACACTCTGTAAAGTGGATCATGTGTTCATTTAACACCGGGGATTTTGTCATGACAAGGAAATACAGTACACACACAGACTCTCCATTCTCTACACATTCAAATGATTGTTTCCATGATGAACACAGAGGAAAACATGTGGACACACATGTGAACGAGGAAGAAAATTAGAGTAATACACAAATGATGCACAGCAAAATCCCCAGTGTTAAAAATAACCTCTCAGTGTTCATATGTGTGCACACTACAGGGTGTTAAACTAACACTGAAGCAGTGCTGAAGATAATGAGAGAATTAAGAGATTAATTAAGTGATGATTGACCATTAGTGGAGACACCTGATGATAATAAGCAGAATCACTGAAGGAAAGATGAACAAGAACAGAAAAAAGAAAAGAGTAGTCATCACCCCCAGAAGGCACCTTTTTTCCTTGAATCAAACAAAAACGAGAAAGAAACACTTATGAATCATGTTTACGCTGGGATGCAAACGTATGAAGATTAGAAAAGATGACACAGCAGGACAAACACAAAATCCCCCAGAAATCATATATTTAGATGCTCAAACATGCTCAGACAAAGCTTACATGAACGCAAAAACACATCAGAGTGAAACAGGATTGCTCCATCTACTGGTTGACTGATTGTTTTGATCTTTGTAAAGCATGAGGGCAAATTTAACTGTACAAGTTGGATAAATGGAGATATTATAAATGGGTTGTTGTCTAACCTTCAAGCCACACTGAATTTCTGGCCTCAGTGAATAAATCACATGAATAAACTGAGCATCTGCTCTTTGCTCCCTAAAACAAAACCAATGTTAGTTTTGCCTCACATCACATTCCAGATGCAGTCGAATGCAGCGCCTCAGATCTGTAACGTCACTTAATTTAGCAAGACTTAAATTTAAAGCTTGAATCATCAGCCGACACCAAAACACAACCTGCCGTTTTCTTTGGACAGAATCCAGTCGTCATCAGTGCTCAATGAATCTTGGGATAGGCTGGCCTTTGAAGGATTTCCCGGAGAAAGAAGGATGTATTTGTAGGCTGCATTCGAAGAAGCCTTTGAAATAAGTCGGGTTTCAACGCACCGCTGTGACTCATTCAGTCTTTGAATAAAGCCTCTGGATTATGACACAGGTCTTGTATCCTCAATATGTTTGAATTATGATTTAAACCATGTTGGATTTTGTAATTTAATGATCATTCTGATTGTTACGAAGATCCAAATGCAGGCTTTATTTAAACAGGCGTAGTCAGAGAATAGGCAGACTCCTGATCGTAAGACAGGCAAAGGGGTCAGGTCGGGCAGATAACATTCACTGTCCAGTACAACAAGCAAAGATCAGGACAGGCAGCAGGAATCAAATAACGTAAAACAGACAGCATCAAAAACAGGAACGCAAAAATGGGAAATAAACGCTCAGAAATGATCACTAAAGCAAATCAAGACCTTGCAATGTGTGCAAGACTGAATGTCTCTTAAATAGTCCGGATAATGAGCTGCAGCTGGTTGAGGTGATCAGTGACTAGGTTCGGGGCTTCTGAGAAATGTAGTGTGCATGTGTGTGAGTGATGCATTGTGGGGAACCGATGGTGAGGCAATAGTTCAGAGTGGAGTGCCCTCTGGTGTCTGTTAACGGCACTCCAGCAGATAATCGTGACACTGATGTTGGGAAACAGTCAAGAGATCAGATTTCTGGTTGTACATGAGTTTATTTGAGCTGCACGTTATTTTTAGCACAAAAGGATTAGATATTTTACACCCAACCTTATTCCTTTAAGAATCAACAATATTTCATTTAGCTGAGGCTCATAATGTTCCTGCTGATTCACATTAATAGAGTCATTTCCAATCTAAAGACTTGATGAATACATGAAACTCACTGTAATATACTAGTCACAACAGCACACAGATATCCTTAAAACACAGGAATTGAGGAAAATTAGGAATTTTACATAAATTATATCATGACAAAATAGAAAGAAAACAGTATAAACACACATCTAATGATGAGTATATGATGCCCTTTGACCTCTCACAAAATTCAGTTCATTCTGAAGTTAGTAAATGACACAAAAAAGAGTTTGTAAAAGCAAACAGCGGTTCTGGACGTCGAAGCTCTTAACTATTAACAACTTAAGAAAAAAAGGTTTATTTACATGATATCCTAATATGAATGTCTCTTTTATTTGATTGTGTAACATTATCAGACTTGTTTAATTTTATGTCTAATGCTATGTAGTTTATTTTTGCATTATATTACCATATTTTTGAATAATGCCATCCAATCATTTCACTCAAACACGGAGGATACGACTCTTTTATGATGATCAAACCAGATATTTGGTATTTCAGTGCATTAAAAAAGTGAACATTATTGTTTATTACAATAAGTTCTCGTAAACCTTTAATTTAATCTCCTCAAAATATGGAGTAATTATTAATATTTCAATCTTTGTCTAATTCTAATGCACTTTAATGTGATCTGATGTTTGTATTCTTGCAGTTCTGTAATAAAATAAGGTGATCAGACTCTGAAGAATTGCACATTCATGTTCAGTATGGATTACATCCTCAACTTTAAACAATAAAATATGCGTTTCTTTAGCGTTCATCTTTTTTCTTTGTTTCACAGTGACTGTAAACTGAGGTTGGTGCCTTTAGAAGAAGAATTTGTGATAAATTGTACATGAATAAATCACAACAATCCCGTGCTGTGATTCAGGAGGCAGAAGTTCTTATTCTACTATTTTAATCGTTGATGTGGAAGTGTGATAAAGGCCTGTTGAGAAGGTCATCTATTAAATGCCATTAACTAATCATTTAATACCATTAAATATGAAGGATCTGTATATGATATTCTATTTTATTAAACTGTAGGGCTTGTTTTGATTATTAACTACAACAAATTCATTTTTATTATAAAATTTGTCATTAAAAAGGTCTAAATTTATACAACTGATCTGAGATCAGTTAAGACCATATAGACACTGGTTCATGAGTTCACAGAGATCATTGAGGCAAACTATTAAAATATCGAATTGTTTCATAAAAGTAACAAAGCTGAATTTACTGAAATCACGTGACTTTGGCAGTTTGATTCGTGTTCTGAATGATTCACAAAAATATTATAGGTAAAATTATTACTTTATAAGGAGGTGATGAATGAAAATGAAGTTAGAGGAAGAGAACACAAGCATTTGTTTTCTTACATGAAATGTATGTGTATCTTCACTCATATCTGCTGCAGATGAAGTTGAGTCTGTCAGTCTCAGGACGGCTGATCCAGCGCTGATCTCCTCTAGAATTAATAGCTCCAGATCTCACTCCAGACTCACAGAGCTCTGAATCATCCTTCTCCCAGTTCTGATAGCACAAGATCTCTCCGCTCACCCAGAACCAGAGGCCCACAGTGCAGGAGTGACGTAAACCCAACCACACCGCCTCAGTAGACGCCCGTTTAACCACATTCATCACCTCACGCTGCATCTCTTCTGAATGAACCGAGACCAGATCCACATGATTCTGTCTGCAGTATCTCAGAGCTTCAGACCACGTCAGATTCTCTTTGATCAGAATCAGTTTATCTGGACACAAAGCAAACCACAAGAAACACTAGAGAGAGACTGATCAAAAACAACATGCAGAACAAACACTGTGGAGGAATTTGTCATGTCAGACATGTAGCGTGAACTTTAAGATATCTGGAGGTGATGGATGGATTGAGTGTGTTTTGTGAGGATCTGCTCACCTTCATGACACACAAAAGGTTGCTGATTACTGCAACGGACGTCATTCCATTCTCCCTGAGCTTTATCAATGACCGCTACACAGTTTTCATCTCCACCACTAGGTTCATTAAACCTCCAGTGTCTGAATGAGGAGATACTCTGATCTGACCACTGCCATGAGTCTCTGAACAGACCGATCCAGACCGGTGATCCAGATGAAGAATGATCACTGATGATCTTCTGAACCTGTTGATCTTCATTCTGGTTCCTCACACTGACCAGATCAATGTGATTCTGTCTGCAGTGACTCTGAGCGTCTCTCCAGTTCTTCATCTCATTGACAAAGACGAGTCCTGAGGTCACTTTGAGAACAACAATAATAAAATCAGTTTCATGAATCAGTTTGTTGATTATTCTTCTGCTGCTTTATGGTTTGGATGTGAACAGGAGCAGCAGTAGAAACATCAGAAACACGAGTCATTCAAAGACTGTTTCTACAGCTGATGATTTATTGAATCTTCTCAACATCTGCAGGATTATTTTAAAAATTTAACATGAAGTAACATTTCTGAACATGATGATGATTTTATAAACTGGAAATTGTACATTTGAGGATCATAATTCGACTCTCTCCAATTACAAAGGCACAAAATATAAAAAAAGAAGGAGAAGGGATGCCAAAAGAATGGGAAAGGAAGTGATAAGAGGCTGATCTTATATCTTGGTATTAATAAGAATATTCCTCCCAAAATTAAGATAATAGCTTTACTAGTTTAAACCCGTCATCAGGGGTTGAAAGAGTACTGAAAAAATCAACATGTCAAAATAGAGCTGTGCATGAAGTGCTGTAGAGTAAATGCAGATTAATAGACCTGCAGAAACACAGAGAATAAGAGAACAAGTCTGTGTTGACTGACGCTTCAGCAGCTTTAAAGATATTATATTAAAGATAAAGATATTCGTTATTAGTATGAATAATTTAAAAACTACATTGGAAAGAGTGTCCTCTGCTGCCATCTACAGTTTATAGTGGACATTTCACTGCCATTTTCATTTTAAATGTCTTTGTTATTAACTAGCGAACAGAAATCCTCCAATAAATAAAAACATTTGCTATTCATTTTCCTGATCTCCTTGAATAAAAATGAGAAATGTCAGCTTGATCTTATTTAGACTGAATTTACATATAGAGATAATAATAAAGTGTTTAAAATAATAGGCTACATGTGTTTAAAATATTATTTAAAACATATTGTCTGTTCAAACATCTCATGTGTTCATCATAGAGTCAAATGGCCCATATAATAGTTTCATAGTCATTTCAGCATGAAAAATCATCTTAATCTGCTGCATTTCTCAGAAATCTGAGGACGAATATTGATGATGTGAGTAATAATAATCTCTGATCTGATTCACTCATTTATATACAGTGAGTCAATTGATTCATTTACTGTAATTATTATTTATGGAACAAATAAGGGGTTTGTGGTAGTTTTGTAATCTGATTTAACCTTTAATTTAATCCATAAAATGATCAGCAAAAGGTCATTTCATGTCTCTTTATATTTCATCTGGACTTAAGTAAAACATGCAAAGGAAGTTTTGAAATATTTCATGTAGTTTGGATTGTATGAGTTTCCCTATCAGGATATAAACAAGGATTATCCACAGTTTTGACAATGAATGGTGTCTCAAAGTAAACTGAGCTCCCTCTACTGGTCATTGCATTATTGCACATTCCAGTGTGATGAGAGAGAGGAGGATTGTGGGTAGAGAGAGGAGGATTGTGGGTAGAGAGAGGAGGAGTGTGGATAGAGAGAGGAGGATTGTGGGTAGAGAGAGGAGGATTGTGGGTAGAGAGAGGAGGATTGTGGGTAGAGAGAGGAGGATTGTGGGTAGAGAGAGGAGGAGTGTGGATAGAGAGAGGAGGATTGTGGGTAGAGAGAGGAGGATTGTGGGTAGAGAGAGGAGGATTGTGGGTAGAGAGAGGAGGAGTGTGGGTAGAGAGAGGAGGATTGTGGGTAGAGAGAGAGGAGGAGTGTGGATAGAGAGAGGAGGATTGTGGGTAGAGAGAGGAGGATTGTGGGTAGAGAGAGGAGGAGTGTGGATAGAGAGAGGAGGATTGTGGGTAGAGAGAGGAGGATTGTGGGTAGAGAGAGGAGGATTGTGGGTAGAGAGAGGAGGAGTGTGGGTAGAGAGAGGAGGAGTGTGGGTAGAGAGAGGAGGAGTGTGGATAGAGAGAGGAGGATTGTGGGTAGAGAGAGGAGGATTGTGGGTAGAGAGAGGAGGATTGTGGGTAGTAGAGAGAGGAGGATTGTGGGTAGAGAGAGGAGGATTGTGGGTAGAGAGAGGAGGAGTGTAGGTAGAGAGAGGAGGAGTGTGGGTAGAGAGAGGAGGAGTGTGGGTAGAGAGAGGAGGAGTGTGGGTAGAGAGAGGAGGATTGTGGGTAGAGAGAGGAGGAGTGTGGGTAGAGAGAGGAGGAGTGTGGATAGAGAGAGGAGGATTGTGGGTAGAGAGAGGAGGATTGTGGGTAGAGAGAGGAGGATTGTGGGTAGAGAGAGGAGGAGTGTGGGTAGAGAGAGGAGGAGTGTGGGTAGAGAGAGGAGGAGTGTAGATAGAGAGAGGAGGAGTGTGGGTAGAGAGAGGAGGAGTGTAGATAGAGAGAGGAGGAGTGTGGGTAGAGAGAGGAGGAGTGTGGGTAGAGAGAGGAGGATTGTGGGTAGAGAGAGGAGGAGTGTGGGTAGAGAGAGGAGGAGTGTGGGTAGAGAGAGGAGGAGTGTGGGTAGAGAGAGGAGGATTGTGGGTAGAGAGAGGAGGAGTGTGGGTAGAGAGAGGAGGAGTGTGGGTAGAGAGAGGAGGAGTGTGGATAGAGAGAGGAGGATTGTGGGTAGAGAGAGGAGGAGTGTGGGTAGAGAGAGGAGGAGTGTGGATAGAGAGAGGAGGAGTGTGGGTAGAGAGAGGAGGATTGTGGGTAGAGAGAGGAGGAGTGTGGGTAGAGAGAGGAGGAGTGTGGATAGAGAGAGGAGGATTATGGGTAGAGAGAGGAGGAGTGTGGGTAGAGAGAGGAGGATTGTGGGTAGAGAGAGGAGGAGTGTGGGTAGAGAGAGGAGGAGTGTGGGTAGAGAGAGGAGGAGTGTGGATAGAGAGAGGAGGAGTGTGGATAGAGAGAGGAGGAGTGTGGGTAGAGAGAGGAGGAGTGTGGGTAGAGAGAGGAGGAGTGTGGATAGAGAGAGGAGGATTATGGGTAGAGAGAGGAGGAGTGTGGATAGAGAGAGGAGGAGTGTGGATAGAGAGAGGAGGAGTGTGGGTAGAGAGAGGAGGAGTGTGGGTAGAGAGAGGAGGAGTGTGGATAGAGAGAGGAGGATTGTGGGTAGAGAGAGGAGGAGTGTGGGTAGAGAGAGGAGGAGTGTGGGTAGAGAGAGGAGGAGTGTGGATAGAGAGAGGAGGATTGTGGGTAGAGAGAGGAGGATTGTGGGTAGAGAGAGGAGGAGTGTGGGTAGAGAGAGGAGGAGTGTGGGTAGAGAGAGGAGGAGTGTGGATAGAGAGAGGAGGATTGTGGGTAGAGAGAGGAGGATTGTGGGTAGAGAGAGGAGGAGTGTGGGTAGAGAGAGGAGGAGTGTGGGTAGAGAGAGGAGGAGTGTGGATAGAGAGAGGAGGATTATGGGTAGAGAGAGGAGGAGTGTGGGTAGAGAGAGGAGGAGTGTGGGTAGAGAGAGGAGGAGTGTGGGTAGTGAGAGGAGGAGTGTGGATAGAGAGAGGAGGATTGTGGGTAGAGAGAGGAGGAGTGTGGGTAGAGAGAGGAGGAGTGTGGATAGAGAGAGGAGGATTATGGGTAGAGAGAGGAGGAGTGTGGGTAGAGAGAGGAGGAGTGTGGGTAGAGAGAGGAGGAGTGTGGGTAGAGAGAGGAGGAGTGTGGATAGAGAGAGGAGGATTGTGGGTAGAGAGAGGAGGAGTGTGGATAGAGAGAGGAGGAGTGTGGATAGAGAGAGGAGGATTGTGGTTAGAGAGAGGAGGATTGTGGGTAGAGAGAGGAGGATTGTGGGTAGAGAGAGGGCCAGTAGAAATCTTGTTCCAGGACCCTAGAGAAGACCTTATAGGTCCTCCTGGCTTCTGGGACCACTCTACACAATCCCCCTTCTCAAACTGTGTTTTTTTGAGTTAAAAAAAATGTGCAAATGTTAATATTAACGTGCAAAACTGATATTATTAGATTTTGTTGACTACATCTTTGCACTTTTAACTAGATATTTTCTTCAGCTCATTTTATGGTTGAACAGAGTTCCCTGAAACACAAACTAATCTTACCAAAGTCTTTTCTGAGTTATCCTGAAGACTTTGGTAAGATTTGTTTGTCTTTGTGTTTCAAATTATTGATCCAAGAAGTTCAAATCTGTTAATATGTTGCCAACTTTACCAAACTTTACCCGGAGCAGTTCACGTCCACAGACTCAGATTTATGCGTTTGTTTTCAACACCATCAACACCAAAATAAATCTTCTTCAGTCAGGTGGAACAAGAGCTCTGTAAGTAGTTTGTGTTCATTATTATTGTGATGTTTTGTGCTTTGAGCTCTAACATTTCTATCTGGTCTGACCTCACATAGTGTCCATAGAGACACAGAGAGAGCTGTGATGTTACACATTTAGATCACTGAGACACAAACTGTTGACTGGGTCTTATGTTGCTGCTGCTGACCCTTCGTCAAGAACATATTAAACATTAAGGCATCAGTTGAAGCCTGTTTTTTCTAATCAGAACTAAATGTTCTGGAGACGTTATATTTGGTATGTGGTGCATCTATAAACTAATGGTTGTTGTAATTTTAAATAGATGAACTCACTGTTGTTGCAGATGAAAGTCCAGCTGTCACTACATGAGAAATCATGCCATTGTCCATTCATCATCACAGCACACCTCTTGTTTCCGTTATTTGGTTGTCCAGTAGACCAGTTCAGATAGAGCGCAGGATCACCTGAAGACCACTGCCATTTATCAACACCCGTCTTCTCCAGCCCAATCCAGACATACGAAACCTCAATCATACTCTTCAGCTCGTTCATGTCGTTCATGTTGTCAACGGTGGCCAAATCTGTGTAATTCTCTCTGCAGTATCTCTGAGCTTCAGTCCAGGTCTTCATCTCGTTTATAAAGTGATACTGTCGCTGAACACATTCAGATACGGAGCAGAGAGCTGTGAAAGAGAGGCTTTGATTTAATGCTTTTCATAACAGAGTCAAACCTGATGAAACTAGAAACCAGAAATAAAACAACAAACACACTCACCAATGAGAAGAAGAATGAAATATAGAGTTTGCTCCATTTCTGAGGAAGAAACACATTGAAAAACTCATGAATTCACTGTACATAATCATTCAGACAATATTAAGATCTCAAAGTCTAATAGTGTTTGAAGAATGAACATGTGAGTTGTTCTTACTTTAAAACTCGTGTGTTTCTGTCCTGAGTCTGATGTTTCTGTCTGCAGCTTTAAACAATATGATCATTATATCTGCTCTCGTCTCTCTTTCAGCCCTTAATTTGTTTTTTTTTCCTTAAAACCCCCACATCATATTCACTTCCTCAATATTTGTATTTGTCCACCTGTGTCCCTTTATTTGCATATTGACGTCTGTATCAGTCAGTATTATTTTATATTAATATGAACCTCAACCAAAAAATTATAATGAACATTTAAAATTGATATTTAAACATTCACAATTAAACAGCTTTAATGTTATCACTGGACTGCGTAACTCGTGTTACATCTTCATGTCCGTACACACTTGCACTTGACCATCTCTTACAGAACAAAAATATTTGGGAATATACTGTAAAACATAATGTGATATATTACATAATACATTTCCATATATGGGAAACTAGGGCTTATATTTTACAATATACAGCAATATATGCAATGACCATGTATGACTATATATTGATACAAATAAAACGTTTATAAATGAAGAAAAAAATGGCATTACATGTAATTTCTACAAAGTTTTATCCTTTATTGTGTACAAATATTGCACATACATGTTCCCATATAAATGTGAATGTATTGTACACACATACACACACATTCACAGAATGAGTTACAATCAGTGGTTACAGACTTCTAGTTCCCAGCATGCTTTGCTTCTGACTGTTAAAAGGAGTGTACATGTCAAAATTAAGTGTCATGTGTTTTGCTGAATATTAATATAGGGGGAGATCTGTTAGTGTTTAATGTTCTATTATTTTGAGTGAGTGTAATGAGTTTAGTAATTATAGGACGAGGGAGGCGGGAACCGGCGAACGTTAAACATAACTTTAATAATAAAATAATCAAACAACAAAACAAAAGCGAATGGCGGCAGTCCCTCACTGCATAATAATAACATAATAAAACACAAAATAAAATCCAGGTCTGGTCCTCTCTTGTCCTTCACTGTCGTCGTTCCTCCTTTTATGCTTCTGGATCTTCTTTCGTGAGAGATATGAGACCGGTGCAGACAGAAGACATTAAATCTCTGAAGATCTGATTAAAACCTCCACAAAAAACATAACCAGCTTCACTGATTACTAACCAGATTGACTTTATGTAATGACAGCGGGTTGAAATCCAAAAGCAGCTTTATTTATAAACTTAGTCAGTTTTAGGGTTCAACGGTCAACTCAACAGCAAACAGAAGTGGCAAGGAACAGGCAGGCTCGTACTAAAATCCAGAAAATTGGTCAAGAGGCGGGCCGATAAACATCAAAACAGAGAAACAGGCAGGATCAGAAAACAGGCAAACAAGACAGGGGATAATGCTCGGAATTTCAATACAATGATTAACAATACTTCGCAGTGAATGTAAGTGAGAGTAGTGCTTATATAGTGATGGGATGTGAGTGTAATCAGATCAAGGTAATGTGCTACAGCTGGCTGGGGTGATCAGTGACTGCGTGAGGGGCTTGTGGGAAATGTAGTTCGTGTGACAGAGTCCATAGAATAAGAGGGCGACATCTGGTGGCAAGTGGACGGACGGACACCCCCCCCCTTCAGGAGTGGCTTTCAGACGCTCTAAATAAACAGCTCGGGAGGGAGGAGTGGGCCCAAGGGAGAAATGGAGGACCGGGTCCATGGAGCGGAGGTTGGCAGGACAGTGGGGGCTGAGTGGATGGCCAGGGCAGATCGGGCTGTGGGGATGGCCAGGGCGGATCGGTCTGCGCAGACGGCCAGGGCGGATCAGACTGTACAGACGGCCAGGGCGGAACAGGTTGTGTAGTCGGCCAGGAATGATTTCTAGGTCCCCAGGGCTGCTTTGGAAAAGCTGTAACACACGGCAAAGAACAGTTAGTGGAGAGCACCAGGACCATATCAGGGCAGCCAAGGAACTCAGGGACGACCGTCGTGGTCATTTCAGGGCAGACTAGGCTGACAGACAATTCGAGCCTGACAGACAGTTCGGGATTGACAAACATTTTGGGGATGGTAGACAGTTCAGGGTGAAGAGGCAGTTCGGGATTGACAGACAGTTCGGGGATGGTAGACAGTTCAGGGTTGACAGACAGTTTGGGGCTGACAGACAGTGGCGACCTCCGTGATCGCTTCAGAATAGACAGAAGGCACAGGTGCAATATCCGTGATTGCCATAGGCCAGACTGAAGGTTCAGGGGCGACCTCCGGGGTCGTCTGCAGGCAGACAGAGAGCTCAGATGAGAGTTGATGAGAGTTCCTTGGTGGAAACCGCTGACACCTCTGGAGGTTCTGCAGCAGTTGCCGCCACCTTTGGAGGTTCTACAGTGGTTAACTCAGGATGGACAGGGAGCTCAGGAACAATCTTAGTGATATTTTCAGGACAGACTGGAGGATCATGGATGACCTCCATGGTTGTGTCCGGGTATTTCAGGAAGTCAAGGATTGTGGTGGCAGAAAGGATTTCGTTTGGGTGATCAGACTCAAATCTGCTGTCAGAACCCTCCTTCAGGACTCCTGGAAATGGCACAGGATCTGGGTCGGGACCTGCTGAAATGCCATCTGGGTTTGTCGCAACGGGCTCAGGAACTGACTCTGTAGTGCCCTCCTGTGGCTGGTCCAACGCTGGAACCGATGTGTGTGTTGCCCACACATATAGTATGGCCATAGTCACCATGGACAGGGCTGCATCCTCTAACAACTAACTCAGGAATAGTAGGTGTGAAGTGAGCAGTCGCTGGCGGCTGGACAGGCGTGACGTGAGTCGTCTGAGGCTGGACAGGCGTGACATGAGCCGTCTGAGGCTGGAAAGGCGTGACATGATCCGTCTGAGGCTGGACAGGCGTGACTTGAGCCGTCTGAGGCTGGACAGGCATGACTTCCATGGCAGACCGCTGGACAGACATGGTTTGAACTGTTGGCTGCTGTGTACGCGTGGCTTGAACCGTGGACTGTTGGGCAGGTGTGGCTTGAACCGTTGGTGGCTTGGCAGGCGTGGCTTGAACCATAGATTGCCGGATAGGCGTGGTCTGAGCCGTTGGCTGCTGGGTAGGTGTGGCTTGAACTGTTGGCTCAGGTGAGTGAGGAGCTGGAGCTGCGGTGGACTCGGGTTCTTACGGCACGGCTTGCGCTTACGTCGGGGTTGAAGATGTTCGATGGTGACTTGATATGATTCCCAGTGATCTGCAATGACTTGGCTTGATTCACTGTGATTTATGCAGATTTGACTTGATTCAAGATGATCTAGGATGACTTGACTTGCCTCTGGACGAACAGCAGCGGTGCGCTGTGACTCTTGACGAACAGCGGCGGCACACTGTGACTCTGGGTGAACAGCCGTGGCGCGCTGTGACTCTGGACTGGCAGCCATTATGTGCACAGGCTTAGTGGTGACCGCCATGTTATGACTGAATTCAGGTGTGGGAATCACAGGGCATAATTGTTCATTATATTCTGAGTGAGGCGAATTCAAGGCTGATTGAACTGGCGGTTGTGCCCATTCAAGCTCAGCTTCTCCCACAGTGAACGGTGAGCCGAAAAAAGCAGTGCATAGTATATAAAGTCCTAAGACTACAATTAAAGTCCCCATCAGGGAGGCAGGTCTTCAATGGTTGATTTAAGCCCCGACGAAACAAATGTTTGAACAATGATTCTTCATACGGGACATGATCAGATAACCCACAAAAGTCCTGCACGTAATCCTCAATGGTTAATTTCCCTTGCAAAAGTTGCAGGAGTTGATCGAAGTAATCCATAGTGACTGTAATGTTGATGAAAGCCGCTGGATCTTGTTTGGGGCAAAGTATTCTGTAATGACGAGTCAGCAGGTTGAAATCCAAAAGCAGCTTTATTTATAAATGTACAGGCAATTTTCAACTCAACAGCAAACAGAAGTGGCAAGGAACAGGCAGGCTTGTAGTAAATATCCAGGCAATTGGTCAAGAGTCTGGGCAGATAAAACATCAAAACAAAGAAACAGGCAGGATCAGAAAAAAGGCAAACAAGACAAGGGTATAACGCTCGGAATTTCAATACAATGATTAACAATACTTCGCAGTGAATGTAAGTGAGAGTAGTGCTTATATAGTGATGGGATTTTAGTGTAATCAGATCAAGGTAATGTGCTACAGCTGGATGGGGTGATCAGTGACTGCGTGAGGGGCTTGTGGGTAATGTAGTTCGTGTGACAGAGTCCATAGAATAAGAGGGCGACATCTGGTGGCAAGTGGACGGACGACAACAGAATTCATTACACTTTATGTCATACAAGTTCTACAGGAGACGATTTTCAAATCTTAACTGATTTAAAAACTGTCAGAGACCAGAGACATAAGCCAGGTTCAACCAATTTTTAGCATTATAATCTTCTGAAAGCACACACTAGATGATCCAGCCGGACTGCAAGACTACACACCTGTCGTAATATTTTCACAGTGAGACGAGATCTCACAGAGACTCACAAGATCAAACGTGATTTGAGAATAAAACACAAGAAGGATGATCGTCATCAGCTGGTTCTCCTGGCGTGAGTTTTGATTTACGGGTATCAAACATGTTTGATATTTATGATTTGGGATCATGTGGGCTCCGACATGATCAGGAGCAGTAAAATAATCATAATGACATCACACAATCGAGGATTTTTCTGTCCAGTCTGAGCCGGGCTCTTGACCCTTGACTTTTTCACATTAGTGGTTTTTTTTTCTGGCTGCTATGGAGACCCGCACATGACATGCAAGACAAAATAGTAGGCTAAATCACACAATTTACTATTTCGTTCCGTTGATTTATAAATCGACTTATCGATTTATTATATTGAGGGAACGAAATAGTAAATCGTGTACACAATTTTTTTTTTCTTTATGTCATGTGTGTGGCTCCGTAGCAGGGCCGGCGCTACCTATAGGCAGAGCAGGCAGTGGCCTAGGGCCTCGGTCATGGAGGGGGGGCCTCCATTACCATTGGGGCGCAAAATACTAGGCTCTTTTTCTATTGGATATAGATGTAATGAAATCAACTATGTCACCGTATCAAAGTGTGTCCCACCTTCTGAATAAAAAAGATACGAAAAGGCAACTTTTCTGCAGCGGACTGACTTGAATTGAATTATGATGGCGCCGAAACGAACATCCTTCGCGGGATGCAAAGCGAAAACAGGCACGCGAAGAAGTGCAGCTCGTGATGTAGGTGTGCGGGTTGTCATCATCTGGTTTGGACTGATTATAATGTTTTCTAAAAATAAACGTGTTCTGTCGATCGCCGTCATTTCTGGATAAATCATTTGCCGGTTTATGAGTTTAAAAGAGCGCGAGCCAGACTGTCAGACACTTTGAATTTGTGCATATAGTGAATGACATCGCGTCGGGAGCTGACTAGATACTGAAGTGAAAGCAAAGTTTGTATTCAAAGTCAAAGAGCTAGAATATTTCAGCACTCTAGAGTGTTTTTTTTTTTTGTTTCAAAAAAGTACTTCTGAATACTTTAAATTCTGCATTACTGCTCTAACATAATACTTATTTTCAGTTTTCAAAATATAAATATTGTTATATTTAATGAAAAAAATAAGCGTACAATTTTATGAAGTAATTAAGTAGGCCTATTTCTGCGAAGTAGTTCGTTTCTTTCACTTTCACCAGCAGTTGATTTGTGTAGGCTTATACACTTAAGAATAAAGGTTCTTTATTGGGATCTGTGGTTACATGAAGAACCTTTAAAATCCATGGAACCTTTCCATAACAGGTTCTTTACTGTAGAAAAGTTTATTTAGATTCTTTTAGAATGTTCTTCACACTAAGAAAAACAAAATGGGTTCCATTAAGAACTGTTCACTGGAAGGTTCTACAGAGAACCAAAAATGGTTCTTCTATGGCATCACTGTAAAAACTCCCTTTTAGAATCTTTATTTTTAAGAGTGTATACCGCATATTTGAGGTATTTATGCCACAGCAATAAATCAATAGAAGGGGGGAATTTCCGTCCACTAAATGATTAAGGAATGATGTTCATTTGCTGAATTTTACTGTAGCCCTGTAAAGTGTGTTAGGCTACTGTAAATAAATTACTGAACAAATTACTACAAAAAACTAATCAAACAAACAAACAAAAAAACACACATGATAGCATCCCCAACATACAAATAAGAGATTACCTTAGTTAATATGGACATATAAAAATAAAATATATACATTTTAATAACAGATGTTATAAAGGTAAGGAATAATATTTGTTTCCAGTGTTTTATTAGGAGGGGGGCCTCCAAAATAAATTTTGCCTAGGGCCTCCAAATGTCTAGAACCGGCCCTGCTCCGTAGGCTGCTGTTACAGATGAAAACACACATTTGTTATAGAAGAAAGCAGAGAGGAAAGCTGATCAGGTGATGATTATGTATTGATTATGATGAAAGTGACCTTCATATAGTGACCTGATTCACTGATCTCATCCATTGTTTAATCCTTCATCAATAGTAAGTTGTAGTGTTAATACATGTGAATTCTACATTACCACCTCTGTGAACCTACAAGACTTCCAGCAGCAATTAGTTAGTTTGAAAAATCTTCTAACATTCACACAATCATTCACAGAAAAAAATTTAAAACTACAACATTATTAAGACACAAACAGACATCAAGAACAGTGATGATGAAAATATATGAAAACAAAAAATGAACTCTGAACATCACAAAACAGACTACAAAAAATCAACATAAACAACAGCAAAACTAAAAGCAAATAAAGAAAGTAGTAACACAGTTCAGCTGTATATTTTATTCATGCTGCAGTGCATGCTGGGACTTCTGTACCATAGTGGCACCCAGCATGCATTGCAGCATTAAACCTTTTGTTGATTGTCATCATTGTTCAGATTCATACTCCGATTCATAATGTCTGATTTCCATGTTAGTGATTTCAAACTAACCACTTCAACATCTAAACCTGTTAATTCTCAATAAGAACTTTTGTAGTATGATAGAAATATCATAGAAAATAAAATATGATAGAAATACAGTCAATCTGGTCAGTAAAGTGGAGTTGTTTAATCCTCTGCTGAGATCTTGAGAGATTTAATGTCTTTTATCTTCAGTTGGTTTCATCTAAGACTGTGACTGAAGTCAGTTGTAGTTCTTGTGTTACTCTTGTTCATCTTTCCTTGAGTGATTCTGCTTGTTAACAGCAGGTGTTCATCACTAATGTTCAATCATCACTTAATTAATAACTTAATTATTTAATTAACTTTAACACTGCTTCAATTATTAGTTCTCTGTAGAGTGGATCATGTGTTTTTGTCATGTGGGATTTTGTCATGACAAGGAAATACAGTATACACACAGACTCTCCATTCTCTACACATTCAAATGATTGTTTCCATGACGAACACAGAGGAAAATATGTGGACACACACGTGAACGAGGAAGAAAACTAGAGTAATACACAAATGATGCACAGCAAAATCCCCAGTGTTAAAAATAACCTCTCAGTGTTCATATGTGTGCACACTACAGGGTGTTAAACTAACACTGAAGCAGTGCTGAAGATAATGAGAGAATTAAGAGATTAATTAAGTGATGATTGACCATTAGTGGTGACACCTGATGATAATAAGCAGAATCACTGAAGGAAAGATGAACAAGAACAGAAAAAAGAAAAGAGTGGCGAATTGTAGCCAAGTATGGTGTGCCATATTTAAAATGTGTGCTCTGCAGTTCTCCCATCCAAGTGCACACACACACACACACACACACACACACACAGCAGTAAGTATTGAACAGTGGTCAGGTGTTTTTGCTGTGGTCTGATGACTTGCTAATAAACTCAGACTTACTCAAGGCCACTTCAGTTGAGTGTAATGAGAGTGGAAGAGAGTGCTGTTCATTCCCTCCATCCACCAACATCTCCTGCCTATACTGAGACTCGAACCCGCGACCTTAGGCTGGCCCCAAACTTGAAGATTTTAAGCCTAATTGTGGGCCAACGATCAGGGGGTCTGGGCTGATTCAAGGCATCTCACATGCAATTTTTGTCCAAAAATTCTCAATTGTGTGATGTCATTATGATTATTTAACAGCTCCTGTTGGAGCCAGTATGATCCCAAATTGTAAATATCAATAATGTTTGATATTTATGACTCTTGATCGGGCTGACTCTGACGTGATATCTGCAATAGTCAATGAGAGCAACCGTCACCTACCGGATGTTGTGTGTTTCTATAACTGAAACTCGACACAAACTTGCCACGAAAGTCGAGCATTGAGAAAGAATATCACCCAAATTCTTTTTTTCTCGTTTGTTTTTCATCCCGTAAAACAAAACTCATGTCAGGAGAACCAATACATTCTACACAGTAAAGTCCTCCTCAAAACATTTTACCAATTAATAATGGAGAACGTTACAGTGACGTGATAAACAGCAAAACATGAGTGTTAAATGATCATCTCAATGTCTTTATGGGTTCAATCTACAGAAACACTGAAGCAACAGCGTTCAATGAGATGTTTAAGAGATTTTAAGTTTGACTTTATTTCTGTCAGACGTCGACAGACGTTCTTGAGAATTAACGGGTTTAGATGTTGATGTTTTATTGAGAGTTTCATCTAAAGTCATCATTATGGTGATCAGTGTTCCCTAAAGAAGGCTCGAACCCCCTGAAGAACATCAAAATAAGAAGCATACAGCAGCTTTACTAATGTTAAAAAACATTATTTTTGTCTTACATTTCATAATAAACTCAGACAAGCTCAGTACCGACTCATTTTTCGTCCAAAGTATAACAAACTCGTACTTCTATGAGTAATAGTTCTCTATAAATCTGAACCTTTTTTTGGGAGGGATCTACATATCAACTTCTCATAATCATTAAACACTGCCACCCGAACTCTGGTGCGCACCAAACAAGTGGACCAAGAAAGATGAAAGGATATGTCTCAGTCAGCTTCCAAATGAAGTCTGGTGCGGTCCAAATGATATATGAACGCAACATGGACCAAAGACATGTAAATGAACCAAAAACAGGAAGATGAGACGCTAAAAAGGACAGAAACCTCGCGGTGATTGTTTTTCTTGTAGTCGTGAGTTTGCCCAGCCCAGGCTTCAGACGCGAGGGATTCCTCATTATCCCACTGAAATAATAACATCATCTTCTGCTGCTATTTCAGTCTTCAATTCTTAACAAATTCGTTCAGATTCTTTATTCATAAAACATGAACACATTTGCATGTAAACACATCCTCATCACACATTTTCTTGTATCCACGCCACATTTAGACGTTCAAGGTGGACAATATTTACATATCGGAGGTGAAACAGATGGATAAACAGCGAGAGCTATTGATGTAGTCAGATTTCATCCAGTCTTAATCATCTGTTAGTTTTATTGCAGCAACAGTAAAGTTACTCTATAACTGTGTCCCAGTTCAGAGCTGCGTCCTCGAAGTCCACGAAGGTCGAAGTGAGTGTTGTTAAATGTGACGCTCTAGTCTACAAGACATTTATTTATTTATTTATTTATTAAAAAAGGCAGGTGTATCTCAAACTAAGACCATGGCCAGGTAAAATAAGTCAGTTTTTCTCTCTTAATTTTACCCAGTGTAATGCCACGCCAGCAGAGGGAGCCCTCTCCCGAATACTGACTGTTCTCCGCTCCCTCTGCTGCCAACTGGCACTTCCTGTTTTGGGCCTATTTAGAGTGAGTGTGTGCAGTTGCTCACTGTGAAGTATTGCCAGTTTCACTGCCTTACCAAGCGTTACCCATGTTATCTTGCCTGCTACCATTGTTCACGACCTCGCCTGCTTTACCCGTTTCACCGCCTATTGGATTATACCTTGTGTTTGTTTGCCTGATTGGACTGATGTATGTATTTGGACTCAAAGCCTGTTTACCGACCTACGTCTCTTGGATTACCCTTGTGTTCGTTTCCTGTTTGGACTGCTATTTTGTGTATGACCCTTTGCCTGTTTACCCATTTATGTGTACATCTCTTATTGTTAATAAACTTCCGCAAATGGATTCCGATGCCTCTGCCTTACACCCAGTTAGCAAAACCTAACTAGTTTATTTCTTATGATATTTAAATGTGAAAATATTGTAATATTTAAAATATGCATGTGGAATGTCTCTTTTATTTATTGCTGTGGCAAGGGGGGCGTGGTTCAGTGAAGGCTGCAGCGGGAGAGAGAGACAGGAGAGGAGTGGTCCGTAACTGGGTTAAGTGCTAATAACAAACACCTGTGTATCTGTAATGGAGGCCAGCTAGTAGTTGCTGTGTGAGTAAACCTCACTCCTCTGACCTCAAGAGACGCTCTAGTGACAGACGCTAGGGGTTGCAGTCTTTAGCCTCCTTGTTAGAGCGTCCTGGTTGAGTAGGACCCAGGTAGAGGGGTTACATATCGTTGCAGTAATTGGCATGGAGAGACGGGTTAAAAAGCCATTCGCGAGAAGGAACGGGAGAGAGAGAGACGGACTGGGAACTCGGAGGCTGAGCGTGGCAGCCAGAATGACTGCTGGATTTATAAGTTACTGCTGATAGACTGAGTGATAAAGAATACAGTGGAACCTGTATCGTATTTTGATAATATGTTTTTTTGGACTGAATAAAAGCCGAGTCCCAGTCACGACGACCCTGTCTTCTTCCTTCCTTCCATTGAACCCCGTTACAATTGCTATTTGTTTTTACTTTCATTCATTCATTCATTTTCTGCCGCTTATCCGGGGCTGGGTCCTGGGGGCAGCAGTCTGAGCAGAGATTCCCAGACTTCCCTCTCCCCAGACACTTCCTCCAGCTTTTCCGGGGGGACACCGAGGCGTTCCCAGGCCAGCCGAGAGACATAGTCTCTCCAGCGTGTCCTAGGTCTTCCCCGGGGCCTTCTCCCGGTGGGACATGCCCGGATCACCTCCCTTGGGAGGCGTCCAGGAGGCATCCGAAACAGATGCCTAAGCCACCTCAGCTGACTCCTCTCGATGTGAAGGAGCACCGGATCTACTTTGAGCTCCTCACGAGTGACCGAGCTCCTCACCCTATCTCTAAGGGAGCGCCCTGCCACCCTGCGGAGAAAGCCCATTTTGGCCGCCTGTATCCGGCATCTCATTCTTTCGGTCATGACCCAAAGCTCATGACCATAAGTGAGAGTAGGAACGTAGATTGACCGGTAAATCGAGAGCTTCACCTTGCAGCTCAGCTCCCTCTTCACCACGACAGACCGGTACATCGACCGCATTACTGTAGAAGCTGCACCGATCCGTCTGTCAACCTCATGCTCCTTCCTTCCCTCACTCGTGAACAAAACCCCAAGATACTTGAACTCCTCCACTTGAGACAGGAGCTCTCCACCAACCTGAAGAGGACAAGCCACCCTTTTCCGACTGAGAACCATGGTCTCAGACTTAGAGGTGCTGATCCTCATCCCAGCCGCCTCACACTTGGCTGCAAACCATCCCAATGCACACTGGAGGTCCTGGCCCGATGGAGCCAACAGGACAACATCATCTGCAAAAAGCAGGGATGAGATCCTGTGGTCCCCAAACCAGACTCCCTCCGGCCCCTGACTGCACCTAGAAATCCTGTCCATAAAGATTATGATCAGGACTGGTGATAAAGGGCAGCCCTGCCGGAGTCCAACATGCACCAGGAACAGGTCTGACTTACTACCGGCAATGCGAACCAAGCTCCTGCTCCAGTCATACAGGGACCGGACAGCCCTTAGCAAAGGGCCCCGGACCCCATACTCCCGGAGCACCCCCCACAGGGCGCCACGAGGGACACGGTCGAATGCCTTCTCCAGATCCACAAAACACATGTGGACTGGTTGGGCAAACTCCCATAAACCCTCCAGCACCCTAGAGAGGATATATAGAGCTGGTCCAGTGTTCCACGACCGGGACGAAACCGTATTGTTCCTCCTGAATCTGAGGTTTGACTATCGACCTTATTCTCCTCTCCAGTACCCTGGCATAGACTTTCCCGGGGAGGCTGAGGAGTGTGATCCCTCTGTAGTTGGAACACACCCTCCGGTCCCCCTTCTTAAAAAGAGGGACCACCACCCCGGTCTGCCAGTCCAGAGGCACTGTCCCTAACCGCCACGCGATGCTGCAGAGGCGTGTCAGCCAAGACAGCCCCACAACATCCAGAGACTTGAGGTACTCAGGGCGTATCTCATCCACCCCCGCTGCCTTGCCACCAAGGAGCTTTCCAACTACCTCAGTGACCTCAGCTAGGATTATGGGTGAGCCCACCTCTGAGCCCTCGGCCTCTGCTTCCTCAGTGGAAGATGTGTCGGTGGGATTGAGGAGGTCCTCAAAGTATTCCTTCCACCGCCCAACAATGTACCCAGTTGAAGTCAGCAGATTCCCACCCCCACTGTACACAGTGTTGGCAGGGCAGTGCTTCCCCTTTCTGAGGCGCAGGACGGTTTGCCAGAATTTCTTCGGGGCCGACCGATAATCCTTCTCCATGGTCTCACCGAACTCCTCCCAGACCCGAGTTTTTGCCCTACAACTACCCGGGCTGCAGTCCGCTTGGCCCGCCGGTACCCTTCAGCTACCTCAGGAGTCATCCGAGCCAACCAGGCTCGATAGGCCTCCTTCTTCAGCTTGACAGCATCCCTTACATCCGGTGTCCACCACGGGGTTCGGGGATTGCCACCACCACAGGCACGGGAGACTTTACGACCACAGCTCCAAGCGGCCGCATCGATAATGGAGGTAGAGAATATGGTCCACTCAGACTCAATGTCTCCAGCCTCCCTCAGTATCTGGTTGAAGCTCTGCTGGAGGTGCGAGTTGAAGATCTTTCTGACAGGGGACTCGGCCAAACGTTCTGTCCAGCTTCCTCCCCTGCCATCATCGACCTCCGCCCTAGGATGTCCTGGTGCCATGTGTAATGGTGGACACCCTTATGCTTGAACATGGTGTTCGTTATGGACAAACTGTGACTAGCACAGAAGTCCAGTAACAGAACACCGCTCTGGTTCAGATCAGGGGGGCCGTTCCTCCCAATCATGCCCCTGCCCAGGTAGCATTGTCGCTGCCCACGTGAGCGTTGAAGTCCCCCAGTAGAACGACAGAGTCCCCATTCGGAGCACTTTCCACCACCCCTCCCAGAGACTCCAAGAAGGCCGGGTACTCTGCACTGTCATTCGGCCCGTAAGCACAAACAACAGTGACCCTATTGTTCCCCGGGGTGAACTCCAACACATGGCGGCTGAGCTGGGGGGCTATGAGAAAGCCCACACCAGCCCGCCGTCTTCCACCGCAGGCATCTCCAGAGTAGCGGAGAGTCCAGTCTCTCTCAAGGAGTTGGGTTCCAGAGCCTAAGCTGTGCGTGGAGGTGAGCCCGACTATCTCTAGTCGGTATCTCTCGACCTCCCGCACAAGCTCAGGCTCCTTCCCTGCCAGCGAGATGACGTTCCATGTCCCTAGAGCCAGATTCCGTGTCCAGGGATTGGGTTGCCAAGGCCCCTGCCTTCGGCTGCCGCCCAATCCACAATGCACCGGCCCCAAATGGTTCCTCCTGCAGGTGGTGGGCCCATGGGAGGTCGGCCCCCCCCACGTCGCTTATTCGGGCTGAGCCCGGCCGGGCCCCTTGGGGAAAGACCCGGCCACCAGGCGCTCCCTACGAGCCCCAACCCCAGGCCTGGCTCCAGGGTGGGGCCCCAGTTGCGCCATGCCGGGTGACGTAATGGCCTTTGTTTTTCTAAAATCCATGAGGGGTTTTGAACTGCTCTTTGTCTGGCCCATCACCTAGGACCTGTTTGCCTTGGGAAACCCTACCAGGGGCATATAGCCCCAGACAACATAGCTCCTAGGGTCATTCGGGCACTCAAACCCCTCCACCACGATAAGGTGGCAGTTCACTGGAGGAGTTGTTTTTACTTATTTCCATTTATTCATTATTCATTTATTAATTCCTGAAAGGTAGTCATCACCCCCAGCAGGCAGCTCAGGAGATCAAATTCCTGAAAAACTGGTTGATTATTAAATTAAACTACAACAACAGAAACATGGACTTAAAGAAGAGACCATGCTTTAAATTGTTAAATCAAATTATAAACAGTGATGATTATATATACTGATCTCCATGTTAGTGACTTCGAACAAAACATTTTCATTGCAGCATCAACATCTAAACCTGTTAATTCTCAATAAGAACTTTTGTAGTTATATGATAGAAATATAGTCAATCTGGTCACTTTGGTCACTTTTGTTTAATCCTCTGGTGAGATCTTCAGAGATTTAATGTCTTCTTTTATCTTTAGTTGGTTTCATCTAAGACTGTGTCTGAAGTCAGTTGTAGTACTTGTGTTCTCTTATTCATCTTTCCTTCAGTGATTCTGCTTGTTAACAGCAGGTGTTCATCACTAATGTTCAATCGTCACTTAATTAATAATTTAAATATTTAATTAACTTTAAGATTGCTTCAGTCATTAGTTTTTAACACTGTAGAGTGGATCATGTGTTCATTTAACACCAGGCATTTTGTCATGACAAGGAAATACAGTACACACACAGACTCTCCATTCTCTACACATTCAAATGATTGTTTCCATGACGAACACAGAGGAAAATATGTGAACACACAAGTGAACGAGGAAGAAAAATAAAATAATACACAAATGATGCACAGCAAAATCCCCAGTATTAAAAATAACCTCTCAGTGTTCATATGTGTCCACACTACAGGGTGTTAAACTAACACTGAAGCAATGCTGAAGATAATGACAGAATTAAGAGATTAATTGGTGGTGTCACCTGATGATAATAAGCAGAATCACTGAAGGAAAGTTGAACAAGAACAGAAAAAAGAAAAGAATAGTCATCACCCCCAGCAGGCACTTTTTTCCTTGAATTATACAAAAATGAGAGAGAAAGAAACACTTATGAATCATGTTCACGCTCGGATGCAAACGTATGAAGATTAGAAAAGATGACACAGCAGGGCAAACACAAAATCCCCCAGAAATCATATATTTAGATGCTCGAACATGTTCAGACAAAGCTTACATGAACACAAAAACACATCAGAGTGAAACAGGATTGCTCCATCTACTGGTTGACTGATTGTTTTGATCTTTGTAAAGCATGAGGGCAAATTTAACTGTACAAGTTGGATAAATGGAGATATTATAAATGGGTTGTTGTCTAACCTTCAAGCCACACTGAATTTCTGGCCTCAGTGAATAAATCACATGAATAAACTGAGCATCTGCTCTTTGCTCCATAAAACAAAACCAAATATTAGTTTTGTCTCACATCACATTCCAGATGCAGTCGAATGCAGCGCCTCAGATCTGTAACATCACTTAATTTAGCAAGACTTACATTTAAAGCTTGAATCATCAGCCGACACCGAAACACAACCTGACGTTTTCTTTGGACAGAATCCAGTCGTCATCAGTGCTCAATGAATCTTGGGATAGGCTGGCCTTTGAAGGATTTCCCGGAGAAAGAAGGATGTATTTGTAGGCTGCATTTGAAGAAGCCTTTGAAATAAGTCGGGTTTCAACGCACCACTGTGACTCATTCAGTCTTTGAATAAAGCCTCTGGATTACGACACAGATTTTGTCTCCTCAATATGTTTGAATTATGATTTAAACCATGTTACGTCCTATTCTAAAAAAAATTAAAATAGGGTTTCGCGTGAGTTTGATGGTAGGCGGGAAACCAACTCCAACCGACAGATCAACAGACATCAATAAGGTTCACAAATGATTTATTTAAATAATTATAAATAATTAAATAAAGGAGCAATGGCTTCAGGATGTCCCAAGGCCAAAATAATAAACAAAACAATTTACAAAATAAAAATAAATAAATAACCTAACAAAGAAAATAAAAATACAATAAACTTCCCTAACTCCCTAAAATAAACAAATCGCAAATAAGGACAAAAACAAATGGCAGGACACCCCTACGCTCCTACAACACTTGTTAGCTTCCTCAAGTGACTTCACAATAAATTTACAAAAAGACAAGATGTTTGACGTCTGTCGGCGGGAGAAGGAATCCGGAGCTCCTCACGCCACAAGGCCAACGCCAGAATGAGCTCGCCATCTTCCCAGAGCGCCGCCCTTTTGAAGACTGCGCAGCAGCAATTAGTTCGGGCTGAGCCAATGACTTCACTGCAACCAATCCCCTGCACAGACATGTAGAAAAAAAAACTCCACACACAAAAAAAAAAAACAGATAACAAATATCGTAACACCCCCATACACAAAAAAGAAATCAATACAAATTGATTTTTTTTAAACAAAACTAGAAGAACGAGATAAAGCATCCGCTAAAATTCGTATAATTCGTTCGCATAATAGTATAATTCGTTCGCGTATAATAGTTCGCATAATTCGTTGGTTTGTATTGCGCATGCGAGACAAAAATACTAGGGGATTGTGATCAGTAAAGACATGCACAGGACTAGAACTTGATCCCACATACACTTCAAAATGTTGTAACGCCAATAATAAAGCAAGGGCTTCTTTTTCGATAACACTGTAGTGTAACTGATGTTTCAGAAATTTTTTTGAAAAGTACGCTACAGGATGCTCAACTCCGTAAATGTCATCTTGCAGAAGAACTGCGCCTGCTCCAGTAGCACTAGCATCAACATCAAGTTTAAATGAATGTGTGTAATCCGGTGCCGATAACACTGGGGCACTACACAATAAATGTTTTACGGCTTCAAAGGCGTGTTGACATTCATCAGACCATAGGAATTTTTGCGAAGCACGAAGAAGATTAGTTAATGGTAAAGCCACATCAGAGAAATTCCGGCAAAATGCCCTATAATAGCCTGCCATTCCTAAGAAACGGCGAAGAACACGCTTGGTTTGAGGCACAGGGAAATCAACAATTGCTTGCACTTTCTGGGCGGCAGGACGTACTTGCCCTTGTCCAACCTGCTTTCCCAAGTACATAACAGTTGCCTTGGCAAACTCACACTTAGCCAAGTTCAATGTAAGTGAAGCATTAAGCAAACGCGTAAAAACAGTAAATAGTGTGTCTATATGTTCCTTCCAGTTAGACGAGTACACCACGATGTCATCCAGGTAAGCTTTTCAGTTCTTGACATCAGCCAGTATAGTGTTCATTAAATGCTGGAAAGTGGCTGGTGCGTTCCGAAGCCCGAAAGCCATCACCGTATAATTTAGAAAATTGTCTGGAGTGACAAAAGCAGAGATTTCGGCTGCACGTTCAGTTAAGGGAACTTGCCAATATCCCTTTAAAAGATCGAGCTTTGTAATGAACTGAGCCGCTCCCACATTATCCACACAATCTTCCATTAACGGCAAAGGAAACGAATCAGGCTTTGTGATCGCATTAACCTTACGGTAGTCCGTACAGAATCGGTGGGTACCGTCAGGTTTCGGAACAAGTAAACAAGGCGAGCTCCAAGCACTTGAGCTCGGAACAGCTAAACCATTTTCCACTAGATATTTCACTTCAGAATCAATGATTTTTCGTTTAGCTGGGTTGACACGATACGCATGTTGCTTAATAGGTGGATGTTGATTCACTTCAATATCATGTTGAATAACATTTGTCTGAGTAGGCACATCCGAAAACAGTCCCTGAAAAGACTGGATCAAATTCAAAATGTCAGCTCGTTGATTCTCATTTAAATGAAACAAGTAAGAATTAAGATCTGCCAGAATTCCAGAATTATTCAATCTGACATTGGACACTGGCATACTCCGCAGATTTAACCCGTCTTCGTTCTCAGCAGAAGGTGGTACCAGAGAAATGGAAGCAACTGGAATGGTAGAGCTCTTTAACTCCACCTGTTCACCACGAGCAACATAACGCTTCAACATATTGACATGGCACACACGGGTTTTTCTCTGTCGATCATGAGTACTGATAATGTAGTCAGTATCACTGAGCTTTCGCTCCACAGAATATGGTCCAGAAAACTTTGCTTGCAAAGCAGAGCCGGGGAGTGGTAATAAAACCAAAACTTTGTCTCCCTTCACGAAAGAACGTGCGATTGCATTTTTATCAAAGCGCTCCTTCATTTTCACTTGAGCATTTAATAGAGCTGACTGAGCAAGATCTCGAGCTTTATGCAAGCGTTCTCGAAATGAGCTAACATAATCTAAAAGATTGCAAGTGGCCTTTTCTTCAGACAACCAATTCTCTTTGAGCAGCTTAAGAGGGCCACGCACCGTATGACCAAAAACTAACTCCGCGGGACTAAATCCCAGAGACTCCTGAACGGTTTCCCGCACAGCGAACAATAGCAGTGGTAACCCTTCGTCCCACTCTTTTTCTGAATCAACACAATAAGTGCGTAACATTGTTTTCAACGTTTGATGGAATCGTTCTAGTGCTCCTTGAGATTCAGGGTGATAGGCACTAGAAACAACATGCTTAACATGCAACTGCGACAAAATTTGATTAAACAGACGGGACATAAAATTCATTCCCTGGTCTGTCTGAACGACTCTCGGAAGTCCAAAAGTAGAGAAAAACGTAGTTAGAGCTTTCACAATTGCTTTAGCTCTTAGTGAACGGAGCGGGATTGCTTCAGGGTAACGAGTTGCTGCGCACATTAGTGTAAGCAAATAAGTTTGACCGGTTTTTGTTTTCGGTAGAGGACCTACACAGTCTAATATAATACGCTCGAATGGTTCTCCGACAGCAGGAATCGGCTTGAGAGGTGCTGGAGAAATAACCTGGTTAGGCTTCCCAACCATTTGACAAGCGTGACATGATCTGCAGTATTGTGTAACCTCTGACTTAATCTTTGGCCAAAAGAAATGACGCAGAACACGATAAAGTGTTTTAGCCACACCTAAATGGCCAGCCACATTATCATGCGCCACACTTAACACTTGTTCTCGAAAACGTTTAGGAACAACTACCTGATACAACGTGTCCCAACCTGAATTATCCGACACTGCAGGGGTCCATTTACGCATTAATACTCCATCCTCAAAATAATAACCAATTGGCTTATTCACAATCTCTTTTTTACTGACAGCAGACTCCCGACAAAATTCAAGCGACTGATCTTGCTTTTGCTCAGCTGCCAATAACGTACGATCTACAGATAACAACATCTCAACGCCATCAGATTCAGCACCACTGCTAACAGACAGCGGCGTAGACGCGGACATCTCAGGCTGATGACGCTTAACGGCTACATCTGACTGTAATGTACTAGAATCAGTCATGTTCTCATTAAGAAAACTGTCGGAAAGGTCAACTACAGTTGGACATTTTTGAGATTGAGCTCGAGTAATGGCACAAGCAGGAAACACTGACAAATCAATTTCTTCCTTAGACACAGCAGATGTGTCATGAAGCGGATTTTCAATAACTTCAGGAAGAGGAAAAACTTTCCCACCTGCCAAGTCGTTTCCGATAATCAGAATCACTCCATTTATAGGCAGTTGAGGATGAACGGCCACTTTTACGAAACCAGTTACCCACTCTGATCGAATATGTATTTTATGCAACGGAACCTTTTCCACTCCCATTTCAATTCCCTGAACTAAAACATCAAAACCACAATACGTTTTCTCCGAGAAAGGTAACGCGTTTTCTAAAATAAATGACTGCGCCGTACCGGTGTCACGCAACATGGTAGCAGGCACTTGATCATTTTCCAAGTCACTTAAAGAAATCATTCCCCGACGAATAAAAGGTTCAAAAACTGCATCAATATCTGGCTTCGATTGTTTGGTAACTGTTCGTACAAAACCAACTCCTTTTGGCTGGTTATTCTTATTTTTCTTTTTCAAAACAGGACACGCCGCAATCAAATGACCAGCTTCGTGACAATAAAAACACTCGCGAATATCAGATTGCACTGGTGATTTGAAGAGTTTTGACGATCTTGAAGTTCTCTCAGAACTCATAAAGTTTGAGGAGTCTCGATGAGCAGGTGCCACGAACACATTCTTGTGTGTTAATACAAATTCATCAGCACACACGGCGGCCTCAGCAAGAGTCAAAACTTTTTTCTCATTCAAGTACACAACAATTTTATCTGGTAATGAATTTTTAAACTCTTCAATCAACATAAGTTCACGAAGCTGCTCAAAATTCGTCGTTTTGCTGGCCTGACACCATTTATCAAAAAGCACGCTTTTCTCACGCGCGTACTCAACGAACGTTAGATTAGCAGTTTTCACATGTAAACGAAATTTTTGGCGATAAGCCTCGGGGACAAGCTCATATGCTCTTAACACAGCGGCTTTCACCTTCTCATAATCAAGACTGTCGTTAAGGGATAAAGCGGAACAAACTTCCTGGGCTTTTCCAGTTAAGCGACATTGCAATAAAAGGGGCCAAATTTCTCTCGGCCAACTCAAAGCAGCAGCAATGCGTTCAAACGCTCCAAAGTAGGAATCAACCTCGGCTTCCCGAAACGGTGGAACGAGGTTGATCTGTCTACTGATGTCAAAATCCGCAGAAGGTACGGAAGACATAAGCCTAGGCAGTGATGAATCAGAAACAAGATGAAATGCCTGACTAGTTCGAACAGCAGCAGGTACAGTTTCTGTTTCAGGTTCACTGGTCAATCGGCGACCAGCATGTGAATCCAGCTCACATTGTCTAAAGCGTAAAAGTTGGGTAGTATGTTCTTGACGTTTAATTTCCAAATCAAGTTGTTTCAGTTGAATAGCAAGTTTTAAATCTTCCGTTCCTACTCCACTAAGTGAGCGAAAAAACAAATGGCAGGACACCCCTACGCTCCTACAACACTTGTTAGCTTCCTCAAGTGACTTCACAATAAATTTACAAAAAGACAAGATGTTTGACGTCTGTCGGCGGGAGAAGGAATCCGGAGCTCCTCACGCCACAAGGCCAACGCCAGAATGAGCTCGCCATCTTCCCAGAGCGCCGCCCTTTTGAAGACTGCGCAGCAGCAATTAGTTCGGGCTGAGCCAATGACTTCACTGCAACCAATCCCCTGCACAGACATGTAGAAAAAAAAACTCCACACACAAAAAAAAAAAACAGATAACAAATATCGTAACAACCATGTTGGATTTTGTAATTTAATGATCATTCTGATTGTTACGACGATCCAAATGCAGGCTTTATTTAAACAGGCGTAGTCAGAGAATAGGCAGACTCCTGATCGTAAGACAGGCAAAGGGGTCAGGTCGGGCAGATGACATTCACAGTCCAGTACAACAAGCAAAGATCGGGACAGGCAGCAGGAATCAAATAACGTAAAACAGACAGCATCAAAAACAGGAACGCAAAAATGGGAAATAAACGCTCAGAAATGATCACTAAAGCAAATCAAGACTTCGCAATGTGTGCAAGGCTGAATGTCTCTTAAATAGTCCGGATAATGAGCTGCAGCTGGTTGAGGTGATCAGTGACTAGGTTCGGGGCTTCTGAGAAATGTAGTGTGCATGTGTGTGAGTGATGCATTGTGGGAAACCGATGGTGAGGCAATAGTTCAGAGTGGAGTGCCCTCTGGTGTCTGTCAACGGCACTCCAGCAGATAATCGTGACACTGATGTTGGGAAACAGTCAAGAGATCAGATTTCTGGTTGTAAATGAGTTTATTTGAGCTGCACGTTATTTTTAGCACAAAAGGATTAAATATTTTACACCCAACCTTATTCCTTTAAGAATCAACAATATTTCATTTAGCTGAGGCTCATAATGTTGCTGCTGATTCACATTCATAGAGTCATTTCCAATCTAAAGACTTGATTAATACATGAAACTCACTGTAATATACTAGTCACAACAGCACACAGATATCCTTAAAACACAGGAATTGAGGAAAATTAGGAATTTTACATAAATTATATCATGACAAAATAGAAAGAAAACAGTATAAACACATATCTAATGATGAGTATATTGACCCCTCACAAAATTCAGCAAAATTCATTAAAGTTCATTCTGAAGTTAGTAAATGACACAAAAAAGAGTTTGTAAAAGCAAACAGCGGTTCTGGACGTCGAAGCTCTTAACTATTAACAACTTAAGAAAAAAAGGTCAATATTTAAAGCTGTTTATTTACATGATATCCTAATGTGAATGTCTCTTTCATTTGATTGTGTAACATTATCTGAGAGACGTGATCATCAGCTCCACGAGCAGGGAAGGAATCATCAGACTTGTTTCATTTTATTTTTAATGCTATTTAGTTTATTTTTGCATTATATTACCACATATTTTTGAATCATTTCACTCAAACACGGAGGATACGACTCTTTTATGATGATCAAACCAGATATTTGGTATTTCAGTGCATTAAAAAAGTGAACATTATTGTTTAATACAATAAGTTCTCGTAAACCTTTAATTTAATCTCCCCAAAATATGGAGTAATTATTAATATTTTCAATCTTTGTCTAATTCTAATGCACTTTAATGTGATCTGATGTTTGTATTCTTGCAGTTCTGTAATAAAATAAGGTGATCAGACTCTGAAGAATTGCACATTCACGTACAGTATGGATTACGTCCTCGCCTTTAAACAATAAAATACGCGTTTCTTTAGCGTTCATCTTTTTTCTTTGTTTCACAGTGACTGTAAACTGAGGTTGGTGCCTTTAGAAGAAGAATTTGTGATAAATTGTACATAAATTAATCACAACAATCCCGTGCTGTGATTCAGGAGGCAGAAGTTCTTATTCTACTATTTTAATCGTCGATGTGGAAGTGTGATAAAGGCCTGTTGAGAAGGTCATCTATTAAATGCCATTAACTAATCATTTAATACCATTAAATATGAAGGATCTGTATATGATATTCTATTTTATTAAACTGTAGGGCTTGTTTTGATTATTAACTACAACAAATTCATTTTTATTATAAAATTTGTCATTAAAAAGGTCTAAATTTATACAACTGATCTGAGATCAGTTAAGACCATATAGACACTGGTTCATGAGTTCACAGAGATCATTGAGGCAAACTATTAAAATATCGAATTGTTTCATAAAAGTAACAAAGCTGAATTTACTGAAATCACGTGACTTTGGCAGTTTGATTCGTGTGCTGAATGATTCACAAAAATATTATAGGTAAAATTATTACTTTATAACCAGGTGATGAATGAAAATGAAGTTAGAGGAAGAGAACACAAGCATTTGTTTTCTTACATGAAATGTATGTGTATCTTCACTCATATCTGCTGCAGATGAAGTTGAGTCTGTCAGTCTCAGGACGGCTGATCCAGCGATGATCTCCTCTAGAATTAATAGCTCCAGATCTCACTCCAGACTCACAGAGCTCTGAATCATCCTTCTCCCAGTTCTGATAGCACAAGATCTCTCCGCTCACCCAGAACCAGAGGCCCACAGTGCAGGAGTGACGTAAACCCAACCACACCGCCTCAGTAGACGCCCGTTTAACCACATTCATCACACGACGCTGCATCTCTTCTGAATGAACCGAGACCAGATCCACATGATTCTGTCTGCAGTATCTCAGAGCTTCAGACCACGTCAGATTCTCTTTGATCAGAATCAGTTTATCTGGACACAAAACAAACCACAAGAAACACTAGAGAGAGACTGATCAAAAACAACATGCAGAACAAACACTGTGGAGGAATTTGTCATGTCAGACATGTAGCGTGAACTTTAAGATATCTGGAGGTGATGGATGGATTGTGTGTGTTTTGTGAGGATCTGCTCACCTTCATGACACACAAAAGGATATTGATTACTGCAAGGGACGTTATTCCATTCTCCATGAGTTTTATTAATGACCGCTGTACAGTTTTCACCTCCAGCATTATTAGGTTCATCAGACCTCCAGTGTCTGAATGAGGAGTTACTCTGATCTGACCACTGCCATGAGTCTCTGAACAGACCGATCCAGACCGGTGATCCAGATGAAGAATGATCACTGATGATCTTCTGAACCTGTTGATTCTCATTCTGGTTCCTCACACTGACCAGATCAATGTGATTCTGTCTGCAGTAACTCTGAGCATCTCTCCAGTTCTTCTCCTGATTGACAAAGACGAGTCCTGAGGTCACTTTAAGAACAACAATAATAAATCAGTTTCATGAATCAGTTTGTTGATTATTCTTCTGCTGCTTTATGGTTTGGATGTGAACAGGAGCAGCAGTGGAAACATCAGAAACACGAGTCATTCAAAGACTGTTTCTACAGCTGATGATATATTGAATCTTCTCAACATTTTACATAAAGTAACATTTCTGAACATGATGATGATTTTATAAACTGGAAATTGTACATTTGAGGATCATAATTCGACTTTCTCCAATTACAAAGGCACAAAATATACAAAAAGAAGGAGAAGGGATGCCAAAAGAATGGGACAGGAAGTGGTAAGAGGCTGATTTTATACCTTGGTATTAATAAGAATACTCCTCCCAAAATTAAGATAATAGCTTTACTAAATTAAACCCGTCATCAGGGGTTGAAAGAGAACTGAAAAAATCAACATGACAAAATAGAGCTGTGAAACACAGAGAATAAGAGAACAAGTCTGTGTTGACTGACGCTTCAGCAGCTTTAAAGATCATTTTAAAGAGCTCTTTTTACACGTCCCTATTAAAAATCTGCCTATTTAATCTTTTTAATTAAATCTAAAAAAAATTTAAGTATTTATTGCATTATTTCGTTATTAGCATTAATAATTTTTCATTTCAGATATTTTAGAATAAATCCAAAAGCAAAACGTGAAAAAACTACACTGGAAAGAGTGTCCTCTGCTGTCATCTACTGGTTATAGTGGACATTTCTGTTACGTGACATGCCGGTCAAAGGAAGCACAACGACGGTAGTTGATTGAAACAAGGTTTATTAAATGATGACCAAAGGAACTGAGAAACGTCAAATACGAACGATCACGGACAAAGAGTGAGGGAACCACAGGGTATAAATACAAACACTAATGACAGGGGCACAGGTGAAAGACATGACTAATGATGATGAACAGCTGACGATAATGAACTAATAACGAGACAATGACGAACGGGAAATCAAAACAGAACACGTGACAGATGACTGAACTCAAAACAAAGACCACATGTTACACATGACTAGAACTCAAAACAAGGAACACGTGACAACTGACAGAACTGACAAACGCAAACCAAAGAACACGTGACAGGTGACAGAACTGAACTCAATACAAGCAACACGAGACACAGATGACAAGACTAAGGACAGGACTGGGGAACCAAGAAAAGGATAAACAGACATAACTATTACAATTTCACTGTCATTTTCATTTTAAAAGTAGATTTTCCACTAGGGAACAGAAATCATCCACTAAATTAAAATATTTGCTATTCATTTTCCTGATCTCCTTGAATAAAAATGAGAAATGTCTGCAAGATCTTCTTTAAACTGAATTTACAAGTAAAGAGATGATAATAAAGTGTTTAAAATAATAGGCTACATGTGTTTAAAACATTATATAAAAACATATTGTCTGTTCAAACATCTCCAGAGTTCATCAGACAAATGGCCCAGATTTCCTTAAATAGTTCATCATTTTAGCATGAAAAATATGCAAAGGAAGTTTTGAAATATTTGATGTAGTTTGGATTGTATGAGTTTCCCTATCAGGATATAAACAAGATTATCCACAGTTTTGACAATGAATGGTGTCTCAAAGTAAACTGAGCTCCCTCTACTGGTCATTGCATTATTGCACATTCCAGTGTGATGAGAGAGAGGAGGATTGTGGGTAGAGAGAGGAGGATTGTGGGTAGAGAGAGAGTCAGTAGAAATATCCTTGGAAAGACCCTTATAGACCCCCTTCTCAATCTATGTTTTTTGAGCTAAAAAAACTGTGCAAAAGTTAATATTGATGTGCAAAACTGATATTATTAGATTTTGTTGACTACATCTTTGCACTTTTAACTAGATATTTTCTTCAGCTCATTTTATGGTTGAACAGAGTTCCCTGAAACACAAACTGATCTCACCAAAGTCTTTTCTAAGTTATCCTGAAGACTTTGGTAAGATTTGTTTGTCTTTGTGTTTCAAATTCAAATCTGTGAATATGTTGCCAACTTTACTGAACTTATCCGTTCAGGGAAATTAAACAGGAAGTGTTTGTCTGAACTCAGTTTGCAAGAGAACGTAAAAGCTTTGAAAAATACTTTTTCCTCCCGTCCCAAAATTTTTCCACCATGTCCCTTCAGGGTCTCCGTACAAATGAAATATATTCTTTAGGAAACATAATTAGCCTATCTGAAAAAACAAAAATCGTTGAGTTGTTTTAGTTTTGATAAATCATTGATTTGCACCTGCTCACACGTCATCAACACCTTCCATAAGGTTATGCCGGTTTGTAAACACACAAACATCAGCCGAACCAGAACAATGAGCTCATGCTCCATTCACTCCATAATTATGAGATGAAAACCTGTGATGTTTTACCTCGAGCAGTTCACGTCCTCAGACTCGGATTTATGTATTTCTATTTCAACACTATCAACACCGAACTAAATCTTCTTCAGTCAGGTGGAACAAGAGCTCTGTAAGTAGTTTGTGTTCATTATTATTGTGATGTTTTGTGCTTTGAGCTCTAACATTTCTATCTGGTCTGACCTCACATAGTGTCCATAGAGACACAGAGAGAGCTGTGATGTTACACATTTAGATCACTGAGACACAAACTGTTGACTGGGTCTGATGTTGGTGCTGCTGACCCTTCGTCAAGAACATATTAAACATTAAGGCATCAGTTGAAGCCTGTTTTTCTAATCAGAAGTAAATGTTCTGGAGACGTTATATTTGGTATATGGTGCATCTATAAACTAATGGTTGTTGTAATTTAAAATAGATGAACTCACTGTTGTTGCAGATGAAAGGCTGTCTGATACTACATGAGAAATCATGCCATTGTCCATTCTTCATCACAGCACACTTCTCGTCTTTGTCTTCAGGTTGTCCAGTCGACCAGTTCTGATAGAGCGCAGGATCACCTGAAGACCACTGCCATTTATCAACACTCGTCTTCTTCAGCCCAATCCAGACATACGAAACCTCAATCACACTCTTCAGCTCGTTCATGTCGTTCATGTTGTCAACGGTGGCCAGATCTGTGTAATTCTCTCTGCAGTATCTCTGAGCTTCAGTCCAGGTCTTGTTCACGTTTATAAAGTGATACTGACGCTGAACACATTCAGATACGGAGCAGAGAGCTGTGAAAGAGAGGCTTTGATTTAATGCTTTTCATAACAGAGTCAAACCTGATGAAACTAGAAACCAGAAATAAAACAACAAACACACTCACCAATGAGAAGAAGAATGAAATATAGAGTTTGCTCCATTTCTGAGGAAGAAACACATTGAAAAACTCATGAATTCACTGTACATGATCATTCAGACAATATTAAGATCTCAAAGTCTAATAGTGTTTGAAGAATGAACATGTGAGTTGTTCTTACTTTAGAGCTCGTGTGTTTCTGTCCTGAGTCTGATGTTTCTGTCTGCAGCTTTAAACAATATGATTATTATATCTGCTCTCGTCAATCATTAATTACATCATTTGTTTATTTCTCTAAAAACCCCATCATATTCACTTCCTCTATATTTGTGTATTTGTCCACCTGTGTCCCTTTATTTGCATATTGACGTCAGTGTCAGTCAGTATTAGTTTTTATTAATATGAACCTAATGATAATGAACATTTAAAATTTATATTTTAACATTCACAATTATATATATATATATATATATATATATATATATATATATATATATATATATATATATATATATATATATATATTATTATTAAAGGCATTCATGGTGGAAAGACAAAGCAAGAATTTCACTGTTCAGGGAACTGTGCATACAATAATAAAGGATTTAAACTCGTATTTGTCCACCTCTTCCCCCTTATTTGCATATAGAAAGATTTCTTTTTTTTTAATTTAAGCTTTTTATTGAAAAGAGGTACAGTTTACAACAGTTCACATTCATCAATTTAGCAGCCTTACACTTTTACAAAAGAAAATTTGTTACTCAGGGATAACAAGGATCTCCAGAGCTAAATCCCTCATAATATAATATACTTCGCTCTTTAAAATATTATCAGTTTTGACATACCAGAAACTATTTACTTATATATATAAGGAAGATTTCTAAGAATTTAGTTATTGCTTTTATATTTCTTGTTTTTCCTCTTCTGAGAGCCGAGACTCCTGGTGGTGAGGAGGAGACCACTGCTGACATTCACTACAGAGACGAGATAAAGACATTAAAGTGTACATATCATGCTTTCATTCCCCTGAAGTTCATTTATAATGTTAGGCAAGGTTGTTTGACTCTCATTATCCCACTGAAATAATAACATCATCTTCTGCTGCTGTTTTGTCTTATTTCCTCTGCCTAAATACTTGATTGTGATTGGCTGGAATGGAGACATTAAAATATTGTTGCTTTTTTTTTTTAGAATATGTGAAAATTCTTACTTTGCTCGTCCTTTTGTCTCTTTGTTCATAAAACATGAACACATTTGCATGTAAACACATCCTCATCTCTCATTTTCTTGTGTCCACGCCACATTTAGCTGTTCAGGGTGGACAATATTTACATCTCTGACGTGAAACAGATGGATAAACAGTGAGAGTTACTGTTAGTTTTATTGCTGCAGCAGTAAAGTTACTCTATAACTGTGTCCCAGTTCACAAAGGTCGAAGTGAGTGTTGTCAAATGAGACGCTCTAGCCTACAAGACATTTATCTATTTATTTATAAAAAAGGCAGGTGTATCTCAAACTAAGACCATGGCCAGGTAAAATAAGTCAGGTTTTATCTCTTAATTTTACCCAGTTAGCAAAACCTAACTAGTTTATTTCTTATGATATTTAACTGTGAAAATATTGTAATATTTAAAATATGCATGTGGAATGTCTCTTTTATTTATTGCTATTTGTTTGTATTTATTTCCATTTATTCATTATTTATTCATTATTTATTTATTTATTCATTTCCAATCTAAAGACGTGATTAATACATGAAACTCATTGTAATATTCTAGTCACAACAGCACACAGATATCCTTAAAACACAGGAATTGAGGAAAATTAGGAATTTTACATAAATTATATCATGATAGAACAGAAAGAAAACAGTATAAACACATATTTAATGATGAGTATATGATGCCCTTTGACCTCTCACAAAATTCAGTTCATTCTGAAGTGTAACATTATCAGAGAGACGTGATCGTCAGCTGAACGAGCAGCACGCGTCTCAAGTTACTGCCAAAGGAATCATATATATTATATCATATTTACGCTACAAACACATTCACAGACACGCACACACACACACACACTCTCTCACTAACTCAGTCACTCACTCGCAGGCAGGCGCGCACGCACACACACACACACATATATATTGACAAGCTTTAATTACGCATTATTAATTAAGCATTATGAACAATCTTCCCTGCAGGTGGGTGTGTCACGTAGTCGTGATCCAGTCTTACTGCCTTAGCTACCATGTCGCTATCTTCACAGCATCGCTCGATCGACTGACATTTACATTTACATTTAGTCATTTAGCAGACGCTTTTATCCAAAGCGACTTACAAGTGAGGAAAACAAACAAGCGATTCTTCATGAATTGGCAAATAATACAGGAAGTGCTCACAATACAAGTTTCATAGGAGCAAGTTTTCACGTTTGACGGTTCTTTCATATACTGACTCCCTTCTCAAAGGAGCAGTAAAATTGTTCCAAGGGAATGGGCTCGGGACAACACCACGGGACGAACGACGCAGCCACCAACAGAGTCATCCAGTGCAGACATAGGTGCTACCTCTTTTGACATTAAAACTCTTCCTACATAAATATCTGTTACTACATCACTGGGTCCCATCATACAGGCACATGGTTTCTCCTACCACTGCTATGCTGATGACACACAACTCTACCTGTCCTTCCAACCAGATGATTCCACAGTAGCTGCACGGATCTCAAGCTGTCTGGTGGATATCTCCACGTGGATGGAAGAACACCACCTGCAGCTCAACCTGGCAAAGACTGAGCTTTTAGTCTTCCCTGCCACTCCTACTCTACAACACGACATCAACATACAGCTTGGTACAACCACCATCACCCCATCTAAGACAGCCAGAAATCTTGGAGTTATCTTCGATGACCAACTGACCTTCAGAGACCACATCTCAAAGACGGCGCGGTCATGCAGATTTGCACTTCGCAACATCAGGAAAATCCGTCCCTTCCTGACTGAGCACGCAACACAACTGCTTGTCCAGGCCCTGGTCATTTCAAGGCTTGATTACTGCAATGCTCTTCTGGCTGGTCTGCCGTCAAGTGCAATCAAACCTCTTCAAATGATCCAGAACGCTGCTGCTCGTCTTGTCTTCAACGAGCCTAAGAGAGCCCACGTCACGCCCCTCTTCATCTCTCTGCACTGGCTACCCCTCGCTGCTCGCATCAAGTTCAAAGCGCTGATGCTTGCTTACAGATCCACCACAGGCTCTGCACCTTCCTACCTCCACACACTGATACAACGCTACGTCCCCACCAGAAGCCTGTGATCACTAAATGAGCGAAGGCTTGTGGTACCGTCACAGAGAGGCACAAAATCACTCTCCAGAACATTCTCCTTCACTGCTCCCTGCTGGTGGAATGATCTCCCTACTTTCATCAGGAACGCAGAATCCCTGGCAATATTCAAGAGACAGCTGAAAACTCACCTCTTCCGTGAACACTTGATCCCCTCATAAAAAAAAAAAAAAACACCCTTTCCTTCCCTTTTCCCTTCCTACTCTAGCTTATGGTACTGAGCAATGTATGAAACTTGTATTGTGAGCACTTCCTGTGTTATTTGCCAATTCATGAAGAATCGCTTGTTTGTTTCACTTGTAAGTCGCTTTGGATAAAAGCGTCTGCTAAATGACTAAATGTAAATGTAAATGTTCCCTTCCTCTCTCTATTCGGATCACCTGTATTCAGGTTTCAGGTTTGGATCCACAGGAAAAGAATGAAATGAAAGGTAAGGCTGTTTTTGGGTGGAACACGACCAGCCTGGAACACAACAGAAACTGCGGCTCTTTGACTCTGACTTTTTTCGTATCTGCCGCCACGACAACAGGAAGTTCTAATGCACTTCAATGACGTATTTCCGTTCGAATAATGCGGAAGTGCGTAAAAGGTCTATAAACAGGAATTGTACACCTTTTGTGCAGTTCGTAGCTGTTTTGTACATGTTGTCATATTGATATTGATTATAAATCAAATACATTTTTTATTGACCACGATATTATTGTGATAATTGTTCAGAGGGGTACTTTTGATTCATTTTGTGCCTGGTTTGCATAAAAAAAACCATGTGATGTCCATGATGGACGTGGGGTCTGAAGGGGTTAATACTGAGCAGGACTGAAAGGCTTGGAAGCTGCACTGAATGACTCAGCCTCACTAGGACGCAGACATCCGCTTGAGAAGCACTCGAAGATTCTCGAAGCCTTTGTTGTGTTTGGAAAACGCTCATCACTACCTCAGAGAGACGCTGGGGATCTTTCTTTGGTGGCTGGACGAGTAATTATTATCGTAATGTATGTTCTTTTAATTAGCTATATTGTGACTGTATGCATGCATGTAATTATTAGTTTCTTTCTTTATTTGGCTGATCAGATGAACGCTTGCACATACACACTGTAACCCCTAATGCTCAGAATAATTAACTCGTTTGAGTAGGACAAACATAAATTAAACAAATTAGTGAGTGTTTTTTGAGTGTTTAGCGCTTTCTTTTTCTTTCAAGTTCACCGAACTGATATATTTTACGTAAACTGAACTTTCATTGTTTCGAGTTTTATGAACTTATTTCTTTTAGTTTAGACACATTTAAGTTAAACTGAAAGTGTTATATGATGTTTTTTGCAAGATTAATGTTAAGTGGGAGATTTAGTTATACCATGATATTGTTAGCATGTTAGCAAATATTAGCATTTTTTGAATTGGCTTGTTATAGCTAGCTATACACCTGTGAAACTGTTGAAGTTACATGACAATTCTAAGTTAAATTAGTGTACTTAAACATTTCAAGTTAAGAATAATTCAAGTGTATGAAACGAAATAAAAATCTGCCAGTTCTGCTTACTTAATTTCTTAACTTAAAAACTAAGGCAACTGATTTCCTCAAATTTTGAGTTTTTCCAACTTATTCGGGTTTACAGTGTATGCTTTTTGCCCCCTGAACTAATCTGAATCGAGCGACCTTGTTCATGTATTTCTGGATCTTTGTGGAGTTGTTTCTTTTGTTTACACTGTAATTTTAACGTTTCAGATGGACTGGTCACTCATTGCCTAGCAGCTTCCAGAGACAATGTGGCTTCATTTCAGTTTTGATTTGTGTTTAGCTTTCTGCATTATAGTTATGTTTTATGTTCATTTGATTTGTTTGGGACCTTTTGGAGATGTTGTTCCATTCACACGTGTGTTTTCAGCACCCAGTTTGTGTGGTGAGGGTGATATTATGACTATAAAAGATGTTACTAATATGATGCTACAAAATATTATTCTTTATTTAATTCTTTCCCTGCCAGTGTTTTTTTTTTTCCTTTGCCAGTCACTGCCAGCATTTTTGATCATTTTCACAATTTCATGGCCCCAGGATATTTGGATATTGGTGGGAGTGATCTCAGTGACTAACCACTCCCTTCCAATGCACCAGAGACCCGGGTTCAATCCCGTTTTTGGATAAAAGCGTCTGCCAAATGACTAAGTGTAAAATGAAAAAGTATTTTGTTGTATGAATATCTGAACATACAATATATCAAAAGAAAGACCAGATTCTGCTTAAAAAGGAAACAAAAACCCTCTTATTCTAACTTCATGCCTTCTTTTTAATCGACTCTTGAATGTGGGCAAGTTTCATTAAACATTTTGAACGAAAAGCTGAGAAAATCATGCTTTTTTCAAAGACTACAACATGCGCATGCAATGATTTTATCATTTGTTTCTGTTCCTTCTCCTGTGTCTTGATCCAGAGAGTCTGTACTCTTTCAGAAGAAGTGTAATAGCGCCCCCTACCGTATGCTGCCGGGCCGGATGGCATCTCTGGGCGCGTTCTAAGGTCCTGTGCTGATCAGCTCGCTGGATTGTTTACATCTATCTTCAATGAGTCCCTTGCTACCTCTGTGGTCCCTTCATCCTTCAAAAAATCGGTCATCATCCCTGTCCCTAAAAACAATAAACCCTCTTGCCTGAATGACTATCGTCCAGTTGCCCTCACATCCACAGTCATGAAGGTATTTGAGAGACTGGTTAAAAACTTCATCTGCTCCGTCATACCGGATACACTGGACCCTCTTCAGTTCGCCTATCGGCCAAACAGGTCTACTGAGGATGCCATCTCCCACGTTCTGCACTCCTCCCTCACCCACATCGACAGCAACAATGGGAACTATGTAAGGCTGCTTTTCATTGATTACAGCTCAGCCTTTAACACTATTATTCCCAGCAAGTTAACCTTCAAACTTCTAAAACTTGGTCTGAACCCCCCACTCTGCTACTGGATTCAAGACTTTCTTTCACACAGACCCCAGGTAGTGAAAGTAGGCCGGTTTACCTCCAACTCCATCACCCTGAGCGTAGGAGCGCCACAGGGCTGCGTCCTGAGCCCCCTACTGTACTCTCTCTACACACATGACTGCGTGGCTACTCACAGCTCCACTTCTATTGTCAAGTTCGCTGACGATACAGTGGTTCTGGGCCTTATCTCCAACAACAACGAGAACGCATACATGGAAGAGGTTGAGAAACTGACATCTTGGTGCCAGGACAACTGTCTCTCTCTGAATGTGACCAAAACCAAAGAGCTGATTGTGGACTTCAGAAAGAGACAACAGGCCTATACTCCTCTTATGATCAGTGGGACCCCTGTGGAGAAGGTGAGCAGCTACAAGTACCTCGGTGTGATCATCTCCGAGGATCTCACTTGGTCTTCTCACATTCACACACAGGTGAACAAAGCGAGGCAAAGACTATACCATCTGCGACAGCTGAGGAAATTCAGGGTCTCACCAACGATCCTAAAAACCTTCTATTCAGGAGCCATAGAAAGTGTTTTAACTCAGTGCATCACAGTGTGGTATGGAAACAGCTCCAGTCAAGACTGCAAAGCCCTTCAGAGAGTTGTGCGCTTAGCTGAGCGCATCTCTGGGTCCTCTCTCACACCCCTGCAAGACATTTATAACAAACGCTGCAAGAACAGGGCCAAGAAAATCATCAAGGACTCCAACCACCCATTCAACCGTCTCTTTAACCTGCTGCCATCTGGTAAGCGCTACCGCAGCTTGAGAACAAAAACTGAGAGACTGAGGAGAAGCTTCTTCCCCCAGGCCATCAGGCTCCTAAACTCGGTCTCTTAACTTAACTTCATCTGCACTCCGGACCTTATACCTGCACTCAGCACTGACCCCTTACTACTTTAATGCTGCTACTTTTAAATATCAAGCACTTGTTGCACTTTACATTGCTGCTGTAACTACCTTGTTACTATTGTTTTCTGTACATAATTAGTCACATTTTAGCCCATATTCACAGAATTTATTATATATATATATATATTATTAGTAATTTTATCTTCAGTATATTGTTTAAATTGTCAATTCATGTTTAGTAGTTTAATTTATGTTTAGTAGTTAATTTATGTTAGTAGTTAATATTGCACTATCTTGGAGTTGACCTGATCTACATTTCACTACTGGCTGTATATCCATATACAACTGTGTATGTGACAAATAAAAATCTTGAATCTTGAATCTTGAATAACAAGACATGAAAAGATGTAAAATTCCGTCAATGGTGGGGAAAGGGTTAATGTTCCTTTTTTTTCTCTCTCTGTGACTTGGCTTTAGGTGCTGCTTTCTGTTAATCATTTTAGGAATTGTAATTCAATAAATTTGTTTGTATAACTCCTGCCTTTTACTAGTGAACTGAACCTGTGAACCGTTGGATTTTACTTCGATTCAGTAAATACTCTCTGCTGTGTATTATTTAATCTTTTTGGCATCTTTTTGTCAAAGCTTGGCTATTTTCTCTTAGATGTTTGAAGAGGCTGCTTTTGACTACCTTAAAAACAACCCAAGCTGAAAATGGACAAACCCAGCGGTTGGGTTAAATGTTTGACCTGCCTGTCCAACCAGTTTTATTTAACTCAACTTTTGTCTAAAAATGACCATATGGTTGGCCTAAAATGAACCCAAAATAGTTCAACAAATGACAAGAGTCAGCAATAATAATCAAAAGGTGAACGTTTGTTAATAAGTTTTATCGTTTTCTTTTTTTTCATTTTCATTTATTATTCATTAAACTTATTAATAAATGTTCATGTATTAAACATATTAATGTTCATTTCCAACATATTTTGGGTTAATTTTAAGCAAGCAATACAGTACTTTTTAAGCAATAGTTTAATTAAATAAAACCACCAAGCAGGTTAGGTAACATTTAACCCAACTGCTGGGTCAAACCAACCCAATCATTGGGTTTTTCCATTTTCAAACCAACTTGGGTTGTTTTTAACCCAGCATTGTTTTTAGAGTGCTGTATTTGCATGAACCGTAAGCTTATTTTAACATGTCTTGAGTGAATGTGTCTAGAGATTAAATACCTTCCATATTATTTATCTTACAGACAGTCACGTCGTCAACAGACAAGAAGAATGGGATGTAAGTCATATCATTTGGACAAAATGTCATACATGTATAAACTGTACACATTTACAATGCCAGAATATGACTAAGATCTGAATGCTTTAGAATAAACAACTTTGTTTGAAAGTTTCAAAAACAACACGATATAAAACACATTATAACATGTTTCTTTTTCAAACAGCAAATGTCTCAGTGCCGGAGACAAAAATTGTCCTTGTTGGGAAAACAGGACATGGCAAAAGCACAGCCGGAAATACAATTCTTGGGAAGAAAATTTTCAAAGCCAAAGCTTTGGCAAATTCTGTAACTGCTAAATCTGTAAGCGCAGATGGGATTGTGAATGGAAGAAAGATCACAGTTATTAACACATCTAGAGCCTTTGACATTGATTGCGATGATCTGGAAATAAAATCGGACATCATCAAACCTCTCATTGAATGTGCTGAAGGTGTTGATGCCGTTGTTTTTGTCCTAAAGGTCGGAAGATACAAACAGCATGACATTGAGTTGGTGAAGCACGTTCTCAACATATTCAAAGAGGAACACATCTTGAAACACACAGTGATGTTATTCACATTTGGTGAAAAACTAGAAGGCAAAACCATTGAAGAATTTATTAAGACCAATTCACAACTGCAGGAGCTTGTCAATGAATGTGAAGGTCGCTGTCACGTCATCGACGGCAAACACTGGAATGACTGTGATTCAGGGTACAAGAGCAACAGCGTTCAGGTGAAGGGACTGCTGGACACCATCGACAAGATGGTGAAAGAAAACGGTAGCTGCACAAATGAGCTGCTTCAAAAAGTGGACGAAACGATTCAAGAGGAGATGAAAATAAACAAGGAAAATTTGCCTCTGGAAGAGAAACGAGAAAAAGCAAAGAAAATTGTTCATAATAAAATTCTGGAGAAAATGGCAGGAACAGCATCAGGGGTGGTGACTGGTGCTGTTCTCGGAGTAGGTCTTGCATTTTTTGAAGCCGCAGCTTTGCTGGCAATGCTTGACCCTTTATATCAGTTGTTGAAGACTTTTTCAGGCCCAAAACCAGTGACATATAGGGGAACAGTGAGATTTAATGCAGCAGAAGGAGGAGGAGAAGCAGCGACTGTTGAGGAAGCAGCAGCAGAAGGAGGAGCAGAAGGAGGAGCAGAAGTGGCCGAGGCAGTGACTGGAGAAGCAGCAGCAGCAGGAGGAACCGCAGCTGAAGCAGTGGTTGCAGCAGGAGGAACAGCAGCGACTGAAGCAGTGGTTGCAGCAGGAGGAACAGCAGCAGCAGAAGCAGTGGTTGCAGCAGGAGGAACAGCAGCAGCTGAAGCAGTGGTTGCAGCAGGAGGAACAGCAGCAGCTGAAGCAGTGGTTGCAGCAGGAGGAACAGCAGCAGCTGAAGCAGTGGTTGCAGCAGGAGAAACAGCAGCTGAGGTTGTGTTTATAGGAGCAGCGGAGACAGGAGCAGCAGCTGGAGCAGCAGCAGGTCCAATCGCTGCATGTGCTGCTGTTGAAATTGCAGGTCTTGCAGGAGCTGTTGGAGGAGGAGTCACTGGGTGGAAAGAAGCGGAAGATGCTGATTCAGTGGGTGATGCAATTATAAAGGCAGCAAAGGCTAATTACGAGAATACAAAATCTGTGTTTAAGCATGTTAAGGAATTATTTTAGTCTAAAGGACAAAAAATATAAATGGGAATAATTTAAATTCAATAATGCATGATATCCAACTTTATTAATCATAGACGACATTAAAGGATACATGCAGAAGATTTGTGGGGGGTTTAATGGAAAATATGACTTTGACAGTAGCAACACTTTTGTCGTATATGTAACCATTTACATATGTAGCAAGAGGATATATTTATGAATTAACATTAACCAAGATGGACGAATGTGTAAAAACTACATATTAGTTTGACACTAATTTAGAATTTAATGATTGTTAGATCATGTTGGTTCTTAAAACTGAAAGAAAATGCAAGAATCAAACATAACTCTTGTATCTGATTGTCTGATAAATGGAAGGGCCTGTTCAACGATACAGAACCAACAACGATAACTAAAAACATAATTTAACTATAACTATAACTATTGTAATGACTCATCACTCTGATAGGGATCCATAAGCAGGCTTTAATGATAATAGAGTGGTCAAACAGGCTAGGGTCAAAACAGAGCAGACAGGTGTGGCAGAGAACAAGCAAATACGAAATCAGGTAACAGTCCAGGGTCAGGGCAGGAGGCAAACGAGCATAAACGGTATCCAGGCAAATAGTCCAAAGGCCAGGCAGAGATGGGTCACAGAAGAAAGACAGGAGTTTCTATAACAGATAATCCAACACTTAGAAATGTCACTGATGGAGAACAAGACCTCGCACTGAGCCAGTGCCTCAGTGCAACTTAAATACTGAGGTAGATGAGGGTCAGCTGTCCAAGGCGATCAGTGCCAAGGTATGGGGATTATGGGTAATGTAGTGAAATGAGTGAATGCGGGTGCAAAAGAGTTAATATTCGGGAGATGGAGCCCTCTGATGGTCAGAGGAGGGAATCACGGGGTTGGTCTCTGTGACAACTATATTTGCGTCCACACCAACGAACAATAGCGGTTTTGTTTATTCAAAACTCACACGCTGTGGTTTGAACGTGTGTAAAACATGTTTTTGCTGTTCTCGTTGCATTTAAACTGCTTTAACCAGCAGATGTCTTCAGTATACTATGTTACGAGCGAATAGCTAGCGATCTAATCTAACAGTGAAATTACCTGACGAAGGCTATTTAGTGAAATAAAAACAATGCCTAGTCTTTTTCACTGCAACTTCAAAGGATGCAAGACAATGACAAAGCAATACCTTAGGTATCCAGAAGTAGTTATTTTAGTTTACACTTGACTTGTCAAACAGTGGTGGCTTTTTCTGGACTTCAGCAGGTATCTTCTACGTAACGTTGCCTGCCATTTTAATTGCACGAGCCCTTCAATTAGAATGGATTCTGATTAGCTGTCAGTATTTTATCGTTCAACAGCTGGGGAAAAAAAACGTTCTGAAAGTGATCCCAATGATATAGTTTTTCTTAATCATTATCGTTATAGCTGTGGTGTAGATACTGCTTTTCTTTTATAATTAGTACGATTTTTAGAACTAAATCTTTATTGTTATCTTTATAGTTATTGTTCTTGGTGTGAACAGGCCTTTATTTCAGTGTTAATAATGTTGTGAATATTTCAGGAAACAGTTTGCTTCGTACATTCAGTTTAACAGCATTAAGTTAAAGAGAATAAACTTTATCATTCAACTGAACTGCATGTGCATTTTAAACACTTGCGTTATGTTCATGCTCCATTCATACAATAAATACGTGTCTTTTAAAGAGGAGAGTTTTGTGATTGAATCTCCTATACCTGAATTAAGAGCATGATGCTGGTAAATGGCAAGTTCATGAGTTTGATTCCAGCTAAGGCCAATTCACACTGATTTAACAAACACCAACAGGATGAACACACTGGGCCCAACAGCTGTGGAATTACAAATTAATAATCTGTTTATGATCTAATAGTCTCCTGCCTGACGGCACAAGGTCTGAACTCTATTGCATCTTTCACTGGCCTTGGACCGTACATGTTTGACTGACATGTAACGCATCCAGTCACAGTTCGTTTTGGTACATTTAAAATTATTAATTTGGCAGACGCTTTTATCCTGTCATAATCATGTCTGTCTGTTTAGCCTGTTCCCCGGTCTGGTCTGTGTCACATGTTCTTTGTTTTCATTTCGATCTGTCCTGTCAGTTTAGTCATGTGCTCTTTGTTTTGATTCCTTGTCATTATTAGTTCATCACCACCACCTGTGTCTCGTCATTTCAGTTTTGTCATCACCTGTTCCCCATCAATTATCCTCTTGTGTTCGCTGTATAAATTCCCTCTGTTTCAGTCCAGTCTTTGTCGAGCGTTAAAGTTTCGTGGCTCGTTGTACCTGTCCTGTATCCTGTCGTGTTTCAATAAATTCCTTAATATTCATCAGTCCTTCGTCTCCGTGCTTCCTAGCACCCTCACGAGCAAAGCGTTACAGAACGCTCGACCACCAAACAACGACATCGACGATGAATGCCGCCATGGCAGCGAATCGTCTATGGAGCGTCCGGCAGCGGGGACGCCCGCTGGAGAGGTATGTGGGGGAGTTCGTTGAGCTCTCTCATCTGGTGGGCTGGCCGGATGCTTCCCTTGTTGCGGTGTTCTGGTTGGGGCTGGACGAGAACACCATTCGCCCTCGTGACCTCATGTGTTCCTTCACTCTAGTCGACATCATTAATGCTGTCCTAGAGCTGAATGGATCCGTGTTGGAAGTAGAGGAGTGTGTTTCTCGTCCGGTTCCAACCAAAGCGCCCGCTCCGCCAGCCCATCTCGCTCCGTCTCTCCCCGCATCTCTCTTCAGCGGTGCGTTACCTGTCAGTCCGTCTCGCCCGTCCTGCGGTGAGTACGCGGAAGTGCCAGAACTCCTCTGTCCTGTCCACGAGCCCGCTGCATCGCACCGCGAGCCCGCTCCACCGCACCGCGAGCCGTTTCCTGTGCTCGCCGTCCCAGAGCCGTCTCCAGTGCTCGCCTTCCCTGAGCCGTCTCCAGTGCTCGCCTTCCCTGAGCCGTCTCCTGCGCTCGCCTTCCCTGAGCCGTCTCCTGCGCTCGCCTTCCCTGAGCCGTCTCCTGCGCTCGCCTTCCCTGAGCCGTCCCCTGCGCTCGCCTTCCCTGAGCCGTCCCCTGCGCTCGCCTTCCCTGAGCCGTCCCCTGCGCTCGCCTTCCCTGAGCCGTCCCCTGCGCTCGCCTTCCCTGAGCCGTCTCCTGCGCTCGCCTTCCCTGAGCCGTCTCCTGCGCTCGCCTTCCCTGAGCCGTCCCCTGCGCTCGCCTTCCCTGAGCCGTCCCCTGCGCTCGCCTTCCCTGAGCCGTCCCCTGCGCTCGCCTTCCCTGAGCCGTCCCCTGCGCTCGCCTTCCCTGAGCCGTCCCCTGCGCTCGCCTTCCCTGAGTCGTCTCCTGCGCTCGCCGTCCCAGAACGGTCAGAGCTCCCAGACTTCTCTGAGCTCCCAGACTGGCGCGAGCTCTCAACCTGGCCAGAGCCCCCAGAGCTCCCAGACTTCGCCGAGCTCCCGGACTGGCCCGAGCTCCCAGACTGGCCCGAGCTCCCAGACTGGTCCGAGCTCCCAAACTGGCAAGAGCCCCCTGAGCTCCCAGAACCTGAGCTCCCAGACCTTCCCCCGCCTGAGCTCCCAGAACCTGAGCTCCCAGACCTTCCTCTGCCTGAGCTCCGAGACCCTGAGCTCCCGGACCTTCCTCCGCCTGAGCTCCCAGACCCGGAGCTCCCAGACCTACCTCGGCCTAACCTCCCAGAGCCTCCTGGGCTCCCTGACCCACCAGAGCCTCCTGGGCTCCCTGACCTGCCAGAGCCTCCTGGGCTCCCTGCCCCGCCAGAGCCTCCTGGGCTCCCTGACCCGCCAGAGCCTCCTGGGCTCCCTGACCCGCCAGAGCCTCCTGGGCTCCCTGACCCCCCAGAGCCGTCTAACCTCCCAGACCTCCCAGAGCCGTCTAACCTCCCAGACCTCCCAGACCTCCCTGACCTTCCAGACCTCCCAGACCTTCCAGACCTCCCAGAGCCGGTTCCTGACCTTCCACGCCAGAGCCGGTGCCATCCGGCCCACCGAAACGGGGTATTTCCCCCCTGAAAATTTTGGGGGGGCGCCCAGTATCCCTGCCTGCGGCAGCCAGAGGGAAGGAGGCCACGCCCTGGACTCCACCATGGCCTCCTGACCTCCTGGCACCCGCCAGGACCATGCCCCGGACTCCACCTTGGCCGCCTGACCTCCTGGCACCCGCCAGGACCATGCCCCGGACTCCACCTTGGCCGCCTGACCTCCTGGCACCCGCCAGGACCATGCCCCGGACTCCACCTTGGCCGCCTGACCTCCTGGCACCGGCCAGGACCATGCCCCGGACTCCACCTTGGCCACCTGACCTCCTGGCACCCGCCAGGACCCTGCCCCGGACTCCTCCATGGCCACCTGACCTCCTGGAAGTTCTGGAGACACCCTGGAGGCCACCTGAACCTGACCACGGCCTCCAGGGTGCCCGCCCCCCCTCCTGGATTTGTTCTTTCATGGCGCGAGGTCACGCCTTCCGGGAGGGGGGTGTATTGTCATAATCATGTCTGTCTGTTTAGCCTGTTCCCCGGTCTGGTCTGTGTCACATGTTCTTTGTTTTCATTTCGATCTGTCCTGTCAGTTTAGTCATGTGCTCTTTGTTTTGATTCCTTGTCATTATTAGTTCATCACCACCACCTGTGTCTCGTCATTTCAGTTTTGTCATCACCTGTTCCCCATCAATTATCCTCTTGTGTTCGCTGTATAAATTCCCTCTGTTTCAGTCCAGTCTTTGTCGAGCGTTAAAGTTTCGTGGCTCGTTGTACCTGTCCTGTATCCTGTCGTGTTTCAATAAATTCCTTAATATTCATCAGTCCTTCGTCTCCGTGCTTCCTAGCACCCTCACGAGCAAAGCGTTACATATCCAAAGCGACTTATAAGTGAGAACAATCGAATCGTTTTTTTGTTTTTTTTTTAAGATGAAGTTAAGTGCTCACAAAAGAAATTAGTTTTCAGCTGTCTTTAGAATATTGCCAGGGATTCTGGATTCCAGATGAAGGCAGGGAGATTGTTCCACTAGCATGGAGCAGTGAATGGAAATGCTCTGGAGATCAATTTGGTGCCTGTCTGTGATGGTATTACAAGTTATCGCTCATTTACCAATCACAGGCTTCTGGTAGGGATGCAGACTCTTCAGTGGAGGGTGCAGAGGATCTGTAGTGGATCTGTAAGCAAGCGACAATGCCTTGAATTTGATGCGAGTAGCAAGTGGTAGCCAGTGCAGAGAAGAGAGGTGTGACGTGGGCTCTCTTAGGCTCGTTGAAGACAAGACGTGCTGCAGTGTCCTGGATCATTTGTAGAGGTTTGATTGCACATGATGGCAGAAGAGCATTGCAGTAATCAAGCATAGAAATAACCAGGACCTGGATGAGAAGTTGTGTTGCTCTGTCAGAATAGGCCTGATTTTCCTGATGTTGTGTTGTGCAAATCTGCATGAACGAGCTATCTTTGTAATATGATATTTGTGGCTGAATTTGATGAGGTAATTGATGATGTACCTATTAGCTGTATGGGGAAATTGTTCTGTAGAGTTGGATTGGCAGGGTAGATGAGAAGGTTGAGCTGCAGGTGATGTTCTTTCATCCATGCCGAGATGTCCGTCAGACAGCTTGAGATTCATGCTTCTACCGTGGGATCATCTGGTTGGAATAAAAGTTAGAGTTGTGTGACATCGGCATAGCTATGGTATGAGAAACCATATGATTGTATGATGGGCCCCAGTGATGTAGTGTAAATGTAGAATAGGAGGGGTCGAAAAACTGTAACCTGAGGGACCCCAGTTGATGTACTCTGGATACCTCCCCTCCCCAGGCAACTCTGAAAGACCTACCTGTGATATAGGATTCAGTCCAGTGAAGTGGAGTACCTATGGTGCCCAGTGATGAGAGGGTGGACAGAAGTATTTGATGATTCACAGTGTCAAAGGCAGCAGACAGATCCAGTAGAATGAGAACTGGTGATTTGGAATCAGCCTTTGCAAGCTGCAGGGATTCAGTGACCGACAGTAGTGCAGTCTCGGTTGAATGACTGCACTAGAAACCAGTTTGGTTGACGTCAAGTTGGTTGTTCTGTGTGAGGAAGGATGACACCTGGTTGATCACAACCTGTTCAAGTGTTTTTGCAATGAATAGTAGGAGAGAGACGGGTCTGTAATTGTCTAGAAGTGACGTGTTTAATGTGGGTTAATAAGCAGTGGGGTTACCAGAGCCTGCTTGAATGCGGTAGGGAAATGCCTGTGTGGAGAGGTGAGTTCATAATGTGTGTGAGTCCTTGTAAAAGTGTAGGAGAGATGGCTTGTAGAAGGTGTGAGGGGATGGGATCTAGAGGGCAGGTGGTGGGATTACTGGAGAGGAGAAGTTTGGATACTTCTGCGTCAGTGAGGGGAGAGGAGGAAGAGAGAAGATTTGTGGCTGTGGATATGGATGGTCCAAATTCCTGTGTGTGCATGGAGCTGAGAACTGACTGCTGATAATAAATGTTTCGAAAGTAAAATATTGATCAGCAATTAAAGAAGAAGGGGGAGAGAGTTGAATATTTTGAAAAATGTGCGTGTGTTTGAAGCGTGGTTGATCTTGTTGAAATATCAAGATTTTGCAGCATGAACTTCACCAGAAAAGGATGAGAGCAGAGATTGATGACTATCTATGCCAAATAGGTCTTTATATTTACGCCATTTTCTTTCTGCTGCCTTGACTTTGGTCTGGTGTTCATGAAGAACATCAGATAAGAAAGGGTTAGAGGTAGTAGCATGTGCTGGCCTGGATGAGAGAGGAAAGATACTGTCTTCAAAAGAAGTTAAGGTGGAATATAAAGTGCCTGTTGCTGTATTCACATCCAGATATGAGAATTGTGTGGGTGAGGGAAGGCACAAGTAGGTCTTTACGAGAGTCGGTCTCTTTATGCGAGTCAGTCTCTTTACTCGAGTCTGTCTCTTTACTGGAGTCCGTCTCTTTACTTGAGTCTGTCTCGTTACTGGAGTTCGTCTCTTTACTAGAGTCCGTATCTTTACTGGAGTTCGTCTCTTTACGCGAGTCCGTCTCTTTACTCGATTCGGTCTCTTTACCCAAGTTGCTCTTTACCTAATTCGCTCTTTACTCGAGTCGCTCTTTTACCCTGAGTCAGTCTCTTTCACGGGTATAAAGCAAAACCTGCACGTTCTCGCTGTCTCTGGTGAGCTTTTGCTTCTCCTTCACAAAGGCGAGGCAATATTTGGGAATGTTTATTAATGTCCAATCACTGAAGGCCAAAAACAATAAATCTGAACATTAAGAAAATAAAAAAAAACTGCAGTATTTATCATATTTTTCTGCAGTGTTACTTAACCTCTATTTAGAGAGGGACCATGTGAACTCTGAGCATTTTGCTGTGTAGAGTTGTTAATAAAAATTTAGTTGAAAGAACGTTTACATTATTCAACATTTTCTTTTATTAAAATTGAATGTATATTTGTATTTTATAAACATCTCAACACAAGAATGCTGTTTGTAAATGAGTTTATTTGAGTTGGTGTTGTTCAAACTCCTTTGAATTACAGGTTGTAAAATACTTTATACTCAACTTTTAATTTTTCTTTAAGAATAAACCATATTTTAATTTCATTTAGACACATATAGATGCTCACAATTTTTAAACAAGTAATTTGCAAGGATATGACTAGAAACAGAAGTGAGTAGAAGAAAGTGTCCACACCACCAGAACACCAAGATCCCATGAAATCAACTGATGTAGTTTGTGCTTTACTCTCATTTTCTTTTAAAAAGTCAATATGTTTTATTCATCCTTGAACCAGGATCTTCTAATGTCGAGTTGACTGTAAGTACGTTTGATTGAACAGTTTGTGTTAAAAATATTGAGCCATTTTTCCAGAAGAAAATGACTGTAATTTTTAAATGTTAATAAAAGCCACAGATGAAAACTCATTTTGATTTTGTGTTTTTTTTTTAAAACATATATAGTGCACATTAGTGCTTTAAAATGATGTTACATTGATACTAAAAAGACTCATATGATACTCTTCAGTTACAGAAAATAATTCCATTGTACTGATATAAACATGATCTGATGAAAAGAATGTTCGCCAGTTAAAAAACATAGAACAAGGCAAAAAAGAGAGTACAGCACAAACGTGTCCTTCACTCATATCTGCTGCAGATGAAGTTGAGTCTGTCAGTCTCAGGACGGCTGATCCAGCGCTGATCTCCTCCAGACTGAACTGCTCCAGATCTCACTCCAGACTCACAAACTTCCTTTCCTGTGCCGTTCCCTGGAGCCCAGTTCTGATAGCACACAATCTCTCCGCTCACCCAGTACCAGATGCCCAGAATGCAGGAGTGACGTAAACCCAACCACACCGCCTCAGTAGACGCCCGTTTAACCACATTCATCACCTCACGCTGCATCTCTTCTGAATGAACCGAGACCAGATCCACATGATTCTGTCTGCAGTATCTCTGAGCTTCAGACCACGTCAGATTCTCTTTGATCAGAATCAGTTTATCTGGACACAAGACAAACCACAAGAAACACTAGAGAGAGACTGATCAAAAACAACATGCAGAACAAACACTGTGGAGGAATTTGTCATGTCAGACATGTAGCGTGAACTTTAAGATATCTGGAGGTGATGGATGGATTGTGTGTGTTTTGTGAGGATCTGCTCACCTTCATGACACACAAAAGGATATTGATTACTGCAAAGGACGTTATTCCATTCTCCATGAGTTTTATTAATGACCGCTGTACAGTTTTCACCTCCAGCACTAGGTTCATTAGACCTCCAGTGTCTGAATGAGGAGTTACTCTGATCAGTTTCATGAATCAGTTTGTTCATTATTCTTCTGCTACTTTATGGTTTGTATAAAGTATAAAGTAAATAAAATATAACATATATATATATATATATGTATGTATATATGTATATATATATGATCAGGATTATTTTAAAGATTTAACATGAATTAACATTTCTGAAGATGATGATGATTTTATAAACTGGAAATTGTACATTTGAGCAGCATAATAATTATGGTAATAGCGACACCTACAGGTGAAAAGAATGAGTAGTGGTTCACTAGTTTGTGTGTGTATAATCTTAGTGTCTGAGGTAAACAGATTGTTAAAACTCAGTTCACGCATGTGCAAAATGCCCTTTTCCACGCTCAAAATATGATCTTCCACGCACAGAATTGTGGCAGAAACGTAATCCCATAGATGTGGTTGTCTGTCTGCTCTAGAAGAGCTCAGAGGATATTCTACTGGAGTTCCAATTTTCCCCCTATTAAAAAGACAAAACATTATATAGGAAAAGAAGGAGAAGGGGAGGAGAAAGGATGCTGAAAGAACGGGACAGGAAGTAGTAAGAGGCTGATTTTATACCTTGGTATTAATTACAATATTCTTCCCAAAATTACAAAAGTAAATTTACTAGTTTAAACCTGTCAGGGGTTGAAAGAGAACTGAAAAAATCAAAACATGTCAAAATAGAGCTGTGCATGAAGTGCTGTAGAGTAAATGCAGATTAATAGACCTGCAGAAACACAGAGAATAAGAGAACAAGTCTGTGTTGACTGACGCTTCAGCAGCTTTAAAGATCCTTTTAAAGAGCTCTTTTTACACGTCCTTTTGAAAACAATGTTTAAAAATATGCCTATTTAATGTTTTTAATTAAATTGATTGTATTTATTGAACGCATTATTTCGCTATTAGCACAAATAATTTTTCATTATAGATCCAGAAATGAACGACATTAGAAAGTGACAAATGATCAAACAAGTGTCCTCTGCTTCCATCTACTGATTATAGTGGTTATTTCTGCATCATTTTCATTTTAAATGTAGATTTTCCACTAGGGAACAGAAATCCTCCACTAAATTAAAGCATGCTAGGCGGGTGACGTCACAACCAGGAAGCTATAAAGCACGCTCAACCAGTGCAACGCCACCTTCTGTGTCTTCAGTCGCGCTATATGTGAAACGTGTTTCTAATTTGGTGTTGTTGTGTCACTATATATTTATATGTCTGGCATGGCGAAACAGCAGTAGCATTTTAGAGTGTGTTCCTCCCTGCCCTCGTTATATCACGGGTGGGATATCATAGTGCACAACTATCTCACTATGCATCTATAGTTGGCCTTAAAGAGCACGGTTATGGGTCGATGCCGAAGGTGAAGGAGAGACGCTCGCGAGCTATCTCTTTCCCCAGTCAGTATCGGCCCTAAAGGCCCCAACGTTGTCCACTAAGCCCACAAGAACAACATCTTCGCTGGTGGGCAAGGCTTACGCAGTGTCTGGTCAGGCTGCAGCATGTCTCCACACTATGGGCGTGCTGAAGGCCTACCAGGCAGAGCCGCTCGGAGAATTTGATGTGGGCTCCGTGCCACCAAGGAGATGGCCAGATCAAACGGCTGGTCTATGGCAGCCCTGGTAGCCACGGAGAGGCATCTGTGGCTCAACTTATGTGACATCAAAGAAAAAGAAAATAATTTCTTGATGGACGCCCCGCTGTCGCATCCTGGCCTCTTCTGTGACACCGTTAATAATTTCGTCGAGAGGTTCCAGGAAGCTAATAAGCGGCAGCATTCCAGAAGCTCCTCTCCTGCTCCCCTGCTGCTTCACAGCAGCCCCAAACATCTTAAGCCAGCTCCTCAGCTCGGGCTTCCCCCGCAGAGAGAAGGAGGACCGGGGAAGTACGCTCAACTCCAGCCTCCTAAGGGTAAGACGGATTTGAGGGCCGTCAATACTGCCAGGGAAGAGGTCCTGACGCCAATGGTGTCAGGTCCCGAGGGCAGGCCCCTCCACAGAAAAGTGGTGTTCACCTCTGCTTACGGTGCCCACTTCTCTTCAGTGCCCTCAGGGGGCTGTTCTGCAAACTCTGCCACCTTGTGTGCTTCAGGGCGCAGCGGTCCTCAGCAGGCGTGTGTCTCAGTGTCCACCCGGAAACGTAGCGGCACTAGGATGTGCGCCCCCTCTAAGGAGGGTCTCAAAGCAGCCAGTTCAGGTGCTTCCTGCCGGTTCTCGAGAGACTGGTTCACTTAGTAGATTTTTTGACAGCGTGGAAGCTACTGCCAGACATTTCTCAATGGGTCCTGCATACAATCAAAAAGGGTTATGCCATTCAGTTCGGGTCTCACCCGCCCAGGTTTATGGGGGACTTACCCACGGTGGTGGGCCCCGAGCAGGCTCTGGTAATGGAACAGGAGGTAAAAACTCTGTTGGGAAAGGGAGCCATAGAATTTGTACTTCCTTCAAACAGAGAAACTGGGTTTTACGGCAAGTATTTTAGCGTTCCGAGGAAAGATGGGGGGTTGTGTTCCATTTTGGATATGCGTCACCTGAATATGTCAGTTATGAAGCTCAAGTTCAAAATGCTAACGTTGAGACGGATCGTGTCACAAATCAAATCCGAGGACTGGTTTGTCACGATAGATCTCAAGGACGCGTACTTTCACATATCCATCCTTTCACAACACAAGAAGTTCCTGAAGTTCGCTTTCGGGGGCGAAGCATATCAGTATCAGGTTCTTCGGTTTGGCCTAGCACTATCACCTCGCACTTTCACCAAATGCATGGACGCAGCACTACCACTGCTGCATCTACAGGACATTTGCATACTGAACTATATCGACGATTGGTTGATTTTAGTACAGTCGCATCAGCTAGTGGTTTGGCATCGAGATGTCGTCCTCGCTCACATGGAAATGCTGGGGTTAAGGTTAAAAGCAAAGAAAAGTGTGTTGTCTCCAGCTCAGCATACCACTTTCCGGGGTGTGGTTTGTGGCTCTGTTGTGATGCAGGCACAACTCTCTCCTGATCGCATAGAATCAATCCTTTCTACCGTAAACCGGATGAAGCTATGCCAGCCACTCACTGTCAAACAGTTTCAGAGACTGTTGGATCTGATGGCAGCAGCGTCCAACGTGATACCTTTTGGCCTGCTGTACATGAAACCCTTGCAGTGGTGGCTCAGGACCAGGGGATTTTCTCAGAGGGGAAATCCTCTTCGTATGATCAAAGTCTCGCAGCAATGCCTACGTGCCTTGACTATGTGGAAGAAACCTTGGTTCCTGTCCCAAGGGCCCAATCTAGGAGCTCCGTGCCGTCGCAAAATGCTAACAATGGATGCTTCGCTCACGGGCTGGGGAGCGGTCCTGGAGGGCTGCTCAACTCAGGGTCTGTGGAGAAGGCACCATATCTCCTGGCATATCAACACATCGGTGGTCGCCTATATAAATCACCAGAGGGGTCTGCGCTCGCGTCCACTCTGCAGACTGGTGCACCAGATCCTCCTGTGGGCCCAAGGGAAACTGCTCTCGCTCAGAGCAGCTTTTATCCCTGGGGCCCAGAATTTGGGAGCAGACGTCCTGTCGAGGCAGGGGCTGAGGCCTAGGGAATGGAGGCTCCACTCTGAGGTGGTGGAACAGATATGGAGGGTTTTCGGACAGTCGCAGGTGGATCTGTTTGCGTCTCGAGAGACATCTCACTGCCCACTCTGGTTTTCCCTCACGCATCCAGCTCCGCTGGAGTGAGAGGTGGATTGTGGGTGGTGGGAGGGCCAGTAGAAATCTTGTTCCAGGACCCTCGGTAAGACCCTTATAGGCCCTCCTGGCCTCTGGACCCACTGTACACAGCCCCCCTTCTCAAACTATGTATTTCGAGTTAAAAAAAAATTGTGTAAATATTCAGATGTAAAACTGATATTATTACATTTTGTTAACTACATCTTTGAACTAGATATTTTCTTGCAGAGATTCACACAGCTCATTTTATGGTAGAACAGAGCTCCCTGAAACATGACTGAAACACAAACTAATCTTACCAAAGTCTTTTCTGAGTTATCCTGAAGACTTTGGTAAGATTTGTTTGTGTGTCAAGTTATTGATCCAGGAAATTCAAATCTGTGAATATGTTGTAATTTTTTTAGGGTCTCCATACAAATGAAATATATTCTTTAGGCAACATAATCTGAAAAAAACATCTTTGTGTTGTTTTAATTTAGATAAATAATTGATATACACCTGCTCACACAGACATCACACGCCACCAGCATGTTCGATAAGCTTATGCAGATTTGTAAACACAGTCACCGAGAACCAAAAACAAACATCAGCCGTCTTTAACAGTTCCTCCTGAACCAGAACAATGAGCTCATGCTGTTTTCTCTCCATAATTATGAGTTGAAAACCTGTGACATTTTACCCGGAGCAGTTCACGTCCTCGGAATTTATGCACAATCAACATCAAAATAAATCTTCTTCAGTCAGGTGGAACAAGAGCTCTGTAAGTAGTTTGTGTTAATTATTATTGTGATGTTTTGTGCTTTGAGCTCTAACATTTCTATCTGTGCTGACCTCACATAGTGTCCATAGAGACACAGAGAGAGCTGTGATGTTACACATTTAGATCACTGAGACACAAACTGTTGACTGGGTCTGATGTTGGTGCTGCTGACCCTTCGTGAAGAACATATTAAACATTAAGGCATCAGTTGAAGCCTGTTTTTCCTAATCAGAACTAAATGTTCTGGAGACGTTATATTTGGTATGTGGTGCATCTATAAACTAATGGTTGTTGTAACTTTAAATTGATGAACTCACTGTTGTTGCAGATGAAAGGCTGGTTCATACTACATGAGAAATCATGCCACCGTCCATTCATCATCCCAGCACACCTCTCGTCTCTGTTATTTGGTTGTCGAGCAGACCAGTTCTGATAGAGCACAGGATCACCAGAAGACCACTGCCATTTATCAACACCCGTGTTCTTCAGCCCAATCCAGACATACGAAACCTCAATCACACTCTTCAGCTCGTTCATGTCGTTCATGTTGTCAACGGTGGCCAGATCTGTGTAATTCTCTCTGCAGTATCTCTGAGCTTCAGTCCAGGTCTTCCTCACGTTTATAAAGTGATACTGACGCTGAACACATTCAGATACGGAGCAGAGAGCTGTGAAAGAGAGGCTTTGATTTAATGCTTTTCATAACAGAGTCAAACCTGATGAAACTAGAAACCAGAAATCAAACAACAAACACACTCACCAATGAGAAGAAGAATGAAATATAGAGTTTGCTCCATTTCTGAGGAAGAAACACATTGAAAAACTCATGAATTCACTGTACATAATCATTCAGACAATATTAAGATCTCAAAGTCTAATAGTGTTTGAAGAATGAACATGTGAGTTGTTCTTACTTTAGAGCTCGTGTGTTTCTGTCCTGAGTCTGATGTTTCTGTCTGCAGCTTTAAACAATATGATTATTATATCTGCTCTCGTCCCTCATTCAGCACTTAATTTGTGTATTTCTCTTAAAAAAAAACACCTTTTTACATTTTACTTCCTCTGTTTTTGTGTATTTGTCCACATCTCTAACCTCAAAGTCGGAAACATTTGGTGTCGATACTCCCTTCATTTGCATTCTTGGTGCCTGTGTCAGTATCAGTAAATCTGTTTATATATATAGACGTCCTGCAGCACATATAAGATGTTATCAGATACTACTAATGTCATCCCTTACACAAAGAAATTACATTTCCCTATGTAAGGGGAATTTTACAGTTAAAGACCCCAAAAAGACCAGATATGATGATTGAAGACCCGGAGTCAGAGTTTAAAAAAAATTAATTGAAGAAAATTTTACTGAAGAATAATTTGCAGTTTCACCAGTTTCAAGTCTCACAAGGAGTTCGTAGGCCACTCTCCGTAAATTCAGATTTCCACAATTATACTGTAACAGAATCCATTAACTGTGTCATTACTTCAGGTTGAATGATTCTGATTGGCTTAGAAAAATAGATAAAATTAGTAATCTTCCAGATGTACTTTTCTCTCAGTGAGGTACAGACATGAAAATGAAAATAAATGCTTTAACATAAGTTGCAGAAATCATTTAAATTATTTAATATTTAGAAAGATACATGTTGATTAATAAATTGATGATAAATCACTCAATATATATATATATATATATATATATATATATATATATTGAGTGATTTATCATATATATATATATATATATATATATATATATTGAAGTGGCAGTGGATTCCAGAATCCAAGTTAGGGGAGCCATGACATTGTAGGCAGCTAGGGGCGCCATGGCGGTGCTGGTAGTTCAAGGGTTTTATTTGATTATTATATCTGCTCTCATCCATCATTCAGCATCACATCATTTGTTTATTTCTCTAAAAAAATAAACTTTTTACATTTTACTTCCTCTGTTTTGTGTATTTGTCAACATCTCTTACCTCAAAGCAGGACAAATTAGGTGTCGATACTCCCTTCATTTGCATTCTTGGTGCCTGTGTCAGTACCAGTAAATCTGTTTAAATATAGACGTCCTGCAGCACATATAAGATGTTATCAGATATTACTAATGCCATCCCTTACATAAAGAAATTATATTTTTTTAATTTACAGTTAAAGACCACAAAAACACCAGATAATTAAATTTAAATAAATATATTTATTTTTCTCTCATTGAGAGGTACAGACAATATACATCATTATTTTCTAATGTTTGAAAATAAATGCTTTTACATAAGTTGAAGAAATCATTCAAATAATTTAATATCTAGAAAGAGACATGTTGAGTAATAACTTGATGATAAATCACTCAATATATATGTATCATGGTCATATATGATTCCAGAATCCAACTGTAACGCGGGTACAGACTGACGGGAGACTTAGACAGTTTTATTGTAGTTAACAGGATCACAAGATCACAGGCGCAACAGTGTGCATAGCACAAACATTGATAGACCAATGAACATACAACAGGCAGGAACTTATATAAACACAGATGATTAAATGAGAACAGGTGATGACACTAAACTAATTAGACTAACGATGACAGGTGCTGAAGGACTGAATTAAACAAGGCAACACTAGACTAAACAAAACAAGACAAGACAGAACTAAATGCATCTGTGACAGTACACCCCCTCCGAAAAGGCGTGTCCTCGCACCTTAACAGAGTCTATGATGAGGAGAGAAGGCAGAGGCTTCGGAGGAGGACGTGGTGATGGTGACTGGCAACTGGCTGGAGGCGTTGGCCACAGACGCCATGGAGGCGTTGAAGATGGGAGGAACCAAGGTGGAGTCCTGAGTGCCGTGATGGGCGGAACCTTGGGGCTGATCGCCGGAGACGGCACCATGGCAGTTGGCGGAGGAACCGGCGCAACTTTCCGGCCGACGAACCTCGGTGACACCGCCGACCCAGAACCTGGGCGCCGAGCCGCTGACTCACGGGACCGAGGTGCTGTGGTGACGGAGGATGACAGGGAGGTTGAAGGGAGGGAGGAGCTCGCTGACGGCGTAAAGGATCCGCGGCCCACAGGTTGATGAGATTGTGGTTCGCTCCTGGCTCTGCGATGGACCGACCCACGTGCTTCAACTCCGGGGCTCCAAAGTCGTCTAACCCCTAACTCTGACCTCGGCACACACCCCGGGCTGCCAGGCTGAGGCGGAGCAGTCGCCACTCCGGAGCATCCCCATCGAGTAGCACAGGTAGGGCCTGGCCTCCGGCTGGAGAAGGAGCTGTAGCACTGGTGAGTCCATCCTTCTTATTTCTTTTTCTTCTCGTTTGAGGGTCTGTCGATCTGCTACACGGGTACAGACTGATGGGAGACGAGGGTTACAAAAACCATAGACAGTTTTATTGTAGTTAACAGGATCACAAGAAACAGGCGCAACAGTGTGCATAGCACAAACATCGACAGACAAATGAACATACAACAGGCAGGAACTTATATACACACAGATGACGAAGACTAAATGAGAACAGGTGATGACACTAAACTAATTAGACTAACGATGACAGGTGCTGACATGAAGGACTGAATTAAACAAGGCAAGACAGAACTAAATGCATCTGTGACACTAACCCTTCACCTGTATATGAATGATCAATGTAATGAATGATTTAATAGTATATTTGAAAATATTCAGAATAATATATTGTGTTCATATTTACATCACAATAACACATAAGGATTTGCTGTGTATCATATACTGAATAATATGTGACAATATATTTAATGATATATCATAATGACATTTTTTATTCAGTAACTCACTTCATAATATAGAGATGTTTATGGGATCAGATATGGTACTGCATGTGTAATATATTGGTCTAAATGGTCTCTTTACTCGAGTTGGTCTCTTTACGCTAGTCGGTCTCTTCACGCGAGTCGGTCTTTATCCGAGTCAGTATCATTACTCGAGTTGGTCTCTTTATGCAAGTCAGTCTCTTTATACGAGTTGGTCTCTTTACGCGAGTTGGTCTCTTTACGCGAGTCAGTCTTTACCCGAGTCGGTCTCATTTCTCGAGTCAGTCTCTTTACGTGAGTCGGTCTTTACCTGAGTCGCTCTTTTACCCCAAGTTGGTCTCTTTACGCGAGTCGGTCTGTTTATCTGAGTCAGTCTCTTTACACGAGTCGGTCTCCTCTTTACGCGAATCGGTCTCTTTACAGGAGTCGGTCTCATTACTCAAGTCGGTCTCTTTACGTGAGTCAGTCTTTACCTGAGTCGCACTTTTATCCTAAGTCGGTCTCTTTACCCGATTCGCTCTTTACTCGAGTCGGTCTCTTTATGCAAGTCAGTCTCTTTACCCGATTCGTTCTTTACCTGAGTCACTCTTGTACCCCGAGTTGGTCTCTTTACTCGAGTTGGTCTCTTTACCCGAGTCGGTCTGTTAACGCAAGTTGGTCTCTTTACGCGAGTCGGTCTTTATACGAGGAGACTGAACATGAGAGATGAAAACTGCAATGGCTGCGCTAACAATTAGCACAGTAAAAGCCTATAGCCTGTGAATGGTCCAAATCAAAACTAATGCAGGAACAACAGAAGACGAGCAAAAACAACAACAAACAATAGTTATTCTAAATGAACAAATAGAATTTTAAATACATATTATGGTGAAAGTAAAAAAATACAAATAAGCAGAGAATCAATTAATTCTTCCTAGCAGCAAATAATAACTAAGCAACAGAGCCGAAATGGGTATAAAGCAAAACTTGCGCACTCTCGCTGTCTCCAGTGAGCTTTCGCTTCTCCTTCATAAAGACAAGGCAATATTGGGGAATGTTTATTAATGGCCAATCTTTGAAGACCAAGAACAATAAATCTGAACATTAAGAAAATAAACAAATAAATATTTGAGCTGATAAAGTTGCCTGTTGTTCTTCAAATCTGTCATGTGTCACTTGGAATAACAGTTCTATTTTCCTGCAGTGTTACTTTAACACTATTTAGAGAGGGACCACGTGAACCCTGAGCATTTTGCTGTGTAGAGTTGTTAATAAAAATTTAGTTGAAAGAACGTTTACATTATTCAACATTTTATTTTATTAAAATTGTATGTATATTTGTGTTTTATAAATGTCTCAACACAAGAATTCTGTAAGGATAAACGATATTTTAATTTCATTGTGACACATATAGATGCTCACAATTTTTAAACAAGTAATTTGAAGAAAGTATCCAAGTCAAGTCAAATCAAGTCACCTTTACTGATATAGCAACAGCGGCAAGGAACCAAAACTCCAACAAAATGAAGAAAAAAACCTTGGGAGAAACCAGGCTTAGTTGGGGGGCCAGTTCTCCTCTAGCGAACAGTGAATACTTGCCAGATACTCAGGCAGAGTTACAGGTCATAAGTCCGGTTGGAGTTGCAACAGTCAAAATATTTTATCCAGATCCATCTGGTTTAAGATATTTTTAATCGCGCTGGTATGGGACAGTTTGTTCCACTGGCTGTTGAGTCGGTAAGGCCCTCACAAGGGATGAGCTAATTCACACAGTCTCCGCCAACACCCCAGGGCCACGCTGCTGCCGCGCACAGGCACAGGCTCCCTATCTGATCCGGACATGGCCTGGATCCAGCCAATCACGTTAAATGGTAAACCTCTGGAAAAGTAGAGAGACAAAAATGAGCATAAACGCCATTCTTCTTCTGATGTAACGAGTACATCCGGTGTTATAGGAAGTGTTCCCAGTTCCGGCTGACCTGATCTATGCAGCCTAACAATCCTTTAACAGATATGAAGACAAAAATTGATAATGTGTGATGTGTATGCCAGGTTAAATAGATGCGTTTTTAGTCTAGATTTAAACTGACAGAGTCTGCCTGCTTCAAGGTCGTATTTTCGGTCGTATTTTCCCACTATCACAAGTTGAATCAGAAGCCATGAAGAAATACATTGAAAATGAACTGGCTAAGGGCTTCATTCGACCTTCTACCTCACCTGCTTCAGCCGGATTCTTCTTTGTACATAAGAAGGACGGGGGTTTGAGACCATGCATTGATTATAGAGGCTTGAACGACATCACGGTAAATTTCAAATACCCATTACCTCTCGTTCCCGCTGCCCTGGAACAACTACGCTGTGCGTACAACCTCATCCGTATCCGGGAGGGAGATGAATGAAAAATAGCTTTTTCCATCACAACCGGGCACTATGAATATCTTGTGATGCTGTTCGGGCTGGTCAGCAGTCCGTCTGTCTTCCAGGCTTTTGTGAATGACATTTTCAGAGACTCATTAAATCAGTCTGTAATAGTTTACATTGACGATATCCTGGTCTACTCTGACTCCATGGAGGATCACACACAGCAGGTTAGAACAGTCTTGAAGCGATTAATTCAATACCAGCTTTACGCTAAATTAGAGAAATGCGAGTTTCAGCGCACTTCAGTCGCCTTTTTGGGCTACATCATCGATTCCCAGAGGGTTGCCATGGACGAGAGAAAGGTAACCGCTGTGCTTAACTGGCCCCAGCCAAAGACTGTGAAAGAACTTCAACGATTTCTTGCCTTTGCAAATTTCTACCGGAGATTTATTCGTAACTTCAGCACTGTAGCCAATCCACTGACATTACTTGTAAAGAAGGGAAGTCACAACCTCTCCTCTATGACTCACTTACAATGCAAAGTCTTGTCTCCTCTACGGACCTTTACTGAGCGTTTTTTCCTGTGTTTGACTATTGGTACCGACCTCTTTGGATATATTGTGCTTGACCCTTTGCTGCCTGCCTCTTTGACCGGGTTTGCCTTTTTGCTGGACTGTACAAACCATCTCTGCCTGACCTGACTCCTGCCTGGGTATTGTTTGCGTCTTTGCCCTAATAAAATCATGTTGCATCAACAAGAATTTATTTCATGCAGCTGAAATTTGCATGTTTTTGCAAGTTATATCATGTCCTAAATATTAAACAAACACATCAACAATCAAATATTAATTTTACATACTTGTTACATTTAATTGACAGTTCATTGTGACATCACTCCTGCCTTTCTGAGAATAAACCAGATTTCATTCTGACACAAATCATATTATTCTTAAGATCTGCTGCTCACAGAATCACGTTCACCAGTTATTGCTGTAGAAAATATTAGTGAAAAACAAATTAACAAACACACCAGATATGAAGAGATTCTTAAAACACACATATATATTGTGTTAGTATTTTAGACATGTAAAGAATATTAAACATGAATGTTAAAAAACTTTGATAAGATCATATTATGTCATGATAATTAACATACAGAAATATGTAGTAAATTGCTAAAGAATAAATCAAACAAATGAAAGTAAATAATGATGACAGTGAATGTAAGTAAAGACATAAACGTTCACATGTCATTTCACTCATGATTTATGCAGATGAAGTTGAGTCTGTCAGTCTCAGGACGGCTGATCCAGCGCTGATCTCCTCCAGACTGAACTGCTCCTTTTCTCTTCTCGAGGCTGCAGTCTTCCGGTGTCACTCCGTTCCCTGGAGCCCAGTTCTGATAGCACACGATGTCTCCGCTCAGCCAGAGCCACATGTTCATGATGCAGTAGTTGTGTAAACCCAACCACACCGCCTCAGTAGACGCCCGTTTAACCACATTCATCACCTCACGCTGCATCTCTTCTGAATGAACCGAGACCAGATCCACATGATTCTGTCTGCAGTATCTCAGAGCTTCAGACCACGTCAGATTCTCTTTGATCAGAATCAGTTTATCTGGACACAAAACAAACCACAAGAAACACTAGAGAGAGACTGATCAAAAACAACATGCAGAACAAACACTGTGGAGGAATTTGTCATGTCAGACATGTAGCGAGAACTTTAAGATATCTGGAGGTGATGTCAAGTCAAGTCATCTTTATTTATATAGCGCTTTTTACAAAGCAAATTGTGGCAAAGCAGCTTTACATTAATAAGAAAATGGGGTCATTGTGCAGCTTATTCTATATATTATTGATTCTTTTCGTTGCAAATATCAGTAGTTATTAGTCTAGTTAATTTAGGTATATCAGCACTGCAGAAAACAGTGACGTAATCGTCCGGCTCAGATCAGTTCGCATACAACGACACCAATGCAGGCATATCAAAAACACTGCTGAATATCAAGTGTCCCCAACTTAAGCAAGCCAAAGGCAACAGCGGCAAGGAACCAAAACTCCAACAAATGGAGAAAAAAACCTCGGGAGAAACCAGGCTTAGTCGGGGTCAGTTCTCCTCTGGCCAACAGTGAACACTTGTCCGATACTCAGGCAGAGTTACAGGTCATTAAACCGATTTGGAATCGCAACAGTCAAAATATTTAATCTAGTTCCATCTAGTTTAAGATCTTTTTGATCACGCCGGTATGGGACGGTTTGTTGGGATATGTGCCACTGGCTGATGAGTCGGTAAGGTCTTCACAAAGGATGAGCTAGTTAACACAGTCTCCGCCGGCACCACAGGGCCACACTGCTGCCGCACACAGGCACAGGTTCCCCGTCCGACCCGGACACGGCCCAGATCCAGCCAATCACATTAATTGGTAAACCTCAGGATAAGCAGAGAGACAAAAAATTAGCGTAGACGCCATTCTTCTTCTGATGTACCGAGTACATCTGGTGTTATAGGAAGTGTTCCCGGTTCCGGCTGACCTGATCTATGCAGCCTAACAATCCTTTAACGGATATGAAGACAAAAGTTTATAGTGCGTCATGTGTATGCCAGGTTAAATAGATGCGTTTTTAGTCTAGATTTAAACTGACAGAGTGTGTCTGCTTCCCGAACAATGCTAGGAAGATTGTTCCAGAGTTTAGGTGCCAAATAGGAAAAGGATCTACCGCCTGCGGTTGATTTTGATATTCTAGGTATTAACAACTGGCCAGAATTCTGAGATCGTAATAGACGCGAAGGACTATAATGCATTAAGAGCTCACTCAGGTACTGGGGAGCTAAGCCATTTAGTGCTTTGTTGATGGATGGATTGAGTGTGTTTTGTGAGGATCTGCTCACCTTCATGACACACAAAAGGAAATTGGTTGTTGCAAGAGATGTCATTCCATTGATCCTGATTGTTGTGTTCGATCACTGTACAGTTTTCAATACCTCCATGATTATTAGGTTCACCAGACCTCCAGTATCTGAATGAGGAGTTACTCTGATCTGACCACTGCCATGAGTCTCTGAACAGACCGATCCAGACCGGTGATCCAGATGAAGAATGATCACTGATGATCTTCTGAACCTGTTGATTCTCATTCTGGTTCCTCACACTGACCAGATCAATGTGATTCTGTCTGCAGTGACTCTGAGCGTCTCTCCAGTTCTTCGTCTGACTGACAAAGACGAGTCCTGAGGTCACTTTAAGAAAAACAAATGGAAACAGTTTCATGAATCAGTTTGTTCATTATTCTTCTGCTGCTTTATGGTTTGGATGTGAATAAGAAACATCAGAAACATGAGTCGACTGATTGAGCTGATATAACATTTGTAAATTTTCTTGATAGTTTTAATAGAACTTTAAATTTTCTCCAGAATACTTAATTCAGACACAAAGAGCTGAATGAGACAATCATCAAAGATGATGTTGTTTTCTATTTGTTGAAAGTGGACATATATATATAAATATATGAATATTTAGAATATATATATAGATATGTGTCCCCTATATTTATGACTACGTTAAAAATACAAGCAGTATTGTATTGAACAGTATACAAGTGTATCTTTTTAAAAATTAATGTTTCTTATCATTATAAGGAGCTGAACTCACTGTTGTTGCAGATGAAAGTCCAGCTGTCACTACATAACAAATCATGCCATTCTCCATTCATCATCACAGCACACCTCTCGTTTCCGTTATTTGGTTGTCCAGATCCCCAGTTCTGATAGAGCGCAGGATCACCAGAAGACCACTGCCATTTATCAACACTCGTGTTCTTCAGCCCAATCCAGACATACGAAACCTCAATCACACTCTTCAGCTCGTTCATGTCGTTCATGTTGTCAACGGTGGCCAGATCTGTGTAATTCTCTCTGCAGTATCTCTGAGCTTCAGTCCAGTTCTTCTTCTCGTTTATAAAGTGATACTGACGCTGAACACATTCAGATACGGAGCAGAGAGCTGTGAAAGAGAGGCTTTGATTTAATGCTTTTCATAACAGAGTGAAACCTGATGAAACTAGAAACCAGAAATAAAACAACAAACACACTCACCAATGAGAAGAAGAATGAAATATAGAGTTTGCTCCATTTCTGAGGAAGAAACACATTGAAAAACTCATGAATTCACTGTACATAATCATTCAGACAATATTAAGATCTCAAAGTCTAATAGTGTTTGAAGAATGAACATGTGAGTTGTTCTTACTTTAGAGCTCGTGTGTTTCTGTCCTGAGTCTGATGTTTCTGTCTGCAGCTTTAAACAATATGATTATTATATCTGCTCTTGTCCCTCTTTCAGCATCACATCATTTGTTTATTTCTCTAGAAACTCACATATGATATTCACTTCCTCGGTATTTGTGAATTTCTCCACCTGTGTCCCTTTATTTGCATCTTGACGTCAGTGTCAGTCAGTATTATATTAATAAGAACCTCAATCAAAAAATTATATAAACATTCACCGATAATGCATGTTTTTTTTCTAATCAGAAGTAAATGTTCTGGTATATTATATTTGGTATATGGTGTGTTTATAAATTAATGTTTGTCATTTTAAAGGAACAATATGTAATTTTTTCGCCACTAGGTGTCGCTAATCTCTTCAAAACAATAACAAAGGTGTACATTGCTGACGTAGAGAATATAGAATCATGGAACTCGTCGTCATGCCAATGGATCTAATGATATTTATGGGGAAATAATGTTCATGGATGAGAGAAGGCATGTTTTTAACAGATATCAGAGACAGAGACAGATATCAGTGACACACGCAAGTCCCGTGGGATATAAAGAAACGAGGACATTTCATTCTACCGAACTACTCTTAAGTGCTGAAACACTACTCATACAGGTCAGTTTATTTGACGAATTAAAACTGTGAGGTAACGCGGCGCTGTTTCACTATCATACTGAACTGTATTTGAGTGTGTCGAGAGTTGCAATGTTTAGTGTTAGTTTGTTGTCTGTATGAGACTTTAATCTAGATCAACATTACAGCATCATACTGATGATATTCTAACACTTCGTCTTGTTGAGCTTTATAACATTCATTAGTCTTATATAGTCTACATTTGCTCACCTTGTCTAATAACGTGCGAGAGCGCCGTCTCTGTCAAGTCGAAGTTTGTCACAAAGCTCTCGCTTTGAGAACTCATCAGCCGCTGATCATTCATGGGTGTGAGGTGAACGTAACACCACCCAGCTGGTCAAGAAAGCACAACAGCAGATGTACTTCCTCAGAAGGCTGAGGAAAAAGATCCTCAGCCGTTTTTACGGCAGTGTCTTCGAGAGGACCTTGACCAACTGTAACACAGGTCGGGTTTTTTGGAAAGTCTGGATTAAGCTTCGACCCTGAGATGGCGAGCCTCCCAGTTGAGAACCTCTAAAGAGATGGAAAGAAGAGAATTTGTTCATTGTTAAGCGATTAGCATCCGGAGGATGTGAAGAGGGATCCTCATTCGTGACACTGACATTCACAACAGAGACGAGATAAAGACATTAAAGTGGTCATATCATGCTTTCATACCCCTGAAGTTCATTTATAATGTTAGTAAAAGTTGTTGGACTCTCATTATCCCACTGAAATAATAACATCATCTTCTGCTGTTTCAGTCTTATTTCCTCTGTATAAATACTTGATTGTGATTGGCTGGAATGCAAACATAAAATCATTGTTACATTGTTTTAGAATTGATCTCTTTGTGAATATTGTATCATACTCTTGCTGTTTATTGTTTGTCTAAATGTGGCGTGGACACAAGCAAATGAGTGATGAGGATGTGTTTGCATCTCTGACGTGAAACAGATGGATAAACAGTGAGAGTTATTGATGTAGTCATATTTCATCCAGTCTTATCCATCTATCAGTTTTATTGCAACAACAGGAATGTTACACTATAACTGTGTCCCAGTTCAGAGCTGCGTCCTCGAAGTCCACGAAGGTCAAAGAGATGTCAAATGAGGAGACGGGATTGCTGGAGGTCAGAGGAATGGGCTTCCCGAAAGGTAAATTTCTACAACAGAAACTAACCCTAACCCATGAAGATCTTTCTCCACACCCCTCTACCTCTTAACGTTTTCCCAACATTCTGTTTTGGTTGCGAAAATGTAAAGTTTTCTTAATGTTGGAGGAACTTTTTTTTCAAGGTTAGTATGATGTTTCTTCAAGATCACAGATCCAGTTATTTTCTCCCGTTATTTTTCTGCACTGTCATGCGCGAGACGCTGAAAAATGCGAGACCCGAGTGCAACGATTAAATAGTCGGGCTTGGCCGTGTTTAGTTTCTTGCACGGCCCAATTGGACTCTTGTCGAGTCAAAGGTGATAAGATATTTCAGTTTTATGGATGTCACCATCTTTGATATTACTTTGGTGACAGCAGCAGGAATCTACCTGTCATTCACACACATTTTGCAGAACTTTAAGGCTCAATATAATTCAAACAAATGAGTTACAAAAAAATTCACCCTCCTAAAAGTTGTCATGAAGAGCAAAATTAGCTGTATAGACCAAAGCCACAATTTGTTCCAGGATGTACACATGTTTTTTTCTGCTATAAAGTCAGGCATTTTTACATGATTTTAACAATCATCTTTGGATCCTGTCCCTAGTGCCCAGTCGATGAATTGCAGTTTCAGTCACTTCCGTTTTGGCTTCAAGAGAAACTGATGTGACACTTAAAAGACTTAGCAATGAATGACTGAATAAACCAGGCTTATATAGGTAGATTTAACAAGGTTAATGATACACATCTGATGACTATCAAGGATTATGAGTCCAGGCAGTGAATTCTGGGAAATGTAGTTCATGTTAGAACGACAATGAACAAGAGGGGAGTGCCCTCTGGTGGACATCCAGGGCACACCAGCTGGTGATTGTAACATGCAGCTTTTATTACAGAATCGAAACTATAAAATATACTTTCTATATTAAAGGCTCCTTTAAGAGGGACTTTTATTTTGAAGCCAGAGTCATTGTTGTTGTTCTGGTAGTGAGCTGCGCAGTTAGTTGAGGTGCCTCTATCTGCTTTATCTGTGCGATCTGTCATCTGAAAGAACGATAATTAGTTTGTTCGTGATAATAGCTGCAGATGTGACATCAAGATGTCAGTCACTGACTAGTTTCGTGTAGTCAGATCTTCAAACACACGGCAGAAGGTCTGGACTCTATCGCAACTTTCATTGGCCAAGGACTGACATGTCACGCAACCAATCAAAGTTTGTTTTGTTCTGCGTCACGTTTAGGGATCGTGAAAATGTAAAGTCCATGTCCGTTCAATTACTGACCGCGTACATTATTCATTCAAGAATGTTATGCAAGTTTACTTCTGAAAATCGTGTTTAGTTGATGCTGGTGCTCTTTGTCACAGTGGGGGTTTGGCGTCACGCCATTTGTTTCCAGGCGGACCATTAAAGAATGCGACACACGCGTCTCCCGGACATCCTGTAGGATTCAACCAACCAGATGACGACTTTGACACTCCTGAAGTGTTTCCAGATAAGTGTGCCATCAGACGTTCAGACTAATCTAATTTGTTTATTTAATGTTTTAATCAATTAAATTATTTCATTTTTAGTAGAGAAATGTCACTAAAGTGAACTATAAACACTTCTGTGTCATTATGTAACAGTGAATGTCTATTATTGTGTATATATATTTAGTTTATTCATTATCTTTACTGTACTTATTATTTTTATGACTATGCACGTCCTTGAATATGCATCTGTGGTCCATCCCTCGACCTCCAGTACAAAGTGATCACCTCATCGTCTGTGTTCTCAGACGGGTTTACTCATCCAATACTGAACCAGAACCTGACGGTCCAAAACCTTCTCCAACACTTTCTGTCTGATTCTGTGATAAAAATGCCTCAAGTGTGATTTTTTTTTCATTATATATACATTGTGAAATAAAATAAAGTCATGTTGCATCAATAAGAATTTATTTTCATCAACAATCAAATATTAATTTTACATACTTGTTACATTTAATTGACAGTTCATTGTGACATCACTCCTGCCTTTCTGAGAATAAACCAGATTTCATTCTGACACAAATCATATTATTCTTAAGATCTGCTGCTCACAGAATCACATTCACCAGTAATTGCTGTAGAAAATATTAGTGAAAAACAAATTAACAAACACACCAGATATGAAGAGATTCTTAAAACACACATATATGTTGTGTTAGTATTTTAGACATGTAAAGAATATTAAACATGAATGTTAGAAAACTTCATAAGATCATATTATGTCATGATAATTAACATACAGAAATATGTAGTAAATTGCTAAACAATAAATCAAACAAATGAAAGTAAATAATGATGACAGTGAATGTAAGTAAACACGCAAACATTCACATGTCGTTTCACTCATAATTTATGCAGATGAAGTTGAGTCTGTCAGTCTCAGGACGGCTGATCCAGCGCTGATCTCCTCCAGACTGAACTGCTCCTTTTCTCTTCTCGAGCCGGCAGTCTTCCGGTGTCACTCCGTTCCCTGGAGCCCAGTTCTGATAGCACACGATGTCTCCGCTCAGCCAGAGCCACATGTTCATGATGCAGTAGTTGTGTAAACCCAACCACACCGCCTCAGTAGACGCCCGTTTAACCACATTCATCACACGACGCTGCATCTCTTCTGAATGAACCGAGACCAGATCCACATGATTCTGTCTGCAGTATCTCAGAGCTTCAGACCACGTCAGATTCTCTTTGATCAGAATCAGTTTATCTGGACACAAAACAAACCACAAGAAACACTAGAGAGAAACTGATCAAAAACAACATGCAGAATAAACACTGTGGAGGAATTTGTCATGTCAGACATGTAGCGTGAAATGATGTTTTATTAACAAAGTTCGGGAGGAACACGTTCAAATGATCTAGCTAATTATCACATCACTCCAGCCAGCTGTCATTAATCAGCAATCAACATGTCTGCCCAATCAGCATGAGCAGAAACCTATCGATGCAGTCGACACACCTATGCTTTTGGACAGTTTCAGCATCCCTCCAGCACCCCGTCTCCTCACACTTGCCTGGTTACTTCCTAAACCAGATACGGGGGGAGTACTCTGGGCTTGGGCCAATTACCGAGCTCGGAGCCCTCTCCTCGGACAGCACGCCAAATATGCATACTAATTACTCTATCTGATTATTGGTAAGTGTGAACTCGTGAACTTTAAGATATCTGGAGGTGATGGATGGATTGTGTGTGTTTTGTGAGGATCTGCTCACCTTCATGACACACAAAAGATTGTTCCTCACTGCAAGAGATGTCATTCCATTCTCCCTGAGCTTTATTAATGACCGCTGCACAGTTTCCATCTCCACTAGGTTCATTAGTCCTCCAGTGTCTGAATGAGGAGTTACTCTGATCTGACCACTGCCATGAGTCTCTGAACAGACCGATCCAGACCTTATCAGATGAATGATCACTGATGATCTTCTGAACCTGTTGATTCTCATTCTGGTTCCTCACACTGACCAGATCAATGTGATTCTGTCTGCAGTGACTCTGAGCGTCTCTCCAGTTCTTCTTCTCATTGACAAAGACGAGTCCTGAGGTCACTTTAAGAACAACAATAATAAAATCAGTTTCATGAATCAGTTTGTTGATTATTCTTCTGCTGCTTTATGGTTTGGATGTGAACAGGAGCAGCAGTGGAAACATCAGAAACACGAGTCGACTGATTGTGCTGATATAACATTAAGTAACATTTGTGAATGCTCTTTCATTTTAAAATACATTTAATTTTAACCATTATGTTTTGTTGGACATTTCTCAAGAATACTTGATTCAGACACAAAGAGCTGAATGAGAGAATCATCAAAGATGTTATTTTCTATAAGTTGAAAGTGGATAAATAAATCCATATATGTTTATATAAATGAATGTTTATTATCATTCTAGAGAGCTGCTCTCACTGTTATTAGATGAAGTGCAGATGAAAGTTTGGCTGTCACTACATGGAAAATCATGCCATTGTCCATTCATCATCATCACAGCACACCTCTCGTCTCCATTATTTGGTTGTCCAGATCCCCAGTTCTGATAGAGCGCAGGATCACCAGAAGACCACTGCCATTCATAAACACTCCTGTTCTTCAGCCCAATCCAGACATATGAATCCTTAATCACACTCTTCAGCTCGTTCATGTCGTTCATGTTGTCAACGGTGGCCAGATCTGTGTAATTCTCTCTGCAGTATCTCTGAGCTTCAGTCCAGGTCTTCCTCACGTTTATAAAGTGATACTGACGCTGAACACATTCAGATACGGAGCAGAGAGCTGTGAAAGAGAGGCTTTGATTTAATGCTTTTCATAACAGAGTCAAACCTGATGAAACTAGAAACCAGAAATAAAACAACAAACACACTCACCAATGAGAAGAAGAATGAAATATAGAGTTTGCTCCATTTCTGAGGAAGAAACACATTGAAAAACTCATGAATTCACTGTACATAATCATTCAGACAATATTAAGATCTCAAAGTCTAATAGTGTTTGAAGAATGAACATGTGAGTTGTTCTTACTTTAGAGCTCGTGTGTTTCTGTCCTGAGTCTGATGTTTCTGTCTGCAGCTTTAAACAATATGATCATTATATCTGCTCTCGTCAATTATTAATTACATCATTTGTTTATTTCTCTAAAAACCACATCATATTCACTTCCTCTATATTTGTGTATTTGTCCACCTGTGTCCCTTTATTTGCATATTGACGTCTGTGTCAGTCAGTATTAGTTTTTATTAATATGAACCTAATGATAATGAACATTTAAAATTTATATTTTAACATTCACAATTATATATATATATATATATATATATATATATATATATATAATATATATATATATAAATATAGCAAGAATTTCACTGTTCAGGGAACTGTGCATACAATAATAAAGGATTTAAACTCATATTTGTCCACCTCTTCCCCCTTATTTGCAAATAGAAAGATTTCTTTTTTTTTATTTAAGCTTTTTATTGAAAAGAGGTACAGTTTACAACAGTTCACATTCATCAATTTAGCAGCCTTACACTTTTACATTACTTTTAAATTTGTTACTCAGGGATAACAAGGATCTCCAGAGCTAAATCCCTCAAAATATAATGTACTTCACTATAACTCTTTAAAATATTATCAGTTTTGACATACCAGAAACTATTTACTTATATATATATATATAGGAAGATTTCTAAGAATTTAGTTATTGCTTTTATATTTCTTGTTTTTCCTCTTCTGAGAGCCGAGACTCCTGGTGGTGAGGAGGAGACCACTGCTGACATTCACTACAGAGACGAGATAAAGACATTAAAGTGTACATATCATGCTTTCATTCCCCTGAAGTTCATTTATAATGTTAGGCAATGTTGTTTGACTCTCATTATCCCACTGAAATAATAACATCTTCTTCTGCTGCTGTTTTGTCTTATTTCCTCTGTCTAAATACTTGATTGTGATTGGCTGGAACGGAGACATTAAAATATTGTTACTTTTTTTTTTTTTTTAGAATATGTGAAAATTCTTACTTTGCTCGTCCGTTGTCTCTTTGTTCATAACACATGAACACATTTGCATGTAAACACATCCTCATCTCTCATTTTCTTGTGTCCACGCCACATTTAGCTGTTCAAGGTGGACAATATTTACATCTCTGACGTGAAACAGCTGGATAAACAGTGAGAGTTATTGATGTAGTCAGATTTCATCCAGTCTTATCCATCTGTTAGTTTTATTGCAGCAACAGTAAAGTTACTCTATAACTGTGTCCCAGTTCACAGCTGCGTCCTCGAAGTCCACGAAGGTCGAAGTGAGTGTTGTTAAATGAGACGCTCTAGCCTACAAGACATTTATCTATTTATTTATAAAAAAGGCAGGTGTATCTCAAACTAAGACCATGGCCAGTCAGGTTTTATCTCTTTTATCTCGAAAGTATAATGGCGACAGTTCCTCATGGCGACTGCCGCCCACACAAACATAATAAAACACAACATAAAATCCAGGCCTGGTCCTCTTTCGTCCTTCACTGTCGTCGCTCCTGTTTTATGCTTCCGAAGCTCCTCAGTGAGAGATACGAGACCGGTGTAGCGAGCAGCTGACGCTCGTTATCACTCACATCGTTCCCTCACGGCTCTCGCCCGCCCTGCTCGTCACAGAGATATTATAAATGGGTTGTTGTCTAACCTTCAAGCCACACTGAATTTCTGGCCTCAGTGAATAAATCACATGAATAAACTGAGCATCTGCTCTTTGCTCCCTAAAACAAAACCAAATGTTAGTTTTGTCTCACATCACATTCCAAATGCAGTCGAATGCAGCGCCTCAGATCTGTAACGTCACTTAATTTAGCAAGACTTCTATTTAAAGCTTGAATCATCAGCCGACACCGAAACACAACCTGCCGTTTTCTTTGGACAGAATCCAGTCGTCATCAGTGCTCAATGAATCTTGGGATAGGCTGGCCTTTGAAGGATTTCCCGGGGAAAGAAGGATGTATTTGTAGGCTGCATTTAAAGAAGCCTTTGAAATAAGTCGGGTTTCAACGCACCGCTGTGACTCATTCGGTCTTTGAATAAAGCCTCTGGATTATGACACAGATTTTGTATCCTCAATATTTTTGAATTATGATTTAAACCATGTTGGATTTTGTAGTTTCAGTCAAGAGATCAGATTTCTGGTTGTACATGACTTTATTTGAGCTGCACGTTATTTTTAGCACAAAAAGATTAGATATTTTATACCCAACCTTATTCCTTAAAGAATCAACAATATGATTCACATTCATAGAGTCATTTCCAATCTAAAGACTTTGACCCCTCATAAAATTCAGTTCATTCTGAAGTGTAACATTATCAGAGACGTGATCATCAGCTCCACGAGCAGCACGCGTCTCAAATAACTGCCAAAGGAATCATATATATTATATCATATTTACGCTACAAACACATTCACAGACACACACACACACACACTCTCTCACTAACTCAGTCACTCACTCGCAGGCAGGCGCGCACACACACACACACATATATTTACAAGTGTTAATTACGCATTATTAATTAAGCATTATGAACAATCTCACCTGCAGGTGGGTGTGTCACGTAGTCGTGATCCAGTCTTACTGCCTTAGCCACCATGTCGCTATCTTCACAGCATTGCTCGTTCGACTGACGTTTACATTTAGTCATTTAGCAGACGCTTTTATCCAAAGCGACTTACAAGTGAGGAAAACAAACAAGCGATTCTTCATGAATTGGCAAATAACACAGGAAGTGCTCACAATACAAGTTTCATAGGAGCAAGTTTTCACGTTTGACGGTTCTTTCATACACTGACTCCCTTCTCGAAGGAGCAGTCAAATTCTTCCAAGGGAATAGGCTCGGGACAACACCATGGGACAAACGACGCAGCACCAACAGAGTCATCCAGTGCAGACATAGGTGCTACCTTGACATTAAAACTGTTCCCTTCCTCTCTCTATTCGGATCGCCTGTATTCAGGTTTCAGGTTTGGATCCACGGGAAACGAATGAAATGAAAGGTAAGGCTGTTTTTGGGTGGAATGCGAACAGTCTGGAACACAACAGAAACTGCGGCTCTTTGACTCTGACATTTTTCGTATCTGCCGCCACGACAACAGGAAGTTCTAATGCACTTCAATGACGTATTTCCGTTCGAATAATGCGGAAGTGCGTAAAAGGTCTATAAACAGGAATTGTTCACCTTTTGTGCAGTTCGTAGCTGTTTTGTACATGTTGTCATATTGATATTGATTATAATTCAAATACATTTTTTTATTGACCACGATATTATTGTTGATAATTGTTCAGAGAGGTACTTTTGATTCATTTTGTGTCTGTTTTGCATAAAAAAACCATGTGATGTCCATGATGGACGTGGGGTCTGAAGGGGTTAATGCTGAGCAGGACTGAAAGGCTTGGAAGCTGCACTGAATGACTCAGCCTCACTAGGACGCAGACATCCGTTTGAGAAGCACTCGAAGATTCTCGAAGCCTTTGTTGTGTTTGGAAAAGGCTCATCACTACCTCAGAGAGACGCTGGGGATCTTTCTTTGGTGGCTGGACGAGTAATTATTATCGTAATGTATGTTCTTTTAATTAGCTATATTGTGACTGTATCCATGCATGTAATTATTAGTTTCTTTCTTTATTTGGCTGATCAGATGAACGCTTGCACATACACACTGTAACCCCTAATGCTCAGAATAATTAACTCGTTTGAGTAGGACAAACATAAATTAAACAAATTAGTGAGTGTTTTTTGAGTGTTTAGCGCTTTGTTTTTCTTTCAAGTTCACCAAACTGATATATTTGACGTAAACTGAACTTTCATTGTTTCGAGTTTTATGAACGTATTTATTTTCATTTAGACACATTTAAGTTAAACTGAAAGTGTTATATGATGTTTTTTGCAAGATTAATGTTAAGTGGGAGATTTAGTTATACCATGATATTGTTAGCATGTTAGCAAATATTAGCATTTTTTGAATTGGCTTGTTATAGCTAGCTATACACCTGTAAAACTGTTGAAGTTACATGACAGTTCTAAGTTAAATTAGTGTACTTAAACATTTCAAGTTAAGAATAATTCAAGTGTATGAAAACGAAATAAAAATCTGCCAGTTCTGCTTACTTCATTTCTTAACTTAAAAACTAAGGCAACTGATTTCCTCAAATTTTGAGTTTTTCCAACTTATTCGGGTTTACAGTGTATGCTTTTTGCCCCCTGAACTAATCTGAATCGAGCGACCTTGTTCATGTATTTCTGGATCTTTGTGGAGTTGTTTCTTTTGTTTACACTGTAATTTTAACGTTTCAGATGGACTGGTCACTCATTGCCTAGCAGCTTCCAGAGACAATGTGGCTTCATTTCAGTTTTGATTTGTGTTTAGCTTTCTGCATTATAGTTATGTTTTATGTTCATTTGATTTGTTTGGGACCTTTTGGAGATGTTGTTCCATTCACACGTGTGTTTTCAGCACCCAGTTTGTGTGGTGAGGGTGATATTATGACTATAAAAGATGTTACTAATATGATGCTACAAAATATTATTCTTTATTTAATTCTTTCCCTGCCAGTGTTTTTTTTTTCTCCTTTGCCAGTCACTGCCAGCATTTTTGATAATTTTCACAATTTCATGGCCCCAGGATATTTGGATATAGGTGGGAGTGAGCTCAGTGAGTAACCACTCCCTTCCACTGCACCAGAGACCCGGGTTCAATCCCGTTTTTGGATAAAAGCGTCTGCCAAATGACTAAGTGTAAAATGAAAAAGTATTTTGTTGTATGAATATCTGAACATACAATATATCAAAAGAAAGACCAGATTCTGTTTAAAAAGGAAACAAAAACCCTCTTATTCTAACTTCATGCCTTCTTTTTAATCGACTCTTGAATGTGGGCAAGTTTCATTAAACATTTTGAACGAAAAGCTGAGAAAATCATGCTTTTTTCAAAGACTACAACATGCGCATGCAATGATTTTATCATTTGTTTCTGTTCCTTCTCCTGTGTCTTGATCCAGAGAGTCTGTACTCTTTCAGAAGAAGTGTAATAGCGCCCCCTACAGTATAACAAGACATGAAAAGATCTAAAATTCCGTCAATGGTGGGGAAAGGGTTAATGTTCCTTTTTTTTCCTCTCTGTGACTTGGCTTTAGGTGCTGCTTTCTGTAAATCATTTTAGGAATTGTAATTCAATAAATTTGTTTGTATAACTCCTGCCTTTTACTAGTGAACTGAACCTTTGAACCGTTGGATTTTACTTCGATTCAGTAAATACTCTCTGCTGTGTATTATTTAATCTTTTTGGCATCTTTTTGTCAAAGCTTGGCTATTTTCTCTTAGATGTTTGAAGAGGCTGCTTTTGACTACCTTAAAAACAACCCAAGCTGAAAATGGACAAACCCAGCGGTTGGGTTAAATGTTTGACCTGCCTGTCCAACCAGTTTTATTTAACTCAACTTTTGTCTAAAAATTACCATATGGTTGGCCTAAAATGAACCCAAAATAGTTCAACAAATGACAAGAGTCAGCAATAATAATCAAAAGGTGAACGTTTGTTAATCAGTTTTATCCTTTTCTTTTTTTTTCATTTTCATTTATTATTCATTAAACTTATTAATACATGTTCATGTATTAAACATATTAATGTTCATTTCCAACATATTTTGGGTTAATTTTAAGCAAGCAATACAGTACTTTTTAAGCAATAGTTTAATTAAATAAAACCACCAAGCAGGTTAGGTAACATTTAACCCAACTGTTGGGTCAAACCAACCCAATCATTGGGTTTTTCCATTTTCAACCCAACTTGGGTTGTTTTTAACCCAGCATTGTTTTTAGAGTGCTGTATTTGCATGAACCGTAAGCTTATTTTAACATGTCTTGAGTGAATGTGTCTAGAGATTAAATAGCTTCCATATTATTTATCTTACAGACAGTCACGTCGTCAACAGACAAGAAGAATGGGATGTAAGTCATATCATTTGGACAAAATGTCATAAATGTATAAACTGTACACATTTACAATGCCAGAATATGACTAAGATCTGAATGCTTTAGAATAAACAGCATTGTTTGAAAGTTTCAAAAACAACACGATATAAAACACATTATAACATGTTTCTTTTTCAAACAGCAAATGTCTCAGTGCCAGAGACAAAAATTGTCCTTGTTGGGAAAACAGGACATGGCAAAAGCACAGCCGGAAATACAATTCTTGGGAAGAAAATTTTCAAAGCCAAAGCTTTGGCAAATTCTGTAACTGCTAAATCTGTAAGCGCAGACGGGATTGTGAATGGAAGAAAGATCACAGTTATTAACACATCTAGAGCCTTTGACATTGATTGCGATGATCTGGAAATAAAATCGGACATCATCAAACCTCTCATTGAATGTGCTGAAGGTGTTGATGCCGTTGTTTTTGTCCTAAAGGTCGGAAGATACGAACAGCATGACATTGAGTTGGTGAAGCACGTTCTCAACATATTCAAAGAGGAACACATCTTGAAACACACAGTGATGTTATTCACATTTGGTGAAAAACTAGAAGGCAAAACCATTGAAGAATTTATTAAGACCAATTCACAACTGCAGGAGCTTGTCAATGAATGTGAAGGTCGCTGTCACGTCATCGACGGCAAACACTGGAATGACTGTGATTCAGGGTACAAGAGCAACAGTGTTCAGGTGAAGGGTCTGCTGGACACCATCGACAAGATGGTGAAAGAAAACGGCAGCTGCACAAATGAGCTGCTTCAAAAAGTGGACGAAACGATTCAAGAGGAGATGAAAATAAACAAGGAAAATTTGTCTCTGGAAGAGAAACGAGAAAAAGCAAAGAAAATTGTTCATAATAAAATTCTGGAGAAAATGGCAGGAACAGCATCAGGGGTGGTGACTGGTGCTGTTCTCGGAGTAGGTCTTGCATTTTTTGAAGCCGCAGCTTTGCTGGCAATGCTTGACCCTTTATATCAGTTGTTGAAGACTTTTTCAGGCCCAAAACCAGTGACATATAGGGGAACAGTGAGATTTAATGCAGCAGAAGGAGGAGGAGAAGCAGCGACTGTTGAGGAAGCAGCAGCAGAAGGAGGAGCAGAAGGAGGAGCAGAAGTGGCCGAGGCAGTGACTGGAGAAGCAGCAGCAGCAGGAGGAACCGCAGCTGAAGCAGTGGTTGCAGCAGGAGGAACAGCAGCGACTGAAGCAGTGGTTGCAGCAGGAGGAACAGCAGCAGCTGAAGCAGTGGTTGCAGCAGGAGGAACAGCAGCAGCTGAAGCAGTGGTTGCAGCAGCAGGAACAGCAGCAGCTGAAGCAGTGGTTGCAGCAGGAGGAACAGCAGCAGCTGAAGCAGTGGTTGCAGCAGGAGGAACAGCAGCAGCTGAAGCAGTGGTTGCAGCAGCAGGAACAGCAGCAGCTGAAGCAGTGGTTGCAGCAGGAGGAACAGCAGCAGCTGAAGCAGTGGTTGCAGCAGGAGGAACAGCAGCAGCTGAAGCAGTGGTTGCAGCAGGAGGAACAGCAGCAGCTGAAGCAGTGGTTGCAGCAGGAGAAACAGCAGCTGAGGTTGTGTTTATAGGAGCAGCGGAGACAGGAGCAGCAGCTGGAGCAGCAGCAGGTCCAATCGCTGCATGTGCTGCTGTTGAAATTGCAGGTCTTGCAGGAGCTGTTGGAGGAGGAGTCACTGGGTGGAAAGAAGCGGAAGATGCTGATTCAGTGGGTGATGCAATTATAAAGGCAGCAAAGGCTAATTACGAGAATACAAAATCTGTGTTTAAGCATGTTAAGGAATTATTTTAGTCTATAGGACAAAAAATATAAATGGGAATAATTTAAATTCAATAATGCATGATATCCAACTTTATTAATCATAGACGACATTAAAGGATACATGCAGAAGATTTGTGGGGGGTTTAATGGAAAATATGACTTTGACAGTAGCAACACTTTTGTTGTATATGTAACCATTTACATATGTAGCAAGAGGATATATTTATGAATTAACATTAACCAAGATGGACGAATGTGTAAAAACTACATATTAGTTTGACACTAATTTAGAATTTAATGATTGTTTGATCATGTTGGTTCTTAAAACTGAAAGAAAATGCAAGAATCAAACATAACTCTTGTATCTGATTGTCTGATAAACGGAAGGGCCTGTTCACACCAACAACGATAACTAAAAACATAATTTAACTATAACTATAACTATTGTAATGACTCGTCACTCTGATAGGGATCCATAAGCAGGCTTTAATGATAATAGAGTGGTCAAACAGGCTAGGGTCAAAACACAGCAGACAGGTGTGGCAGAGAACAAGCAAATACGAAATCAGGTAACAGTCCAGGGTCAGGGCAGGAGGCAAACGAGCATAAACGGTATCCAGGCAAATAGTCCAAAGGGCAGGCAGAGATGGGTCACAGACAAAAGACAGGAGTTTCAATAACAGATAATCCAACACTTAGAAATGTCACTGATGGAGAACAAGACCTCGCACTGAGCCAGTGCCTCAGTGCAACTTAAATACTGAGGTAGATGAGGGTCAGCTGTCCGGGGCGATCAGTGCCAAGGTATGGGGATTATGGGTAATGTAGTGAAATCAGAGAATGCGGGTGCAAAAGAGTTAATATTCGGGAGATGGAGCCCTCTGATGGTCAGAGGAGGGAATCACGGGGTTCGTCTCTATGACAACTATATTTACGTCCACACCAACGAACAATAGCGGTTTTGTTTATTATTGAAAATGTGTAAAACATGTTTTTGCTGTTCTCGTTGCATTTAAACTGCTTTAACCAGCAGATGTCTTCAGTATACTATGTTACGAGCGAATAGCTAGCGATCTAATCTAACAGTGAAATTACCTGACGAAGTCTATATAGTGAAATAAAAACAATGCCTAGTCTTTTTCACTGCAACTTCAAAGGAAGCAAGACAATGACAAAGCAATACCTTAGGTATCCAGAAGTAGTTATTTTAGTTTACACTTGACTCAAACAGGGGTGGCTTTTTCTGGACTTCGGCAGGTATCTTCTACGTAACGTTGCCTGCCATTTTAATTGCAGGAGCCCTTAAATTAGAATTGATTCTGTTATCATTCAACAGCTGGGGAAAAAAAAAAAAACGTCCTGAAAGTGATCCCAATGATATCGTTTTTCTTAATCATTATTGTAACAAAGTTCATAAAAATGGGAAGAAGGAGGCGGGAACCGGCGAACATTTAACATATTTAATCAACAAATAAACCAACAATAAAATAAAAGTATAAGGGCGGCAGTTCCTCACGGCGACTGCCGCCCACACAAACCAAATAAAACACAACATAAAATCCAGGCCTGGTCCTCTCTCGTCCTTCCCTGTCGTCGCTCCTCCTTTATGCTTCCGGAGCTCCTCCGTGGGAGATACGAGACCGGTGCGCCGAACACCTGAAGCTCGTTAACACTCGCGTCACCGGCCTCGCGCCGTTCCCCCACGGCTCTCGCCCGCCGTGCTCGTCACATACCCCCATCGCCCCTCGCAGGCCGGGGGGTACCCGCGAGACTGCGCTTACTCCCCCCCGGGGGCCAGTCTCGGCGGCCGCAGCGCCTGGGGGTAAGGACCGACGAGATGAGAGAAAAGGAGACGGAAGCACAAGGAGCGACCAGGACGAGAGAGTGGAGAGAGGAAAACAAAACAAAACAAAAAAATTCTTGGTCCGGCTCCCAGACACACTGCCGCTTGGTCCTCAGCCCGCCGAGAGGCTCTTCCTCGCGGTGCCATGCGATGGCACTGGACGCTCGGTGGACGGCCCGATCCTCCTCCGCCCCCTGGCGGCCGGCGATGGCTCCTCCGCTTGAGGGCAGCCGGCAGCGAGCCCGCCGTTCCCTGCTCCTCCCCGCTCCGGCGGCAGGCAGCGGCCTCGGCCCACGGCGGACGGCGGCTCCTCCCCGTTACGGCGGCAGGCAGCAGGCTTCGGCCCCAGGCGAACGGCGGCTCCTCCGCTCCCTCTTGGACGGCCGCCACCCCACCTCGTCCCAGGGGCGCGGCAGCGAGCTCTCCGTCCCACCCGTTGCTCAGACTCTCCAGCACCACCGCTTCGGGCAGCCACTCGCGGTCTTCACTCCCGCGCTGCCCGATCTCCGCAGCACCGCGATCCCCCTCAGCAGCGAGGGCTCTTCGACAGCATGGGTTTCGGCACCAGTGTAACAAAGTTCATAAATATGGGAAGAAGGAGGCGGGAACCGGCGAATATTTAACATATTTAATCAACAAATAAACCAACAATAAAATAAAAGTATAAGGGCGGCAGTTCCTCACGGCGACTGCCGCCCACACAAACCAAATAAAACACAACATAAAATCCAGGCCTGGTCCTCTCTCGTCCTTCCCTGTCGTCGCTCCTCCTTTATGCTTCCGGAGCTCCTCCGTGGGAGATACGAGACCGGTGCGCCGAACACCTGAAGCTCGTTAACACTCGTGTCACCGGCCTCGCGCCGTTCCCCCACGGCTCTCGCCCACCGTGCTCGTCACAATTATCTTTATAGCTGTGGTGTGGATACTGCTTTTCTTTTATAATTAGTAAGATTTTTAGAACTAAATCTTTATTGTTATCTTTATAGTTATTGTTCTTGGTGTGAACAGGCCTTTATTTCAGTGTTATTAATGTTGTGAATATTTCAGGAAACAGTTTGCTTCGTACATTCAGTTTAACAGCATTAAGTTAAAGAGAATAAACTTTATCATTCAGCTGAACTGCATGTGCATTTTAAACACTTGTGTTATGTTCATGCTCCATTCATACAATAAATATGTGTCTTTTAAAGAGCAGAGTTTTGTGATTGAATCTCCTAGTTCATGAGTTTGAATCCAGCTAAGGCCAATTCACACTGATTTAACAAACACCAACAGGTTGAACACACTGGGCCCAACAGCTGTGGGATTACAAATTAATAATCTGTTTATGATCTACTAGTCTCCTGCCTGACGGCAGAAGGTCTGAACTCTATTGCATCTTTCACTGGCCCTGGACCGTACATGTTTGACAGACATGTAACGCATCCAGTCACAGTTCGTTTTGGTACATTTAAAATTATTCATTTGGCAGACGCTTTTATCCAAAGTGACTTACAAGTGAGAACAATCGAATCTGGAATCGTTTTTTTTTTTTTTTTTTTTAAGCTGAGGTTAAGTGCTCACAAAAGAAATGAGTTTTCAGCTGTCTTTAGAATATTGCCAGGGATTCTGGATTCCGGATGAAGGCAGGGAGATTGTTCCACCAGCATGGAGCAGTGAATGGAAATGCTCTGGAGATCAATTTGGTGCCTGGAAATGCTCTGGAGATCAATTTGGTGCCTCTCTGTGATGGTATTACAAGCTATCGCTCATTTACCAATCACAGGCTTCTGGTAGGGATGTAGGCTCTTAACAGTGAGTGGAGGTAGGAGGGTGTGGAGGATCTGTAGTGGATCTGTAAGCAAGCGACAACGCCTTGAACGCCTTGTGAGTAGCAAGTGGTAGCCAGTGCAGAGAAGAGAGGCGTGACGTGGGCTCTCTTAGGCTCGTTGAAGACAAGACGTGCTGCAGTATTCTGGATCATTTGTAGAGGTTTGATTGCACATGATGGCAGAAGAGCATTGCAGTAAACAAGCATAGAAATAACCAGGACCTGGACGAGAAGTTGTGTTGCTCTGTTAGAATAGGCCTGACTTTCCTGATGTTGTGTTGTGCAAATCTGCATGAACGAGCTATCTTTATAATGTGGTATTTGTGGCTGAATTTGATGAGGTAATTGATGATGTACCTATTAGCTGTATGGGGAAATTGTTCTGAAGGTTGAGCTGCAGGTGATGTTCTTTCATCTATGCCGAGATGTCCGCCAGACAGCTTGAGATTCACGCTTCTACCGTGGGATCATCTGGTTGGAATAAAAGTTAGAGCTGTGTGTCATCGGCATAGCTATGGTATGAGAAACCATATGATTGCATGATGGGCCCCAGTGATGTAGTGTAAATGGAGAATAGGAGGGGTCGAAGAACTGAACTCTGAGGAACCCCAGTGATCAGTTGATGAACTTTGGTTGCCTCCCCTCCCCAGGCAACTCTGAAAGACCTACCTGAGATATAGGATTCAGTCCAGTGAAGTGGAGTACCTATGGTGCCCAGTGATGAGAGGGTGGACAGAAGTATTTGATGATTCACAGTGTCAAAGGCAGCAGACAGATCCAGTAGAATGAGAACTGGTGATTTGGAATCAGCCTTTGCAAGCCGCAGGGATTCAGTGACCGACAGTAGTGCAGTCTCGGTTGAATGACTGCACTAGAAACCAGCTTGGTTGACGTCAAATTGGTTGTTCTGTGTGAGGATTGATGACACCTGGTTGATCACAACCTGTTCAAGTGTTTTTGCTATGACTGGTAGGAGAGAGATGGGTCTGTAACTGTCTACAAGTGACGTGTTTAATGTGGGTTAATAAGCAGTGGGGTTACCCGAGCCTGCTTGAATGCGGTAGGGAAATGCCTGTGTGGAGAGGTGAGTTCATAATGTGTGTGAGTCCTTGTAAAAGTGTAGGAGAGATGGCTTGTAGAAGGTGTGAGGGGATGGGATCTAGAGGGCAGGTGGTGGGATTACTGGAGAGGAGAAGTTTGGATACTTCTGCGTCAGTGAGGGGAGAGGAGGAAGAGAGAAGATTTGTGGCTGTGGATATGGATGGTCCAAATTCCTGTGTGTGCATGGAGCTGAGAACTGACTGCTGATAATAAATGTTTCGAAAGTAAAATATTGATCAGCAATTAAAGAAGTGGTGGGAGAGAGTTGAATATTTTGAAAAATGTGCGTGTGTTTGAAGCGTGGTTGATCTTGTTGAAATATCAAGATTTTGCAGCATGAACTTCACCAGAAAAGGATGAGAGCAGAGATTGATGACTATCTATGCCAAATAGGTCTTTATATTTACGCCATTTTCTTTCTGCTGCCTTGACTTTGGTCTGGTGTTCATGAAGAACATCAGATAAGAAAGGGTTAGAGGTAGTAGCATGTGCTGGCCTGGATGAGAGAGGAAAGATACTGTCTTCAAAAGAAGTTAAGGTGGAATATAAAGTGCCTGTTGCTGTATTCACATCCAGATATGAGAATTGTGTGGGTGAGGGAAGGCACAAGTAGGTCTTTACGAGAGTCGGTCTCTTTATGCGAGTCAGTCTCTTTACTCGAGTCTGTCTCGTTACTGGAGTTTGTCTCTTTACTTGAGTCCGTATCTTTACTGGAGTTCGTCTCTTTACGCGAGTCCGTCTCTTTACTCGATTCGGTCTCTTTACCCAAGTTGCTCTTTACCTAATTCACTCTTTACTCGAGTCGCTCTTTTACCCTGAGTCTGTCTCTTTCACGGGTATAAAGCAAAACCTGCATGTTCTCGCTGTCTCTGGTGAGCTTTTGCTTCTCCTTCACAAAGGCGAGGCAATATTTGGGAATGTTTATTAATGTCCAATCACTGAAGGCCAAAAACAATAAATCTGAACATTAAGAAAATAAAAAAAAACTGCAGTATTTATCATTTTTTCTGCAGTGTTACTTAACCTCTATTTAGAGAGGGACCATGTGAACTCTGAGCATTTTGCTGTGTAGAGTTGTTAATAAAAATTTAGTTGAAAGAACGTTTACATTATTCAACATTTTCTTTTATTAAAATTGAATGTATATTTGTATTTTTATAACATCTCAACACAAGAATGCTGTTTGTAAATGAGTTTATTTGAGTTGGTGTTGTTCAAACTCCTTTGAATTACAGGTTGTAAAATACTTTATACTCAACTTTTAATTTTTCTTTAAGAATAAACCATATTTTAATTTCATTTAGACACATATAGATGCTCACAATTTTTAAACAAGTAATTTGCAAGGATATGACTAGAAACAGAAGTGAGTAGAAGAAAGTGTCCACACCACCAGAACACCAAGATCCCATGAAATCAACTGATGTAGTTTGTGCTTTACTCTCATTTTCTTTTAAAAAGTCAATATGTTTTATTCATCCTTGAACCAGGATCTTCTAATGTCGAGTTGACTGTAAGTACGTTTGATTGAACAGTTTGTGTTAAAAAATATTGAGCCATTTTTCCAGAAGAAAATGACTGTAATTTTTAAATGTTAATAAAAGCCACAGATGAAAACTCATTTTGATTTTGTGTTTTTTTTTAAAACATATATAGTGCACATTAGTGCTTTAAAATGATGTTACATTGATACTAAAAAGACTCATATGATACTCTTCAGTTACAGAAAATAATTCCATTGTACTGATATAAACATGATCTGATGAAAAGAATGTTCGCCAGTTAAAAAACATAGAACAAGGCAAAAAAGAGAGTACAGCACAAACGTGTCCTTCACTCATATCTGCTGCAGATGAAGTTGAGTCTGTCAGTCTCAGGACGGCTGATCCAGCGCTGATCTCCTCCAGACTGAACTGCTCCAGATCTCACTCCAGACTCACAAACTTCCTTTCCTGTGCCGTTCCCTGGAGCCCAGTTCTGATAGCACACAATCTCTCCGCTCACCCAGTACCAGATGCCCAGAATGCAGGAGTGACGTAAACCCAACCACACCGCCTCAGTAGAGACGCCCGTTTAACCACATTCATCACCTCACGCTGCATCTCTTCTGAATGAACCGAGACCAGATCCACATGATTCTGTCTGCAGTATCTCTGAGCTTCAGACCACGTCAGATTCTCTTTGATCAGAATCAGTTTATCTGGACACAAAACAAACCACAAGAAACACTAGAGAGAGACTGATCAAAAACAACATGCAGAACAAACACTGTGGAGGAATTTGTCATGTCAGACATGTAGCGTGAACTTTAAGATATCTGGAGGTGAAGGTGATGGATGGATTGTGTGTGTTTTGTGAGGATCTGCTCACCTTCATGACACACAAAAGGATATTGATTACTGCAAAGGACGTTATTCCATTCTCCATGAGTTTTATTAATGACCGCTGTACAGTTTTCACCTCCAGCACTAGGTTCATTAGACCTCCAGTGTCTGAATGAGGAGTTACTCTGATCTGACCACTGCCATGAGTCTCTGAACAGACCGATCCAGACCGGTGATCCAGATGAAGAATGATCACTGATGATCTTCTGAACCTGTTGATTCTCATTCTGGTTCCTCACACTGACCAGATCAATGTGATTCTGTCTGCAGTGACTCTGAGCGCCTCTCCAGTTCTTCATCTGATTGACAAAGACGAGTCCTGAGGTCACTTTAAGAACAACAATAAAAAAAAAAAAAACAGTTTCATGAATCAGTTTGTTCATTATTCTTCTGCTACTTTATGGTTTGTATAAAGTATAAAGTAAATAAAATATAACTTATATATATATATATATGTATGTATATATGTATATATATATGATCAGGATTATTTTAAAGATTTAACATGAATTAACATTTCTGAAGATGATGATGATTTTATAAACTGGAAATTGTACATTTGAGCAGCATAATAATTATGGTAATAGCGACACCTACAGGTGAAAAGAATGAGTAGTGGTTCACTAGTTTGTGTGTGTATAATCTTAGTGTCTGAGGTAAACAGATTGTTAAAACTCAGTTCACGCATGTGCAAAATGCCCTTTTCCACGCTCAAAATATGATCTTCCACGCACAGAATTGTGGCAGAAACGTAATCCCATAGATGTGGTTGTCTGTCTGCTCTAGAAGAGCTCAGAGGATATTCTACTGGAGTTCCAATTTTCCCCCTATTAAAAAGACAAAACATTATATAGGAAAAGAAGGAGAAGGGGAGGAGAAAGGATGCTGAAAGAACGGGACAGGAAGTAGTAAGAGGCTGATTTTATACCTTGGTATTAATTACAATATTCCTCCCAAAATTACAAAAGTAAATTTCACTAGTTTAAACCTGTCAGGGGTTGAAAGAGAACTGAAAAAATCAAAACATGTCAAAATAGAGCTGTGCATGAAGTGCTGTAGAGTAAATGCAGATTAATAGACCTGCAGAAACACAGAGAATAAGAGAACAAGTCTGTGTTGACTGACGCTTCAGCAGCTTTAAAGATCCTTTTAAAGAGCTCTTTTTACACGTCCTTTTTAAAGCAATGTTTAAAAATATGCCTATTTAATGTTTTTAATTAAATTGATTGTATTTATTGAACGCATTATTTCGCTATTAGCACAAATAATTTTTCATTATAGATCCAGAAATGAACGACATTAGAAAGTGACAAATGATCAAACAAGTGTCCTCTGCTTCCATCTACTGATTATAGTGGTTATTTCTGCATCATTTTCATTTTAAATGTAGATTTTCCACTAGGGAACAGAAATCCTCCACTAAATTAAAGCATGCTAGGCGGGTGACGTCACAACCAGGAAGCTATAAAGCACGCTCAACCAGTGCAACGCCACCTTCTGTGTCTTCAGTCGCGCTATATGTGAAACGTGTTTCTAATTTGGTGTTGTTGTGTCACTATATATTTATATGTCTGGCATGGCGAAACAGCAGTAGCATTTTAGAGTGTGTTCCTCCCTGCCCTCGTTATATCACGGGTGGGATATCATAGTGCACACCTATCTCACTATGCATCTATAGTTGGCCTTAAAGAGCACGGTTATGGGTCGATGCCGAAGGTGAAGGAGACGCTCGCGAGCTATCTCTTTCCCCAGTCAGTATCGGCCCTAAAGGCCCCAACGTTGTCCACTAAGCCCACAAGAACAACATCTTCGCTGGTGGGCAAGGCTTACGCAGTGTCTGGTCAGGCTGCAGCATGTCTCCACACTATGGGCGTGCTGAAGGCCTACCAGGCAGAGCCGCTCGGAGAATTTGATGTGGGCTCCGTGCCACCAAGGAGATGGCCAGATCAAACGGCTGGTCTATGGCAGCCCTGGTAGCCACGGAGAGGCATCTGTGGCTCAACTTATGTGACATCAAAGAAAAAGAAAATAATTTCTTGATGGACGCCCCGCTGTCGCATCCTGGCCTCTTCTGTGACACCGTTAATAATTTCGTCGAGAGGTTCCAGGAAGCTAATAAGCGGCAGCATTCCAGAAGCTCCTCTCCTGCTCCCCTGCTGCTTCACAGCAGCCCCAAAGATCTTAAGCCAGCTCCTCAGCTCGGGCTTCCCCCCAGAGAGAAGGAGGACCGGGGAAGTACGCTCAACTCCAGCCTCCTAAGGGTAAGACGGATTTGAGGGCCGTCAATACTGCCAGGGAAGAGGTCCTGACGCCAATGGTGTCAGGTCCCGAGGGCAGGCCCCTCCACAGAAAAGTGGTGTTCACCTCTGCTTACGGTGCCCACTTCTCTTCAGTGCCCTCAGGGGGCTGTTCTGCAAACTCTGCCACCTTGTGTGCTTCAGGGCGCAGCGGTCCTCAGCAGGCGTGTGTCTCAGTGTCCACCCGGAAACGTAGCGGCACTAGGATGTGCGCCCCCTCTAAGGAGGGTCTCAAAGCAGCCAGTTCAGGTGCTTCCTGCCGGTTCTCGAGAGACTGGTTCACTTAGTAGATTTTTTGACAGCGTGGAAGCTACTGCCAGACATTTCTCAATGGGTCCTGCATACAATCAAAAAGGGTTATGCCATTCAGTTCGGGTCTCACCCGCCCAGGTTTATGGGGGACCCGAGCAGGCTCTGGTAATGGAACAGGAGGTAAAAACTCTGTTGGGAAAGGGAGCCATAGAATTTGTACTTCCTTCAAACAGAGAAACTGGGTTTTAAGAACCGGCAAGTATTTTAGCGTTCCGAGGAAAGATGGGGGGTTGTGTCCCATTTTGGATATGCGTCACCTGAATATGTCAGTTATGAAGCTCAAGTTCAAAATGCTAACGTTGAGACGGATCGTGTCACAAATCAAATCCGAGGACTGGTTTGTCACGATAGATCTCAAGGACGCGTACTTTCACATATCCATCCTTTCACAACACAAGAAGTTCCTGAAGTTCGCTTTCGGGGGCGAAGCATATCAGTATCAGGTTCTTCGGTTTGGCCTAGCACTATCACCTCGCACTTTCACCAAATGCATGGACGCAGCACTACCACTGCTGCATCTACAGGACAGTTGCATACTGAACTATATCGACGATTGGTTGATTTTAGTACAGTCGCATCAGCTAGTGGTTTGGCATCGTGATGTCGTCCTCGCTCACATGGAAATGCTGGGGTTAAGGTTAAAAGCAAAGAAAAGTGTGTTGTCTCCAGCTCAGCATACCACTTTCCTGGGTGTGGTTTGTGGCTCTGTTGTGATGCAGGCACAACTCTCTCCTGATCGCATAGAATCAATCCTTTCTACCGTAAACCGGATAAAGCTATGCCAGCCACTCACTGTCAAACAGTTTCAGAGACTGTTGGATCTGATGGCAGCAGCGTCCAACGTGATATAACCTTTTGGCCTGCTGTACATGAAACCCTTGCAGTGGTGGCTCAGGACCAGGGGATTTTCTCAGAGGGGAAATCCTCTTCGTATGATCAAAGTCTCGCAGCAATGCCTACGTGCCTTGACTATGTGGAAGAAACCTTGGTTCCTGTCCCAAGGGCCCAATCTAGGAGCTCCGTGCCGTCGCAAAATGCTAACAATGGATGCTTCGCTCACGGGCTGGGGAGCGGTCCTGGAGGGCTGCTCAACTCAGGGTCTGTGGAGAAGGCACCATATCTCCTGGCATATCAACACATCGGTGGTCGCCTATATAAATCACCAGAGGGGTCTGCGCTCGCGTCCACTCTGCAGACTGGTGCACCAGATCCTCCTGTGGGCCCAAGGGAAACTGCTCTCGCTCAGAGCAGCTTTTATCCCTGGGGCCCAGAATTTGGGAGCAGACGTCCTGTCGAGGCAGGGGCTGAGGCCTAGGGAATGGAGGCTCCACTCTGAGGTGGTGGAACAGATATGGAGGGTTTTCGGACAGTCGCAGGTGGATCTGTTTGCGTCTCGAGAGACATCTCACTGCCCACTCTGGTTTTCCCTCACGCATCCAGCTCCGCTGGAGTGAGAGGTGGGATTGTGGGTGGTGGGAGGGCCAGTAGAAATCTTGTTCCAGGACCCTCGGTAAGACCCTTATAGGCCCTCCTGGCCTCTGGACCCACTGTACACAGCCCCCCTTCTCAAACTATGTATTTCGAGTTAAAAAAAATTGTGTAAATATTCAGATGTAAAACTGATATTATTACATTTTGTTGACTACATCTTTGAACTAGATATTTTCTTGCAGAGATTCACACAGCTCATTTTATGGTAGAACAGAGCTCCCTGAAACATGACTGAAACACAAACTAATCTTACCAAAGTCTTTTCTGAGTTATCCTGAAGACTTTGGTAAGATTTGTTTGTGTGTCAAGTTATTGATCCAGGAAATTCAAATCTGTGAATATGTTGTAATTTTTTTAGGGTCTCCATACAAATGAAATATATTCTTTAGGCAACATAATCTGAAAAAAAACATCTTTGTGTTGTTTTAATTTAGATAAATAATTGATATACACCTGCTCACACAGACATCACACGCCACCAGCTTGTTCGATAAGCTTATGCAGATTTGTAAACACAGTCACCGAGAACCAAAAACAAACATCAGCCGTCTTTAACAGTTCCTCCTGAACCAGAACAATGAGCTCATGCTGTTTTCTCTCCATAATTATGAGTTGAAAACCTGTGACATTTTACCCGGAGCAGTTCACGTCCTCGGAATTTATGCACTATCAACATCAAAATAAATCTTCTTCAGTCAGGTGGAACAAGAGCTCTGTAAGTAGTTTGTGTTCATTATTATTGTGATGTTTTGTGCTTTGAGCTCTACCATTTCTATCTGGTCTGACCTCACATAGTGACCATAGAGACACAGAGAGAGCTGTGATGTTACACATTTAGATCACTGAGACACAAACTGTTGACTGGGTCTGATGTTGGTGCTGCTGACCTTCGTCAAGAACATATTAAACATTAAGGCATCAGTTGAAGCCTGTTTTTCCTAATCAGAAGTAAATGTTCTGGAGACGTTATATTTGGTATGTGGTGCATCTATAAACTAATGGTTGTTGTAACTTTAAATTGATGAACTCACTGTTGTTGCAGATGAAAGGCTGGTTCATACTACATGAGAAATCATGCCACCGTCCATTCATCATCACAGCACACCTCTCGTCTCTGTTATTTGGTTGTCCAGTAGACCAGTTCTGATAGAGCACAGGATCACCAGAAGACCACTGCCATTTATCAACACTCGTGTTCTTCAGCCCTATCCAGACATACGAAACCTCAATCACACTCTTCAGCTCGTTCATGTCGTTCATGTTGTCAACGGTGGCCAGATCTGTGTAATTCTCTCTGCAGTATCTCTGAGCTTCAGTCCAGGTCTTCCTCACGTTTATAAAGTGATACTGACGCTGAACACATTCAGATACGGAGCAGAGAGCTGTGAAAGAGAGGCTTTGATTTAATGCTTTTCATAACAGAGTCAAACCTGATGAAACTAGAAACCAGAAATAAAACAACAAACACACTCACCAATGAGAAGAAGAATGAAATATAGAGTTTGCTCCATTTCTGAGGAAGAAACACATTGAAAAACTCATGAATTCACTGTACATAATCATTCAGACAATATTAAGATCTCCAAAGTCTAATAGTGTTTGAAGAATGAACATGTGAGTTGTTCTTACTTTAGAGCTCGTGTGTTTCTGTCCTGAGTCTGATGTTTCTGTCTGCAGCGTTAAATAATATGATTATTATATCTGCTCTCGTCCCTCATTCAGCACTTAAATTTGTGTATTTCTCTTAAAAAAAAAACACCTTTTTACATTTTACTTCCTCTGTTTTTGTGTATTTGTCCACATCTCTAACCTCAAAGTCGGAAAACATTTGGTGTCGATACTCCCTTCATTTGCATTCTTGGTGCCTGTGTCAGTATCAGTAAATCTGTTTATATATATAGACGTCCTGCAGCACATATAAGATGTTATCAGATACTACTAATGTCATCCCTTACACAAAGAAATTACATTACAGTTAAAGACCCCAAAAAGACCAGATATGATGAATGAAGGGACCCGGAGTCAGAGTTTAAAAAAAATTAATTGAAGAAAATTTTACTGAAGAATAATTTGCAGTTTCACCAGTTTCAAGTCTCACAAGGAGTTCGTAGGCCACTCTCCGTAAAATTCAGATTTCCACAATTATACTGTAACAGAGTCCACTAACTGTGTCATTACTTCAGGTTGAATGATTCTGATTGGCTTAGAAAAATAGATAAAATTAGTAATCTTCCAGATGTACTTTTCTCTCAGTGAGGTACAGACATGAAAATGAAATAAATGCTTTAACATAAGTTGCAGAAATCATTTAAATTATTTAATATTTAGAAAGATACATGTTGATTAATAAATTGATGATAAATCACTCAATATATATATATATATATATATATATATATATATATATATAATATATATATATATATATATATATATATATATATATATATATATATATATATATATATTGAGTGATTTATCATATATATATATTGAAGTGGCAGTGGATTCCAGAATCCAAGTTAGGGGAGCCATGACATTGTAGGCAGCTAGGGGCGCCATGGCGGTGCTGGTAGTTCAAGGGTTTTATTTGATTATTATATCTGCTCTCATCCATCATTCAGCATCACATCATTTGTTTATTTCTCTAAAAAAATAAACTTTTTACATTTTACTTCCTCTGTTTTGTGTATTTGTCAACATCTCTTACCTCAAAGCAGGACAAATTAGGTGTCGATACTCCCTTCATTTGCATTCTTGGCGCCTGTGTCAGTACCAGTAAATCTGTTTAAATATAGACGTCCTGCAGCACATATAAGATGTTCTCAGATACTACTAATGCCATCCCTTACATAAAAGAAATTATATTTTTTTTAATTTACAGTTAAAGACCACAAAAACACCAGATAATTAAATTTAAATAAATATATTTATTTTTCTCTCATTGAGAGGTACAGACAATATACATCATTATTTTCTAATGTTTGAAAATAAATGCTTTTACATAAGTTGAAGAAATCATTCAAATAATTTAATATCTAGAAAGAGACATGTTGAGTAATAACTTGATGATTAAATCACTCAATATATATGTATCATGGTCATATATGATTCCAGAATCCAACTGTAACGCGGGTACAGACTGAGGGAGACTTAGACAGTTTTATTGTAGTTAACAGGATCACAAGATCACAGGCGCAACAGTGTGCATAGCACAAACATTGATAGACCATATGAACATACAACAGGCAGGAACTTATATAAACACAGATGATTAAATGAGAACAGGTGATGACACTAAACTAATTAGGACTAACGATGACAGGTGCTGAAGGACTGAATTAAACAAGGCAACACTAGACTAAACAAAACAAGACAAGACAGAACTAAATGCATCTGTGACAGTACACCCCCTCCGAAAAGGCGTGTCCTCGCACCTTAACAGAGTCTATGATGAGGAGAGAAGGCAGAGGCTTCGGAGGAGGACGTGGTGATGGTGACTGGCAACTGGCTGGAGGCGTTGGCCACAGATGCCATGGAGGCGTTGAAGATGGGAGGAACCAAGGTGGAGTCCTGAGTGCCGTGATGGGCGGAGCCTTGGGGCTGATCGCCGGAGACGGCACCATGGCAGTTGGCGGAGGAAAACCGGCGCAACTTTCCGGCCGACGAACCTCGGTGACACCGCCGACCCAGAACCTGGGCGCCGAGCCACTGACTCACGGGACTGAGGTGCTGTGGTGACGGAGGATGACAGGGAGGTCTGAAGGGAGGGAGGAGCTTGCTGACGGCGTAAAGGATCCGCGGCCCACAGGTTGATGAGATTGTGGTTCGCTCCTGGCTCTGCGATGGACCGACCCACGTGCTTCAACTCCGGGGCTCCAAAGTCGTCTAACCCCTAACTCTGACCTCAGGCACACACCCCGGGCTGCCAGGCTGAGGCGGAGCAGTCGCCACTCCGGAGCATCCCCATCGAGTAGCACAGGTAGGGCCTGGCCTCCGGCTGGAAAAGGAGCTGTAGCACTGGTGAGTCCATCCTTCTTATTTCTTTTTCTTCTCATTTGAGGGTCTGTCGATTTGCTACACGGGTACAGACTGATGGGAGACAAGGGTTACAAAAACCATAGACAGTTTTATTGTAGTTAACAGGATCACAAGAAACAGCTGCAACAGTGTGCATAGCACAAACATTGATAGACCAATGAACATACAACAGGCAGGAACTTATATACACACAGATGACGAAGACTAAATGAGAACAGGTGATGACAATAAACTAATTAGACTAACGATGACAGGTGCTGACATGAAGGACTGAATTAAACAAGGCAAGACAGAACTAAATGCATCTGTGACACCAACCCTTCACCTGTATATGAATGATCAATGTAATGAATGATTTAATAGTATATTTGAAAATATTCAGAATAATATATTGTGTTCATATTTACATCACAATAACACATAAGGATTTGCTGTGTATCATATACTGAATAATATGTGACAATATATTTAATGATATATCATAATGACATTTTTTATTCAGTAACTACTTCATAATATAGAGATGTTTATGGGATCACATATGGTACTGCATGTGTAATATATTGGTCTAAATGGTCTCTTTAACTCGAGTTGGTCTCTTTACGCTATGTCGGTCTCTTCACTGCGAGGTCGGTCTTTATTCCGACGTCAGTATTCCAATTACTCGAGTTGGTCTCTTTATGCAAGTCAGTCTCATTTATGCGAGTTGGTCTCTTTACAGCGAGTTGGTTCTCTTTACGCGAGACCCCCAAACCCCACCCCCCCCTCAGTCTTTTACCGAGTCGGTCTCATTTCTCGAGTCAGTCTCTTTTACGTGACTGTCGGTCTTTACCCGAGTCGCTCTTTTACAACCCAAACGTTTTCGGGGTTCCTCTTTAACGCGAGTCGGTCTGTTTATCTGAGTCAAGTCTCTTTACACGAGTCGGTCTCCTCTTTACAGCGAATCGGTTCTCTTTACAGGAGTCGGTCTCATTAACTCAAGTCGGGGTCTCTCCTTACGTGAGTCAGTCTTTACCTGAGTCGCACTTTTATCCTAAGTCGGTCTCTTTACCGATTGCGTCTTCTTTACTCCGAGAGTCTGCGGTCTCCCTTTTTATGCAAGTCAGTCTCTTTATCCTGATTCGTTCTTTTACCTGAGTCACTCTTGTACCCCGAGTTTGGTCTCTTTACTCGAGTCGGTCTCTTTACCCGAGTCGGTCTGTTAACGCAAGTTGGTCTCTTTACGCGAGTCGGTCTTTATACGAGGAGACTGAACATGAGAGATGAAAACTGCAATGGCTGCGGCTAACAATTAGCACAGTAAAAGCTATAGCCTGTGAATGGTCCAAATCAAAACTAATGCAGGAACAACAGAAGACGAGCAAAAACAACAACAAACAATAGTTATTCTAAATGAACAAATAGAATTTTAAATACATATTATGGTGAAAGTAAAAAAATACAAATAAGCAGAGAATCAATTAATTCTTCCTAGCAGCAAATAATAACTAAGCAACAGAGCCGAAATGGGTATAAAGCAAAACTTGCGCACTCTCGCTGTCTCCAGTGAGCTTTCGCTTCTCCTTCATAAAGACAAGGCAATATTGGGGGAATGTTTATTAATGGCCAATCTTTGAAGACCAAGAACAATAAATCTGAACATTAAGAAAATAAACAAATAAATATTTGAGCTGATAAAGTTGCCTGTTGTTCTTCAAATCTGTCGCATGTGTCACTTGGAATAACAGTTCTATTTTCCTGCAGTGTTACTTTAACACTATTTAGAGAGGGACCACGTGAACCCTGAGCATTTTGCTGTGTAGAGTTGTTAATAAAAATTTAGTTGAAAGAACGTTTACATTATTCAACATTTTATTTTTATTAAAATTGTATGTATATTTGTGTTTTATAAATGTCTCAACACAAGAATTCTGTAAGGATAAACGATATTTTAATTTCATTGTGACACATATAGATGCTCACAATTTTTAAACAAGTAATTTGAAAGAAAGTATCCAAGTCAAGTCAAATCAAGTCACCTTTACTTATATAGCAACAGCAGCAAGGAACCAAAACTCCAACAAAATGAAGAAAAAAACCTTGGGAGAAACCAGGCTTAGTTGGGGGGCCAGTTCTCCTCTAGCGAACAGTGAATACTTGCCAGATACTCAGGCAGAGTTACAGGTCATAAGTCCGGTTGGAGTTGCAACAGTCAAAATATTTTATCCAGATCCATCTGGTTTAAGATATTTTTAATCGCGCTGGTATGGGACGGTTTGTTCCACTGGCTGTTGAGTCGGTAAGGCCCTCACAGAGGATGAGCTAATTCACACAGTCTCCGCCAACACCCCAGGGCCACGCTGCTGCCGCGCACAGGCACAGGCTCCCTATCTGATCCGGACATGGCCTGGATCCAGCCAATCACGTTAAATGGTAAACCTCTGGAAAAGCAGAGAGACAAAAATGAGCATAAACGCCATTCTTCTTCTGATGTAACGAGTACATCCGGTGTTATAGGAAGTGTTCCCAGTTCCGGCTGACCTGATCTATGCAGCCTAACAATCCTTTAACAGATATGAAGACAAAAATTGATAATGTGTGATGTGTATGCCAGGTTAAATAGATGCGTTTTTAGTCTAGATTTAAACTGACAGAGTCTGCCTGCTTCAAGGTCGTATTTTCGGTCGTATTTTCCCACTATCACAAGTTGAATCAGAAGCCATGAAGAAATACATTGAAAATGAACTGGCTAAGGGCTTCATTCGACCTTCTACCTCACCTGCTTCAGCCGGATTCTTCTTTGTACATAAGAAGGACGGGGGTTTGAGACCATGCATTGATTATAGAGGCTTGAACGACATCACGGTAAATTTCAAATACCCATTACCTCTCGTTCCCGCTGCCCTGGAACAACTACGCTGTGCGTACAAACCTCATCCGTATCCGGGAGGGAGATGAATGAAAAATAGCTTTTTCCATCACAACCGGGCACTATGAATATCTTGTGATGCTGTTCGGGCTGGTCAGCAGTCCGTCTGTCTTCCAGGCTTTTGTGAATGACATTTTCAGAGACTCATTAAATCAGTCTGTAATAGTTTACATTGACGATATCCTGGTCTACTCTGACTCCATGGAGGATCACACACAGCAGGTTAGAACAGTCTTGAAGCGATTAATTCAATACCAGCTTTACGCTAAATTAGAGAAATGCGAGTTTCAGCGCACTTCAGTCGCCTTTTTGGGCTACATCATCGATTCCCAGAGGGTTGCCATGGACGAGAGAAAGGTAACCGCTGTGCTTAACTGGCCCCAGCCAAAGACTGTGAAAGAACTTCAACGATTTCTTGCCTTTGCAAATTTCTACCGGAGATTTATTCGTAACTTCAGCACTGTAGCCAATCCACTGACATTACTTGTAAAGAAGGGAAGTCACAACCTCTCCTCTATGACTCACTTACAATGCAAAGTCTTGTCTCCTCTACGGACCTTTACTGAGCGTTTTTTCCTGTGTTTGACTATTGGTACCGACCTCTTTGGATATATTGTGCTTGACCCTTTGCTGCCTGCCTCTTTGACCGGGTTTGCCTTTTTGCTGGACTGTACAAAACCATCTCTGCCTGACCTGACTCCTGCCTGGGTATTGTTTGCGTCTTTGCCCTAATAAAATCATGTTGCATCAACAAGAATTTATTTCATGCAGCTGAAATTTGCATGTTTTTGCAAGTTATATCATGTCCTAAATATTAAACAAACACATCAACAATCAAATATTAATTTTACATACTTGTTACATTTAATTGACAGTTCATTGTGACATCACTCCTGCCTTTCTGAGAATAAACCAGATTTCATTCTGACACAAATCATATTATTCTTAAGATCTGCTGCTCACAGAATCACGTTCACCAGTTATTGCTGTAGAAAATATTAGTGAAAAACAAATTAACAAACACACCAGATATGAAGAGATTCTTAAAACACACATATATATTGTGTTAGTATTTTAGACATGTAAAGAATATTAAACATGAATGTTAAAAAACTTTGATAAGATCATATTATGTCATGATAATTAACATACAGAAATATGTAGTAAATTGCTAAAGAATAAATCAAACAAATGAAAGTAAATAATGATGACAGTGAATGTAAGTAAAGACATAAACGTTCACATGTCATTTCACTCATGATTTATGCAGATGAAGTTGAGTCTGTCAGTCTCAGGACGGCTGATCCAGCGCTGATCTCCTCCAGACTGAACTGCTCCTTTTCTCTTCTCGAGGCTGCAGTCTTCCGGTGTCACTCACCCCCCGTTCCCTGGAGCCCAGTTCTGATAGCACACGATGTCTCCGCTCAGCCAGAGCCACATGTTCATGATGCAGTAGTTGTGTAAACCCAACCACACCGCCTCAGTAGACGCCCGTTTAACCACATTCATCACCTCACGCTGCATCTCTTCTGAATGAACCGAGACCAGATCCACATGATTCTGTCTGCAGTATCTCAGCACGTTGTTTGAAGCTTCAGACCACGTCAGATTCTCTTTGATCAGAATCAGTTTATCTGGACACAAAACAAACCACAAGAAACACTAGAGAGAGACTGATCAAAAACAACATGCAGAACAAACACTGTGGAGGAATTTGTCATGTCAGACATGTAGCGAGAACTTTAAGATATCTGGAGGTGATGTCAAGTCAAGTCATCTTTATTTATATAGCGCTTTTTACAAAGCAAATTGTGGCAAAGCAGCTTTACATTAATAAGAAAATGGGGTCATTGTGCAGCTTATTCTATATATTATTGATTCTTTTCGTTGCAAATATCAGTAGTTATTAGTCTAGTTAATTTATGTATATCAGCACTGCAGAAAACAGTGACGTAATCGTCCGGCTCAGATCAGTTCGCATACAACGACACCAATGCAGGCATATCAAAAACACTGCTGAATATCAAGTGTCCCCAACTTAAGCAAGCCAAAGGCAACAGCGGCAAGGAACCAAAACTCCAACAAATGGAGAAAAAAACCTCGGGAGAAACCAGGCTTAGTCGGGGTCAGTTCTCCTCTGGCCAACAGTGAACACTTGTCCGATACTCAGGCAGAGTTACAGGTCATTAAACCGATTTGGAATCGCAACAGTCAAAATATTTAATCTAGTTCCATCTAGTTTAAGATCTTTTTGATCACGCCGGTATGGGACGGTTTGTTGGGATATGTGCCACTGGCTGATGAGTCGGTAAGGTCTTCACAAAGGATGAGCTAGTTAACACAGTCTCCGCCGGCACCACAGGGCCACACTGCTGCCGCACACAGGCACAGGTTCCCCGTCCGACCCGGACACGGCCCAGATCCAGCCAATCACATTAATTGGTAAACCTCAGGATAAGCAGAGAGACAAAAAATTAGCGTAGACGCCATTCTTCTTCTGATGTACCGAGTACATCTGGTGTTATAGGAAGTGTTCCCGGTTCCGGCTGACCTGATCTATGCAGCCTAACAATCCTTTAACGGATATGAAGACAAAAGTTTATAGTGCGTCATGTGTATGCCAGGTTAAATAGATGCGTTTTTAGTCTAGATTTAAACTGACAGAGTGTGTCTGCTTCCCGAACAATGCTAGGAAGATTGTTCCAGAGTTTAGGTGCCAAATAGGAAAAGGATCTACCGCCTGCGGTTGATTTTGATATTCTAGGTATTAACAACTGGCCAGAATTCTGAGATATCGTAATAGACGCGAAGGACTATAATGCATTAAGAGCTCACTCAGGTACTGGGGAGCTAAGCCATTTAGTGCTTTGTTGATGGATGGATTGAGTGTGTTTTGTGAGGATCTGCTCACCTTCATGACACACAAAAGGAAATTGGTTGTTGCAAGAGATGTCATTCCATTGATCCTGATTGTTGTGTTCGATCACTGTACAGTTTTCAATACCTCCATGATTATTAGGTTCACCAGACCTCCAGTAATCTGAATGAGGAGTTACTCTGATCTGACCACTGCCATGAGTCTCTGAACAGACCGATCCAGACCGGTGATCCAGATGAAGAATGATCACTGATGATCTTCTGAACCTGTTGATTCTCATTCTGGTTCCTCACACTGACCAGATCAATGTGATTCTGTCTGCAGTGACTCTGAGCGTCTCTCCAGTTCTTCGTCTGACTGACAAAGACGAGTCCTGAGGTCACTTTAAGAAAAACAAATGGAAACAGTTTCATGAATCAGTTTGTTCATTATTCTTCTGCTGCTTTATGGTTTGGATGTGAATAAGAAACATCAGAAACATGAGTCGACTGATTGAGCTGATATAACATTTGTAAATTTTCTTGATAGTTTTAATAGAACTTTAAATTTTCTCCAGAATACTTAATTCAGACACAAAGAGCTGAATGAGACAATCATCAAAGATGATGTTGTTTTCTATTTGTTGAAAGTGGACATTATATATATAAATATATGAATATTTAGAATATATATATAGATATGTGTCCCCTATATTTATGACTACGTTAAAAATACAAGCAGTATTGTATTGAACAGTATACAAGTGTATCTTTTTAAAAATTAATGTTTCTTATCATTATAAGGAGCTGAACTCACTGTTGTTGCAGATGAAAGTCCAGCTGTCACTACATAACAAATCATGCCATTCTCCATTCATCATCACAGCACACTCTCGTTTCCGTTATTTGGTTGTCCAGATCCCCAGTTCTGATAGAGCGCAGGATCACCAGAAGACCACTGCCATTTATCAACACTCGTGTTCTTCAGCCCAATCCAGACATACGAAACCTCAATCACACTCTTCAGCTCGTTCATGTCGTTCATGTTGTCAACGGTGGCCAGATCTGTGTAATTCTCTCTGCAGTATCTCTGAGCTTCAGTCCAGTTCTTCTTCTCGTTTATAAAGTGATACTGACGCTGAACACATTCAGATACGGAGCAGAGAGCTGTGAAAGAGAGGCTTTGATTTAATGCTTTTCATAACAGAGTGAAACCTGATGAAACTAGAAACCAGAAATAAAACAACAAACACACTCACCAATGAGAAGAAGAATGAAATATAGAGTTTGCTCCATTTCTGAGGAAGAAACACATTGAAAAACTCATGAATTCACTGTACATAATCATTCAGACAATATTAAGATCTCAAAGTCTAATAGTGTTTGAAGAATGAACATGTGAGTTGTTCTTACTTTAGAGCTCGTGTGTTTCTGTCCTGAGTCTGATGTTTCTGTCTGCAGCTTTAAACAATATGATTATTATATCTGCTCTTGTCCCTCTTTCAGCATCACATCATTTGTTTATTTCTCTAGAAACTCACATATGATATTCACTTCCTCGGTATTTGTGAATTTCTCCACCTGTGTCCCTTTATTTGCATCTTGACGTCAGTGTCAGTCAGTATTATATTAATAAGAACCTCAATCAAAAAATTATATAAACATTCACCGATAATGCATGTTTTTTTTCTAATCAGAAGTAAATGTTCTGGTATATTATATTTGGTATATGGTGTGTTTATAAATTAATGTTTGTCATTTTAAAGGAACAATATGTAATTTTTTTCGCCACTAGGTGTCGCTAATCTCTTCAAAACAATAACAAAGGTGTACATTGCTGACGTAGAGAATATAGAATCATGGAACTCGTCGTCATGCCAATGGATCTAATGATATTTATGGGGAAATAATGTTCATGGATGAGAGAAGGCATGTTTTTAACAGATATCAGAGACAGAGACAGATATCAGTGACACACGCAAGTCCCGTGGGATATAAAGAAATGAGGACATTTCATTCTACCGAACTACTCTTAAGTGCTGAAACACTACTCATACAGGTCAGTTTATTTGACGAATTAAAACTGTGAGGTAACGAGGGCGCTGTTTCACTATCATACTGAACTGTATTTGAGTGTGTCGAGAGTTGCAATGTTTAGTGTTAGTTTGTTGTCTGTATGAGACTTTAATCTAGATCAACATTACAGCATCATACTGATAATATTCTAACACTTCGTCTTGTTGAGCTTTATAACATTCATTAGTCTTATATAGTCTACATTGCTCACCTTGTCTAATAACGTGCGAGAGCGCCGTCTCTGTCAAGTCGAAGTTTGTCACAAAGCTCTCGCTTTGAGAACTCATCAGCCGCTGATCATTCATGGGTGTGAGGTGAACGTAACACCACCCAGCTGGTCAAGAAAGCACAACAGCAGATGTACTTCCTCAGAAGGCTGAGGAAAAAGATCCTCAGCCGTTTTTACGGCAGTGTCTTCGAGAGGACCTTGACCAACTGTAACACAGGTCGGGTTTTTTGGAAAGTCTGGATTAAGCTTCGACCCTGAGATGGCGAGCCTCCCAGTTGAGAACCTCTAAAGAGATGGAAAGAAGAGAATTTGTTCATTGTTAAGCGATTAGCATCCGGAGGATGTGAAGAGGGATCCTCATTCGTGACACTGACATTCACAACAGAGACGAGATAAAGACATTAAAGTGGTCATATCATGCTTTCATACCCCTGAAGTTCATTTATAATGTTAGTAAAAGTTGTTGGACTCTCATTATCCCACTGAAATAATAACATCATCTTCTGCTGTTTCAGTCTTATTTCCTCTGTATAAATACTTGATTGTGATTGGCTGGAATGCAAACATAAAATCATTGTTACAAAATTGTTTTAGAATTGATCTCTTTGTGAATATTGTATCATACTCTTGCTGTTTATTGTTTGTCTAAATGTGCGTGGACACAAGCAAATGAGTGATGAGGATGTGTTTGCATCTCTGACGTGAAACAGATGGATAAACAGTGAGAGTTATTGATGTAGTCATATTTCATCCAGTCTTATCCATCTATCAGTTTTATTGCAACAACAGGAATGTTACACTATAACTGTGTCCCAGTTCAGAGCTGCGTCCTCGAAGTCCACGAAGGTCAAAGAGATGTCAAATGAGGAGACGGGATTGCTGGAGGTCAGAGGAATGGGCTTCCCGAAAGGTAAATTTCTACAACAGAAACTAACCCTAACCCATGAAGATCTTTCTCCACACCCCTCTACCTCTTAACGTTTTCCCAACATTCTGTTTTGGTTGCGAAAATGTAAAGTTTTCTTAATGTTGGAGGAACTTTTTTTTCAAGGTTAGTATGATGTTTCTTCAAGATCACAGATCCAGTTATTTTCTCCCGTTATTTTTCTGCACTGTCATGCGCGAGACGCTGAAAAATGCGAGACCCGAGTGCAACGATTAAATAGTCGGGCTTGGCCGTGTTTAGTTTCTTGCACGGCCCAATTGGACTCTTGTCGAGTCAAAGGTGATAAGATATTTCAGTTTTATGGATGTCACCATCTTTGATATTACTTTGGTGACAGCAGCAGGAATCTACCTGTCATTCACACACATTTTGCAGAACTTTAAGGCTCAATATAATTCAAACAAATGAGTTACAAAAAAATTCACCCTCCTAAAAGTTGTCATGAAGAGCAAAATTAGCTGTATAGACCAAAGCCACAATTTGTTCCAGGATGTACACATGTTTTTTTCTGCTATAAAGTCAGGCATTTTTACATGATTTTAACAATCATCTTTGGATCCTGTCCCTAGTGCCCAGTCGATGAATTGCAGTTTCAGTCACTTCCGTTTTGGCTTCAAGAGAAACTGATGATGTGACACTTAAAAGACTTAGCAATGAATGACTGAATAAACCAGGCTTATATAGGTAGATTTAACAAGGTTAATGATACACATCTGATGACTATCAAGGATTATGAGTCCAGGCAGTGAATTCTGGGAAATGTAGTTCATGTTAGAACGACAATGAACAAGAGGGGAGTGCCCTCTGGTGGACATCCAGGGCACACCAGCTGGTGATTGTAACATGCAGCTTTTATTACAGAATCGAAACTATAAAAAATACTTTCTATATTAAAGGCTCCTTTAAGAGGGACTTTTATTTTGAAGCCAGAGTCATTGTTGTTGTTCTGGTAGTGAGCTGCGCAGTTAGTTGAGGTGCCTCTATCTGCTTTATCTGTGCGATCTGTCATCTGAAAGAACGATAATTAGTTTGTTCGTGATAATAGCTGCAGATGTGACATCAAGATGTCAGTCACTGACTAGTTTCGTGTAGTCAGATCTTCAAACACACGGCAGAAGGTCTGGACTCTATCGCAACTTTCATTGGCCAAGGACTGACATGTCACGCAACCAATCAAAGTTTGTTTTGTTCTGCGTCACGTTTAGGGATCGTGAAAATGTAAAGTCCATGTCCGTTCAATTACTGACCGCGTACATTATTCATTCAAGAATGTTATGCAAGTTTACTTCTGAAAATCGTGTTTAGTTGATGCTGGTGCTCTTTGTCACAGTGGGGGTTTGGCGTCACGCCATTTGTTTCCAGGCGGACCATTAAAGAATGCGACACACGCGTCTCCCGGACATCCTGTAGGATTCAACCAACCAGATGACGACTTTGACACTCCTGAAGTGTTTCCAGATAAGTGTGCCATCAGACGTTCAGACTAATCTAATTTGTTTATTTAATGTTTTAATCAATTAAATTATTTCATTTTTAGTAGAGAAATGTCACTAAAGTGAACTATAAACACTTCTGTGTCATTATGTAACAGTGAATGTCTATTATTGTGTATATATATTTAGTTTATTCATTATCTTTACTGTACTTATTATTTTTATGACTATGCACGTCCTTGAATATGCATCTGTGGTCCATCCCTCGACCTCCAGTACAAAGTGATCACCTCATCGTCTGTGTTCTCAGACGGGTTTACTCATCCAATACTGAACCAGAACCTGACGGTCCAAAACCTTCTCCAACACTTTCTGTCTGATTCTGTGATAAAAAATGCCTCAAGTGTGATTTTTTTTTCATTATATATACATTGTGAAATAAAATAAAGTCATGTTGCATCAATAAGAATTTATTTTCATCAACAATCAAATATTAATTTTACATACTTGTTACATTTAATTGACAGTTCATTGTGACATCACTCCTGCCTTTCTGAGAATAAACCAGATTTCATTCTGACACAAATCATATTATTCTTAAGATCTGCTGCTCACAGAATCACATTCACCAGTTAATTGCTGTAGAAAATATTAGTGAAAAACAAATTAACAAACACACCAGATATGAAGAGATTCTTAAAACACACATATATGTTGTGTTAGTATTTTAGACATGTAAAGAATATTAAACATGAATGTTAGAAAACTTCATAAGATCATATTATGTCATGATAATTAACATACAGAAATATGTAGTAAATTGCTAAACAATAAATCAAACAAATGAAAGTAAATAATGATGACAGTGAATGTAAGTAAACACGCAAACATTCACATGTCGTTTCACTCATAATTTATGCAGATGAAGTTGAGTCTGTCAGTCTCAGGACGGCTGATCCAGCGCTGATCTCCTCCAGACTGAACTGCTCCTTTTCTCTTCTCGAGCCGGCAGTCTTCCGGTGTCACTCCGTTCCCTGGAGCCCAGTTCTGATAGCACACGATGTCTCCGCTCAGCCAGAGCCACATGTTCATGATGCAGTAGTTGTGTAAACCCAACCACACCGCCTCAGTAGACGCCCGTTTAACCACATTCATCACACGACGCTGCATCTCTTCTGAATGAACCGAGACCAGATCCACATGATTCTGTCTGCAGTATCTCAGAGCTTCAGACCACGTCAGATTCTCTTTGATCAGAATCAGTTTATCTGGACACAAAACAAACCACAAGAAACACTAGAGAGAAACTGATCAAAAACAACATGCAGAATAAACACTGTGGAGGAATTTGTCATGTCAGACATGTAGCGTGAAATGATGTTTTATTAACAAAGTTCGGGAGGAACACGTTCAAATGATCTAGCTAATTATCACATCACTCCAGCCAGCTGTCATTAATCAGCAATCAACATGTCTGCCCAATCAGCATGAGCAGAAACCTATCGATGCAGTCGACACACCTATGCTTTTGGACAGTTTCAGCATCCCTCCAGCACCCCGTCTCCTCACACTTGCCTGGTTACTTCCTAAACCAGATACGGGGGGAGTACTCTGGGCTTGGGCCAATTACCGAGCTCGGAGCCCTCTCCTCGGACAGCACGCCAAATATGCATACTAATTACTCTATCTGATTATTGGTAAGTGTGAACTCGTGAACTTTAAGATATCTGGAGGTGATGGATGGATTGTGTGTGTTTTGTGAGGATCTGCTCACCTTCATGACACACAAAAGATTGTTCCTCACTGCAAGAGATGTCATTCCATTCTCCCTGAGCTTTATTAATGACCGCTGCACAGTTTCCATCTCCACTAGGTTCATTAGTCCTCCAGTGTCTGAATGAGGAGTTACTCTGATCTGACCACTGCCATGAGTCTCTGAACAGACCGATCCAGACCTTATCAGATGAATGATCACTGATGATCTTCTGAACCTGTTGATTCTCATTCTGGTTCCTCACACTGACCAGATCAATGTGATTCTGTCTGCAGTGACTCTGAGCGTCTCTCCAGTTCTTCTTCTCATTGACAAAGACGAGTCCTGAGGTCACTTTAAGAACAACAATAATAAAATCAGTTTCATGAATCAGTTTGTTGATTATTCTTCTGCTGCTTTATGGTTTGGATGTGAACAGGAGCAGCAGTGGAAACATCAGAAACACGAGTCGACTGATTGTGCTGATATAACATTAAGTAACATTTGTGAATGCTCTTTCATTTTAAAATACATTTAATTTTAACCATTATGTTTTGTTGGACATTTCTCAAGAATACTTGATTCAGACACAAAGAGCTGAATGAGAGAATCATCAAAGATGTTATTTTCTATAAGTTGAAAGTGGATAAATAAATCCATATATGTTTATATAAATGAATGTTTATTATCATTCTAGAGAGCTGCTCTCACTGTTATTAGATGAAGTGCAGATGAAAGTTTGGCTGTCACTACATGGAAAATCATGCCATTGTCCATTCATCATCATCACAGCACACCTCTCGTCTCCATTATTTGGTTGTCCAGATCCCCAGTTCTGATAGAGCGCAGGATCACCAGAAGACCACTGCCATTCATAAACACTCCTGTTCTTCAGCCCAATCCAGACATATGAATCCTTAATCACACTCTTCAGCTCGTTCATGTCGTTCATGTTGTCAACGGTGGCCAGATCTGTGTAATTCTCTCTGCAGTATCTCTGAGCTTCAGTCCAGGTCTTCCTCACGTTTATAAAGTGATACTGACGCTGAACACATTCAGATACGGAGCAGAGAGCTGTGAAAGAGAAGGCTTTGATTTAATGCTTTTCATAACAGAGTCAAACCTGATGAAACTAGAAACCAGAAATAAAACAACAAACACACTCACCAATGAGAAGAAGAATGAAATATAGAGTTTGCTCCATTTCTGAGGAAGAAACACATTGAAAAACTCATGAATTCACTGTACATAATCATTCAGACAATATTAAGATCTCAAAGTCTAATAGTGTTTGAAGAATGAACATGTGAGTTGTTCTTACTTTAGAGCTCGTGTGTTTCTGTCCTGAGTCTGATGTTTCTGTCTGCAGCTTTAAACAATATGATCATTATATCTGCTCTCGTCAATTATTAATTACATCATTTGTTTATTTCTCTAAAAACCACATCATATTCACTTCCTCTATATTTGTGTATTTGTCCACCTGTGTCCCTTTATTTGCATATTGACGTCTGTGTCAGTCAGTATTAGTTTTTATTAATATGAACCTAATGATAATGAACATTTAAAATTTATATTTTAACATTCACAATTATATATATATATATATATATATATATATATATATATATATATATATATATATATATATATAAATATAGCAAGAATTTCACTGTTCAGGGAACTGTGCATACAATAATAAAGGATTTAAACTCATATTTGTCCACCTCTTCCCCCTTATTTGCAAATAGAAAGATTTCTTTTTTTTTTATTTAAGCTTTTTATTGAAAAGAGGTACAGTTTACAACAGTTCACATTCATCAATTTAGCAGCCTTACACTTTTACATTACTTTTAAATTTGTTACTCAGGGATAACAAGGATCTCCAGAGCTAAATCCCTCAAAATATAATGTACTTCACTATAACTCTTTAAAATATTATCAGTTTTGACATACCAGAAACTATTTACTTATATATATATATATAGGAAGATTTCTAAGAATTTAGTTATTGCTTTTATATTTCTTGTTTTTCCTCTTCTGAGAGCCGAGACTCCTGGTGGTGAGGAGGAGACCACTGCTGACATTCACTACAGAGACGAGATAAAGACATTAAAGTGTACATATCATGCTTTCATTCCCCTGAAGTTCATTTATAATGTTAGGCAATGTTGTTTGACTCTCATTATCCCACTGAAATAATAACATCTTCTTCTGCTGCTGTTTTGTCTTATTTCCTCTGTCTAAATACTTGATTGTGATTGGCTGGAACGGAGACATTAAAATATTGTTACTTTTTTTTTTTTTTTTAGAATATGTGAAAATTCTTACTTTGCTCGTCCGTTGTCTCTTTGTTCATAACACATGAACACATTTGCATGTAAACACATCCTCATCTCTCATTTTCTTGTGTCCACGCCACATTTAGCTGTTCAAGGTGGACAATATTTACATCTCTGACGTGAAACAGCTGGATAAACAGTGAGAGTTATTGATGTAGTCAGATTTCATCCAGTCTTATCCATCTGTTAGTTTTATTGCAGCAACAGTAAAGTTACTCTATAACTGTGTCCCAGTTCACAGCTGCGTCCTCGAAGTCCACGAAGGTCGAAGTGAGTGTTGTTAAATGAGACGCTCTAGCCTACAAGACATTTATCTATTTATTTATAAAAAAGGCAGGTGTATCTCAAACTAAGACCATGGCCAGTCAGGTTTTATCTCTTTTATCTCGAAAGTATAATGGCGACAGTTCCTCATGGCGACTGCCGCCCACACAAACATAATAAAACACAACATAAAATCCAGGCCTGGTCCTCTTTCGTCCTTCACTGTCGTCGCTCCTGTTTTATGCTTCCGAAGCTCCTCAGTGAGAGATACGAGACCGGTGTAGCGAGCAGCTGACGCTCGTTATCACTCACATCGTTCCCTCACGGCTCTCGCCCGCCCTGCTCGTCACAGAGATATTATAAATGGGTTGTTGTCTAACCTTCAAGCCACACTGAATTTCTGGCCTCAGTGAATAAATCACATGAATAAACTGAGCATCTGCTCTTTGCTCCCTAAAACAAAACCAAATGTTAGTTTTGTCTCACATCACATTCCAAATGCAGTCGAATGCAGCGCCTCAGATCTGTAACGTCACTTAATTTAGCAAGACTTCTATTTAAAGCTTGAATCATCAGCCGACACCGAAACACAACCTGCCGTTTTCTTTGGACAGAATCCAGTCGTCATCAGTGCTCAATGAATCTTGGGATAGGCTGGCCTTTGAAGGATTTCCCGGGGAAAGAAGGATGTATTTGTAGGCTGCATTTAAAGAAGCCTTTGAAATAAGTCGGGTTTCAACGCACCGCTGTGACTCATTCGGTCTTTGAATAAAGCCTCTGGATTATGACACAGATTTTGTATCCTCAATATTTTTGAATTATGATTTAAACCATGTTGGATTTTGTAGTTTCAGTCAAGAGATCAGATTTCTGGTTGTACATGACTTTATTTGAGCTGCACGTTATTTTTAGCACAAAAAGATTAGATATTTTATACCCAACCTTATTCCTTAAAGAATCAACAATATGATTCACATTCATAGAGTCATTTCCAATCTAAAGACTTTGACCCCTCATAAAATTCAGTTCATTCTGAAGTGTAACATTATCAGAGACGTGATCATCAGCTCCACGAGCAGCACGCGTCTCAAATAACTGCCAAAGGAATCATATATATTATATCATATTTACGCTACAAACACATTCACAGACACACACACACACACACTCTCTCACTAACTCAGTCACTCACTCGCAGGCAGGCGCGCACACACACACACACATATATTTACAAGTGTTAATTACGCATTATTAATTAAGCATTATGAACAATCTCACCTGCAGGTGGGTGTGTCACGTAGTCGTGATCCAGTCTTACTGCCTTAGCCACCATGTCGCTATCTTCACAGCATTGCTCGTTCGACTGACGTTTACATTTAGTCATTTAGCAGACGCTTTTATCCAAAGCGACTTACAAGTGAGGAAAACAAACAAGCGATTCTTCATGAATTGGCAAATAACACAGGAAGTGCTCACAATACAAGTTTCATAGGAGCAAGTTTTCACGTTTGACGGTTCTTTCATACACTGACTCCCTTCTCGAAGGAGCAGTCAAATTCTTCCAAGGGAATAGGCTCGGGACAACACCATGGGACAAACGACGCAGCACCAACAGAGTCATCCAGTGCAGACATAGGTGCTACCTTGACATTAAAACTGTTCCCTTCCTCTCTCTATTCGGATCGCCTGTATTCAGGTTTCAGGTTTGGATCCACGGGAAACGAATGAAATGAAAGGTAAGGCTGTTTTTGGGTGGAATGCGAACAGTCTGGAACACAACAGAAACTGCGGCTCTTTGACTCTGACATTTTTCGTATCTGCCGCCACGACAACAGGAAGTTCTAATGCACTTCAATGACGTATTTCCGTTCGAATAATGCGGAAGTGCGTAAAAGGTCTATAAACAGGAATTGTTCACCTTTTGTGCAGTTCGTAGCTGTTTTGTACATGTTGTCATATTGATATTGATTATAATTCAAATACATTTTTTTATTGACCACGATATTATTGTTGATAATTGTTCAGAGAGGTACTTTTGATTCATTTTGTGTCTGTTTTGCATAAAAAAACCATGTGATGTCCATGATGGACGTGGGGTCTGAAGGGGTTAATGCTGAGCAGGACTGAAAGGCTTGGAAGCTGCACTGAATGACTCAGCCTCACTAGGACGCAGACATCCGTTTGAGAAGCACTCGAAGATTCTCGAAGCCTTTGTTGTGTTTGGAAAAGGCTCATCACTACCTCAGAGAGACGCTGGGGATCTTTCTTTGGTGGCTGGACGAGTAATTATTATCGTAATGTATGTTCTTTTAATTAGCTATATTGTGACTGTATCCATGCATGTAATTATTAGTTTCTTTCTTTATTTGGCTGATCAGATGAACGCTTGCACATACACACTGTAACCCCTAATGCTCAGAATAATTAACTCGTTTGAGTAGGACAAACATAAATTAAACAAATTAGTGAGTGTTTTTTGAGTGTTTAGCGCTTTGTTTTTCTTTCAAGTTCACCAAACTGATATATTTGACGTAAACTGAACTTTCATTGTTTCGAGTTTTATGAACGTATTTATTTTCATTTAGACACATTTAAGTTAAACTGAAAGTGTTATATGATGTTTTTTGCAAGATTAATGTTAAGTGGGAGATTTAGTTATACCATGATATTGTTAGCATGTTAGCAAATATTAGCATTTTTTGAATTGGCTTGTTATAGCTAGCTATACACCTGTAAAACTGTTGAAGTTACATGACAGTTCTAAGTTAAATTAGTGTACTTAAACATTTCAAGTTAAGAATAATTCAAGTGTATGAAAACGAAATAAAAATCTGCCAGTTCTGCTTACTTCATTTCTTAACTTAAAAACTAAGGCAACTGATTTCCTCAAATTTTGAGTTTTTCCAACTTATTCGGGTTTACAGTGTATGCTTTTTGCCCCCTGAACTAATCTGAATCGAGCGACCTTGTTCATGTATTTCTGGATCTTTGTGGAGTTGTTTCTTTTGTTTACACTGTAATTTTAACGTTTCAGATGGACTGGTCACTCATTGCCTAGCAGCTTCCAGAGACAATGTGGCTTCATTTCAGTTTTGATTTGTGTTTAGCTTTCTGCATTATAGTTATGTTTTATGTTCATTTGATTTGTTTGGGACCTTTTGGAGATGTTGTTCCATTCACACGTGTGTTTTCAGCACCCAGTTTGTGTGGTGAGGGTGATATTATGACTATAAAAGATGTTACTAATATGATGCTACAAAATATTATTCTTTATTTAATTCTTTCCCTGCCAGTGTTTTTTTTTTCTCCTTTGCCAGTCACTGCCAGCATTTTTGATAATTTTCACAATTTCATGGCCCCAGGATATTTGGATATAGGTGGGAGTGAGCTCAGTGAGTAACCACTCCCTTCCACTGCACCAGAGACCCGGGTTCAATCCCGTTTTTGGATAAAAGCGTCTGCCAAATGACTAAGTGTAAAATGAAAAAGTATTTTGTTGTATGAATATCTGAACATACAATATATCAAAAGAAAGACCAGATTCTGTTTAAAAAGGAAACAAAAACCCTCTTATTCTAACTTCATGCCTTCTTTTTAATCGACTCTTGAATGTGGGCAAGTTTCATTAAACATTTTGAACGAAAAGCTGAGAAAATCATGCTTTTTTCAAAGACTACAACATGCGCATGCAATGATTTTATCATTTGTTTCTGTTCCTTCTCCTGTGTCTTGATCCAGAGAGTCTGTACTCTTTCAGAAGAAGTGTAATAGCGCCCCTACAGTATAACAAGACATGAAAAGATCTAAAATTCCGTCAATGGTGGGGAAAGGGTTAATGTTCCTTTTTTTTCCTCTCTGTGACTTGGCTTTAGGTGCTGCTTTCTGTAAATCATTTTAGGAATTGTAATTCAATAAATTTGTTTGTATAACTCCTGCCTTTTACTAGTGAACTGAACCTTTGAACCGTTGGATTTTACTTCGATTCAGTAAATACTCTCTGCTGTGTATTATTTAATCTTTTTGGCATCTTTTTGTCAAAGCTTGGCTATTTTCTCTTAGATGTTTGAAGAGGCTGCTTTTGACTACCTTAAAAACAACCCAAGCTGAAAATGGACAAACCCAGCGGTTGGGTTAAATGTTTGACCTGCCTGTCCAACCAGTTTTATTTAACTCAACTTTTGTCTAAAAATTACCATATGGTTGGCCTAAAATGAACCCAAAATAGTTCAACAAATGACAAGAGTCAGCAATAATAATCAAAAGGTGAACGTTTGTTAATCAGTTTTATCCTTTTCTTTTTTTTTCATTTTCATTTATTATTCATTAAACTTATTAATACATGTTCATGTATTAAACATATTAATGTTCATTTCCAACATATTTTGGGTTAATTTTAAGCAAGCAATACAGTACTTTTTAAGCAATAGTTTAATTAAATAAAACCACCAAGCAGGTTAGGTAACATTTAACCCAACTGTTGGGTCAAACCAACCCAATCATTGGGTTTTTCCATTTTCAACCCAACTTGGGTTGTTTTTAACCCAGCATTGTTTTTAGAGTGCTGTATTTGCATGAACCGTAAGCTTATTTTAACATGTCTTGAGTGAATGTGTCTAGAGATTAAATAGCTTCCATATTATTTATCTTACAGACAGTCACGTCGTCAACAGACAAGAAGAATGGGATGTAAGTCATATCATTTGGACAAAATGTCATAAATGTATAAACTGTACACATTTACAATGCCAGAATATGACTAAGATCTGAATGCTTTAGAATAAACAGCATTGTTTGAAAGTTTCAAAAACAACACGATATAAAACACATTATAACATGTTTCTTTTTCAAACAGCAAATGTCTCAGTGCCAGAGACAAAAATTGTCCTTGTTGGGAAAACAGGACATGGCAAAAGCACAGCCGGAAATACAATTCTTGGGAAGAAAATTTTCAAAGCCAAAGCTTTGGCAAATTCTGTAACTGCTAAATCTGTAAGCGCAGACGGGATTGTGAATGGAAGAAAGATCACAGTTATTAACACATCTAGAGCCTTTGACATTGATTGCGATGATCTGGAAATAAAATCGGACATCATCAAACCTCTCATTGAATGTGCTGAAGGTGTTGATGCCGTTGTTTTTGTCCTAAAGGTCGGAAGATACGAACAGCATGACATTGAGTTGGTGAAGCACGTTCTCAACATATTCAAAGAGGAACACATCTTGAAACACACAGTGATGTTATTCACATTTGGTGAAAAACTAGAAGGCAAAACCATTGAAGAATTTATTAAGACCAATTCACAACTGCAGGAGCTTGTCAATGAATGTGAAGGTCGCTGTCACGTCATCGACGGCAAACACTGGAATGACTGTGATTCAGGGTACAAGAGCAACAGTGTTCAGGTGAAGGGTCTGCTGGACACCATCGACAAGATGGTGAAAGAAAACGGCAGCTGCACAAATGAGCTGCTTCAAAAAGTGGACGAAACGATTCAAGAGGAGATGAAAATAAACAAGGAAAATTTGTCTCTGGAAGAGAAACGAGAAAAAGCAAAGAAAATTGTTCATAATAAAATTCTGGAGAAAATGGCAGGAACAGCATCAGGGGTGGTGACTGGTGCTGTTCTCGGAGTAGGTCTTGCATTTTTTGAAGCCGCAGCTTTGCTGGCAATGCTTGACCCTTTATATCAGTTGTTGAAGACTTTTTCAGGCCCAAAACCAGTGACATATAGGGGAACAGTGAGATTTAATGCAGCAGAAGGAGGAGGAGAAGCAGCGACTGTTGAGGAAGCAGCAGCAGAAGGAGGAGCAGAAGGAGGAGCAGAAGTGGCCGAGGCAGTGACTGGAGAAGCAGCAGCAGCAGGAGGAACCGCAGCTGAAGCAGTGGTTGCAGCAGGAGGAACAGCAGCGACTGAAGCAGTGGTTGCAGCAGGAGGAACAGCAGCAGCTGAAGCAGTGGTTGCAGCAGGAGGAACAGCAGCAGCTGAAGCAGTGGTTGCAGCAGCAGGAACAGCAGCAGCTGAAGCAGTGGTTGCAGCAGGAGGAACAGCAGCAGCTGAAGCAGTGGTTGCAGCAGGAGGAACAGCAGCAGCTGAAGCAGTGGTTGCAGCAGCAGGAACAGCAGCAGCTGAAGCAGTGGTTGCAGCAGGAGGAACAGCAGCAGCTGAAGCAGTGGTTGCAGCAGGAGGAACAGCAGCAGCTGAAGCAGTGGTTGCAGCAGGAGGAACAGCAGCAGCTGAAGCAGTGGTTGCAGCAGGAGAAACAGCAGCTGAGGTTGTGTTTATAGGAGCAGCGGAGACAGGAGCAGCAGCTGGAGCAGCAGCAGGTCCAATCGCTGCATGTGCTGCTGTTGAAATTGCAGGTCTTGCAGGAGCTGTTGGAGGAGGAGTCACTGGGTGGAAAGAAGCGGAAGATGCTGATTCAGTGGGTGATGCAATTATAAAGGCAGCAAAGGCTAATTACGAGAATACAAAATCTGTGTTTAAGCATGTTAAGGAATTATTTTAGTCTATAGGACAAAAAATATAAATGGGAATAATTTAAATTCAATAATGCATGATATCCAACTTTATTAATCATAGACGACATTAAAGGATACATGCAGAAGATTTGTGGGGGGTTTAATGGAAAATATGACTTTGACAGTAGCAACACTTTTGTTGTATATGTAACCATTTACATATGTAGCAAGAGGATATATTTATGAATTAACATTAACCAAGATGGACGAATGTGTAAAAACTACATATTAGTTTGACACTAATTTAGAATTTAATGATTGTTTGATCATGTTGGTTCTTAAAACTGAAAGAAAATGCAAGAATCAAACATAACTCTTGTATCTGATTGTCTGATAAACGGAAGGGCCTGTTCACACCAACAACGATAACTAAAAACATAATTTAACTATAACTATAACTATTGTAATGACTCGTCACTCTGATAGGGATCCATAAGCAGGCTTTAATGATAATAGAGTGGTCAAACAGGCTAGGGTCAAAACACAGCAGACAGGTGTGGCAGAGAACAAGCAAATACGAAATCAGGTAACAGTCCAGGGTCAGGGCAGGAGGCAAACGAGCATAAACGGTATCCAGGCAAATAGTCCAAAGGGCAGGCAGAGATGGGTCACAGACAAAAGACAGGAGTTTCAATAACAGATAATCCAACACTTAGAAATGTCACTGATGGAGAACAAGACCTCGCACTGAGCCAGTGCCTCAGTGCAACTTAAATACTGAGGTAGATGAGGGTCAGCTGTCCGGGGCGATCAGTGCCAAGGTATGGGGATTATGGGTAATGTAGTGAAATCAGAGAATGCGGGTGCAAAAGAGTTAATATTCGGGAGATGGAGCCCTCTGATGGTCAGAGGAGGGAATCACGGGGTTCGTCTCTATGACAACTATATTTACGTCCACACCAACGAACAATAGCGGTTTTGTTTATTATTGAAAATGTGTAAAACATGTTTTTGCTGTTCTCGTTGCATTTAAACTGCTTTAACCAGCAGATGTCTTCAGTATACTATGTTACGAGCGAATAGCTAGCGATCTAATCTAACAGTGAAATTACCTGACGAAGTCTATATAGTGAAATAAAAACAATGCCTAGTCTTTTTCACTGCAACTTCAAAGGAAGCAAGACAATGACAAAGCAATACCTTAGGTATCCAGAAGTAGTTATTTTAGTTTACACTTGACTCAAACAGGGGTGGCTTTTTCTGGACTTCGGCAGGTATCTTCTACGTAACGTTGCCTGCCATTTTAATTGCAGGAGCCCTTAAATTAGAATTGATTCTGTTATCATTCAACAGCTGGGGAAAAAAAAAAAACGTCCTGAAAGTGATCCCAATGATATCGTTTTTCTTAATCATTATTGTAACAAAGTTCATAAAAATGGGAAGAAGGAGGCGGGAACCGGCGAACATTTAACATATTTAATCAACAAATAAACCAACAATAAAATAAAAGTATAAGGGCGGCAGTTCCTCACGGCGACTGCCGCCCACACAAACCAAATAAAACACAACATAAAATCCAGGCCTGGTCCTCTCTCGTCCTTCCCTGTCGTCGCTCCTCCTTTATGCTTCCGGAGCTCCTCCGTGGGAGATACGAGACCGGTGCGCCGAACACCTGAAGCTCGTTAACACTCGCGTCACCGGCCTCGCGCCGTTCCCCCACGGCTCTCGCCCGCCGTGCTCGTCACATACCCCCATCGCCCCTCGCAGGCCGGGGGGTACCCGCGAGACTGCGCTTACTCCCCCCCGGGGGCCAGTCTCGGCGGCCGCAGCGCCTGGGGGTAAGGACCGACGAGATGAGAGAAAAGGAGACGGAAGCACAAGGAGCGACCAGGACGAGAGAGTGGAGAGAGGAAAACAAAACAAAACAAAAAAATTCTTGGTCCGGCTCCCAGACACACTGCCGCTTGGTCCTCAGCCCGCCGAGAGGCTCTTCCTCGCGGTGCCATGCGATGGCACTGGACGCTCGGTGGACGGCCCGATCCTCCTCCGCCCCCTGGCGGCCGGCGATGGCTCCTCCGCTTGAGGGCAGCCGGCAGCGAGCCCGCCGTTCCCTGCTCCTCCCCGCTCCGGCGGCAGGCAGCGGCCTCGGCCCACGGCGGACGGCGGCTCCTCCCCGTTACGGCGGCAGGCAGCAGGCTTCGGCCCCAGGCGAACGGCGGCTCCTCCGCTCCCTCTTGGACGGCCGCCACCCCACCTCGTCCCAGGGGCGCGGCAGCGAGCTCTCCGTCCCACCCGTTGCTCAGACTCTCCAGCACCACCGCTTCGGGCAGCCACTCGCGGTCTTCACTCCCGCGCTGCCCGATCTCCGCAGCACCGCGATCCCCCTCAGCAGCGAGGGCTCTTCGACAGCATGGGTTTCGGCACCAGTGTAACAAAGTTCATAAATATGGGAAGAAGGAGGCGGGAACCGGCGAATATTTAACATATTTAATCAACAAATAAACCAACAATAAAATAAAAGTATAAGGGCGGCAGTTCCTCACGGCGACTGCCGCCCACACAAACCAAATAAAACACAACATAAAATCCAGGCCTGGTCCTCTCTCGTCCTTCCCTGTCGTCGCTCCTCCTTTATGCTTCCGGAGCTCCTCCGTGGGAGATACGAGACCGGTGCGCCGAACACCTGAAGCTCGTTAACACTCGTGTCACCGGCCTCGCGCCGTTCCCCCACGGCTCTCGCCCACCGTGCTCGTCACAATTATCTTTATAGCTGTGGTGTGGATACTGCTTTTCTTTTATAATTAGTAAGATTTTTAGAACTAAATCTTTATTGTTATCTTTATAGTTATTGTTCTTGGTGTGAACAGGCCTTTATTTCAGTGTTATTAATGTTGTGAATATTTCAGGAAACAGTTTGCTTCGTACATTCAGTTTAACAGCATTAAGTTAAAGAGAATAAACTTTATCATTCAGCTGAACTGCATGTGCATTTTAAACACTTGTGTTATGTTCATGCTCCATTCATACAATAAATATGTGTCTTTTAAAGAGCAGAGTTTTGTGATTGAATCTCCTAGTTCATGAGTTTGAATCCAGCTAAGGCCAATTCACACTGATTTAACAAACACCAACAGGTTGAACACACTGGGCCCAACAGCTGTGGGATTACAAATTAATAATCTGTTTATGATCTACTAGTCTCCTGCCTGACGGCAGAAGGTCTGAACTCTATTGCATCTTTCACTGGCCCTGGACCGTACATGTTTGACAGACATGTAACGCATCCAGTCACAGTTCGTTTTGGTACATTTAAAATTATTCATTTGGCAGACGCTTTTATCCAAAGTGACTTACAAGTGAGAACAATCGAATCTGGAATCGTTTTTTTTTTTTTTTTTTTTAAGCTGAGGTTAAGTGCTCACAAAAGAAATGAGTTTTCAGCTGTCTTTAGAATATTGCCAGGGATTCTGGATTCCGGATGAAGGCAGGGAGATTGTTCCACCAGCATGGAGCAGTGAATGGAAATGCTCTGGAGATCAATTTGGTGCCTGGAAATGCTCTGGAGATCAATTTGGTGCCTCTCTGTGATGGTATTACAAGCTATCGCTCATTTACCAATCACAGGCTTCTGGTAGGGATGTAGGCTCTTAACAGTGAGTGGAGGTAGGAGGGTGTGGAGGATCTGTAGTGGATCTGTAAGCAAGCGACAACGCCTTGAACGCCTTGTGAGTAGCAAGTGGTAGCCAGTGCAGAGAAGAGAGGCGTGACGTGGGCTCTCTTAGGCTCGTTGAAGACAAGACGTGCTGCAGTATTCTGGATCATTTGTAGAGGTTTGATTGCACATGATGGCAGAAGAGCATTGCAGTAAACAAGCATAGAAATAACCAGGACCTGGACGAGAAGTTGTGTTGCTCTGTTAGAATAGGCCTGACTTTCCTGATGTTGTGTTGTGCAAATCTGCATGAACGAGCTATCTTTATAATGTGGTATTTGTGGCTGAATTTGATGAGGTAATTGATGATGTACCTATTAGCTGTATGGGGAAATTGTTCTGAAGGTTGAGCTGCAGGTGATGTTCTTTCATCTATGCCGAGATGTCCGCCAGACAGCTTGAGATTCACGCTTCTACCGTGGGATCATCTGGTTGGAATAAAAGTTAGAGCTGTGTGTCATCGGCATAGCTATGGTATGAGAAACCATATGATTGCATGATGGGCCCCAGTGATGTAGTGTAAATGGAGAATAGGAGGGGTCGAAGAACTGAACTCTGAGGAACCCCAGTGATCAGTTGATGAACTTTGGTTGCCTCCCCTCCCCAGGCAACTCTGAAAGACCTACCTGAGATATAGGATTCAGTCCAGTGAAGTGGAGTACCTATGGTGCCCAGTGATGAGAGGGTGGACAGAAGTATTTGATGATTCACAGTGTCAAAGGCAGCAGACAGATCCAGTAGAATGAGAACTGGTGATTTGGAATCAGCCTTTGCAAGCCGCAGGGATTCAGTGACCGACAGTAGTGCAGTCTCGGTTGAATGACTGCACTAGAAACCAGCTTGGTTGACGTCAAATTGGTTGTTCTGTGTGAGGATTGATGACACCTGGTTGATCACAACCTGTTCAAGTGTTTTTGCTATGACTGGTAGGAGAGAGATGGGTCTGTAACTGTCTACAAGTGACGTGTTTAATGTGGGTTAATAAGCAGTGGGGTTACCCGAGCCTGCTTGAATGCGGTAGGGAAATGCCTGTGTGGAGAGGTGAGTTCATAATGTGTGTGAGTCCTTGTAAAAGTGTAGGAGAGATGGCTTGTAGAAGGTGTGAGGGGATGGGATCTAGAGGGCAGGTGGTGGGATTACTGGAGAGGAGAAGTTTGGATACTTCTGCGTCAGTGAGGGAGAGGAGGAAGAGAGAAGATTTGTGGCTGTGGATATGGATGGTCCAAATTCCTGTGTGTGCATGGAGCTGAGAACTGACTGCTGATAATAAATGTTTCGAAAGTAAAATATTGATCAGCAATTAAAGAAGTGGTGGGAGAGAGTTGAATATTTTGAAAAATGTGCGTGTGTTTGAAGCGTGGTTGATCTTGTTGAAATATCAAGATTTTGCAGCATGAACTTCACCAGAAAAGGATGAGAGCAGAGATTGATGACTATCTATGCCAAATAGGTCTTTATATTTACGCCATTTTCTTTCTGCTGCCTTGACTTTGGTCTGGTGTTCATGAAGAACATCAGATAAGAAAGGGTTAGAGGTAGTAGCATGTGCTGGCCTGGATGAGAGAGGAAAGATACTGTCTTCAAAAGAAGTTAAGGTGGAATATAAAGTGCCTGTTGCTGTATTCACATCCAGATATGAGAATTGTGTGGGTGAGGGAAGGCACAAGTAGGTCTTTACGAGAGTCGGTCTCTTTATGCGAGTCAGTCTCTTTACTCGAGTCTGTCTCGTTACTGGAGTTTGTCTCTTTACTTGAGTCCGTATCTTTACTGGAGTTCGTCTCTTTACGCGAGTCCGTCTCTTTACTCGATTCGGTCTCTTTACCCAAGTTGCTCTTTACCTAATTCACTCTTTACTCGAGTCGCTCTTTTACCCTGAGTCTGTCTCTTTCACGGGTATAAAGCAAAACCTGCATGTTCTCGCTGTCTCTGGTGAGCTTTTGCTTCTCCTTCACAAAGGCGAGGCAATATTTGGGAATGTTTATTAATGTCCAATCACTGAAGGCCAAAAACAATAAATCTGAACATTAAGAAAATAAAAAAAAACTGCAGTATTTATCATATTTTTCTGCAGTGTTACTTAACCTCTATTTAGAGAGGGACCATGTGAACTCTGAGCATTTTGCTGTGTAGAGTTGTTAATAAAAATTTAGTTGAAAGAACGTTTACATTATTCAACATTTTCTTTTATTAAAATTGAATGTATATTTGTATTTTATAAACATCTCAACACAAGAATGCTGTTTGTAAATGAGTTTATTTGAGTTGGTGTTGTTCAAACTCCTTTGAATTACAGGTTGTAAAATACTTTATACTCAACTTTTAATTTTTCTTTAAGAATAAACCATATTTTAATTTCATTTAGACACATATAGATGCTCACAATTTTTAAACAAGTAATTTGCAAGGATATGACTAGAAACAGAAGTGAGTAGAAGAAAGTGTCCACACCACCAGAACACCAAGATCCCATGAAATCAACTGATGTAGTTTGTGCTTTACTCTCATTTTCTTTTAAAAAGTCAATATGTTTTATTCATCCTTGAACCAGGATCTTCTAATGTCGAGTTGACTGTAAGTACGTTTGATTGAACAGTTTGTGTTAAAAATATTGAGCCATTTTTCCAGAAGAAAATGACTGTAATTTTTAAATGTTAATAAAAGCCACAGATGAAAACTCATTTTGATTTTGTGTTTTTTTTTAAAACATATATAGTGCACATTAGTGCTTTAAAATGATGTTACATTGATACTAAAAAGACTCATATGATACTCTTCAGTTACAGAAAATAATTCCATTGTACTGATATAAACATGATCTGATGAAAAGAATGTTCGCCAGTTAAAAAACATAGAACAAGGCAAAAAAGAGAGTACAGCACAAACGTGTCCTTCACTCATATCTGCTGCAGATGAAGTTGAGTCTGTCAGTCTCAGGACGGCTGATCCAGCGCTGATCTCCTCCAGACTGAACTGCTCCAGATCTCACTCCAGACTCACAAACTTCCTTTCCTGTGCCGTTCCCTGGAGCCCAGTTCTGATAGCACACAATCTCTCCGCTCACCCAGTACCAGATGCCCAGAATGCAGGAGTGACGTAAACCCAACCACACCGCCTCAGTAGACGCCCGTTTAACCACATTCATCACCTCACGCTGCATCTCTTCTGAATGAACCGAGACCAGATCCACATGATTCTGTCTGCAGTATCTCTGAGCTTCAGACCACGTCAGATTCTCTTTGATCAGAATCAGTTTATCTGGACACAAAACAAACCACAAGAAACACTAGAGAGAGACTGATCAAAAACAACATGCAGAACAAACACTGTGGAGGAATTTGTCATGTCAGACATGTAGCGTGAACTTTAAGATATCTGGAGGTGATGGATGGATTGTGTGTGTTTTGTGAGGATCTGCTCACCTTCATGACACACAAAAGGATATTGATTACTGCAAAGGACGTTATTCCATTCTCCATGAGTTTTATTAATGACCGCTGTACAGTTTTCACCTCCAGCACTAGGTTCATTAGACCTCCAGTGTCTGAATGAGGAGTTACTCTGATCTGACCACTGCCATGAGTCTCTGAACAGACCGATCCAGACCGGTGATCCAGATGAAGAATGATCACTGATGATCTTCTGAACCTGTTGATTCTCATTCTGGTTCCTCACACTGACCAGATCAATGTGATTCTGTCTGCAGTGACTCTGAGCGCCTCTCCAGTTCTTCATCTGATTGACAAAGACGAGTCCTGAGGTCACTTTAAGAACAACAATAAAAAAAAAAAACAGTTTCATGAATCAGTTTGTTCATTATTCTTCTGCTACTTTATGGTTTGTATAAAGTATAAAGTAAATAAAATATAACTTATATATATATATATATGTATGTATATATGTATATATATATGATCAGGATTATTTTAAAGATTTAACATGAATTAACATTTCTGAAGATGATGATGATTTTATAAACTGGAAATTGTACATTTGAGCAGCATAATAATTATGGTAATAGCGACACCTACAGGTGAAAAGAATGAGTAGTGGTTCACTAGTTTGTGTGTGTATAATCTTAGTGTCTGAGGTAAACAGATTGTTAAAACTCAGTTCACGCATGTGCAAAATGCCCTTTTCCACGCTCAAAATATGATCTTCCACGCACAGAATTGTGGCAGAAACGTAATCCCATAGATGTGGTTGTCTGTCTGCTCTAGAAGAGCTCAGAGGATATTCTACTGGAGTTCCAATTTTCCCCCTATTAAAAAGACAAAACATTATATAGGAAAAGAAGGAGAAGGGGAGGAGAAAGGATGCTGAAAGAACGGGACAGGAAGTAGTAAGAGGCTGATTTTATACCTTGGTATTAATTACAATATTCCTCCCAAAATTACAAAAGTAAATTTCACTAGTTTAAACCTGTCAGGGGTTGAAAGAGAACTGAAAAAATCAAAACATGTCAAAATAGAGCTGTGCATGAAGTGCTGTAGAGTAAATGCAGATTAATAGACCTGCAGAAACACAGAGAATAAGAGAACAAGTCTGTGTTGACTGACGCTTCAGCAGCTTTAAAGATCCTTTTAAAGAGCTCTTTTTACACGTCCTTTTTAAAGCAATGTTTAAAAATATGCCTATTTAATGTTTTTAATTAAATTGATTGTATTTATTGAACGCATTATTTCGCTATTAGCACAAATAATTTTTCATTATAGATCCAGAAATGAACGACATTAGAAAGTGACAAATGATCAAACAAGTGTCCTCTGCTTCCATCTACTGATTATAGTGGTTATTTCTGCATCATTTTCATTTTAAATGTAGATTTTCCACTAGGGAACAGAAATCCTCCACTAAATTAAAGCATGCTAGGCGGGTGACGTCACAACCAGGAAGCTATAAAGCACGCTCAACCAGTGCAACGCCACCTTCTGTGTCTTCAGTCGCGCTATATGTGAAACGTGTTTCTAATTTGGTGTTGTTGTGTCACTATATATTTATATGTCTGGCATGGCGAAACAGCAGTAGCATTTTAGAGTGTGTTCCTCCCTGCCCTCGTTATATCACGGGTGGGATATCATAGTGCACACCTATCTCACTATGCATCTATAGTTGGCCTTAAAGAGCACGGTTATGGGTCGATGCCGAAGGTGAAGGAGACGCTCGCGAGCTATCTCTTTCCCCAGTCAGTATCGGCCCTAAAGGCCCCAACGTTGTCCACTAAGCCCACAAGAACAACATCTTCGCTGGTGGGCAAGGCTTACGCAGTGTCTGGTCAGGCTGCAGCATGTCTCCACACTATGGGCGTGCTGAAGGCCTACCAGGCAGAGCCGCTCGGAGAATTTGATGTGGGCTCCGTGCCACCAAGGAGATGGCCAGATCAAACGGCTGGTCTATGGCAGCCCTGGTAGCCACGGAGAGGCATCTGTGGCTCAACTTATGTGACATCAAAGAAAAAGAAAATAATTTCTTGATGGACGCCCCGCTGTCGCATCCTGGCCTCTTCTGTGACACCGTTAATAATTTCGTCGAGAGGTTCCAGGAAGCTAATAAGCGGCAGCATTCCAGAAGCTCCTCTCCTGCTCCCCTGCTGCTTCACAGCAGCCCCAAAGATCTTAAGCCAGCTCCTCAGCTCGGGCTTCCCCCCCAGAGAGAAGGAGGACCGGGGAAGTACGCTCAACTCCAGCCTCCTAAGGGTAAGACGGATTTGAGGGCCGTCAATACTGCCAGGGAAGAGGTCCTGACGCCAATGGTGTCAGGTCCCGAGGGCAGGCCCCTCCACAGAAAAGTGGTGTTCACCTCTGCTTACGGTGCCCACTTCTCTTCAGTGCCCTCAGGGGGCTGTTCTGCAAACTCTGCCACCTTGTGTGCTTCAGGGCGCAGCGGTCCTCAGCAGGCGTGTGTCTCAGTGTCCACCCGGAAACGTAGCGGCACTAGGATGTGCGCCCCCTCTAAGGAGGGTCTCAAAGCAGCCAGTTCAGGTGCTTCCTGCCGGTTCTCGAGAGACTGGTTCACTTAGTAGATTTTTTGACAGCGTGGAAGCTACTGCCAGACATTTCTCAATGGGTCCTGCATACAATCAAAAAGGGTTATGCCATTCAGTTCGGGTCTCACCCGCCCAGGTTTATGGGGGACCCGAGCAGGCTCTGGTAATGGAACAGGAGGTAAAAACTCTGTTGGGAAAGGGAGCCATAGAATTTGTACTTCCTTCAAACAGAGAAACTGGGTTTTACGGCAAGTATTTTAGCGTTCCGAGGAAAGATGGGGGGTTGTGTCCCATTTTGGATATGCGTCACCTGAATATGTCAGTTATGAAGCTCAAGTTCAAAATGCTAACGTTGAGACGGATCGTGTCACAAATCAAATCCGAGGACTGGTTTGTCACGATAGATCTCAAGGACGCGTACTTTCACATATCCATCCTTTCACAACACAAGAAGTTCCTGAAGTTCGCTTTCGGGGGCGAAGCATATCAGTATCAGGTTCTTCGGTTTGGCCTAGCACTATCACCTCGCACTTTCACCAAATGCATGGACGCAGCACTACCACTGCTGCATCTACAGGACAGTTGCATACTGAACTATATCGACGATTGGTTGATTTTAGTACAGTCGCATCAGCTAGTGGTTTGGCATCGTGATGTCGTCCTCGCTCACATGGAAATGCTGGGGTTAAGGTTAAAAGCAAAGAAAAGTGTGTTGTCTCCAGCTCAGCATACCACTTTCCTGGGTGTGGTTTGTGGCTCTGTTGTGATGCAGGCACAACTCTCTCCTGATCGCATAGAATCAATCCTTTCTACCGTAAACCGGATAAAGCTATGCCAGCCACTCACTGTCAAACAGTTTCAGAGACTGTTGGATCTGATGGCAGCAGCGTCCAACGTGATACCTTTTGGCCTGCTGTACATGAAACCCTTGCAGTGGTGGCTCAGGACCAGGGGATTTTCTCAGAGGGGAAATCCTCTTCGTATGATCAAAGTCTCGCAGCAATGCCTACGTGCCTTGACTATGTGGAAGAAACCTTGGTTCCTGTCCCAAGGGCCCAATCTAGGAGCTCCGTGCCGTCGCAAAATGCTAACAATGGATGCTTCGCTCACGGGCTGGGGAGCGGTCCTGGAGGGCTGCTCAACTCAGGGTCTGTGGAGAAGGCACCATATCTCCTGGCATATCAACACATCGGTGGTCGCCTATATAAATCACCAGAGGGGTCTGCGCTCGCGTCCACTCTGCAGACTGGTGCACCAGATCCTCCTGTGGGCCCAAGGGAAACTGCTCTCGCTCAGAGCAGCTTTTATCCCTGGGGCCCAGAATTTGGGAGCAGACGTCCTGTCGAGGCAGGGGCTGAGGCCTAGGGAATGGAGGCTCCACTCTGAGGTGGTGGAACAGATATGGAGGGTTTTCGGACAGTCGCAGGTGGATCTGTTTGCGTCTCGAGAGACATCTCACTGCCCACTCTGGTTTTCCCTCACGCATCCAGCTCCGCTGGAGTGAGAGGTGGATTGTGGGTGGTGGGAGGGCCAGTAGAAATCTTGTTCCAGGACCCTCGGTAAGACCCTTATAGGCCCTCCTGGCCTCTGGACCCACTGTACACAGCCCCCCTTCTCAAACTATGTATTTCGAGTTAAAAAAAATTGTGTAAATATTCAGATGTAAAACTGATATTATTACATTTTGTTGACTACATCTTTGAACTAGATATTTTCTTGCAGAGATTCACACAGCTCATTTTATGGTAGAACAGAGCTCCCTGAAACATGACTGAAACACAAACTAATCTTACCAAAGTCTTTTCTGAGTTATCCTGAAGACTTTGGTAAGATTTGTTTGTGTGTCAAGTTATTGATCCAGGAAATTCAAATCTGTGAATATGTTGTAATTTTTTTAGGGTCTCCATACAAATGAAATATATTCTTTAGGCAACATAATCTGAAAAAAACATCTTTGTGTTGTTTTAATTTAGATAAATAATTGATATACACCTGCTCACACAGACATCACACGCCACCAGCTTGTTCGATAAGCTTATGCAGATTTGTAAACACAGTCACCGAGAACCAAAAACAAACATCAGCCGTCTTTAACAGTTCCTCCTGAACCAGAACAATGAGCTCATGCTGTTTTCTCTCCATAATTATGAGTTGAAAACCTGTGACATTTTACCCGGAGCAGTTCACGTCCTCGGAATTTATGCACTATCAACATCAAAATAAATCTTCTTCAGTCAGGTGGAACAAGAGCTCTGTAAGTAGTTTGTGTTCATTATTATTGTGATGTTTTGTGCTTTGAGCTCTACCATTTCTATCTGGTCTGACCTCACATAGTGACCATAGAGACACAGAGAGAGCTGTGATGTTACACATTTAGATCACTGAGACACAAACTGTTGACTGGGTCTGATGTTGGTGCTGCTGACCCTTCGTCAAGAACATATTAAACATTAAGGCATCAGTTGAAGCCTGTTTTTCCTAATCAGAAGTAAATGTTCTGGAGACGTTATATTTGGTATGTGGTGCATCTATAAACTAATGGTTGTTGTAACTTTAAATTGATGAACTCACTGTTGTTGCAGATGAAAGGCTGGTTCATACTACATGAGAAATCATGCCACCGTCCATTCATCATCACAGCACACCTCTCGTCTCTGTTATTTGGTTGTCCAGTAGACCAGTTCTGATAGAGCACAGGATCACCAGAAGACCACTGCCATTTATCAACACTCGTGTTCTTCAGCCCTATCCAGACATACGAAACCTCAATCACACTCTTCAGCTCGTTCATGTCGTTCATGTTGTCAACGGTGGCCAGATCTGTGTAATTCTCTCTGCAGTATCTCTGAGCTTCAGTCCAGGTCTTCCTCACGTTTATAAAGTGATACTGACGCTGAACACATTCAGATACGGAGCAGAGAGCTGTGAAAGAGAGGCTTTGATTTAATGCTTTTCATAACAGAGTCAAACCTGATGAAACTAGAAACCAGAAATAAAACAACAAACACACTCACCAATGAGAAGAAGAATGAAATATAGAGTTTGCTCCATTTCTGAGGAAGAAACACATTGAAAAACTCATGAATTCACTGTACATAATCATTCAGACAATATTAAGATCTCAAAGTCTAATAGTGTTTGAAGAATGAACATGTGAGTTGTTCTTACTTTAGAGCTCGTGTGTTTCTGTCCTGAGTCTGATGTTTCTGTCTGCAGCGTTAAATAATATGATTATTATATCTGCTCTCGTCCCTCATTCAGCACTTAATTTGTGTATTTCTCTTAAAAAAAAAACACCTTTTTACATTTTACTTCCTCTGTTTTTGTGTATTTGTCCACATCTCTAACCTCAAAGTCGGAAACATTTGGTGTCGATACTCCCTTCATTTGCATTCTTGGTGCCTGTGTCAGTATCAGTAAATCTGTTTATATATATAGACGTCCTGCAGCACATATAAGATGTTATCAGATACTACTAATGTCATCCCTTACACAAAGAAATTACATTACAGTTAAAGACCCCAAAAAGACCAGATATGATGAATGAAGACCCGGAGTCAGAGTTTAAAAAAAATTAATTGAAGAAAATTTTACTGAAGAATAATTTGCAGTTTCACCAGTTTCAAGTCTCACAAGGAGTTCGTAGGCCACTCTCCGTAAATTCAGATTTCCACAATTATACTGTAACAGAGTCCACTAACTGTGTCATTACTTCAGGTTGAATGATTCTGATTGGCTTAGAAAAATAGATAAAATTAGTAATCTTCCAGATGTACTTTTCTCTCAGTGAGGTACAGACATGAAAATGAAAATAAATGCTTTAACATAAGTTGCAGAAATCATTTAAATTATTTAATATTTAGAAAGATACATGTTGATTAATAAATTGATGATAAATCACTCAATATATATATATATATATATATATATATATATATATATATATATATATATATATATATATATATATATATATATATATATATATATATATATATATTGAGTGATTTATCATATATATATATATATTGAAGTGGCAGTGGATTCCAGAATCCAAGTTAGGGGAGCCATGACATTGTAGGCAGCTAGGGGCGCCATGGCGGTGCTGGTAGTTCAAGGGTTTTATTTGATTATTATATCTGCTCTCATCCATCATTCAGCATCACATCATTTGTTTATTTCTCTAAAAAAATAAACTTTTTACATTTTACTTCCTCTGTTTTGTGTATTTGTCAACATCTCTTACCTCAAAGCAGGACAAATTAGGTGTCGATACTCCCTTCATTTGCATTCTTGGCGCCTGTGTCAGTACCAGTAAATCTGTTTAAATATAGACGTCCTGCAGCACATATAAGATGTTCTCAGATACTACTAATGCCATCCCTTACATAAAGAAATTATATTTTTTTTAATTTACAGTTAAAGACCACAAAAACACCAGATAATTAAATTTAAATAAATATATTTATTTTTCTCTCATTGAGAGGTACAGACAATATACATCATTATTTTCTAATGTTTGAAAATAAATGCTTTTACATAAGTTGAAGAAATCATTCAAATAATTTAATATCTAGAAAGAGACATGTTGAGTAATAACTTGATGATAAATCACTCAATATATATGTATCATGGTCATATATGATTCCAGAATCCAACTGTAACGCGGGTACAGACTGACGGGAGACTTAGACAGTTTTATTGTAGTTAACAGGATCACAAGATCACAGGCGCAACAGTGTGCATAGCACAAACATTGATAGACCAATGAACATACAACAGGCAGGAACTTATATAAACACAGATGATTAAATGAGAACAGGTGATGACACTAAACTAATTAGACTAACGATGACAGGTGCTGAAGGACTGAATTAAACAAGGCAACACTAGACTAAACAAAACAAGACAAGACAGAACTAAATGCATCTGTGACAGTACACCCCCTCCGAAAAGGCGTGTCCTCGCACCTTAACAGAGTCTATGATGAGGAGAGAAGGCAGAGGCTTCGGAGGAGGACGTGGTGATGGTGACTGGCAACTGGCTGGAGGCGTTGGCCACAGATGCCATGGAGGCGTTGAAGATGGGAGGAACCAAGGTGGAGTCCTGAGTGCCGTGATGGGCGGAGCCTTGGGGCTGATCGCCGGAGACGGCACCATGGCAGTTGGCGGAGGAACCGGCGCAACTTTCCGGCCGACGAACCTCGGTGACACCGCCGACCCAGAACCTGGGCGCCGAGCCACTGACTCACGGGACTGAGGTGCTGTGGTGACGGAGGATGACAGGGAGGTTGAAGGGAGGGAGGAGCTTGCTGACGGCGTAAAGGATCCGCGGCCCACAGGTTGATGAGATTGTGGTTCGCTCCTGGCTCTGCGATGGACCGACCCACGTGCTTCAACTCCGGGGCTCCAAAGTCGTCTAACCCCTAACTCTGACCTCGGCACACACCCCGGGCTGCCAGGCTGAGGCGGAGCAGTCGCCACTCCGGAGCATCCCCATCGAGTAGCACAGGTAGGGCCTGGCCTCCGGCTGGAAAAGGAGCTGTAGCACTGGTGAGTCCATCCTTCTTATTTCTTTTTCTTCTCATTTGAGGGTCTGTCGATTTGCTACACGGGTACAGACTGATGGGAGACAAGGGTTACAAAAACCATAGACAGTTTTATTGTAGTTAACAGGATCACAAGAAACAGCTGCAACAGTGTGCATAGCACAAACATTGATAGACCAATGAACATACAACAGGCAGGAACTTATATACACACAGATGACGAAGACTAAATGAGAACAGGTGATGACAATAAACTAATTAGACTAACGATGACAGGTGCTGACATGAAGGACTGAATTAAACAAGGCAAGACAGAACTAAATGCATCTGTGACACCAACCCTTCACCTGTATATGAATGATCAATGTAATGAATGATTTAATAGTATATTTGAAAATATTCAGAATAATATATTGTGTTCATATTTACATCACAATAACACATAAGGATTTGCTGTGTATCATATACTGAATAATATGTGACAATATATTTAATGATATATCATAATGACATTTTTTATTCAGTAACTCACTTCATAATATAGAGATGTTTATGGGATCACATATGGTACTGCATGTGTAATATATTGGTCTAAATGGTCTCTTTACTCGAGTTGGTCTCTTTACGCTAGTCGGTCTCTTCACGCGAGTCGGTCTTTATCCGAGTCAGTATCATTACTCGAGTTGGTCTCTTTATGCAAGTCAGTCTCTTTATGCGAGTTGGTCTCTTTACGCGAGTTGGTCTCTTTACGCGAGTCAGTCTTTACCCGAGTCGGTCTCATTTCTCGAGTCAGTCTCTTTACGTGAGTCGGTCTTTACCCGAGTCGCTCTTTTACCCCAAGTTGGTCTCTTTACGCGAGTCGGTCTGTTTATCTGAGTCAGTCTCTTTACACGAGTCGGTCTCCTCTTTACGCGAATCGGTCTCTTTACAGGAGTCGGTCTCATTACTCAAGTCGGTCTCTTTACGTGAGTCAGTCTTTACCTGAGTCGCACTTTTATCCTAAGTCGGTCTCTTTACCCGATTCGCTCTTTACTCGAGTCGGTCTCTTTATGCAAGTCAGTCTCTTTATCCGATTCGTTCTTTACCTGAGTCACTCTTGTACCCCGAGTTGGTCTCTTTACTCGAGTCGGTCTCTTTACCCGAGTCGGTCTGTTAACGCAAGTTGGTCTCTTTACGCGAGTCGGTCTTTATACGAGGAGACTGAACATGAGAGATGAAAACTGCAATGGCTGCGCTAACAATTAGCACAGTAAAAGCCTATAGCCTGTGAATGGTCCAAATCAAAACTAATGCAGGAACAACAGAAGACGAGCAAAAACAACAACAAACAATAGTTATTCTAAATGAACAAATAGAATTTTAAATACATATTATGGTGAAAGTAAAAAAATACAAATAAGCAGAGAATCAATTAATTCTTCCTAGCAGCAAATAATAACTAAGCAACAGAGCCGAAATGGGTATAAAGCAAAACTTGCGCACTCTCGCTGTCTCCAGTGAGCTTTCGCTTCTCCTTCATAAAGACAAGGCAATATTGGGGAATGTTTATTAATGGCCAATCTTTGAAGACCAAGAACAATAAATCTGAACATTAAGAAAATAAACAAATAAATATTTGAGCTGATAAAGTTGCCTGTTGTTCTTCAAATCTGTCATGTGTCACTTGGAATAACAGTTCTATTTTCCTGCAGTGTTACTTTAACACTATTTAGAGAGGGACCACGTGAACCCTGAGCATTTTGCTGTGTAGAGTTGTTAATAAAAATTTAGTTGAAAGAACGTTTACATTATTCAACATTTTATTTTATTAAAATTGTATGTATATTTGTGTTTTATAAATGTCTCAACACAAGAATTCTGTAAGGATAAACGATATTTTAATTTCATTGTGACACATATAGATGCTCACAATTTTTAAACAAGTAATTTGAAGAAAGTATCCAAGTCAAGTCAAATCAAGTCACCTTTACTTATATAGCAACAGCAGCAAGGAACCAAAACTCCAACAAAATGAAGAAAAAAACCTTGGGAGAAACCAGGCTTAGTTGGGGGGCCAGTTCTCCTCTAGCGAACAGTGAATACTTGCCAGATACTCAGGCAGAGTTACAGGTCATAAGTCCGGTTGGAGTTGCAACAGTCAAAATATTTTATCCAGATCCATCTGGTTTAAGATATTTTTAATCGCGCTGGTATGGGACGGTTTGTTCCACTGGCTGTTGAGTCGGTAAGGCCCTCACAAGCTAATTCACACAGTCTCCGCCAACACCCCAGGGCCACGCTGCTGCCGCGCACAGGCACAGGCTCCCTATCTGATCCGGACATGGCCTGGATCCAGCCAATCACGTTAAATGGTAAACCTCTGGAAAAGCAGAGAGACAAAAATGAGCATAAACGCCATTCTTCTTCTGATGTAACGAGTACATCCGGTGTTATAGGAAGTGTTCCCAGTTCCGGCTGACCTGATCTATGCAGCCTAACAATCCTTTAACAGATATGAAGACAAAAATTGATAATGTGTGATGTGTATGCCAGGTTAAATAGATGCGTTTTTAGTCTAGATTTAAACTGACAGAGTCTGCCTGCTTCAAGGTCGTATTTTCGGTCGTATTTTCCCACTATCACAAGTTGAATCAGAAGCCATGAAGAAATACATTGAAAATGAACTGGCTAAGGGCTTCATTCGACCTTCTACCTCACCTGCTTCAGCCGGATTCTTCTTTGTACATAAGAAGGACGGGGGTTTGAGACCATGCATTGATTATAGAGGCTTGAACGACATCACGGTAAATTTCAAATACCCATTACCTCTCGTTCCCGCTGCCCTGGAACAACTACGCTGTGCGTACAACCTCATCCGTATCCGGGAGGGAGATGAATGAAAAATAGCTTTTTCCATCACAACCGGGCACTATGAATATCTTGTGATGCTGTTCGGGCTGGTCAGCAGTCCGTCTGTCTTCCAGGCTTTTGTGAATGACATTTTCAGAGACTCATTAAATCAGTCTGTAATAGTTTACATTGACGATATCCTGGTCTACTCTGACTCCATGGAGGATCACACACAGCAGGTTAGAACAGTCTTGAAGCGATTAATTCAATACCAGCTTTACGCTAAATTAGAGAAATGCGAGTTTCAGCGCACTTCAGTCGCCTTTTTGGGCTACATCATCGATTCCCAGAGGGTTGCCATGGACGAGAGAAAGGTAACCGCTGTGCTTAACTGGCCCCAGCCAAAGACTGTGAAAGAACTTCAACGATTTCTTGCCTTTGCAAATTTCTACCGGAGATTTATTCGTAACTTCAGCACTGTAGCCAATCCACTGACATTACTTGTAAAGAAGGGAAGTCACAACCTCTCCTCTATGACTCACTTACAATGCAAAGTCTTGTCTCCTCTACGGACCTTTACTGAGCGTTTTTTCCTGTGTTTGACTATTGGTACCGACCTCTTTGGATATATTGTGCTTGACCCTTTGCTGCCTGCCTCTTTGACCGGGTTTGCCTTTTTGCTGGACTGTACAAACCATCTCTGCCTGACCTGACTCCTGCCTGCCTATTGTTCGTGTCTTTGCCCTAATTAAATCATGTTGCATCAACAAGAATTTATTTCATGCAGCTGAAATTTGCATGTTTTTGCAAGTTATATCATGTCCTAAATATTAAACAAACACATCAACAATCAAATATTAATTTTACATACTTGTTACATTTAATTGACAGTTCATTGTGACATCACTCCTGCCTTTCTGAGAATAAACCAGATTTCATTCTGACACAAATCATATTATTCTTAAGATCTGCTGCTCACAGAATCACGTTCACCAGTTATTGCTGTAGAAAATATTAGTGAAAAACAAATTAACAAACACACCAGATATGAAGAGATTCTTAAAACACACATATATATTGTGTTAGTATTTTAGACATGTAAAGAATATTAAACATGAATGTTAAAAAACTTTGATAAGATCATATTATGTCATGATAATTAACATACAGAAATATGTAGTAAATTGCTAAAGAATAAATCAAACAAATGAAAGTAAATAATGATGACAGTGAATGTAAGTAAAGACATAAACGTTCACATGTCATTTCACTCATGATTTATGCAGATGAAGTTGAGTCTGTCAGTCTCAGGACGGCTGATCCAGCGCTGATCTCCTCCAGACTGAACTGCTCCTTTTCTCTCTTCTCGAGGCTGCAGTCTTCCGGTGTCACTCCGTTCCCTGGAGCCCAGTTCTGATAGCACACGATGTCTCCGCTCAGCCAGAGCCACATGTTCATGATGCAGTAGTTGTGTAAACCCAACCACACCGCCTCAGTAGACGCCCGTTTAACCACATTCATCACCTCACGCTGCATCTCTTCTGAATGAACCGAGACCAGATCCACATGATTCTGTCTGCAGTATCTCAGAGCTTCAGACCACGTCAGATTCTCTTTGATCAGAATCAGTTTATCTGGACACAAAACAAACCACAAGAAACACTAGAGAGAGACTGATCAAAAACAACATGCAGAACAAACACTGTGGAGGAATTTGTCATGTCAGACATGTAGCGAGAACTTTAAGATATCTGGAGGTGATGTCAAGTCAAGTCATCTTTATTTATATAGCGCTTTTTACAAAGCAAATTGTGGCAAAGCAGCTTTACATTAATAAGAAAATGGGGTCATTGTGCAGCTTATTCTATATATTATTGATTCTTTTCGTTGCAAATATCAGTAGTTATTAGTCTAGTTAATTTATGTATATCAGCACTGCAGAAAACAGTGACGTAATCGTCCGGCTCAGATCAGTTCGCATACAACGACACCAATGCAGGCATATCAAAAACACTGCTGAATATCAAGTGTCCCCAACTTAAGCAAGCCAAAGGCAACAGCGGCAAGGAACCAAAACTCCAACAAATGGAGAAAAAAACCTCGGGAGAAACCAGGCTTAGTCGGGGTCAGTTCTCCTCTGGCCAACAGTGAACACTTGTCCGATACTCAGGCAGAGTTACAGGTCATTAAACCGATTTGGAATCGCAACAGTCAAAATATTTAATCTAGTTCCATCTAGTTTAAGATCTTTTTGATCACGCCGGTATGGGACGGTTTGTTGGGATATGTGCCACTGGCTGATGAGTCGGTAAGGTCTTCACAAAGGATGAGCTAGTTAACACAGTCTCCGCCGGCACCACAGGGCCACACTGCTGCCGCACACAGGCACAGGTTCCCCGTCCGACCCGGACACGGCCCAGATCCAGCCAATCACATTAATTGGTAAACCTCAGGATAAGCAGAGAGACAAAAAATTAGCGTAGACGCCATTCTTCTTCTGATGTACCGAGTACATCTGGTGTTATAGGAAGTGTTCCCGGTTCCGGCTGACCTGATCTATGCAGCCTAACAATCCTTTAACGGATATGAAGACAAAAGTTTATAGTGCGTCATGTGTATGCCAGGTTAAATAGATGCGTTTTTAGTCTAGATTTAAACTGACAGAGTGTGTCTGCTTCCCGAACAATGCTAGGAAGATTGTTCCAGAGTTTAGGTGCCAAATAGGAAAAGGATCTACCGCCTGCGGTTGATTTTGATATTCTAGGTATTAACAACTGGCCAGAATTCTGAGATCGTAATAGACGCGAAGGACTATAATGCATTAAGAGCTCACTCAGGTACTGGGGAGCTAAGCCATTTAGTGCTTTGTTGATGGATGGATTGAGTGTGTTTTGTGAGGATCTGCTCACCTTCATGACACACAAAAGGAAATTGGTTGTTGCAAGAGATGTCATTCCATTGATCCTGATTGTTGTGTTCGATCACTGTACAGTTTTCAATACCTCCATGATTATTAGGTTCACCAGACCTCCAGTATCTGAATGAGGAGTTACTCTGATCTGACCACTGCCATGAGTCTCTGAACAGACCGATCCAGACCGGTGATCCAGATGAAGAATGATCACTGATGATCTTCTGAACCTGTTGATTCTCATTCTGGTTCCTCACACTGACCAGATCAATGTGATTCTGTCTGCAGTGACTCTGAGCGTCTCTCCAGTTCTTCGTCTGACTGACAAAGACGAGTCCTGAGGTCACTTTAAGAAAAACAAATGGAAACAGTTTCATGAATCAGTTTGTTCATTATTCTTCTGCTGCTTTATGGTTTGGATGTGAATAAGAAACATCAGAAACATGAGTCGACTGATTGAGCTGATATAACATTTGTAAATTTTCTTGATAGTTTTAATAGAACTTTAAATTTTCTCCAGAATACTTAATTCAGACACAAAGAGCTGAATGAGACAATCATCAAAGATGATGTTGTTTTCTATTTGTTGAAAGTGGACATATATATAAATATATGAATATTTAGAATATATATATAGATATGTGTCCCCTATATTTATGACTACGTTAAAAATACAAGCAGTATTGTATTGAACAGTATACAAGTGTATCTTTTTAAAAATTAATGTTTCTTATCATTATAAGGAGCTGAACTCACTGTTGTTGCAAATGAAAGTCCAGCTGTCACTACATAACAAATCATTCCATTCTCCATTCATCATCACAGCACACCTCTCGTTTCCGTTATTTGGTTGTCCAGATCCCCAGTTCTGATAGAGCGCAGGATCACCAGAAGACCACTGCCATTTATCAACACTCGTGTTCTTCAGCCCAATCCAGACATACGAAACCTCAATCACACTCTTCAGCTCGTTCATGTCGTTCATGTTGTCAACGGTGGCCAGATCTGTGTAATTCTCTCTGCAGTATCTCTGAGCTTCAGTCCAGGTCTTCTTCTCGTTTATAAAGTGATACTGACGCTGAACACATTCAGATACGGAGCAGAGAGCTGTGAAAGAGAGGCTTTGATTTAATGCTTTTCATAACAGAGTGAAACCTGATGAAACTAGAAACCAGAAATAAAACAACAAACACACTCACCAATGAGAAGAAGAATGAAATATAGAGTTTGCTCCATTTCTGAGGAAGAAACACATTGAAAAACTCATGAATTCACTGTACATAATCATTCAGACAATATTAAGATCTCAAAGTCTAATAGTGTTTGAAGAATGAACATGTGAGTTGTTCTTACTTTAGAGCTCGTGTGTTTCTGTCCTGAGTCTGATGTTTCTGTCTGCAGCTTTAAACAATATGATTATTATATCTGCTCTTGTCCCTCTTTCAGCATCACATCATTTGTTTATTTCTCTAGAAACTCACATATGATATTCACTTCCTCGGTATTTGTGAATTTCTCCACCTGTGTCCCTTTATTTGCATCTTGACGTCAGTGTCAGTCAGTATTATATTAATAAGAACCTCAATCAAAAAATTATATAAACATTCACCGATAATGCATGTTTTTTTTCTAATCAGAAGTAAATGTTCTGGTATATTATATTTGGTATATGGTGTGTTTATAAATTAATGTTTGTCATTTTAAAGGAACAATATGTAATTTTTTCGCCACTAGGTGTCGCTAATCTCTTCAAAACAATAACAAAGGTGTACATTGCTGACGTAGAGAATATAGAATCATGGAACTCGTCGTCATGCCAATGGATCTAATGATATTTATGGGGAAATAATGTTCATGGATGAGAGAAGGCATGTTTTTAACAGATATCAGAGACAGAGACAGATATCAGTGACACACGCAAGTCCCGTGGGATATAAAGAAATGAGGACATTTCATTCTACCGAACTACTCTTAAGTGCTGAAACACTACTCATACAGGTCAGTTTATTTGACGAATTAAAACTGTGAGGTAACGAGGCGCTGTTTCACTATCATACTGAACTGTATTTGAGTGTGTCGAGAGTTGCAATGTTTAGTGTTAGTTTGTTGTCTGTATGAGACTTTAATCTAGATCAACATTACAGCATCATACTGATAATATTCTAACACTTCGTCTTGTTGAGCTTTATAACATTCATTAGTCTTATATAGTCTACATCTGCTCACCTTGTCTAATAACGTGCGAGAGCGCCGTCTCTGTCAAGTCGAAGTTTGTCACAAAGCTCTCGCTTTGAGAACTCATCAGCCGCTGATCATTCATGGGTGTGAGGTGAACGTAACACCACCCAGCTGGTCAAGAAAGCACAACAGCAGATGTACTTCCTCAGAAGGCTGAGGAAAAAGATCCTCAGCCGTTTTTACGGCAGTGTCTTCGAGAGGACCTTGACCAACTGTAACACAGGTCGGGTTTTTTGGAAAGTCTGGATTAAGCTTCGACCCTGAGATGGCGAGCCTCCCAGTTGAGAACCTCTAAAGAGATGGAAAGAAGAGAATTTGTTCATTGTTAAGCGATTAGCATCCGGAGGATGTGAAGAGGGATCCTCATTCGTGACACTGACATTCACAACAGAGACGAGATAAAGACATTAAAGTGGTCATATCATGCTTTCATACCCCTGAAGTTCATTTATAATGTTAGTAAAAGTTGTTGGACTCTCATTATCCCACTGAAATAATAACATCATCTTCTGCTGTTTCAGTCTTATTTCCTCTGTATAAATACTTGATTGTGATTGGCTGGAATGCAAACATAAAATCATTGTTACATTGTTTTAGAATTGATCTCTTTGTGAATATTGTATCATACTCTTGCTGTTTATTGTTTGTCTAAATGTGGCGTGGACACAAGCAAATGAGTGATGAGGATGTGTTTGCATCTCTGACGTGAAACAGATGGATAAACAGTGAGAGTTATTGATGTAGTCATATTTCATCCAGTCTTATCCATCTATCAGTTTTATTGCAACAACAGGAATGTTACACTATAACTGTGTCCCAGTTCAGAGCTGCGTCCTCGAAGTCCACGAAGGTCAAAGAGATGTCAAATGAGGAGACGGGATTGCTGGAGGTCAGAGGAATGGGCTTCCCGAAAGGTAAATTTCTACAACAGAAACTAACCCTAACCCATGAAGATCTTTCTCCACACCCCTCTACCTCTTAACGTTTTCCCAACATTCTGTTTTGGTTGCGAAAATGTAAAGTTTTCTTAATGTTGGAGGAACTTTTTTTTCAAGGTTAGTATGATGTTTCTTCAAGATCACAGATCCAGTTATTTTCTCCCGTTATTTTTCTGCACTGTCATGCGCGAGATGCTGAAAAATGCGAGACCCGAGTGCAACGATTAAATAGTCGGGCTTGGCCGTGTTTAGTTTCTTGCACGGCCCAATTGGACTCTTGTCGAGTCAAAGGTGATAAGATATTTCAGTTTTATGGATGTCACCATCTTTGATATTACTTTGGTGACAGCAGCAGGAATCTACCTGTCATTCACACACATTTTGCAGAACTTTAAGGCTCAATATAATTCAAACAAATGAGTTACAAAAAAATTCACCCTCCTAAAAGTTGTCATGAAGAGCAAAATTAGCTGTATAGACCAAAGCCACAATTTGTTCCAGGATGTACACATATTTATTTCTGCTATAAAGTCAGGCATTTTTACATGATTTTAACAATCATTTTTGGATCCTGTCCCTAGTACCCAGTCGATGAATTGCAGTTTCAGTCACTTCCGTTTTGGCTTCAAGAGAAAGGTTGCGAGCTGGGGAGGTTGCCGCTTGGATGTGACACTTAAAAGACTTAGCAATGAATGACTGAATAAACCAGGCTTATATAGGTAGATTTAACAAGGTTAATGATACACATCTGATGACTATCAAGGATTATGAGTCCAGGCAGTGAATTCTGGGAAATGTAGTTCATGTTAGAACGACAATGAACAAGAGGGGAGTGCCCTCTGGTGGACATCCAGGGCACACCAGCTGGTGATTGTAACATGCAGCTTTTATTACAGAATCGAAACTATAAAAAATACTTTCAATATTAAAGGCTTCTTTAAGAGGGACTTTTATTTTGAAGCCAGAGTCGTTGTTGTTGTTCTGGTAGTGAGCTCCGCAGTTAGTTGAGGTGCCTCTATCTGCTTTATCTGTGCGATCTGTCATCTGAAAGAACGATAATTAGTTTGTTCGTGATAATAGCTGCAGATGTGACATCAAGATGTCTGTCACTGACTAGTTTCATGTAGTCAGATCTTCAAACAGACGGCAGAAGGTCTGGACTCTATCGCAACTTTCATTGGCCAAGGACCGCCGAGGAGGCCGTTTGACTGACATGTCACGCAACCAATCACAGTTTGTTTTGTTCTGCGTCACGTTTAGGGATCGTGAAAATGTAAAGTCCATGTCCGTTCAATTACTGACCGCGTACATTATTCATTCAAGAATGTTATGCAAGTTTACTTCTGAAAATCGTGTTTAGTTGATGCTGGTGCTCTTTGTCACAGTGGGGGTTTGGCGTCACGCCATTTGTTTCCAGGCGGACCATTAAAGAATGCGACACACGCGTCTCCCGGACATCCTGTAGGATTCAACCAACCAGATGACGACTTTGACACTCCTGAAGTGTTTCCAGATAAGTGTGCCATCAGACGTTCAGACTAATCTAATTTGTTTATTTAATGTTTTAATCAATTAAATTATTTCATTTTTAGTAGAGAAATGTCACTAAAGTGAACTATAAACACTTCTGTGTCATTATGTAACAGTGAATGTCTATTATTGTGTATATATATTTAGTTTATTCATTATCTTTACTGTACTTATTATTTTTATGACTATGCACGTCCTTGAATATGCATCTGTGGTCCATCCCTCGACCTCCAGTACAAAGTGATCACCTCATCGTCTGTGTTCTCAGACGGGTTTACTCATCCAATACTGAACCAGAACCTGACGGTCCAAAACCTTCTCCAACACTTTCTGTCTGATTCTGTGATAAAAATGCCTCAAGTGTGATTTTTTTTTTCATTATATATACATTGTGAAATAAAATAAAGTCATATTGCAGCAATAAGAATTTATTTTCATCAACAATCAAATATTAATTTTACATACTTGTTACATTTAATTGACAGTTCATTGTGACATCACTCCTGCCTTTCTGAGAATAAACCAGATTTCATTCTGACACAAATAATATTATTCTTAAGATCTGCTGCTCACAGAATCACATTCACCAGTTATTGCTGTAGAAAATATTAGTGAAAAACAAATGAACAAACACACCAGATATGAAGAGATTCTTAAAACACACATATATATTGTGTTAGTATTTTAGACATGAATATTAAACATGAATGTTAGAAAACTTTGATAAGATCATATTATGTCATGATAATTAACATACAGAAATATGTAGTAAATTGCTAAAGAATAAATCAAACAAATGAAAGTAAATAATGATGACAGTGAATGTAAGTAAACACGCAAACATTCACATGTCGTTTCACTCATAATTTATGCAGATGAAGTTGAGTCTGTCAGTCTCAGGACGGCTGATCCAGCGCTGATCTCCTCCAGACTGAACTGCTCCTTTTCTCTTCTCGAGCCGGCAGTCTTCCGGTGTCACTCCGTTCCCTGGAGCCCAGTTCTGATAGCACACGATGTCTCCGCTCAGCCAGAGCCACATGTTCATGATGCAGTAGTTGTGTAAACCCAACCACACCGCCTCAGTAGACGCCCGTTTAACCACATTCATCACACGACGCTGCATCTCTTCTGAATGAACCGAGACCAGATCCACATGATTCTGTCTGCAGTATCTCAGAGCTTCAGACCACGTCAGATTCTCTTTGATCAGAATCAGTTTATCTGGACACAAAACAAACCACAAGAAACACTAGAGAGAAACTGATCAAAAACAACATGCAGAATAAACACTGTGGAGGAATTTGTCATGTCAGACATGTAGCGTGAAATGATGTTTTATTAACAAAGTTCGGGAGGAACACGTTCAAATGATCTAGCTAATTATCACATCACTCCAGCCAGCTGTCATTAATCAGCAATCAACATGTCTGCCCAATCAGCATGAGCAGAAACCTATCGATGCAGTCGACACACCTATGCTTTTGGACAGTTTCAGCATCCCTCCAGCACCCCGTCTCCTCACACTTGCCTGGTTACTTCCTAAACCAGATACGGGGGGAGTACTCTGGGCTTGGGCCAATTACCGAGCTCGGAGCCGTCTCCTCGGACAGCACGCCAAATATGCATACTAATTACTCTATCTGATTATTGGTAAGTGTGAACTCGTGAACTTTAAGATATCTGGAGGTGATGGATGGATTGTGTGTGTTTTGTGAGGATCTGCTCACCTTCATGACACACAAAAGATTGTTCCTCACTGCAAGAGATGTCATTCCATTCTCCCTGAGCTTTATTAATGACCGCTGCACAGTTTCCATCTCCACTAGGTTCATTAGTCCTCCAGTGTCTGAATGAGGAGTTACTCTGATCTGACCACTGCCATGAGTCTCTGAACAGACCGATCCAGACCTTATCAGATGAATGATCACTGATGATCTTCTGAACCTGTTGATTCTCATTCTGGTTCCTCACACTGACCAGATCAATGTGATTCTGTCTGCAGTGACTCTGAGCGTCTCTCCAGTTCTTCTTCTCATTGACAAAGACGAGTCCTGAGGTCACTTTAAGAACAACAATAATAAAATCAGTTTCATGAATCAGTTTGTTGATTATTCTTCTGCTGCTTTATGGTTTGGATGTGAACAGGAGCAGCAGTGGAAACATCAGAAACACGAGTCGACTGATTGTGCTGATATAACATTAAGTAACATTTGTGAATGCTCTTTCATTTTAAAATACATTTAATTTTAACCATTATGTTTTGTTGGACATTTCTCAAGAATACTTGATTCAGACACAAAGAGCTGAATGAGAGAATCATCAAAGATGTTATTTTCTATAAGTTGAAAGTGGATAAATAAATCCATATATGTTTATATAAATGAATGTTTATTATCATTCTAGAGAGCTGCTCTCACTGTTATTAGATGAAGTGCAGATGAAAGTTTGGCTGTCACTACATGGAAAATCATGCCATTGTCCATTCATCATCATCACAGCACACCTCTCGTCTCCATTATTTGGTTGTCCAGATCCCCAGTTCTGATAGAGCGCAGGATCACCAGAAGACCACTGCCATTCATAAACACTCCTGTTCTTCAGCCCAATCCAGACATATGAATCCTTAATCACACTCTTCAGCTCGTTCATGTCGTTCATGTTGTCAACGGTGGCCAGATCTGTGTAATTCTCTCTGCAGTATCTCTGAGCTTCAGTCCAGGTCTTGTTCACGTTTATAAAGTGATACTGACGCTGAACACATTCAGATACGGAGCAGAGAGCTGTGAAAGAGAAGCTTTGATTTAATGCTTTTCATAACAGAGTCAAACCTGATGAAACTAGAAACCAGAAATAAAACAACAAACACACTCACCAATGAGAAGAAGAATGAAATATAGAGTTTGCTCCATTTCTGAGGAAGAAACACATTGAAAAACTCATGAATTCACTGTACATAATCATTCAGACAATATTAAGATCTCAAAGTCTAATAGTGTTTGAAGAATGAACATGTGAGTTGTTCTTACTTTAGAGCTCGTGTGTTTCTGTCCTGAGTCTGATGTTTCTGTCTGCAGCTTTAAACAATATGATCATTATATCTGCTCTCGTCAATTATTAATTACATCATTTGTTTATTTCTCTAAAAACCACATCATATTCACTTCCTCTATATTTGTGTATTTGTCCACCTGTGTCCCTTTATTTGCATATTGACGTCTGTGTCAGTCAGTATTAGTTTTTATTAATATGAACCTAATGATAATGAACATTTAAAATTTATATTTTAACATTCACAATTTAATATATATATATATATATATATATATATATATATATATATATATATATATATATATATATATAAATATAGCAAGAATTTCACTGTTCAGGGAACTGTGCATACAATAATAAAGGATTTAAACTCATATTTGTCCACCTCTTCCCCCTTATTTGCAAATAGAAAGATTTCTTTTTTTTTTATTTAAGATTTTTATTGAAAAGAGGTACAGTTTACAACAGTTCACATTCATCAATTTAGCAGCCTTACACTTTTACATTACTTTTAAATTTGTTACTCAGGGATAACAAGGATCTCCAGAGCTAAATCCCTCAAAATATAATGTACTTCACTATAACTCTTTAAAATATTATCAGTTTTGACATACCAGAAACTATTTACTTATATATATATATATATAGGAAGATTTCTAAGAATTTAGTTATTGCTTTTATATTTCTTGTTTTTCCTCTTCTGAGAGCCGAGACTCCTGGTGGTGAGGAGGAGACCACTGCTGACATTCACTACAGAGACGAGATAAAGACATTAAAGTGTACATATCATGCTTTCATTCCCCTGAAGTTCATTTATAATGTTAGGCAATGTTGTTTGACTCTCATTATCCCACTGAAATAATAACATCTTCTTCTGCTGCTGTTTTGTCTTATTTCCTCTGTCTAAATACTTGATTGTGATTGGCTGGAACGGAGACATTAAAATATTGTTACTTTTTTTTTTTTTTTAGAATATGTGAAAATTCTTACTTTGCTCGTCCGTTGTCTCTTTGTTCATAACACATGAACACATTTGCATGTAAACACATCCTCATCTCTCATTTTCTTGTGTCCACGCCACATTTAGCTGTTCAAGGTGGACAATATTTACATCTCTGACGTGAAACAGCTGGATAAACAGTGAGAGTTATTGATGTAGTCAGATTTCATCCAGTCTTATCCATCTGTTAGTTTTATTGCAGCAACAGTAAAGTTACTCTATAACTGTGTCCCAGTTCACAGCTGCGTCCTCGAAGTCCACGAAGGTCGAAGTGAGTGTTGTTAAATGAGACGCTCTAGCCTACAAGACATTTATCTATTTATTTATAAAAAAGGCAGGTGTATCTCAAACTAAGACCATGGCCAGTCAGGTTTTATCTCTTTTATCTCGAAAGTATAATGGCGACAGTTCCTCATGGCGACTGCCGCCCACACAAACATAATAAAACACAACATAAAATCCAGGCCTGGTCCTCTTTCGTCCTTCACTGTCGTCGCTCCTGTTTTATGCTTCCGAAGCTCCTCAGTGAGAGATACGAGACCGGTGTAGCGAGCAGCTGACGCTCGTTATCACTCACATCGTTCCCTCACGGCTCTCGCCCGCCCTGCTCGTCACAGAGATATTATAAATGGGTTGTTGTCTAACCTTCAAGCCACACTGAATTTCTGGCCTCAGTGAATAAATCACATGAATAAACTGAGCATCTGCTCTTTGCTCCCTAAAACAAAACCAAATGTTAGTTTTGCCTCACATCACATTCCAAATGCAGTCGAATGCAGAGCCTCAGATCTGTAACGTCACTTAATTTAGCAAGACTTACATTTAAAGCTTGAATCATCAGCCGACACCGAAACACAACCTGCCGTTTTCTTTGGACAGAATCCAGTCGTCATCAGTGCACAATGAATCTTGGGATAGGCTGGCCTTTGAAGGATTTCCCGGGGAAAGAAGGATGTATTTGTAGGCTGCATTTAAAGAAGCCTTTGAAATAAGTCGGGTTTCAACGCACCGCTGTGACTCATTCGGTCTTTGAATAAAGCCTCTGGATTATGACACAGATTTTGTATCCTCAATATTTTTGAATTATGATTTAAACCATGTTGGATTTTGTAGTTTCAGTCAAGAGATCAGATTTCTGGTTGTACATGACTTTATTTGAGCTGCTGTTGTTGACACGTTATTTTTAGCACAAAAAGATTAGATATTTTATACCCAACCTTATTCCTTAAAGAATCAACAATATGATTCACATTCATAGAGTCATTTCCAATCTAAAGACTTTGACCCCTCATAAAATTCAGTTCATTCTGAAGTGTAACATTATCAGAGACGTGATCATCAGCTCCACGAGCAGCACGCGTCTCAAATAACTGCCAAAGGAATCATATATATTATATCATATTTACGCTACAAACACATTCACAGACACACACACACACACACTCTCTCACTAACTCAGTCACTCACTCGCAGGCAGGCGCGCACACACACACACACACACACATATATTTTGACAAGCGTTAATTACGCATTATTAATTAAGCATTATGAACAATCTCACCTGCAGGTGGGTGTGTCACGTAGTCGTGATCCAGTCTTACTGCCTTAGCCACCATGTCGCTATCTTCACAGCATTGCTCGATCGACTGACGTTTACATATTTACATTTAGTCATTTAGCAGACGCTTTTATCCAAAGCGACATACAAGTGAGGAAAACAAACAAGCGATTCTTCATGAATTGGCAAATAACACAGGAAGTGCTCACAATACAAGTTTCATAGGAGCAAGTTTTCACGTTTGACGGTTCTTTCATACACTGACTCCCTTCTCGAAGGAGCAGTCAAATTCTTCCAAGGGAATAGGCTCGGGACAACACCACGGGACAAACGACGCAGCACCAACAGAGTCATCCAGTGCAGACGTAGGTCCTACCTTGACATTAAAACTGTTCCCTTCCTCTCTCTATTCGGATCGCCTGTATTCAGGTTTCAGGTTTGGATCCACGGGAAACGAATGAAATGAAAGGTAAGGCTGTTTTTGGGTGGAATACGAACAGTCTGGAACACAACAGAAACTGCGGCTCTTTGACTCTGACTTTTTTTGTATCTGCCGCCACGACAACAGGAAGTTCTAATGCACTTCAATGACGTATTTCCGTTCGAATAATGCGGAAGTGCGTAAAAGGTCTATAAACAGGAATTGTTCACCTTTTGTGCAGTTCGTAGCTGTTTTGTACATGTTGTCATATTGATATTGATTATAATTCAAATACATTTTTTATTGACCACGATATTATTGTTGATAATTGTTCAGAGAGGTACTTTTGATTCAATTTGTGTCTGTTTTGCATAAAAAAACCATGTGATGTCCACAAATGAGCTGCTTCAAAAAGTGGACGAAACGATTCAAGAGGAGATGAAAATAAACAAGGAAAATTTGTCTCTGGAAGAGAAACGAGAAAAAGCAAAGAAAATTCTTCATAATAAAATTCTGGAGAAAATGGCAGGAACAGCCTCAGGGGTGGTGACTGGTGCTGTTCTGGGAGTAAGTGTTGCTATAGTTGGAGCTATAACTGTTTTGGGAATGCTTAACCCTGTTTATGAAATTTTAAAGAACTTTGAAGGACCGAAACCAGTGACATATAGGGGAACAGTGAGATTTAATTCAGCAGAAGGAGGAGGAGAAGCAGCGACTGTTGAGGAAGCAGCAGCAGAAGGAGGAGCAGCAGCAGCGGCCGAGGTAGTGACTGGAGAAGCAGCAGGAGCTGAAGCAGTGGTTGCAGCAGGAGTAGCAGGAGGAACAGCAGCAGCAGAAGCAGTGGTTGCAGCAGGAGCAGCAAGAGGAACAGCAGCAGCAGAAGCAGTGGTTGCAGCAGGAGCAGCAGGAGGAACAGCAGCAGCTGAGGTTGTGTTTATAGGAGCAGCGGAGACAGGAACAGCAGCTGGAGCAGCAGCAGGTCCAATCGCTGCATGTGCTGCTGTTGAAATTGCAGGTCTTGCAGGAGCTGTTGGAGGAGGAGTCACTGGGTGGAAAGAAGCAGAAGATGCTGATTCAGTGGGTGATGCAATTATAAAGGCAGCAAAGGCTAACTACAAGAATACAAAATCTGTGTTTAAGCATGTTAAGGAATTATTTTAGTCTATAGGACAAAAAATATAAATGGGAATAATTTAAATTCAATAATGCATGATATCCAACTTTATATCATAGACGACATATCTGTAGTGGATACATGCAGAAGATTTGTGGGGGGTTTAATGGAAAATATGACTTTGACAGTAGCAACACTTTTGTTGTATATGTAACCATTTACATATGTAGCAAGAGGATATATTTATGAATTAACATTAACCAAGATGGACGAATGTGTAAAAACTACATATTAGTTTGACACTAATTTGGAATTTAATGATTGTTCGATCATGTTGGTTCTTAAAACTGAAAGAAAATGCAAGAATCAAACATAACTCTTGTATCTGATTGTCTGATAAACGGAAGGGCCTGTTCACACCAACAACGATAACTAAAAACATAATTTAACTATAACTATAACTATTGTAATGACTCATCACTCTGATGGGGATCCATAAGCAGGCTTTAATGATAATAGAGTGGTCAAACAGGCTAGGGTCAAAACACAACAGACAGGTGTGGCAGAGAACAAGCAAATACGAAATCAGGTAACAGTCCAGGGTCAGGGCAGGAGGCAAACGAGCATAAACGGTATCCAGGCAAATAGTCCAAAGGGCAGGCAGAGATGGGTCACAGAAGAAAGACAGGAGTTTCTATAACAGATAATCCAACACTTAGAAATGTCACTGATGGAGAACAAGACCTCGCACTGAGCCAGTGCCTCAGTGCAACTTAAATACTGAGGTAGATGAGGGTCAGCTGTCCGGGGCGATCAGTGCCAAGGTATGGGGATTATGGGTAATGTAGTGAAATGAGTGAATGCGGGTGCAAAAGAGTTAATATTCGGGAGATGGAGCCCTCTGATGGTCAGAGGAGGGAATCACAGGGTTCGTCTCTGTGACAACTATATTTGCGTCCACACCAACGAACAATAGCGGTTTTGTTTATTCAAAACTCACACGCTGTGGTTTGAACGTGTGTAAAACATATTTTTGCTGTTCTCGTTGCATTTAAACTGCTTTAACCAGCAGATGTCTTCAGTATACTATGTTACGAGCGAATAGCTAGCGATCTAATCTAACAGTGAAATTACCTGACGAAGTCTATATAGTGAAATAAAAACAACACCTAGTCTTTTTCACTGCAACTTCAAAGGAAGCAAGACAATGACAAAGCAATACCTTAGGTATCCAGAAGTAGTTATTTTAGTTTACACTTGACTTGTCAAACAGTGTTTTTTTTTTTCTGGACTTCGGCAGGTATCTTCTACGTAACGTTGCCTGCCATTTTAATTGCACGAGCCCTTCAATTAGAATGGATTCTGATTAGCTGTCAGTATTTTATTGTTGAACAGCTGGGAAAAAAAAAACGTTCTGAAAGTGATCCCAATGATGTAGTTTTTCTTAATCATTATCGTTATAGCTGTGGTGTAGATACTGCTTTTCTTTTATAATTAGTACGATTTTTAGAACTAAATCTTTATTGTTATCTTTATAGTTATTGTTCTTGGTGTGAACAGGTCTTTATTTCAGTGTTATTAATGTTGTGAATATTTCAGGAAACAGTTTGCTTCGTACATTCAGTTTAACAGCATTAAGTTAAAGAGAATAAACTTTATCATTCAACTGAACTGTATGTGCATTTTAAACACTTGCGTTATGTTCATGCTCCATTCATACAATAAATATGTGTCTTTTAAAGAGGAGAGTTTTGTGATTGAATCTCCTATACCTGAATTAAGAGCATGATGCTGGTAAATGGCAAGTTCATGAGTTTGATTCCAGCTAAGGCCAATTCACACTGATTTAACAAACACCAACAGGATGAACACACTGGGCCCAACAGCTGTGGAATTACAAATTAATAATCTGTTTATGATCTAATAGTCTCCCACCTGACGGCACAAGGTCTGAACTCTATTGCATCTTTCACTGGCCTTGGACCGTACATGTTTGACTGACATGTAACGCATCAAGTCACAGTTCGTTTTGGTACATTTAAAATTATTCATTTGGCAGACGCTTTTATCCAAAGCGACTTACAAGTGAGAACAATCAAATCTTTTTTTTTTTTTTTAAGCTGAGGTTAAGTGTTCACAAAAGAAATTAGTTTTCAGCTGTCTTTAGAATATTGCCAGGGATTCTGGATTCCGGATGAAGGCAGGGAGATTGTTCCACCAGCATGGAGCAGTGAATGGAAATGCTCTGGAGATCAATTTGGTGCCTCTCTGTGATGGTATTACAAGCTATCGCTCATTTACCAATCACAGGCTTCTGGTAGGGATGTAGGCTCTTAACAGTGAGTGGAGGTAGGAGGGTGCAGAGGATCTGTAGTGGATCTGTAAGCAAGCGACAAAGCCTTGAATTTGATGCGAGTAGCAAGTGGTAGCCAGTGCAGAGAAGAGAGGTGTGACGTGGGCTCTCTTAGGCTCGTTGAAGACAAGACGTGCTGCAGTGTTCTGGATCATTTGTAGAGGTTTGATTGCACATGATGGCAGAAGAGCATTGCAGTAATCAAGCATAGAAATAACCAGGACCTGGACGAGAAGTTGTGTTGCTCTGTCAGAATAGGCCTGATTTTCCTGATGTTGTGTTGTGCAAATCTGCATGAACGAGCTATCTTTGTAATGTGGTATTTGTGGCTGAATTTGATGAGGTAATTGAGGATGTACCTATTAGCTGTATGGGGAAATTGTTCTGTAGAGTTGGATTGGCAGGGTAGATGAGAAGGTTGAGCTGCAGGTGATGTTCTTTCATCCATGCCGAGATGTCCGTCAGACAGCTTGAGATTCATGCTTCTACCGTGGGATCATCTGGTTGGAATAAAAGTTAGAGTTGTGTGACATCGGCATAGCTATGGTATGAGAAACCATATGATTGTATGATGGGCCCCAGTGATGTAGTGTAAATGGAGAATAGGAGGGGTCGAAAAACTGTAACCTGAGGGACCCCAGTTGATGTACTCTGGATACCTCCCCTCCCCAGGCAACTCTGAAAGACCTACCTGAGATATAGGATTCAGTCCAGTGAAGTGGAGTACCTATGGTACCCAGTGATGAGAGGGTGGACAGAAGTATTTGATGATTCACAGTGTCAAAGGCAGTAGACAGATCCAGTAGAATGAGAACTGGTGATTTGGAATCAGCCTTTGCAAGCCGCAGGGATTCAGTGACCGACAGTAGTGCAGTCTCGGTTGAATGACTGCACTAGAAACCAGTTTGGTTGACGTCAAGTTGGTTGTTCTGTGTGAGGATAGATGACACCTGGTTGATCACAACCTGTTCAAGTGTTTTTGCTATGACTGGTAGGAGAGAGATGTGTCTGTAACTGTCTACAAGTGATGTGTTTAATGTGAGTTAATAAGCAGTGATTTTATTAGGGCAAAGACGCGAACAATAGGCAGGCAGGAGTCAGGTCAGGCAGAGATGGTTTGTACAGTCCAGTAAACAGGCAAAACCGGTCAAAGAGGCAGGCAGCAAATGGTCAAACACGATATATCCAAAGAGGTCGGTAACAATAGTCAAACACAGGAAAAACGCTCAGTAAAGGTCCGTAGAGGAGACAAGACTTTGCGTTGTAAGAGAGTCAGAGAGTCTCTTAAATATGGGCAGATGATGGGTATCAGCTGGCACCTCCATCAGTGCCAAGGTACGGGATTTCTGGGAAATGTAGTGAAGTAAGTGTGTGTGTATCAGTACTCCAGTGAGGGCGCTCTCTGCCGGTCAGAGGAAGGAATTACGGAGTTAGTCTCTGTGACAAAACGAAATGAAACTGGTGTAATCTGACGTGTAATTTTGAAAGGACCCACATACCTTGGACTGAGTTTACGGCTTGGAAGCCGAAGACGGAGATCCCTGGTGGAGAGCCATACCCATTGACCTGGTTGGTAGACAGGCCCCTCTCGGCAATGGCGATCGGCCTGTTCTCTCTGACGCCGAATGGTTTGTTGGAGATGGACATGGGCCTGGTTCCAGGTTTCCTCGCTTCTGTTAAGCCAGTCGTTTACTGCAGGCACGTTAGTGGGTTCCCCGGACCAGGGGAAAAGTGGAGGTTGATATCCCAGCACACACTGGAATGGTGTGAGGCCCGTTGACTCTTTGCGGAGTGAATTTTGAGCATATTCTGCCCACATTATAAACTTGGCCCAGTCATCTTAATGATTATTACAGTATGTCCTGAGGAAACGAGTGATTTCTTGATTTAGACGTTCTACCTGGCCGTTGGATTGGAGATGGTAACCAGAGTTCAAACTGACATTGATATTTATGCTTCGAACAGAGCGGCCTAGAGTCGTGATGTGAATTGAGGGCCTGACAGGATATCTTCTGGTAGACCATAGAGCCTGAAGACCCAGTTACACAAGTGTTCCACTGTCTGCATAGCTGTAGGGAGTTTGGGCAGAGGTAGTAGGCGACAAGCTTTGGAAAAGCGATCTATGATGGTTAAGATTGTGGTGCAGTTGTTGGAGACAGGGAGGTCAGTAATGAAGTCAATGGCTATATGGGACCATGGGACCAGGGACGTTGAAGGAATGGGTAGTGGTTGAAGAAGTCCAGCGGGTCACTGATGGGACGGTTTCTGGCGGTTGCAGATCTGACAGTCTTTAATGAACTGGGTTACATCAGTGGTTAAGGTTGACCACCAGAACTGGTTCTGTACAAGTCGGGATGACCAGATGCAGGAAGAGTGTGAATTTTCTCAATGAGACGGCGTATGAAGACTTCGGGTACATACGTCCTCCCTGCTGGACAGTTGTCGGGAGGCTCCTCCAGAGCGTTGGCCTGGTCGATTTCCGTCATGATATCCCACTGTATGGGAGAGAGAATTAGATGAGTGGGAATTATAGTCTCTGGCGGTTGGGGAGGAAGTTCTGCTTCATTCTGACGGGATATAGCATCCGCCTCAGTGTTCTTGGACCCTGGATGATAGGATTATCATTTTTACCGTGGATTAAGACGTCTAGCTGTCCTTAAGTATTCCAGATTCTTGTGATCGGTAATGATGGTAAATGGATGCCTCGCTCCCTCAAGCCAGTGTCGCCACTCCTCCAGTGCAGCCTTCATGGCTAGTAGTTCACGATCACCAACATCATAGTTCCGTTCAGTGGGATTCAGATTCCTGGAATAATAAGCACACGGGAATAGTTTAGGAGGGTTACCTTGTCACTGAGAGAGAATGGCCCCCAGACCTGTACTAGAGGCATCTACTTCCACCACGAAGGGAATGTCTAGGTTAGGATGATGTAGAATGGGAGCGATGGCTAATCGTTCCTTAAGTTCCTAGAAGGCCTGATTTGTGGTCGTGGACCAGGAGAGGTTGTGATTTCCCTTCTTTACGAGTAATGTCAGTGGATTGGCTACAGTGCTGAAGTTACGAATAAATCTCCGGTAGAAATTTGCACAGGCAAGAAATCGTTGAAGTTCTTTCACAGTCTTTGGCTGGGGCCAGTTAAGCACAGCGGTTACCTTTCTCTCGTCCATGGCAACCCTCTGGGAATCGATGATGTAGCCCAAAAAGGCGATTGAAGTGCGCTGAAACTCGCATTTCTCTAATTTAGCGTAAAGCTGGTATTGAATTAATCGCTTCAAGACTGTTCTAACCTGCTGGATGTGATCCTCCATGGAGTCAGAGTAGACCAGGATATTGTCAATGTAAACTATTACAGACTGATTTAATAAGTCTCTGAAAATGTCATTCACGAAAGCCTGGAAGACAGACGGACTGCTGACCAGCCCGAACAGCATCACGAGATATTCATAGTGCCCGGTTGTGGTGGAAAAAGCTATTTTTCATTCATCTCCCTCCCGGATACGGATGAGGTTGTACGCACAGCGTAGTTGTTCCAGGGCAGCGGGAACGAGAGGTAATGGGTATTTGAACTTTACCATGATGTCGTTCAAGCCTCTATAATCAATGCATGGTCTCAAACGCCCGTCCTTCTTATGTACAAAGAAGAATCCGGCTTAAGCAGGTGAGGTAGAAGGTCGAATGAAGCCCTTAGCCAGTTTCTTTTCAATGTATTTCTTCGTGGCTTCTGATTCAACTTGTGATAGTGGGAAAATACGACCAAAAATACGACCTTGAAGCAGGCAGACTCTGTCAGTTTAAATCTAGACTAAAAACGCATCTATTTAACCTGGCATACACATGACACATTATCAATTTTTGTCTTCATATCCGTTAAAGGATTGTTAGGCTGCATAGATCAGGTCAGCCGGAACTGGGAACACTTCCTATTACACTGGATGTACTTGTTACATCAGAAGAAGAATGGCGTTTATGCTAATTTTTGTCTCTCTGCTTATCCAGAGGTTTACCATTTAACGTGATTATGCTGGATCCAGGCCATGTCCGGATCAGATAGGGAGCCTGTGCCTGTGCGCAGCAGCAGCGTGGCCCTGGGGTGTTGGCGGAGAGTATGTGAACTAGCTCATCCCTTGTGAGGGCCTTACCGACTCATTGGCCAGTGGCACATATCCCCAAAAAAACCGTCCCATAACGGTGTGATCATAAGATCTTAAACTAGATGGAACTAGATTAAATATTTTGACTGTTGCGATTCCAAATCGGTTTAAAGACCTGTAACTCTGCCTGAGTATCGGACAAGTGTTCACTGTTGGTCAGAGGAGAACTGGCCCCCCGACTAAGCCTGGTTTCTCCCGAGTTTTTTTTCTCCATTTGTTGGAGTTTTGGTTCCTTGCCGCTGTTGCCTTTGGCTTGCTTACGTTGGGGACACTTGCTTGATATTCAGCAGTGTTTTTGATATGCCTGCATTGGCGCCGTTGTATGCGAACTGAACTGAGCCGGACCATTACGTTACTGTTTTCTGCAGTGCTGATAGACATAAATTAACTAGACTAATAACTACTGATATTTGGAACGGAATGAATCAATAATATATAGAATAAGCTGCACAATGACACCATTTTCTTATTAATGTAAAGCTGCTTTGCCACAATCTGCATTGTAAAATGTGCTATATAAATAAAGCTGACTTGACTTGACTTGTTGGCTAGAGGAGAACTGCCCCCCCCCACTAAGCCTGGTTTCTCCCAAGGTTTTTTTCTTCATTTTGTTGGAATTTTGGTTCCTTGCCGCTGTTGCTATATAAGTAAAGGTGACTTGATTTGACTTGACTTGGATACTTTCTTCAAATTACTTGTTTAAAAAATGTGAGCATCTATATGTGTCTCAATGGCATTAAAATATAGTTTATCCTTACAGTATTCTTGTGTTGAGACATTTATAAAACACAAATATACATACAATTTTAATGAAATAAAATGTTGAATAATGTAAACGTTCTTTCAACTAAATTTTTATTAACAACTCTACACAGCAAAATGCTCAGAGTTCATGTGGTCCCTCTCTAAATAGTGTTAAAGTAACACTGTAGAAAAATAGAACTGTTATTTCAAGTGACACATGACAGATTTGAAGAACAACAGGCAACATTATCAGCTCATATATTTATATTTTATTTTCTTAATGTTCAGATTTATTGTTCTTGGTCTTCAATGATTGGCCATTAATAAACATTCCCCAATGTTGCCTTGCCTTTGTGAAGGAGAAGCAAAAGCTCACTGGAGACAGCGAGAATGCGCAAATTTTGCTTTATACCCGTTTCAGCTCCATTGCTTAGTTATTATATGCTGCTAGGAAGAATGAATTGATAATCTTCTTATTTGTATTTTTTACTTTCACTATAATTTGTATTTAAATTGTATTTGTTCATTTAGAATAACTATTGTTTGTTGTTTGATATTGCTAATTGTTAGCACAGCCATTGTTGTTTCCATCTCTCATGTTCAGCCTCCTCGTATGAAGGCCGATTCGCGTAAAGAGACCAACTTGCGTAAACAGACCGACTTGGGTAAAGAGACCAACTCGTGTAGAGAGACTGACTCGGGGTAAAAGAGCGACCCGTCCCATTTCATTGATCGATGCCCAGTAATGGTAGTAGGGACACTGATACGGGTCCCGGACGCACCGCAGGCCGCCCCCGATCGAGCTGGCCTGTACCAAATACCTGTGAGTATTAAGGGGGGTACATATCAGGCTTTGGTGGATTCAGGTTGTAACCAAACCTCCATACATCAAAGTCTGATTCAACCGGAGGCATTGGATAAAAGCCGCATGGTTAAGGTGCGTTGTGTGCACGGGGATGTGGTGGATTATCCTCTATTGTCCGTGACCATTAAATTTCGGGGACAAAAACAGTCATTGGAGGCCGCAGTCAGCCCGCACTTCAGGCACCCACTAATTTTGGGGACGAATTGGCCGGATTTTAAGCGACTGTTGGGGTTTTTATGTGCGGGTGCTTCCTGGGCTAACGGGCGCCGGGGAGGGGGGGCGGTGGCTCAGGTAGGAGAAGCTGAACCGGAACCTGTGAGAGCTGCGTCAGGGGAACGGAGTGAAATGGAGAGAGGATCGCTCGCAGATCGCGATGATTTTCCCCTGGCCCAGTCTTAGGATGAAACGCTCAAACACGCTTTTGAACAGGTCTGTTCTATCGACGGGCAGCTTCTCCAGCCGAATCGCCCGCTCTCGTACCCGTATTTTGCCATTCTAAAGGACAGGTTGTATCAAGTGACCCAGGACGCTCAGTCAAAAAAAGATACAACCCAGTTGTTGGTTCCGAAGAGCCGTCGAGAAATGCTTTTCCAGGCGGCTCATTGTAATCCTATGGCCAGACATTTAGGGCAGACAGCAACACTGAATCGTTTAATGGCCCGATTTTTCTGGCCGGGCATTCACAAGAACGTGCGCAGGTGGTGCGCGTCTTGTCGGGAATGTCAGTTGGTGAACCCACCGGCCACTTCAAAAGCACCATTGTGCCCCATCCCCCTTATGCAGGTCCCCTTTGAACGAATTGGTATGGACCTCATCGGGCCATTAGAGCGATCAGCACGGGGGCATCGGTTTGCACTGGTCCTAGTGGATTGTGCAACTCGATACCCCGAAGCAGTAGTGCTCCGCAGCATTTCGGCAAAAAGTGTAGCGGACGCTCTATTTCGTTTGATCTCCCGCGTGGGAATTCCGAAATAGATTCTCACGGATCAAGGCACAGCGTTAATGTCACGAACTCTCCGCGAACTATATGAATTATTGGCCATTAAATAGATTCGTACCAGCGTCTATCACCCACAAACGGACGGCCTGGTAGAACGATTTAATCGCACATTAAAAACCATGATTCGAAAGTTCGTTCACGAAGACGCCAAAAATTGGGATAAATGGCTGGAACCCCTCTTGTTCGCTGTGCGAGAGGTCCCGCAAGCCTCCACAGGGTTTTCCCCTTTTGAGCTTCTCTATGGGCGTCAACCCCGCGGGGTGCTTGATCTCCTGAGAGAGGCTTGGGAGGACGGACCTTCCGACACTAAAAATGAAATTCAGTATGTGCTGGACCTGAGAACAAAACTCCACACTCTGGGGCGGCTGTCTATGGAGAATTTGTTACAGGCCCAGGACAAACAAAGCCGGCTGTACAACATGGGAACCAGCCTCCGTAGATTTGCACAGGGAGATAAAGTGCTTGTATTGCTTCCGACCTCTAACTCTAAATTACTCGCCAAGTGGCAAAGACCTTTTGAGGTTACACGACGAGTTGGGAATCTCAATTATGAGGTAGTTCGAACGGACAGGGGTGGAACGCATCAAATTTACCACCTCAATCTATTAAAAAAGTGGAACGAAGCGGAGTCAGTGATGCTGGCGACGGTAGTGAGTGGGGAGGAGGATCTTGGGCCAGAGGTGAACAAAACAGGCCAATCACTTGCCCTGACCCCAGGGGGAGACCACCTCTCGCCGTCCCAGCTCACTGATGTTGCCCGGTTGCAAGCAGAATTTGCTGATGTGTTCTCACCCCTACCGGGTCGGATCGACCTCATTCAGCACCACATTGAGACCGAGCCGGGTGTGGTGGTGCGCAGCCGGCCGTATAGATTGCCCGAACACAAGAAAAAAGTAGTTCAATCTGAATTAGAGGCAATGCTAGAGATGGGAGTAATAGAAGAATCCAACAGTGATTGGGCAAGCCCGATAGTTTTAGTTCCTAAAACAGACGGCTCGGTTCGATTCTGTGTGGATTATCGCAAGGTGAACGCTGTGTCGAAGTTCGACGCGTATCCAATGCCGCGGGTTGATGAATTGCTTGATCGGCTAGGTTCAGCTCGATTTTATTCAACTCTGGATTTGACAAAAGGATATTGGCAGATACCCTTATCTCCATTATCTAAGGAAAAACGCCGTTTGGATTGCACCAATTTGTAACACTTCCTTTCGGGCTGTTCGGGGCTCCAGGCCACTTTTCAGTGTCTCATGGACAGGATTCTCCGCCCGCATGTGGTGTTTGCCGTTGCCAACTTAGACGACATCATTATATAAAGTAATGATTGGCAGCGGCATATCCAGCATCTGTGGGCCGTCCTGAGATCACTGAGACAGGCCGGGCTAACGGCCAACCCGAAGAAGTGTGCGGTTGGGCGCGTGGAGGTTAGGTATCTGGGCTTCCACTTGGGTCACGGGCAGGTGCGTCCCCAAATTGACAAGACAGCAGCGATTGCAACCTGCCCGAGACCCAAGACCAAAAAGGAGGTGAGGCAGTTCCTGGGGCTGGCGGGATATTATAGAAGGTTTGTACCTAATTATTCGGACCTCACCAGCCCGCTGACTGACCTCACTAAAAAGGAAGCACCAGATATGGTCCAGTGGACGGAGCCGTGCCAGCGGGCTTTCACCCAGGTAAAGGCTGCCCTGTGTGGCGGGCCGCTCTTACACTCTCTTGATTTTTCTCTCCCTTTTGTGTTGCAGACGGACGCGTCGGACAGGGGGCTGGGGGCTGTCCTGTCCCAGGAGATAGAGGGTGAGGAACGACCGGCGCTGTACATCAGTCAGAAGCTTTCAAAGAGAGAGACGATGTACAGCACCATTGAAAAGGAGTGCCTGGCGATCAGGTGGGCAGTCCTCACTCTCCGCTATTATCTCCTGGGACGGGAATTCACTCTCTGTTCGGACCATGCGCCCCTGCAGTGGCTCCACCGTATGAAGGATACCAATGCCTGGATCACTCGTTGGTATCTAGCTTTACAGCCTTTTAAGTTCAAAGTGGTCTACAGGCCGGGGGTACGGATGGCTGTAGCCGACTTTCTCTCCAGGAATGGGGGGGGGGCTGCAGGCCAGAGGGCTCCCCGGCCTGAGTCGGGCGGTGGGGGTATGTGGCGAGGGGGGCGTGGTTCAGCGAGGACTGCAGCGGGAGAGAGAGACGGGAGAGGAGCGGTGAGTAAGTGGATCAAGTGTTAACAACGATCACCTGTGCATCCTTGCAGTAATTGGCGTGGGGAGACGGCTTATAAACACCGCTCGGCAGAAGCAAAGGGAGAGAGAGACTGGCTGCACTGCTGAACTCTGTTCCTGGAGATCGTGTGTTGGAGAGGAGAATAGAACTGTGGACTTATTATTTAAAGTTTTTGATGATTAGCGCGTGTTGCGCTCTGGATGTGTTTTGAAAGAGAATTAATAAAACTCTCAGCAGTAGCAGCCATCCCGACCCTGTCTTCTTCCTTGCTTATATTGAACCCCGTTACACATTTATTTTCAAACATTAGAAAATAATGGTGTATATTGTCTGTACCTCTCAATGAGAGAAAAATAAATATATTTATTTAAATTTAATTATCTGGGGTTTTTGGGGTCTTTAACAGTAAATTAAAAAATATAATTTCTTTATGTAAGGGATGGCATTAGTAGTATCTGAGAACATCTTATATGTGCTGCAGGACGTCTATATTTAAACAGATTTACAGATACTGACACAGGCACCAAGAATGCAAATGAAGGGAGTATCGACACCTAATTTGTCCTACTTTGAGGTAAGAGATGTTGACAAATACACAAAACAGAGGAAGTAAAATGTAAAAAGGTTTTTTTTTTAGAGAAATAAACAAATGATGTGATGCTGAATGATGGATGAGAGCAGATATAATAATCATATTGTTTAAAGCTGTAGACAGAAACATCAGACTCAGGACAGACACACAAGCTCTAAAGTAAGAACAACTCACATGTTCATTCTTCAAACACTATTAAACTTTGAGATCTTAATATTGAGTCCGCTCCAGTTTCTGCTCCAGCCCTTGAATCCACTCCATTGTCTTCTTCAGATCCTGAGGTCGTGTGAGTGTCTTCCCCTGTCCACGGACCCGCTCCAGCCCATGAGTCCACATCCGCTCTGGAGCTCGCCAAGAAAACCCTGATAAAATTTTTTTGGGTGAGGATATCCTTCCCAAGCGATAGTGGTTGGCCAGCCCATCATGGTCCCTTGAACTACCAGCACCGCCATGGCGCCCCTAGCTGCCTACAATGCCATGGCTCCCCTAACTGCCTACACGACCATGGCACCCCTAGCTGCCTACAATGCCATGGCTCCCCTAACTGCCTTCACCGCCATGGCTCCCCTAACTGACTACACCGCCATGGCACCCCTAGCTGCCTACAATGGCATGGCTCCCCTAACTGCCTACACCGCCATGGCACCCCTAGCTGCCTACAATGCCATGGCTCCCCTAACTGCCTACACCGCCATGGCACCTCTAGCTGCCTACACCGCCATGGCACCCCAGCTGCTTACACTGCCTTTACTCCCCGAGCTGCCAGGATTGCCATGCGCCCCTAGCTGCCTACAATGTCATGGCGCCTTGAGCTTCCAGCATCGCCATGGCGCCCCTAGCTGCCTACAATGTCATGGCTCCCCGAGTTGCCTGCACTGCCATGGCACCTTGAACTACCAGTACCTTCCTGGAGACGTCCTGCCGTCATCCTTCGGATTACCTGTCACTACTCCAGGACGCCATCGCTACAGGGAAAAGCCATATACGGCACAAGGACACGCTTCCCGGGAGGGAGGAGTGCTGTCACAGTCACCAGCCCATTCACCTTCTCGACACTACATTTCCCATCAACCCTCATTCTACTCACCTGCATTCCATCTACTATCAGTGATCAGCACCAGCTGTCACCCATCTTCTACACCAGTCATAAGGCACTCTCACACTGCACTCTGGGTCTGGTCTCGTCGATGTGTACAGCCAAGTCTTTGACAAGCTACATGACCCAACCTATTCGACTCACTTGAGTAACCTACCTGTTTGTTCCTGATCCATCTTCCGTCTTCTGCTCCCCCGTGTTGCCTTCCTGGATTATTCTGCTCACTTCTCACCTGTATCGTACACCACCTGCACAGAAAACACTTTTTTATCACTAGCTACGTCTTCAGGATAACGTTCATATCTTTCATTTCAGGATAACCCCCATATCTTTACAATAAAGACTGTTTTCACTTTCCTCCCTAATCTGTCCTCTTCTGTGCGTGACAGGTGAAGGGTTGGATTCTGGAATCCACTGCCACTTCAATATATGCATATATATATTAAATGATTTATCATCAAGTTATTAATCTACATGTATCTTTCTAAATATTAAATTATTTAAATGATTTCTTCAACTTATGTTAAAGCATTTATTTTCATTTTCATTTTCAAACACTAGAAAATAATGATATCTGTACCTCACTGAGAGAAAAGTACATCTGGAAGATTACTAATTATATCTATTTTTCTAAGCCAATCAGAATCATTCAACCTGAAGTAATGACGCAGTTAATGGATTCTGTTACAGTATAATTGTGGAAATCTGAATTTACGGAGAGCGGCCTACGAACTCTGGTGAACCCTTGAAACTGGTGAACCCTTGAAACTGGTGAAACTGCAAACTATTCTTCAGTAAAATTTTCTTCAATTTATTTTTTTAAAACTCTGACTCCGGGTCTTCATTCATCATATCTGGTGTTTTTGGGGTCTTTAACTGTAAAATTCCCCTTACATTGGGAAATGTAATTTCTTTGTGTTAGGGACGGCATTAGTAGTATCTGATAACATCTTATATGTGCTGTAGGATGTCTATATATAAACAGATTTACAGATACTGACACGGGCGCCAAGAATGCAAATGAAGGAAGTATCGACACCAAATTTGTCCTACTTTGAGGTAAGAGATGTTGACAAATACACAAAAAACAGAGGAAGTAAAATGTAAAAAGGTGTTTTTTTTTTAAGAGAAATACACAAATTAAGTGCTGAATGAGGGACGAGAGCAGATATAATAATCATATTGTTTAAAGCTGCAGACAGAAACATCAGACTCAGGACAGAAACACACGAGCTCTAAAGTAAGAACAACTCACATGTTCATTCTTCAAACACTATTAGACTTTGAGATCTTAATATTGTCTGAATTATTATGTACAGTGAATTCATGAGTTTTTCAATGTGTTTCTTCCTCAGAAATGGAGCAAACTCTATATTTCATTCTTCTTCTCATTGGTGAGTGTGTTTGTTGTTTTATTTCTGGTTTCTAGTTTCATCAGGTTTGACTCCGTTATGAAAAGCATTAAATCAAAGCCTCTCTTTCACAGCTCTCTGCTCCGTATCTGAATGTGTTCAGCGTCAGTATCACTTTATAAACGTGAGGAAGAACTGGACTGAAGCTCAGAGATACTGCAGAGAGAATTACACAGATCTGGCCACCGTTGACAACATGATTGACATGAACGAGCTGAAGAAGAGTGTGAAAGATGAAGGTGTTCAGTATGTCTGGATTGGGCTGAAGAACACGAGTGTGGATAAATGGCAGTGGTCTTCAGGTGATCCTGCGCTCTATCAGAACTGGAGACCTGGAAAACCAGGTGGCAGAGACAAGTGTGCTCTGATGAGGAAGGATGGACAATGGCAAGATTTGCCATGTAGTTTCAACCAGCCTTTCATCTGCAACAACAGTGAGTTCATCTATTTTAAATTACAACAACCATTAGTTTATAGATGCACCACATACCAAATATAACGTCTCCAGAACATTTACTTCTGATTTGAAAAAACAGGCTTCAACTGATGCCTTAATGTTTAATATGTTCTTGACGAAGGGTCAGCAGCAGCAACATCAGACCCAGTCAACAGTTTGTGTCTCAGTGATCTAAATGTGTAACATCACAGCTCTCTCTGTGTCTCTATGGACACTATGTGAGGTCAGACCAGATAGAAATGTTAGAGCTCAAAGCACAAAACATCACAATAATAATGAACACAAACTACTTACAGAGCTCTTGTTCCACCTGACTGAAGAAGATTTATTTTGGTGTTGATAGTGTTGAAATAGAAACGTATAAATCTAATTCTACCAGAAAGACTTCCTGGCAGAACGTGCGCTAGAGCTTTCATTTCTGATGTGAACTGCTCCGTGTAAAACGTCACAGGTTGTCGTCTCATAATTATGGAGTGAATGGAGCATGAGCTCATTGTTCTGGTTCAGGAGGAACCGTTAAAGACGGCTGATGTTTGTGTGTTTACAAACCGGCATAACCTTATGGAAGGTGTTGATGACGTGTGAGCAGGTGCAAATCAATGATTTATATATATTATAAAATTAAAACAACTCAAAGATTTTTGTTTTTCTCAGGTAAAATTCAGGGTAATTCTGTTGCCTAAAGAATATATTTCATTTGTATGGAGCCCCTAAAGGGATATGGTGGAAAAAATTTGGGACGGGAGGAAAAAGTATTTTTCAAAGCTTTTACGTTTTCTTGCAAACTGAGTTCAGACAAACACTTCCTGTTCAATTTCCCTGAACGGATAAGTTCGGTAAAGTTGGCAACATATTCACAGATTTGAATTTCTTGGATCAATAATTTGAAACACAAAGACAAACAAATCTTACCAAAGTCTTCAGGATAACTTAGAAAAGACTTTGGTGAGATTAGTTTGTGTTTCAGGGAACTCTGTTCAACCATAAAATGAGCAGTGATACTGACGCTGAACACATTCAGATACGGAGCAGAGAGCTGTGAAAGAGAGGCTTTGATTTAATGCTTTTCATAACAGAGTCAAACCTGATGAAACTATAAACCAGAAATAAAACAACAAACACACTCACCAATGAGAAGAAGAATGAAATATAGAGTTTGCTCCATTTCTGAGGAAGAAACACATTGAAAAACTCATGAATTCACTGTACATAATCATTCAGACAATATTAAGATCTCAAAGTCTAATAGTGTTTGAAGAATGAACATGTGAGTTGTTCTTACTTTAGAGCTCGTGTGTTTCTGTCCTGAGTCTGATATTTCTGTCAACAATATGATTATTATATCTGCTCTCGTCCCTCATTCAGCAATTAATTTGTGTATTTCTCTTAAAAAAAAACACCTTTTTACATTTTACTTCCTCTGTTTTGTGTATTTGTCAACATCTCTTACCTCAAAGTAGGACAAATTTGGCGTCGATACTCCATTCATTTGCATTCTTGTTGCCCGTGTCAGTATCAGTAAATCTGTTTATATATAGACGTCCTGCAGCACATATAAGATGTTCTCAGATACTACTAATGCCATCCCTTACACAAAGAAATTACATTTCCCTATGTTAGGAGAATTTTACAGTTAAAGACCCCAAAAACACCAGATATGATGAATGAAGACCCGGAGTCAGAGTTTAAAAAAAATAAATTGAAGAAAATTTTACTGAAGAATAGTTTGCAGTTTCACCAGTTTCAAGTCTCACAAGGAGTTCGTAGGCCGCTCACCGTAAATTCAGATTTCCACAATTATACTGTAAAAGAGTCCATTAACTGCGTCATTACTTCAGGTTGAATGATTCTGATTGGCATAGAAAAATAGATAAAATTAGTAATCTTCCAGTTGTACTTTTCTCTCAGTGAGGTACAGACATCATTATTTTCCAGTGTTTGAAAATGAAAAGGAAAATAAATGCTTTAACATAAGTTGAAGAAATCATTTAAATAATTTAATATTTATAAAGATACATGTTGATAAATAAATTGATGATAAATATATGATTTATATTTACCTGTCACGCACAGAAGAGGACAGATTAGGGAGGAAAGTGAAAACAGTCTTTATTGTAAAGATATGGGGGTTATCCTGAAATGAAAGATATGAACGTTATCCTGAAGACGTAGCTAGTGATAATAAAGTGTTTTCTGTGCAGATGGTGTACGATACAGGTGAGAAGTGAGCAGAATAATCCAGGAAGGCAACACGGGGGAACAGAAGACGGAAGATGGATCAGGAACAAACAGGTAGGTTACTCAAGTGAGTCGAATAGGTTGGGTCATGGAGCTTGTCAAAGACGTGGCTGTACACATCGACGAGACCAGACCCAGAGTGCAGTGTGAGAGTGCCTTATGACTGGTGTAGAAGATGGGTGACAGCTGGTGCTGATCACTGATAGTAGATGGAATGCAGGTGAGTAGAATGAGGGATGATGGGAAATGTAGTGTTCAGAAGGTGAATGGGCTGGTGACTGTGACAGCACTCCTCCCTCCCGGGAAGCGTGTTCTTGTGCCGTAGATGGTTTTGCCCGGGAGGGACAGCGTCCTGGAGTAGTGACGGGTAATCCGAAGGATGACGGCAAGATGTCTCCAGGAAGGCACTGGTAGTTCAAGGTGCCATGGCAGTGCAGGCAGTTCGGGGCGCCATGGCAGTGCTGGTAGTTCAAGGGTTTTATTTGATTATTATATCTGCTCTCATCCATCATTCAGCATCACATCATTTGTTTATTTCTCTAAAAAAAAAACCTTTTTACATTTTACTTCCTCTGTTTTGTGTATTTGTCAACATCTCTTACCTCAAAGTAGGACAAATTAGGTGTCGATACTCCCTTCATTTGCATTCTTGTTGCCTGTGTCAGTATCAGTAAATCTGTTTAAATATAGGCGTCCTGCAGCACATATAAGATGTTATCAGATATTACTAATGCCATCCCTTGCACAAATAAATTATAGTTTTTAATTTACAGTTAAAGATCCCAAAAACACCAGATAATTAAATTTAAATAAATACATTTATTTTTCTCTCATTGAGAGGTACGGACAATATACATCATTATTTTCTAATAAATGCTTTTACATAAGTTGAAGAAATCATTCAAATAATTTAATATCTAGAAAGAGACATGTTGAGTAATAACTTGATGATAAATCACTCAATATATATATATATATATATATATATATATATATATATATATATATATATATATATATATATATATATATATTGAAGTGGCAGTGGATTCCAGAATCCAACTGTAACGCGGGTACAGACTGACGGGAGACGAGGGTTACAAAAACCATAGACAGTTTTATTCCAGTTAACAGGATCACAAGATCACAGGTGCAACAGTGTGCATAGCACAAACATCGATAGACAAATGAACATACAACAGGCAGGAACTTATATAAACACAGATGACTAAATGAGAACAGGTGATGACACTAAACTAATTAGACTAACGATGACAGGTGCTGACATGAAGGACTGAATTAAACAAGGCAACACTAGACTAAACTAAACAAGACAAGACAGAACTAAATGCATCTGTGACAGTACACCCCCTCCGAAAAGGCGCGTCCTCGCACCTTAACAGAGTCTATGATGAGGAGAGAAGGCGGAGACTTCGGAGAAGGGCGTGGTGATGGTGACTGGCAACTGGCTGGAGGCGTTGGCCACAGATGCCATGGAGGCGTTGAAGGTGGGAGGAACCAAGGTGGAGTCCTGAGTGCCGTGATGGGCGGAGCCTTGGTGCTGATCACCGGAGACGGCACCAAGGCAGTTGGCGGAGGAACCGGCGCAACTTTCCGGCCGATGGACCTCGGTGACACCGCCGACCCAGAACCTCGGTGCCGACGCTGGCCTGGATGACCGGGGCGATGCTGTGGTGACGGAGGATGACAGGGAGTTTGAAGGGAGGGAGGAGCTCACTGACGGCGTAGGGGTGACGGGTGGAGGTGCAGCCACCAACCCGGAAGTCCATGGCGGAAGCTGAGCGTCGACCCCCGAAGGCCGACCTGGAGGGACGAGGGAACCCAGCGGAGCTTCCGGGCTGATGGGCCAAGGAGGTGATGAAGGAGTCGTGGGTTAAGGTGCAGGTGACGGGCTGACCGGTTGAGGTGGTGGGCCTGGAGGCCTGAAGTGGAGCCGGGGACTCCGCCTTAAACTGGGCTGGTGGAAGGGAAGCCCGAGGTGCTGGTGAGGAGCTGCACGGAGAGATCGGCAGGGGTAGAGCTGAGGAGCTTACTAACAGCAGGGAGGCCAACAGATCCAGGGGGCTGGCCGTAACCAGCGATGGCGACAGGACTGGGAGAACAGGCAGGGGAACAGACGGAGGGCTTCTGGATGGGCTTCTCATTGAGAGGTACAGACAATATACATCATTATTTTCTAATGTTTGAAAATAAATGCTTTTACATAAGTTGAAGAAATCATTCAAATAATTTAATATCTAGAAAGAGATATGTTGAGTAATAACTTGATGATAAATCACTCAAAATATATATATATATATATATATATATATATATATATATATATATATATATATATATATATTGAAGTGGCAGTGGATTCCAGAATCCAACTGTAACGCGGGTACAGACTGAGGGGAGACGAGGGTTACAAAAACCATAGACAGTTTTATTGCAGTTAACAGGATCACAAGATCACAGGCGCAACAGTGTGCATAGCACAAACATCGATAGACAAATGAACATACAACAGGCAGGAACTTATATAAACACAGATGACGAAGACTAAATGAGAACAGGTAGGGGTGACGGGTGGAGGGTGCAGCCACCAACCCGGAAGTCCATGGCGGAAGCTGAGCGTCGACCCCCGGAGGCCGACCTGCAGGGACGAGGGAACCCAGCGGAGCTTCTGGGCTGACGGGCCGAGGAGGTGATGAAGGAGTCGTGGGTCGAGGTGCAGGTGACAGGCTGACGGGTCGAGGTGGTGGCCTGAAGTGGAGCTGGGGACTCTGCCTCAAACTGGGCTGGTGGAAGGGAAGCCCGAGGTGCAGGTGAGGAGCCGCATGGAGAGAGCGGCAGGGTCAGAGCTGAGGAGCTTACTGACAGCAGGGGGGCCAATGGATCCAGGGGGCTGGCCGTAACCACCAATGGCGACAGGACCGGGAGAACAGGATGGGACCGGAAAAGCGAAGATGACGGGACGAGGGTGGGGACTTTGGTGGGGAAAGGATCCGCGGCCCACAGGTCGATGAGATTGTGGTTCGCTCCTGGCTCTGCGATGGACCGACCCACGTGCTTCAACTCCGGGGCTCCAAAGTCATCTAACTCCTAACTCTGACCTCGGCGCACACCCCGGGCTGCCAGCATGAGGCAGAGCAGTCGCCACTCCGGAGCATCACCATCAAGTAGCACAGGTAGGGCCTGGCCTCCGGCTGGAGAAGGAGCTGTAGCACTGGTGAGTCCATCCTTCTTATTTCTTTTTCTTCTCGTTTGAGGGTCTGTCAATCTGTTACATTTACATTTACATTTAGTCATTTAGCAGACGCTTTTATCCAAAGCGACTTACAAGTGAGGAAAACAAACAAGCGATTCTTCATGAATTGGCAAATAGCACAGGAAGTGCTCACAATACAAGTTTCGCGGGTTCAGACTGACGGGAGACGAGAGTTACAAAAACCATAGACAGTTTTATTGCAGTTAACAGGATCACAAGAAACAGGCGCAACAGTGTGCATAGCACAAACATCGACAGACAAATGAACATACAACAGGCAGGAACTTATATACACACAGATGACGAAGACTAAATGAGACATAAACTATAATAATAATAATAATAAACTAATTAGACTAACGATGACAGGTGCTGACATGAAGGACTAAATTAAACAAGGCAAGACAGAACTAAATGCATCTGTGACACCAACCCTTCACCTGTATATGAATGATCAATGTAATTAATGATTTAATAGTATATTTGAAAATATTCAGAATAATATATTGTGTTCATATTTACATCACAATAACACATAAGGAATTGCGGTGTAGTAGTCAGTCTCCAAGTCAGTCTCTTTACAGGAGTCGGTCTCTTTACGCGAGTCGGTCTCTTTACACGAGTCAGTCTTTACCTGAGTCGCTCTTTTATCCTAAGTCGGTCTCTTTACCCGATTCGCTCTTTACTCGAGTCGGTCTCTTTATGCAAGTGAGTCTCTTTACCCGATTCGTTCTTTACCTGAGTCGCTCTTGTACCCCGAGTTGGTCTCTTTACGCGAGTTGGTCTCTTTACGCGAGTCGGTCTTTATACGAGGAGACTGAACATGAGAGATGAAAACAGCAATGGCTGCGCTAACAATTAGCACAGTAAAAGCCTAGCCTGTGAATGGTCCAAATCAAAACTAATGCAGGAACAACATAAGACGAGCAAAAATAACAACAAACAATAGTTCTACCAGAAAGACTCGGGAGGTAATTTAACTTGCAATGAAATTTATTAACAATCAGCAAGCAAACATTGTAAGATAAAGTTCTTTGGCGTAGGCCCCGTCCGTAGCTTAGATCCTGAGGGTTGCGGACTCTGCATTTCCTGCCTGAAGATGAAGGCAGGGGCGTAGCCGACCCCCGGGGGGTATGGACAGGGACCATCCTGGTGGTGGTGGGGAGGATGGAGGTTAGGTTTCGCGTCAGCATCTGCGAACTCAGACAAGTGTGATGAGTACCGATCTTATATACTACATGTGTTGGATAATGATTGGTTAGATCTAAATTAGTAGTGACGTAACATTTGAGTCTTCCTGACAGAACTTGCGCTAGAGCTTCATTTCTACCAGAAAGACTCGGGAGGTAATTTAACTTGCAATGAAATTTATTAACAATCAGCAAGCAAACATTGTAAGATAAAGTTCTTTGGCGTAGGCCCCGTCCGTAGCTTAGATCCTGAGGGTTGCGGACTCTGCATTTCCTGCCTGAAGATGAAGGCAGGGGCGTAGCCGACCCCCAAAATGGTGAAGGATAATTTATCCTGTGACGGAGCCTACCCCCCAAAGAACTGTGAAAGGATCGGAAATATGCCAGTACTGATTCGTGTAGTTCCTAGGCAGAAAAACATGAATTGACTTAGGAGACTTGTACTTACCAGTGGAGAAGCCGCTAACCGTGGCGCGAGAGGCAGGGAAGGATGAAACCGCTGAGTGGTGAGAGAGAAAGCGAAGAAAAAGGAGAAAAGCGAAGAGGTAACGCAGGTTGACACAGGCCACGTTAGGCCACATAGATAACGCCTTGAACGGCGACGCAGGCCACGTTAGGCCGCATAGATAACGCCTTGAACGGCGACGCAGGCCACGTTAGGCCGCATAGATAACGCCTTGAACGGCGACACAGGCCACGTTAGGCCGCATAGATGACGCCTTGAACGGCGACGCAGGCCACGTTAGGCCGCATAGATGACGCCTTGAACGGCGACGCAGGCCACGTTAGGCCGCATAGATAACGCCTTGAACGGCGACGCAGGCCACGTTAGGCCGCATAGATGACGCCTTGAACGGCGACGCAGGCCACGTTAGGCCGCATAGATAACGCCTTGAACGGCGACGCAGGCCACGTTAGGCCGCATAGATAACGCCTTGAACAGCGACACAGGCCACGTTAGGCCGCATAGATAACGCCTTGAACGGCGACACAGGCCACGTTAGGCCGCATAGATAACGCCTTGAAAGGCGACACAGGCCACGTTAGGCCGCATAGATAACGCCTTGAACGGCGACACAGGCCACGTTAGGCCGCATAGATAACGCCTTGAACGGCAACTCGGCCACGAGAACCACATAGACTCGCCTTGAACAGCGACGAGGCCGCAGTGGGCCCACATGTACTCAGAGCCTTGGACAGCAATGGAGGCCGCGTTAGGCCACATAGGCGCGACGCCTTGAACGGCGACGGACGTCAAATTGATTATTAGTGAGTAAGATAGTACCACCACCACCAGTATATGCATGAATTACTTTGATTGTAACTTGAGAGAGCTTGCTGAGCTTTTTGGAATCTGGTCTTATGTATGATTCGATAGCAGGGGAAGACAGTCTTCCCAGGGGCTTGATGGCTGATGTTGAAAAATCCTCGGCTGCGGTGGTTGCTACCACGATTCTGAATGAAGGCCATTCCCCAGTAGAAGGGGAAAAGATTGAGGGATCCTGGAACAGAAGCTAATTGAGTCCTGAACAAAGCTTTACCAAACTGTTCTCCATTAGAGAGAAGTTGACAGTAGTTCTAAGTGAACTTAGATATTTAATCATGGAAGGAGGGACGGAATTTGTTATTAACTTAGAAAAGTTAAAGTGACGTCAGACCATTGGAGTCACACTGAGTGTTTAAGGAAAAGAGTTAAGAAATTAGGTGAACGCCCACGAGCAAGACTGATGTTTAAAATCTGTGGTAAATTCCCAGGGACACGTGAAGCCGTAAGCATGACCTCTAGCATTGTAGTGATACTTTGCAGAAGATAAATGATTGGCAGGCGTTAAAAGAAGGTTTACGGGAGGATTTGGCTATGCCTTTGGGTGGCCGCCGAATAGATGAAATGAAAGACTTTGGCATTTAGGATTAAAATACAATGCATAAAATATTTCCTGCTAGCAATCTATGGATGGATGAAATATAAAGATTACGGTTATCATGATTAGAACGACAAGGAACAGTGGTCGTGATCGAGGTGGGAATACCGGAGTGATAATGCCGAAATAATCTGTGGTGTAAGCGTTGAGTGTGGAGGGAGCAACCTTTTGCTTAAATCGGCTAGGCATTTTATGTAATTCAACACGAGATCTGATCAGGGTGAAGGTTTTTTTTTTTTTTGTTTGTTTTTTTTTTTTCCATATAAATTGTGTGTACTCATGTCTTTCCGTGTTTGAACGACATTCCCTCCAATGTTCACTTGATGCCACGATGAACCGGCATGAAGAGGTAATTGGTTCACGAGCCGCTGATGGATCTGTCATGACAATTAAAGGGCCCCTATGAGTATTTAGTGTTTAACAGCTAAGAATTACAGTATATTAAATATGAAAAAGTTTTTCAGTGTCCTCTTGGCTCCGCGATGCATTCTCGCCCCGTGAGAACGTGATGTGTGGCGCGAGAGAGCAGGCCGTCGGGCATTGCAACAGAGGCGGGTCTTGCGAATTGCCCGGGCTGAATCTTTTGGCTGCCAAAATGACGGACCAGACTATACTCGTGTTAAGGAGGGGAAGGAGGGGGCAGAGTGACTTGTTATTTTAAGGATACCGCGAACTCAGTAAAACCCCGTATCGTTGGTTAAAGTCTGCCATCTTTGATAGGTACGACCTAACTCATCCTCCAATCTAAAGCTTGACGCAGAATGTCTCTGTAATGCTAAAGGATGACAAATTCGGCGAATGGGAGGTTCGTAGCTAACTGGGATCGGAAGTTGAGAAAAACTGCCTCGTCATCGCGGTCAACCATGAGTCTGTCACTGTAAGCGATGGAAGCAGTAGAGTAGCCGGGTTAGCCCCTTTTACCCTAACTGTTCCTCCAGCGGGCGAACCCCCCCCCGTGAAAAAATTCATAATCATATTACTAAGCAACCACTATGAGGAATGACACGAAAGAGGTATCATTTTAAAGCTTAGAACTCAACTTTTTAATGCGACCGGTCATTGCTTTCAACTCTTAATGAGTGCTGAGTTAACCTCTAAGACGGAGTGTACCGCCCACGGGCGAATCATGCCTGTAAAAATATTAATAATCACGTTTTCAAAACTCCGCCTTCTTCATCACGAAATAGGTGTCATTGAAGCTAGAGTCTGCATTTTACAATGAATGTAAGCACTTTGAATATATCCGAGTACTGCAAAGTTATTTACTGCAAAGTTATTTACTGAAAAGTAAATTTTTTTTTTTTTTTTTTTTTTTTTTTTTAAACTCCACAAGACCCAAATGTAAGAAATAAACTAATGCAGCATTTATGTCACGTTTTGCCTCTTAACGTCATGAAACATGCACCGATTGTGGTAAAATGGGCATCGTTATTTATGGCTGATTCTCGTGATTAAAATTAGTCCAACATCGTCATAATCCAATGAAGCGATCACGATATCGATCGCGCAATTGCGACACATAAACCCCCACGGCGCACAGCTGCTATAGCTAAAACTAAATGTAGCCATCAAGTGGCATTTCAGCATGAAACTTCATGAAACAGGCATAGATTGTGGAAATAGCACATCATTACTTACAGTTGATGCTCCCGATTGAAATGACGCCAAGATCAATGGATTCCCACGTGTGGATCACGTGCTACTCCGCGTGAAAGTGCGATTTTAAAAATACCCACTAGGGGGAGACGTTGATTCCAAATGCTCCAACTTTTGATACTTCACAGATCTGAGTTGGGGTGACATCATAACTGCAGCAGGTGGGACAAAACACCTACCGAACTCTTGAACTGATGCGGCAGTGGAGTGACTAAGATTTGACGTTGCAGTTGTAGCAGGACGTCTAGAAATGGCGTCTGGATTGTGTGATGAGAATTTAGAAGGGTAGATGAGGTCGAAGCCACGCGCTGTTGATTGCTTGATCCGAGAGGAGTAGGGAAAATCTTTTTGTTTAATGCAATTTAGGAAGAATGAATACTATAAATCCAACGGTGCGATTCTCTGAGCTGTGCGCGAACTAGCATGGCGGCGTGTGGGGCTTATCTAACGCGATCATTATGAGTGATTTAAACAGCGAAACATGTCCACTTGCGCGTATTTGACGATCAGAATGACATATATGTCCAGCTATAGACCTCAATTTGTTAATATTTAATGGAAAATGAATAATCAGATCAGTAGTCATACGGCGCTGTTGTGCTGCCGTTTGTCACATAACGAGCACCGTAAAACAATAAAGTAACACGTTCTGAAAGACGGTCGCTTTGAACAAACTCGCGCTGAGCGTTCAGCCGGAATATTTTAAACTAACGTGCGAAGGGTTAGCTGGCTCTGAAAGGCATTGAACAACTTTGATGAGCTGTGAATTTACATCCTCCGGTTCAGATATCCATGCAGCACGGCACTGAATGCGTGTACTGCAAACACACGGAAGAGGAGATGCAGGACATATTTTCGTCGGAATCTGAATAATCACAAGCAGCGAGATTATTCAGGGACGAGGTTGGGTTTGCAACTGAATGCAAACAATTAGGTTTCGCGTCAGCATCTGCGAACTCAGACAAGTGTGATGAGTACCGATCTTATATACTACATGTGTTGGATAATGATTGGTTAGATCTAAATTAGTAGTGACGTAACATTTGAGTCTTCCTGACAGAACTTGCGCTAGAGCTTCATTTATTCTAAATGAACAAATAGAATTTTAAATACAAATTATGGTGAAAGTAAAAAATACAAATAAGCAGAGAATCAATTCATTCTTCCTAGCAGCAAATAATAACTAAGCAACGGAGCCGAAATGGGTATAAAGCAAAACTTGCGCACTCTCTCTGTCTCCAGTGAGCTTTCGCTTCTCCTTCATAAAGACAAGGCAATATTGGGGAATGTTTATTAATGGCCAATCATTGAAGACCGAGAAAAATAAATCTGAACATAAAGAAAGTAAAGTTGCCTGTTGTTCTTCAAATCTGTCATGTGTCACTTGGAATAACAGTTCTATTTTTCTGCAGTGTTACTTTAACACTATTTAGAGAGGGACCACATGAACTCTGAGCATTTTGCTGTGTAGAGTTGTTAATAAAAATTTAGTTGAAAGAACGTTTACATTATTCAACATTTTATTTTATTAAAATTGTATGTATATTTGTGTTTTATAAATGTCTCAACACAAGAATTCTGTAAGGATAAACGATATTTTAATTTCATTGTGACACATATAGATGCTCACAATTTTTAAACAAGTAATTTGAAGAAAGTATCAAAGTCAAGTCAAATCAAGTCACCTTTACTTATATAGCAACAGCAGCAAGGAACCAAAATTCCAACAAAATGAAGAAAAAAACCTTGGGAGAAACCAGGCTTAGTTGGAGGGCCAGTTCTCCTCTAGCGAACAGTGAACACTTGCCAGATACTCAGGCAGAGTTACAGGTCATAAGTCCAATTGGAGTCGCAACAGTCAAAATATTTAATCCGGATCCATCTGGTTTAAGATATTTTTAATCACGCCGGCATGGGACGGTTTTTTGGGGATATGTGCCCCTGGCCAATGAGTCGGTAAGGCCCTCACAAGGGATGAGCTAGTTCACACAGTCTCCGCCGACACCCCAGGGCCACGCTGCTGACGCGTACAGGCACAGGCTCCCTATCTGATCCGGACATGGCCTGGATCCAGCCAATCACGTTAAATGGTAAACCTCTGGATAAGCAGAGAGACAAAAATTAGCATAAACGCCATTCTTCTTCTGATGTAACAAGTACATCCGGTGTTATAGGAAGTGTTCCCAGTTCCGGCTGACCTGATCTATGCAGCCTAACAATCCTTTAACGGATATGAAGACAAAAATTTATAATGTGTCATGTGTATGCCAGGTTAAATAGATGCGTTTTTAGTCTAGATTTAAACTGACAGAGTCTGCCTGCTTCAAGGTCGTATTTTTGGTCGTATTTTCACACTATCACAAGTTGAATCAGAAGCCACGAAGAAATACATTGAAAAGAAACTGGCTAAGGGCTTCATTCGACCTTCTACCTCACCTGCTTAAGCCGGATTCTTCTTTGTACATAAGAAGGACGGGGGTTTGAGACCATGCATTGATTATAGAGGCTTGAACGACATCATGGTAAAGTTCAAATACCCATTACCTCTCGTTCCCGCTGCCCTGGAACAGCTACGCTGTGCGTACAACCTCATCCGTATCCGGGAGGGAGATGAATGAAAAATAGCTTTTTCCACCACAACCGGGCACTATGAATATCTCGTGATGCTGTTCGGGCTGGTCAGCAGTCCGTCTGTCTTCCAGGCTTTTGTGAACGACATTTTCAGAGACTTATTAAATCAGTCTGTAATAGTTTACATTGACGATATCCTGGTCTACTCTGACTCCATGGAGGATCACATCCAGCAGGTTAGAACAGTCTTGAAGCGATTAATTCAATACCAGCTTTACCAGAGTTTCAGCGCACTTCAATCGCCTTTTTGGGCTACATCATCGATTCCCAGAGGGTTGCCATGGACGAGAGAAAGGTGACCGCTGTGCTTAACTGGCCCCAGCCAAAGACTGTGAAAGAACTTCAACGATTTCTTGCCTTTGCAAATTTCTACCAGAGATTTATTCGTAACTTCAGCACTATAGCCAATCCACTGACATTACTCGTAAAGAAGGGAAGTCACAACCTCTCCTGGTCCGCGACCACAAATCAGGCCTTCTAGGAACTTAAGGAACGATTTGCCATCGCTCCTCTAGTACAGGTCTGGGGGCCATTCTTTCTCAGTGACAAGGTAACCCTGCTAAACTATTCCCGTGTGCTTATTATTCCAAGAATCTGAATCCCACTGAACGGAACTATGATTTTGGCGATCGTGAACTACTAGCCATGAAGGCTGCACTGGAGGAGTGGCGACACTGGCTTGAGGGAGCGAGGCATTCATTTACCCTCATAACCGATCACAAGAATCTGGAATACTTAAGGACAGCTAGACGTCTTAATCCACGGCAGGCTCAATGGTTTTTATTCTTCTCACACTTCCAATTTACAGCAACCTATCATCCAGGGTCCAAGAACACTGAGGCGGATGCTATATCCCATCAGAATGAAGCAGAACTTCCTCCACAGCTGCCAGAGACTATAATTCCCACTCATCTAATTCTCTCTCCCATACAGTGGGATATCATGATGGAATCATCGACCAGGCCAACGCTCTGGAGGAGCCTCCCGACAACTGTCCATCAGGGAGGACGTATGTACCCGAAGCCTTCAGACGCCGTCTCATTGAGAAAATTCACACTCTTCCTGCATCTGGTCATCCCGGAATAACGACCACCATACGACTGGTACAGAACCAGTTCTGGTGGTCAACCTTAACCACTGATGTAACCCAGTTCATTAAAGACTGTCAGATCTGCAACCGCCAGAAACCGTCCCATCAGTGACCCGCTGGACTTCTTCAACCACTACCCATTCCTTCAACGTCCCTGGTCCCATGGTCCCATATAGCCATTGACTTCATTACTGACCTCCCTGTCTCCAACAACTGCACCACAATCTTAACCATCATAGATCGCTTTTACAAAGGTTGTCGCCTACTACCTCTGCCCAAACTCCCTACAGCTATGCAGACAGTGGAACACTTGTGTAACTGGGTCTTCAGGCTCTATGGTCTACCAGAAGATATCCTGTCAGGCCCTCAATTCACATCACAACTTGTTCTGTTCGAAGCACTAAACATCAATGTCAGTTTGACCTCTGGTTACCATCCCCAATCCAACGGCCAGGTAGAACGTCTAAATCAAGAAATCACTCGTTTCCTCAGGACATACTGTAATAATCATTAAGATGACTGGGCCAAGTTTATAATGTGGGCAGAATATGCTCAAAATTCACTTCGCAAAGAGTCAACGGGCCTCACACCATTCCAGTGTGTGTGCTGGGATATCAACCTCCACTTTTCCGGGGAACCCACTAACGTGCCTGCAGTAAACGACTGGCTTAACAGAAGCGAGGAAACCTGGAACCAGGCCCATGTCCATCTCCAACAAACCATTCAGCGTCAGAGAGAACAGGCCGATCGCCATTGCCGAGAGGGGCCTGTCTACCAACCAGGTCAATGGGTATGGCTCTCCACCAGGGATCTCCGTCTTCGGCTTCCAAGCCGTAAACTCAGTCCAAGGTATGTGGGTCCTTTCAAAATTACACGTCAGATTACACCAGTTTCATTTCGTTTTTTCACAGAGAATAACTCCGTAATTCCTTCCTCTGACCGGCAGAGAGCGCCCTCACTGGAGTACTGATACACACACACTTACTTCACTACATTTCCCAGAAATCCCGTACCTTGGCACTGATGGAGGTGCCAGCTGATACCCAACATCTGCCCATATTTAAGAGACTCTCTGACTCTCTTACAACGCAAAGTCTTGTCTCCTCTACGAACCTTTACTGAGCGTTTTTTCCTGTGTTTGACTATTGTTACCGACCTCTTTGGATATATCGTGTTTGACCATTTGCTGCCTGCCTCTTTGACCGGTTTTGCCTGTTTACTGGACTGTACAAACCATCTCTGCCTGACCTGACTCCTGCCTGCCTATTGTTCGCGTCTTTGCCCTAATAAAATCATGTTGCATCAACAAGAATTTATTTCATGCAGCTGAAATTTCCATGTTTTTGCAAGTTATATCATGTCCTAAATATTAAACAAACACATCAACAATCAAATATTAATTTTACATACTTGTTACATTTAATTGACAGTTCATTGTGACATCACTCCTGCCTTTCTGAGAATAAACCAGATTTCATTCTGACACAAATCATATTATTCATAAGATCTGCTGCTCACAGAATCACATTCACCAGTTATTGCTGTAGAAAATATTAGTGAAAAACAAATGAAAAAACACACCAGATATGAAGAGATTCTTAAAACACATATATATTGTGTTAGTATTTTAGACATGTAAAGAATATTAAACATGAATGTTAAAAAACTTTGATAAGATCATATTATGTCATGATAATTAACATACAGAAATATTTAGTAAATTGCTTAAGAATAAATCAAACAAATGAAAGTAAATAATGATGACAGTGAATGTAGGTAAACACGCAAACATTCACATATCGTTTCACTCATATCTGCTGCAGATGAAGTTGAGTCTGTCAGTCTCAGGACGGCTGATCCAGCGCTGATCTCCTCCAGACTGAACTGCTCCTTTTCTCTTCTCGAGCCGGCAGTCTTCCGGTGTCACTCCGTTCCCTGGAGCCCAGTTCTGATAGCACACGGTCTCTCCGCTCAGCCAGAGCCACATGTTCATGATGCAGTAGTTGTGTAAACCCAACCACACCGCCTCAGTAGATGCCCGTTTAACCACATTCATCACACGACGCTGCATCTCTTCTGAATGAACCGAGACCAGATCCACATGATTCTGTCTGCAGTATCTCAGAGCTTCAGACCACGTCAGATTCTCTTTGATCAGAATCAGTTTATCTGGACACAAAACAAACCACAAGAAACACTAGAGAGAGACTGATCAAAAACAACATGCAGAACAAACACTGTGGAGGAATTTGTCATGTCAGACATGTAGCGTGAACTTTAAGATATCTGGAGGTGATGGATGGATTGTGTGTTTTGTGAGGATCTGCTCACCTTCATTACACACGAAAGATTGTTGATCACTGCAAGGGACGTCATTCCATTGTCTCTGAGCATCGTCAGTGATCGCTGCACAGTTTCCATCTCCACTAGGTTCACCAGACTTCCAGTGTCTGAATGAGGAGATACTCTGATCTGACCACTGCCATGAGTCTCTGAACAGACCGATCCAGACCGGTGATCCAGATGAAGAATGATCACTGATGATCTTCTGAACCTGTTGATTCTCATTCTGGTTCCTCACACTGACCAGATCAGTGTGATTCTGTCTGCAGTGACTCTGAGCGTCTCTCCAGTTTATCTCCTGATTGACAAAGACGAGTCCTGAGGTCACTTTGAGAAAAATAATAAACAGTTTCATGAATCAGTTTGTTCATTATTCTTCTGCTGCTTTATGGTTTGGATGTGAATAAGAAACATCAGAAACACGAGTCGACTGATTGAGCTGATAAAACATTTGTAAATTTTCTTGATAGTTTATAGTTTTAATATAACTTTAAATTTAAATTTGCTCCAGAATACTTGATTCAGACACAAAGAGCTGAATGAGACAATCATCAAAGATGATGCTATTATATATATATATATATATATATATATATATATAGACATATATAAAATATATGAATATTTAGAATATTTAAATAGATATGTGCCCCCTATATTTATGACTACATTAAAAATACAAGCAGTATTGTATTGCACAGTATCCAAGTGTATCTTTTTAAAAATTAATGTTTATTATCATTATAGGGAGCTGAACTCACTGTTGTTACAGATGAAAGTCTGGCTGTTACTACATGAGAAATCATGCCATTCTCCATTCATCATCCCAGCACACCTCTCGTTTCCGTTATTTGGTTGTCCAGTAGCCCAGTTCTGATAGAGCACAGGATCACCAGAAGACCACTGCCATTTATCAACACCCGTGTTCTTCAGCCCAATCCAGACATACGAAACCTCAATCACACTCTTCTTCAGCTCGTTCATGTCGTTCATGTTGTCAACGGTGGCCAGATCTGTGTAATTCTCTCTGCAGTATCTCTGAGCTTCAGTCCAGGTCTTGTTCACGTTTATAAAGTGATACTGACGCTGAACACATTCAGATACGGAGCAGAGAGCTGTGAAAGAGAAGCTTTGATTTAATGCTTTTCATAACAGAGTCAAACCTGATGAAACTATAAACCAGAAATAAAACAACAAACACACTCACCAATGAGAAGAAGAATGAAATATAGAGTTTGCTCCATTTCTGAGGAAGAAACACATTGAAAAACTCATGAATTCACTGTACATAATCATTCAGACAATATTAAGATCTCAAAGTCTAATAGTGTTTGAAGAATGAACATGTGAGTTGTTCTTACTTTAGAGCTCGTGTGTTTCTGTCCTGAGTCTGATGTTTCTGTCTGCAGCTTTAAACAATATGATTATTATATCTGCTCTCGTCAATCATTCAGCATCACATCATTTGTTTATTTCTCTAAAAAAAAACTTTTTACATTTTACTTCCTCTGTTTTTGTGTATTTGTCCACATCTCTAACCTCAAAGTAGGACAAATTTGGTGTCGATACTCCCTTCATTTGCATTCTTGGCGCCTGTGTCAGTATCTGTAAATCTGTTTAAATATAGATGTCCTGCAGCACATATAAGATGTTATCAGATACTACTAACTTCATTACAGCTAATATTAGTAGATACAGCTAATTAATGACATTTCTTCAATAAATATTAAGCTGCCCTGCCAACAAAGCCACCTGTTACCAAACCAGTTCTGTCCTCAGTTTCCATGGAGGACCACATGGTTTTGATCAAATGAGTTGATGAAATGAACACTTAAGGGATTGTTTGTGTTTATCACTCCCTAGCTGATAGCAACTTTACGAAGCCTTTATCTTACAAGCATTCCTAGTCTTGTGTCATCTCTGTGTCTTGATCCCTGCCTGGTTTCTCGTGTTCGGTCTGTTCGCTGCCTGCCCTGGACTCTCACTTGCCTCTTCTCGCCCAGCTCGGATACTGTTTGCCCCTCGCCTGGACTCTAGCCTGGATATTTGGATTACCCCCTAGCCTTGCCCACTGGATTACATTCTCTGTTTGTTGACCCTTGCCTGTCCCTGGTTTGCCCTTTGTCTGGTCCATATTATATGTGTGTGCCTTTGGTTGAGAATAAAAGACTTTGCAGATGGATCCACACGCTTTGTGTCTCAGTGACTTCGTAACAACAACAGCTTTTGGGAGCCTGAAAACACAAACTTTTGAAAACGGGTTTCAAAGAGCACTTTTTTTTTTTAAACTACCGTTTTGTAAACGACAAAATGTAAATTCGTGAAATCTGTGACGTCATGCACATGTATATTACATGTTCAGTCTATAGACACGTAGTGTTTCTTTACAAAATGATATCGCCATCTACTGGCCTTCCATGAATAATACATCGTTTTTAGTCGCTTCCATGGATCCGTGTGAACGGGGACCGTTGTGACACAATTTTTCATACAGATATTCTTATCACACACAATTAAAAAAAAAACACACATTTTTAGTGTTTTAACAGTGTCCTCATAAACCATGTTTACGTGATAATACCTAGGTCATTGTGTCCTCATAAACCATACAAGAACACACACACACCTGACTAAAGAGGAAGACGTCAGATTGGAGAGCTGCAGAAGAAACACAAACTGTTCAAGTCGTTTTCTGGTACAGTTATTAATCAGCAGCATCGTATACTGCGGTGTGAGATTTGATTTTCCTGCTAAGACAAAAGCTGAGATCAAGCATCCTGCAATAAAGCAATAAAACTCATCTGGAGAGAAGATTTCAAAGAAATGGGACAACACCCTGCCCAAACGGCCCTCACTCATCTATGTGACCAGCCCCCCTCCCTCCACTCCTTAGACTGAGACTGCTCTCATTAGAGTTACGAATGATTTGCTCTTATCATCAGATCGTGGTTGTATCTCTCTATTAGTGTTACTAGACCTCAGTGCTGCTTTTGACACAATCGACCACAATATTCTTTTGAATAGACTAGAAAATTATGCTGGAATTAGTGGAATTGCATTGGCATGGTTCAAATCATACTTATCTGACCGTTATCAGTTTGTAGTAGTAAACGAAAAGATGTCATTTCGATCACAAGTTAAATATGGAGTACCACAAGGCTCAGTTCTAGGACCGTTGCTTTTCACTCTGTACATGTTACCCTTGGGAGATGTCATTAGGAAGCATGGCATTAGCTTTCACTGTTACGCTGATGATACTCAGCTCTATATTTCCTCGCGCCCTGATGAAACCTACCAATTCTCAAAATTAACAGAATGCGTAGATGATATAAAAAATTGGATGACTAGTAATTTCCTACTACTAAATTCAGAAAAAACAGAGATTCTAATTATTGGACCAAAAACTTCAGCACATAAAAACCTAGAATACTGTCTAACACTTGATGGCTGCTCTGTTAAGTCGTCTTCGTCAGTTAGGAACCTGGGTGTGCTCTTTGATACCAATCTTTCATTTGAAAGCCACATTTCTAGCATATGTAAAACCGCATTCTTCCATCTTAAAAATATATCTAAATTGCGACATATGCTCTCAATGACAAATGCGGAACAGCTAGTTCATGCGTTTATGACCTCGAGACTAGATTACTGTAACGCTCTATTGGGTGGTTGCTCTGCTCGCGTGATAAACAAACTACAGCTGGTCCAAAACGCAGCAGCTAGAGTCCTTACTAGAACCAGGAAATATGAACATATTAGCCCGGTTCTGTCAAAACTGCACTGGCTCCCTATTAAACATCGTATAGATTTTAAAATCTTGCTAATTACTTACAAAGCACTAAATGGCTTCGCTCCCCAGTACCTGAGTGAGCTCTTAATGCATTATAGTCCTTCGCGTCTATTACGATCTCAGAATTCTGGCCAGTTGTTAATACCTAGAATATCAAAATCAACCGCAGGCGGTAGATCCTTTTCCTATTTGGCACCTAAACTCTGGAACAATCTTCCTAGCATTGTTCGGGAAGCAGACACACTCTGTCAGTTTAAATCTAGACTAAAAACGCATCTATTCAACCTGGCATACACATGACGCACTATAAACTTTTGTCTTCATATCCGTTAAAGGATTGTTAGGCTGCATAGATCAGGTCAGCCGGAACCGGGAACACTTCCTATAATACCAGATGTACTCGGTACATCAGAAAAAGAATGGCGTCTACGCTAATTTTTTGTCTCTCTGCTTATCCCGAGGTTTACCAATTAACGTGATTGGCTGGATCTGGGCCGTGTCCGGGTCGGACGGGGAACCTGTGCCTGTGTGCGGCAGCAATGTGGCACTGTGGTGTCGGCGGAGACTGTGTTAACTAGCTCATCCTTTGTTAAGACCTTACCAACTCATCAGCCAGTGGCACATATCCCAACAAACCGTCCCATACCGGCGTGATCAAAAAGATCTTAAACTAGATGGAACTAGATTAAATATTTTGACTGTTGCGATTCCAAATCGGTTTAATGACCCGTAACTCTGCCTGAGTATCGGACAAGTGTTCACTGTTGGCCAGAGGAGAACTGGCCCCCCGACTAAGCCTGGTTTCTCCCGAGGTTTTTTTCTCCATTTGTTGGAGTTTTGGTTCCTTGCCGCTGTCGCCTCTGGCTTGCTTAAGTTGGGGACACTTGCTTGATCTTCAGCAGTGTTTTTGATATGCCTGCATTGGCGCCGTTGTATACAAACTGAGCTGAGCCGGACGATTACGTCACTGTTTTCTGCAGTGCTGATATACCTAAATTAACTAGACTAATAACTATTGATATTTGCAACGGAATGAATCGATAATATATAGAATAAGCTGCACAATGACACCATTTTGTTATTACTGTAAAGCTGCTTTGCCACAATTTGCATTGTAAAAAGCGCTATATAAATAAAGATGACTTGACTTGACTTGACTCCTTACCTCCCCTCTGATTCAAGTCAATGAAGTTCTCCAAGAATATGTACTATGTATGATGTGTCTTGTGAATCTATTATTTTTCCAATTTCATGTTTATTATCATTTAAATGTCTTAGTGCGATTGGTAAAATGGTCTCCGTTTCACAGTAGTCACTAGTATTATGAAAAAGACTGAAAACTCAGGAGAATTCTGTTCTCTTTTATGGGTTGTGTCTCTTCAAGAAAACCTTTCCTCTCCCCCGAAACCAGGTGTTGGGGCAATAAATATTTACAAAGTGTCTTTCACCCACCATCTCTGTGTGTATACATAACTTTTAAATACTCTTAGAGAAATCTTTTGAGTAATTGATGTTTTGTATTTATTATGTCTGAATTGGTTTATAATTGTGTAATTATGTAATTGGCATTGATACATTTTTACCTAATAAATAAATTGTTACATCTTGATTTATTTTAAATTCTTCTGAAATCATTAACACCGGTAGATCAAGAGGTTTTTGACACTTCCGCAATTCTGGATCAGGATATGATCACACTGAAACCCCAATAAATGGAACATGTGGCACATGTATTGAGATTTTGGATTTCTGTCTATCATGACTTAGCATGTTGTATTTTCGTGGCTAAAACGAATGGCACTTTTGTGCGAATAAGCAGGTGGCGACTCCACAAATTAACGTTATTAGCAAACACTACATCCTCTGACTAAGATCTAAACTGATGAGATTGTGTCGTAAAGGCATATTACACGTCTATAGCTTTTTAAGCGGTTTTAACGCCCCGATCAAAGGATGAGTGAAATTAAGAGAAATGAAAGAATCAAAGATCTAAATTAATTCATATTTTTATCGCGCAATCAGCTATTAATGTTATATCAGGAACATTACCAATTAGAGATCGTTTACAATTGGAGGCAGATTAAACGAACAGCTAAAGGAAAACTTAAACTAAGTCCTAAAATTTATTTGAACTTCATGCGGGCGCTGAAAAGACATTCACGCATTATACCTTCGCCCAGGACATCAGATTCCATCATTGGGCCGACGGGTGCTCCTTACATGTGGATTCAACAACCAGATGCATTTAGACTTGTTCAGTTTTGACTGGGATGCGGCCAGACCTCCTCCTCCTCCTCCTCCTCCTCCTCCTCCTCCTCCTCCTCATGTGCTCCTTTTGTCATCAGTTTGAGGAGACAATGAATCATTGGTTTTTGGGACTGATTGTATTGCAAAGTATTTTGTAAAACTTTGTTAAAAGATATCCATCTTCAAACTTCTGTATAACCAAAGCATCTCATTTTAACTTTGTTCTTAATTTACGACTTTTTCTTGACAAATTTTATATTCACAAATGTAAATTTTCAATGGAAACTTTTAATAAAGATTTTGATTTATATCTAAACTCGAGGAATTCTAAAGACTGTTGGCGAAAGATTTAATTTTAAGTTCAATATGCTTTGTGTGTGTGTGTGTATATATATATATATATATATACATATATATATATGTGTGTGTGTGTGTGTGTGTGTGTGTGTGTGTTACAGTAAAAATGATTGGTAAACAGGTCTTTCGAATGGAAATAAATATCAAGTACTTTGTACTTTTTTTTTTTTTTTCTTCCATAAAGTTTCCCACTGAAGCTAAGCAGGGCTGAGCCTGGTTAGTACCTGGATGGGAGACCTCCTGGGAAAACTAGGTTGCTGCTGGAAGAGGTGTTGGTGAGGCCAGCAGGGGGCGCTCACCCTGTGGTCTGTGTGGCTCCTAACAACCCAGTATAGTGATGGGGACACTATGCTGTCAAAAATGCTGTTACTCTCAACTTATAAACAGGTTCATTATTCAAAGCTTTCAGCACTGTGTACATGCCATCTGGTGGCGAAAATTATTAATAAGCAATAAGGAAAAAAGTATGTAATAATCTACTAAAACTCAATTATGTTTTTAATACCACTGCTGATATTAACACATTTCTTCACTCACAAGGAACTGTGCGTCATTGTAAAAGAAAGTGATTTAAAAAAGTCGAGAGTGAAAATCCAATAATCCAATCCAATGTGTCTGTGTGTGTGTGGTTATTCCCTACGTTATGGGGACCAAATGTCCTCACAGGTACAGTAATACTAGTAAATTTTGAGCTTGTGGGGACATTTTGTTGGTCCCCATGAGGAAACAAGCTTATAAATCATACAGAATGATCTTTTTTTGAAAATCTAAAATAGCAGAACATTTTGTGTGATGGGCAGGTTTAGTGTAGGGGGACACAATGTACAGTTTGTACAGTGTGTGTGTGTGTGTGTGTGTGTGTGTGTGTGTCTTGGGCAAACTCGATCATACAGATTGCATTATTAAGCTTGGAATATAAACATTTGAGTTGTGAGGGTAATTTATTAGTGATCAGAGATCACAAATACATCAAAAAGTAGTTTGTTACAAATTACAAATATTTACTCATTAAATGTGTTGCAATAAAATACAAAAAATACATAGAAAATGGACAAGAAATCATTTAAAAAAGTACAAAACAGAAATAGAAAACTCAAATTAAAAAATACCTCATATGACCAAAATTATACTTCATGAAGTCTTCATATATTACAATATAGTTTTTTTATTATATGTTTGTTATTAAAAATAAGAAAAAGGATGTAAATAACAAACAATAGAACAAATAAAATATAACAAATATACAAATGAAATAAAGAGTGCTTTACATGTTTCAGGCATACAGTAGCCTATTTTACAGTAGTAAAACAGTAAGAAATAATACAGACATTTTATAATCAAATGTACAATAAAACATCTCATAGTCTTTACTATAATTAATAATATTTTAACATCAAGCATGTCTTTATCGCTCTAACGTGTCAAAAACTGTAAGCGATGCTGCAGCACAACATATATATTCACACCAGCCGGTCCTTCTGGAGATGACTCGAGATATTTCGATTAAGATATTTTAGATTAACTGCTAAAACACTATTGATATTTAGCTGCTAAAATTAATTTTGTCTGTAGAAATAAAAGTAGCTAAATTAACTAAATTAACTAGCAAGCTAACATCACCAGAGGTGTAATGTAACGAAGTAATAATACTTCGTTACAGTACTTGAGTATTTTTTGGGAAAATCTATACTTTCTTGAGTATTTATCTTTCTGTCAATTTTTACTTTTACTCCGATGCATTTCCCCAAAGCATCTTCGTTACTTACTACAAAATAAAGTTGGAAGAATACAGACTGCAAGCAAACAAGTGCAAACAACTGCTCGCACAACCGCGCTTGATTTCATTTTCCGGGTTGCGTCAGTTGCCGGAGCGGCTGAGAACAGTGCGGCACGAGAGGCCAAATAAAAAGTATCACTCGTGCCTCGTACGTGAGACTGCGCGCTCACAGAACTGCACACTTCAAAAACGGATTTAAAACAGACAACTAAGCGGTATGTTATACAGTACACTACAGTATATGTTTTCATATCACTAAACTAGTTTGACTAAATGCTGTATTAGTGGGTGTCTGCGTGTCTGTGTTGAATGTGCTTTTTGTAGAAAATGCGAAATTCCGCGATGCAGAAAACGCGAATCCATTCATAAAAAGGGAATTTACTGTGTAACTGGGATTGTCCGGATTAATGGTGCAGGCACGCGGTTTACTGCTGAACAATTCATTCAGAGACACAAAACATGCAGGATTCATATTTCAATAGTATTTTTTTCCGTTAACATATTCTACTCCATATCGCGATTTAATTGTGTACCAACTTGTTTTTGTTGTATTCATCCAAACTTTGAAAAAATTCCCCCCCCAAAACAATAAATTCCTTTTATTATGAATGAATTCCGCGATTCCGTCCGCGTTTTCTGCATTGCGGAAATCACAGGGCCCTTGGTGAACATTTTACTGTTTCATTTGTGTGAAACTACTTCACACCACACACACACACACCACACACACACACACACACACACACACACACACCACACACACACACACACACACCACCCACACACACACACACACCACCACCACACACACACACACACACACACCACCACACACACACACACACACACACACACACACACACACCACACACCACACACACACACACACACACACACACCACCACACACACACCACACACACACACACACACACACCACACACACACACACACACACACACACACACACACACACACACACACACACCACACACACACACCACACACACACACACACACACACACACACACACCACACACACACCACACACACACACACACACACACACACCACACACACACACACACACACACCACACACCACACACACACACACACACACACACACACACCACACACACACACACACACACCACCACACACACACACACACACACACACACACACCACACACACACACACACACACACCACACACACCACACACACACACACACACCACACACACACACCACACACACACACACACACACACACACACACACACACACACACACCACACCACACACACACAACACACACACACACACACCACACACACACACACACACACCACACACACACACACACACACACACCACCACACACACACACACACACACACACCTACACACACACACACACACACACCACCACACACACACACACACACACACACACACACACACACACACACACACCACACACCACACACACACACACACACACACACACACACACACACACCACACACACACCACACACACACACACACACACCACACACACACACACACACCACCACACACACACACACACACACACACACACCTACACACACACACACACACACACCACACACACACACACACACACACACACACACACCTACACACACACACACACACACCACCACACACACCTACACACACACACACACACACCACCACACACACACACACACACACACACCACACACACACACACACACACACACACCACACACACACACACACACACACACCACCACACACACACACACACACACACCACACACACACACACACACACACACACACCTACACACACACACTACACACACACACACACCTACACACACACACACACACACACACACACCACACACACACACACACACACACACACACACACACACACAGAAAAAAGGGTCTTTAAGGCAACCCGTCAAATTAAAAGTTTGGTTATACTCTTTAACAGTAAAATGTATGTCTAATTTCAGCAGTAAACCTCTGTTGTGCAGCACTTTGAATGTACAAAAATGTTTTTTTTTTTTTTTGGAATAAAATATAAATATTTTTTTTAATATTTTCTTCATTTAAAACAAATAATCTACATTTAGCTTGTAAATGTACAATTTCCTTCAGTTTAATTTAAACTTGTAATTAAAATAAATAAAAGTGTGTATATATATACTTTAAAGTTTATAATTAGACAGCCCTGCGGTGAGTAAACAATTGTGCAGTGAAAATTACCCAAAGTACCACCTAGTGTCCAACCGACTCTAATACTGTTATAACCCGTTTACATGTGAACAAGGAATCTACAATATGAAGAAAGACATTATAACATGTACAAGAAAAAACTATATTAAAAAAAATAGACACAACTATGGGAGCAGCCGTCCAGCATCACAATAGTGACAGAAACCTCAAGGTGCAACTGACCGTTCGCAAAAACCCGCCCCCCTCTTGCCATGTTCAACAACCCATGCGCTCTCACGCCACACATCATGTTCTCACGCAGTGAAAAATACATCGCGGAGCAAAGAGGACACTGACAACGTATGAAACAGTTTCATATTTCAAATATTGTAATTTTTAAAGATGTTTAGCGTCTAGTGTGTGTTTAATGTGTGGTGACAGATCGCTGTCGCTCCTCGATCATCTCTTCATACTAGTTCATTTATAGCATCAAATAAACATGAATGAACATCAGAAGGAATGTTGTTTCAAGCGTGGAAAGATGTGAGTACACACAACTTTTCAAGTTCAAGTTCACCAACGTTAATCTACTAGCTCCGCTGACTGCTTTGTTGGACAAAATGGCGGATTTGGGGTTATGATTGGTCAGATCGCCTGTCAATCAAACTGTTTGCAAGGGTCAATTAGGTCCCCATTCCTGTATTTTGCCTGGGGCCCTCAAATCTCTAAATCTGCCCCTGGTGAAAGTATACATAGCCTATAAAATGCCTTTGCGTGTAAAGATGGCCATTTTAAGCATGATTGTTGGATTTAAATGAAATGGGAACACTTTACAATACCATTTGTACCATTAAAGGTTAATGAAAGTGTTGTTCATTGTTAATTTCAACATTTACATTTTAGCATTTTAAAGTTGCCTCTTACGTTAATTGTAATGCACTATAAATTAACATGAATGATCAAGGCATAATTTTTTGCCATTTTTTAAAATTCAAATAAACAAAATGTAAGAAATAGAGTTCAAACAATCTTGCTGATCAAACTGTGTATAGAACAATTTTTAATAATATTTTCTGCTCCTTTCGTAGTTTGCATTTACTTTTGCATTTTACATTTTACTTAAGTACAAAAAATATCACATACTTTAAAGCTTTTACTCAAGTAATATTCTAAACAGTGACTTTAACTTCTACCAAAGTCATTTTCTGGTAAGATATCTGTACTTTTACTCAAGTATGGCTTTCAAGTACTTTATACACCACTGAACATCACTCATCAACTAAATTTACAAGTTACAGCACAACTATTTACTAATTGCTCTCATCTTCTATACTTTAATGATATTTAGTGATTATTTTACAACCTCGAACACCAAAACTTCTTTCCTTGTCTTTTTACAATTGGATTCAACCATATGTGGATTAAGGGATGTTTCACCCCAAAAATAAAAATGTTGTGAAGAAAGAAACTCATTCAGGAACAGCTTGAGGGTGAGTGAAGGATGAGTTTTGTTCATCCCTTTAAGAATATGGTTAATCTGACTACAGATATGAAAGCTCTAGTGCAAGTTCTGCCAGGAAGACTCAAATGTTACGTCACTACTAATTTAGACCTAACCAATTATCATCCAACACTTGTAGTTTGTAAGATCGGTACTAACACATGTCTGAGTTCGCAGATGCTGACGTGACACTTAACCTCCATCCTCCTCACCACCACCAGGATGGTCCCTGTCCATACCTCCCGGGGGTCGGCTACGCCCCTGCCTTCATCTTCAGGCAGGAAATGCAGAGTCCGCAACCCTCAGGATCTAAGCTACGGATGGGGCCTACGCCAAAGAACTTTATCTTACAATGTTTGCTTGCTGATTGTTAATAAATATCATTGCAAGTTAATTTACCTCCAGAGTCTTTCTGGCAGAACCAACAGAAGGTGTCATGTGATTAACTTGCATCTATCCAGCAACTGTGATAGATAGTATTTAGTTGAGCAAAATATAATAACAAAATATTGAAAAGAAATGAAATATTTATTTTAAATACATTTAATTGAAATATTGCCCATCTCTGCCGATGGGATTGTTCAAATCAGTCAATATTATGAGAATCTTCTGTCTGTCAGGATCAACTTCGTCTCAGTGTTTGTTTCTCAGTTCGTCTCCTTTAATTTTGCCAGATTGTGTTTTGTTTTCTCAAGTTCATCAATGATGTTCTGTAACTGATTAATTATTTTTCTTATTTCAACAATGAATTTCCCGGCTTTTGATCTGATCTCACTTTCATCTATTTCTTCATCTATGGGTTTTTCTGCTAGTTTCTCCATGTCATCGAGCGCTCTGAGATCATGTCCAGCACAAGGTTAAACCCACCATAAACTTCTGCTATTAATGTAAGCAAACGCATGTTTCCAGACATCTGCTTATTCAGTTCATCAAGCTCTTCTCTCGATATCTTAATTAAACCACTGGCATGTCGCTCTAGTTTCTGAAAGTCTCTCATTATTTTCCCAGTACACTCACGAATGTCTTTCATCTTTTCAGCCACTGGGTTGATTTTATCCTGAAAAACTTTCAGTTCAGATTCAATGTTTTTTCTTAATCTGCTCATCTGGTCCTTCTTCTCAGAGCTGCATCTGCTGCTTTTAACTCCTGCGGCTGTGAGTGTCACTGCTCCTACTCCTCCGACAGCACCAACAATAGAAGCTCCCAGAGTAAATGGAGCTAAACCTATTCCTGCTATCACAGCAGTTGCTCCGCCGATCCCCAACCGTCCTGCATTTCTAGATCCTTCAGTAGAACCTCTGAAATCTTCTTCAAATGTTTTGATGATCTGATGTAGGTTCTTTATGCACTGCTGGAGTTGAGGAAGATTTCTGTCATAGAGCTGAATAAATTCAGCTCTGAGTCGAACAAAATCAGCTCTGGAGAAAAGACAAATGAAGAGTTTATTTTTACACACTGTAATGCATTGTTTTGTTAACCATATTAAGTTGATATGCAGATGAGTTTATAATGAATCTTCTCGTTGTACTCTTGCTAACACGTACATGCACAAGTTCAAGTTATATTATATAAATATTGCTTTGTAATAAAGTCACATCAACCAAACATTCTGAGTCTTTGACTAAATAAGATCGTTCTCACATTGCAGGAGGAAGATCAATGCTGTTGCTCCGCTGAAGAAGACCGGATGATGCCATCGCTGCTGTGATGAAGAAAACACATTATACATCATTTCTCAACATATAGATCATCCCATAATCCCATGACGTATAATGATGTATTTGTGATTTTTTTCCACATTTACTCAGAAAAAAAGTGCAGAGGCTGTCACTGGAGTGGTACTAAATGTATTTAAAAAGGGACTATTTTTGTATGATTTAAGAATATGTAGTTTAAAGAATAATTTAAACCTTTAGGGGGTAAATATTTGAGACTGCTGAGTTTTGTCAGTCACTGATTTATGGGCTATTTGTAATATAGCCTATATATTTATATATAAAATTATTATGTATATTATATATTTGTTTTTAATGGTTTCTCACAAAATAAACTCTCGTATGTAATCAAGATCAATGTAAATCAGCTTTTATTTGAAAACGTGGTCAGACAGGCATAGGTCAACAACAGCAAACAGCAATAGCAAAGGGCAGACAGGCTCGTGGTAATATCCAGGCGGGAGGTCAGAGGCAGGCAGATAATTATCGAATAAGACAAGGAACAGACAGCATCAGAAACCGGGCAAACAGACAGGGTAATAACACTCACAAATTATGACAAGGGAATCAACAATACTTTGCGGTGAGGAAGAGCGTGAGTGATGTATTTACGGTGGAGTGATGAGACTAATGAGTGAGGATAATGTGATGACAGGGACTTCAGGGGCGACAAACAGTCCAGTGGTGACAGAGAGTCCAAGGGTGACAGACGTTTCAAGGGTGACAGACAGTTCACAGATGACGGAGACTTCAGTGGTGACAGACATGTCAGGAGCGTCAGACAGTTCAGGGGTGATGGATACTTCAGGGTTAACAGATGGTTCAGCTGCGACCTTGATGGTCGTTTCAGGGTAGACGGGAGGTTCGAGGATGACCTCTGTAGTCAAATCAGAACAGGCAGGATTTACATTTACAAAATGCGCTGAAAATACACAAACCACAATGGAAATGTTTCAAGGGGACCCCAAAAAGTGACGGACCCTACTTGACAACAGCAGAAACTAAAAAATATTAAAATATATTATGTAGGCATGAACTCCATGTAATGTGTTTCACTAACAGAAAAGTGTTTTAATATGTGGCATTGTTGTTCACTCATTAAACTTTTTAATAGATGATCATTTAGTGGAGGATTTAAAAATATTCGTTAATCATCTGTTACTAATGTGACGTCATGGTAACGGCGCCTGCGGCGCTCGACGACCTGAAAAACACTTTATTAAAAATAATAAATGTATGAAATAATGTACAGTTGTTTATTTTTATTTGCAGTTTTTATAGTATTTCATGATTGTGAACACATTGTGCACTCAAATATCGTTCACTATATAGGGATCAGTGAATGAGTGAAGGGGGGGGTCCGTCACTTTTTGGGGTCCCCCTTGAAACATTTCCGTTGTGGTTTGTGCTCTTAGCACATTTTTGTATTTGCAGCATGTTTGTGTGTTTGCATGTGTTTTCTTATTTGCAGCGCTTTGAGCTCTCTCGGCCACCGTAGAGAACAGACCACAAATGTACAGATTATGTTTTCCCTTCTCATACCATTACAAAAGGGAAAGAAAATAATCACGAGGAAAAGAATGCAGCTCTTGCCATTGTTATAACATGTCATGTTACAGTTTTTCTCAATTGCTTTGGCACATTTTTCGAAACAGTCTTAACATTCTCTAAACTGTGAGTGCAAACATCACAACTGTTTGCTGGAACTTCAGAACTTTATTGCATATCTGCAAAATGTAGTTACTCACCCAAAACAATTCATTCATGCTTCAAAACCTAGTTATTGTGTCAGTAATTTGGCCAAGGCCACCAAAATATAAAGTATGTTTTTCATCGTGTGAGCCACACTGGTCAAAATATTTAGTTGTTTTTTCACCATGACAGTCATGACAGTCAACCATGGAAATTAAGGAATGTCCTATTGACTCTTCTCAACAAATATCAGATTCAATAGTACATAGAAAAAAGCATATGAACATTTGCATTTATACAGTATATTTATTTTTATATGAATGTATTACAAGTTACAGTTTTTCTCAATCGCTTTGGCTCAATTCTCGAATGAGACTCTTATTTCTCTGAACAATTAGCTTCTTGTTCACATCAGATTGGAATTTCTTACTGATTTAAGCAGATTGCAAATGCTTTGGCACTTGTGTGCAAACAGTAAGTACAAATGTCTGCAGTTTGCACAACAACTAACTGCATATGGGTTGTTAACCAAAACTGATGAGTCGATTCTCACTTAAACTGTCAAACTCTTCACAAGTTCTCAATCATTTTTCATCGTGTAAGCCATCACATTCAAAACGCTTTTTCTCAAAGCACAATCACTACTGTAACATTTTTTCAGCATGGAGGTGGAAAGTATATAATCATAGACCACTTGATCAGATATCTCTGTTGGATGGCATGAATGCTGCATGTGAGGACATAACATGGCATTCAAGGAGATTTTTCCCCGGTGCAATGCAATGGAAAACATCAGATGTGATGTTGATGAAAATGGGTTAGGTTTTCATGAATGTTATTTTATAGTTATTTGGTATTTTTGTGTATTTGTGGTAATGTACAGTAATTGTACAAGCAAGATTGACCTTAACTTGTAATACATTCATACTAAAATAAATGTACTGTATAAATACAAATGTTCATATGCTTTTTTTCTATGTACAATTGAATCTGATATTTGTTGAGAAGAGTCAATAGGACATTCCTTAATTTCCATGGTTGACTGTCATGACTGTCATGGTGAAAAAACAACTAAATATTTTGACCAGTGTGGCTCACACGATGAAAAACATACTTTATATTTTGGTGGCCTTGGCCAAATTACTGACACAATAACTAGGTTTTGAAGCATGAATGAATTGTTTTGGGTGAGTAACTACATTTTGCAGATATGCAATAAAGTTCTGAAGTTCCAGCAAACAGTTGTGATGTTTGCACTCACAGTTTAGAGAATGTTTTCGAAAAATGTGCCAAAGCAATTGAGAAAAACTGTAAGTTCAATCCTGCTTGTCCAATTACCACAAATACACAAAATAACTACAAAATAACATCCATGAAAAAAAAATTTCTCTGTCTACTTCCTGTCGCTCTTGTTAGACAGGCCAAAGATTTTCACCAACATCACATCTGATGTTTTCCATTGCATTGCACTGGGGAAAAAAATCTCCTTGAATGCCATGTTATGTCCTCACATGCAGCATTCATGCCATCCAACAGAGAAATCTGATCTTGTGGTCTATGATTATATACTTTCCACCTCCATGCTGAAAAAATGTTACAGTAGTGATTGTGCTTTGGGCAATCTACATATATATGCTCCCAAACTTGATTGGTTAAGTGGTTGAATGGTTGATTCAAATTGTAATGTACTCAGAGGTCATTTGCCAATTACAAAGAATGTCAATGTAAGATATTTATGGAATATATATGCATGTATACTAAGTTTTCATAATTGAATGGATCGTTTTGATTGTGATGGCTTACACGATGAAAAATGATTGAGAACTTGTGAAGAGTTTGACAGTTTAAGTGAGAATCGACTCATCAGTTTTGGTTAACAACCCATATGCAGTTAGTTGTTGTGCAAACTGCAGACAATTGTACTTACTGTTTGCACACAAGTGCCAAAGCATTTGCAATTTGCTCAAATCAATAAGAAATTCCAATCTGATGTGAACAAGAAGCTAATTGTTCAGAGAAATAAGAGTCTCATTCGAGAATAAAATACAGCATCAGACAATTGTATTTACACTACAATAAATAAGTATATCTGTATCCACTAAAATAGCCTAAACAACCTAAAAGATATGATCACCTGATCAGCAAAACTGCATGAATTTGATTTGAGTCGAATTGTTTAAAACAATTACAATACTATTTGGACAGTGGAAATGAATGAATCAACACTTTTCTAAAACTTAATCTGAGAAGTAAGCTATTGTATAGCAACAGTTTTCTTTTTATGGGTATTTTGATATATTTATTCTAAAAGAACAAGGATATTAGATGATTTTTAGTAATACGTGTGGCACAAATGGCATTTATAGTCCATATGTAATATTTCCCAATGTCATGTGGATGGAAACGTTTATGGAAATGATATTCAATTCAATTCAATTCAAATTTATATGTATAGCGCTTTTTACGATACATATCGTTTCAAAGCAGCTTTACAGAGAATGGATGTCAACATTACAACTTAAAGAATGCAGTTAGCAAATAATATAATTTAGTTAATTAATTTACAATCAGAGTTAGCAGTTTAACCGAAGTTAGAAGCAAAGAGCTCCCGGAAAATAAATTACATTAATTAGGATATAGAATTGGGCAATGTGCATGTTCATATGCAGATGAGGTTATGCATAGTTAAACTAGGCGTTGCAAGCTCCATATATGGTGATTTGGGGGAGGAGATGCACGTACGGACAACCGACTGGGATTTATAAAGTGGTTTTTGCGCAGGTTCTGGTGTACGTATGGTTTTATAAATCGTACACCATTTTCAGATTTATGTCGTATGTTCAGTTTTAGTAAGGTTTGTACGCAAAGTTTTATAAATGAGGCCCCTGATGTTTCGGGACATGTGCAAGTGAAAACATGATTTTTTCAAATAGTTAAGAGAATAGTTAAGTGCTTTGCCTCACGACCATGTGGTCCTTTGCAGGTGTCTGAATGATGTCACATCCTGTCACATGATATTGACAACATGATTTGATCCAAAATGGTCCCTTTATATTTTGTACTCCAAATGACATTAATGAAATTATTTTTTTTCCGGACATTGTTTCTTATAACAAAGCAACAACTTCTACACAATTTTCTCCTGCTGGATGATAAAACACAGATGAGGAATGAGGAACAATAATAGTTGGTACAATCTCAAACACTGCAGGTTTCTTCTGCAGAGTAAATCAAGCTTTGTAAAACTCAGAAAATCATTCAAAAGCCTTAATGCATTGATGACAGTGCCATCTAGTGGAGTTATGTGTTGTTACTCTCAACTTATAAACAGGTTCATTATTCAAAGCTTTCAGCACTGTGTACATGCCATCTGGTGGCGAAAATTATTAATAAGCAATAAGGGAAAAAGTCTGTAATAATCTACTAAAACTCAATTATGTTTTTAATACCACTGTTGATATTAACGTCTCAGGTTATGACTGTAACCCTAGTTCCCTGAGAGAGGGAACGAGACGCTGCGTCACATGACGCTTTGGGAATCCCCTCTGCGTCAGTGCGTCTGAGTCTGAATGTCAACTAGCCATTGGCAGAAGTGAGCGTCACGGGCGGGTGATGTCACGACCAGGAAGGATAAAAGCACTTCCGGAGAGATCGCTCGCTAGCTTCGAATAGCCGAAGCAAAACGATCACAGGAATGCAGGGAGTATGGCAAGGCGACGCAGCGTCGCGTTCCCTCTCTCAGGGAACTAGGGTTATAGTCGTAACCTGAGACGTTCCCTTTCGAGGGAACTTCAACGCTGCGTCATATTTGGGAACGATATGCCAAAACGCCATACTTACAAGTGCCTGTCTGTGTGAAACTGCTGGCACATCAAGACGAGAGCACCGAGGAGCCTGGCGCTGAGACCAGGTCAAGGCTGTAATATTTCACAAACGTGTGCGGCGAGGACCAGCCTGCCGCATCACAGATTTCGCCGAGGGAAACCCCCGAGAGTAAGGCCTTAGAGGCCGCAATACCCCGAGTAGAATGAGCTCTGACAGCCAAAGGAGACTGCTGTCCAGAAGACTCGTAAGCAGCTGAGATAGCCTCAACTATCCACCTGCTTACTGTCTGCTTTGACGCTGGTAGACCCCTGTTGTGTGGTCCAAAGCAGACAAACAGCTGATCTGACTTTCTCCACAGGGCAGCTCTGTGGACGTAGGTGTCCAGTGCACGAACTGGACATAATAAGTTAAGCTTTTCCTGGTCTGGATCCGTAAACGGAGGAGGACAAAAAGCTTGCAGCACTACATGCCACGGTACATGGGTCAGAACCTTAGGAACGTAGCCCTGTTTCGGGTAGAGGAAAGCTTTGACCATGCCAGGTGCAAACTCTAATTACATGGGAGAAACCGAAAGGGCCTGAAGATCTCCTACTCTCTTAAGGGACGAAATAGCTAGAAGGAAGGCAGTTTTGATCGTCAGAAATCTCTCCGAGACAGACTCAAGTGGCTCGAATGGAGCGGAAGATAAACCCTCTAAAACCACAGCTAAATCCCAAGCAGGAACCCTGGAGCGTGCTGCTGGCCTCAGCCTCAAAGTGCCACGAAGGAAACTAATTATTAATGGGTTTTTCCCCAAAGTAAGTACCATCCAAAGGGGCGTGGTATGCTTGAATATCTGCCACGTATACCTTTAGAGTGGAAGGGGTTTTAACCCTGCTGAGAAACGGTCTTGTAAGAACTCTAGCACTGGACCAATTGGGCAGTTAACTGGATCTTGGCATCTCGCGGCGCACCACGAGACGAACAGTTTCCACTTTAGCGCATATAGTTTCCTCGTGGAAGGAGCTCTGGACTGGAGAATAGTCTCAACAACCTCAGCTGAAAGACCCATCCCTAAGAGTTGGGCCCCCTCAGAGGCCAAACCCATAGGCTCCCCATCTCTGGACGGGGGTGAAAGATCGTGGCCCGCGCCTGAGACAGAAGGTCTCTCCTGAGCGGGATCTCCAAGGGAGGTCCGTCGAGGAGAGTCACCAAGTCCGAAAATCAGATTCGGCTCGGCCAGTAAGGCACTATTAGCAGTAGACTTAACCCTTCCCGGCGAACTTTTTCCAGAACTCCTGGGAGCATGACGATTGGGGGAAAAGCATACAGACGCAGCCTCGGCCATGTCTGTGCCATGGCATCCAGTCCGAGAGGAGCTGGATGTGTGAGGGAGAACCAAAGTGGACAGTGCGTCGTATCCTGAGACGCGAACAGATCCACCTCTGCTTGGCCATACATCTCCCAAATAAACTTCACCACCTCGGGGTGAAGTCTCCATTCCCCTGGCCTCAGCCCCTGTCTCGACAGGACATCTTCTCCTAAATTCTGAGCCCCTGGAATAAAGTCCGGCCTCAAGGAGAGCATCTTCCCCAGGGACCACAGGAGGATCTGGTGCGCCAGTTTGCAAAGTGGTCCCGAACGCAGACCCACCTGTCGATTTATATAGGCGACCACTGATGTGTTGTCTGTACGGACAAGCACATGATGGCCCCACAGATCTGGGAGGAAGAACTTCAATGCATTGAAGACAGCCATCAACTCCAGGCAATTTATGTGCCACGAGAGCTGATGACCCCTCCACAGACCTTGAGCTGAACGCCTTCCATTACCCCTCCCCAGCCTGTGCGGGATGTGTCTGTAGTCAGTGCGACTTGTCGCACCCGCGCTCCCAACACAGGACCCTGGGACAAGAACCAATTCTCTTTCCATATCGCCAAGGCGCGGAGAGCTCGCCGCGTGATCTTGGTCGTACGGAATGGGTTCCCTTTCAGGGAGAACCCTCTGGTCCTGAGCCACCACTGAAAAGGTCTCATGAACAGCAGGCCAAAAGGAATCACGTTGGACGCTGCTGCCATCAGCCCCAGCAGTCTCTGGGACTGTTTTATAGTGAGTGACTGGCCTAGCTTTACTTCCTCCATGGCTGAAAGAACTGCAGCAATGCGAGTGGGTGAAAAGGCAGCCAGCATCGATACTGAGTCCCAAATCACGCCCAAAAAAGTGGTCCTCTGTGCTGGAGAAAGCACACTCTTTTTGGCATTCAACCTCAACCCCAATTTCTGTATGTGCGTGAGAACAACATCTCGATGTTGAACCACCAACTGTTCCGACTGTGCTAGTATTAGCCAGTCGTCCAAATAGTTCAAAATGCGTATGCCCTGCAGCCTGAGCGGGGCCAGCGCTGCATCTACGCATTTCGTGAACGTGTGGGGTGAAAGAGCTAGACGTTTGAACTTTTAAAAGTTTATTCTGGAGTGAAAACTGACAACTTTTCTGAATTTATGACTGATTTTAATTTTAATAAAACAAAATTAATTCAGAGGCTTATTGTAAATGACAAATGACTTGCCTGCATTAATGTGACGGGTGATACTGAGATTTGGACTTCAGCACAAAGGTCAGGTCTGGCTCAAAGGCAGTGGTATTGATGCGCAAGATGTCTCGCAGGTGAGAATCCGTTAGCCGTGTCCTCACACGGCTCTTATTTATGTTCATAACCGAGAATGTCTTCTCACACAAATACATCGACCCAAACAAGCTCAGCATTTTCTTAGCAAACGCTCGAATCTCTCGAAACCTGTCCTTATCCAGCTGTCGGTAAAAGTTGGCGAGAGAAAGCTGCTGGTGCCGATTGCGGCTCTCGGCGTCACACTGCAGCTCAATGAGCTCCAGCTGCAAATGGTCTGGAACATCATCTGTGTCCACGAAGAAAGGTGAGGAAAAAAAAGCAATCTCCTTCTCGATAGCTGCAAAATCCCGAAAGCGTTGCCTGAACTCTTCAGCCAGAGATGAAATATCTGATGCATACCTCCTCGTTTGTGCACTGACATTGCTCTGTGGGTATCTAATCATGATTTCTTGCAGCGCTGAAAAGTGTGCAGTATTGGGTTTGGCCTGCGACAGGTGTCTTTCAAACAGTTGCAGCTTGGTTCCAAAGGCTTTGATGTGTGAATATAGTTGGCTTATGACTGCGTCTGGTCCCTGTAGACTGGTGTTGAGGACATTAAGGTGCTTTGTAATATCAACTAGAAAACCCAAATCAGCCAGCCACATAGGTTCACTTAGTTCTTGCATAGGTTGTCCCTTTTCAGCCAAAAACTCACCGATTTGCTGCCTAAGAGAGTAGAAGCGCGACAGTGCAGAACCCCGACTAAGCCATCGAACGTCAGTGTAATAGGCAACATCTCCATATTCCGCATGAATTTTGCTTAGAAACTGTTGAAACTGACGGTGGCATAGCGCTCTGGAGCGGATATAGTTAATGGCCTTCACCACCGGTTTCATAACATGTTCGTATTGGAGATGTTTGGCACACAGAACTTGCTGATGAATGATGCAATGGAGTTTTACAGCTTTACCCCCTTCTTCACTTACTTTGTTACTTATTAGTGTTGCTAATCCACTTCGTTCGCCAGTCATGGATGGTGCGGCATCGGTAATAATCCCAGAAATTTTATTCCACGAGAGTTTCATGTCATCAACAGCAGCGCAAACAGAAGAGAATAAGTCTGTTCCTCTCGTTTGGTTTTTCAGGCTCTGGAGGTCAAGAAGTTCTTCAATAACGTTCATTTCATTGTCCACTCCCCTCAAAAAAATAAGTAACTGAGCAGTGTCAGAGGCGTCTGTGCTTTCGTCGCAAGCCAGCGAAAAAAAGTCAAACACTTTTCCTCTGACTCCCAATTGTCTTTTGATATCTGATGACACTTCTTCAATTCTGCGTGCCACAGTGTTACGTGCCAAGCAGACTTTGGCAAACTCTCGCTGCTTCTCCGGAAAGATATTCTTCACCATAGTCATCACGCAGTCTTTGATAAATTCACCCTCAGTGAATGGTTTGCAATGCTTTGCGATTAGCGCTGCTACCTCGTAACTAGCCTTTGTGGCGTTCTCATTTGACTCTCGGGCTATTGCAAAATACTGCTGCTGTGAGATTAAACTAGCTTCAAGTTGCTTCAATTTCTCGCTGCGTTCCTTCCCTGTAATCTTGTCGTACATGTCAGCGTGTCTCGTTTGGTAATGTCGCTTGACATTGAACTCTTTAAAAACAGCCACTGTCTCTTTGCAAATGAGGCAGACACAGTTGTTGCGTATTTCAGTGAAGAAATAGTCCAACTTCCATCCATCCTTGAAGCGTCGACCCTCGCAGTCAACTTTCCTTTTTTTGTTGATTGTCACCATTTTAGAAAATTGGCGGCAAAGGGTCACACGGGGTGATGTCGTTTAAAGTGCTGCCCTCTAGTGGGTAAATGAGGAATAGCAGTACTGTTGGCCAATTTATAAAGTACAAGTGCGGGCCAGACGTTATTGATTTTATGACAGAGGCCGCGGGCCGGATGAAATTTGGCCACGGGCCGCATTTAGCCCGCGGGCCGGACTTTGGACATGTCTGCTCTAGATCCTTCGGTAGAACCTCTGAAATCTTCTTCAAATGTTTTGATGATCTGATGTAGTTTCTCTAGGCACTGCTGGAGTTGAGGATGATTTCTGTCATAGAGTCGAATGAATTCAGCTCTGAGTCGAACAAAATCAGCTCTGGAGAAAAGACAAATGAAGAGTTTATTTTTACACACTGTAATGCATTGTTTTGTTAACCATATTAAGTTGATATGCAGATGAGTTTATAATGAATCTTCTCGTTGTACTCTTGCTAACACGTACATGCACAAGTTCAAGTTATATTATATAAATATTGCTTTGTAATAAAGTCACATCAACCAAACATTCTGAGTCTTTGACTAAATAAGATCGTTCTCACATTGCAGGAGGAAGATCAATGCTGTTGCTCCGCTGAAGAAGACCGGATGATGCCATCGCTGCTGTGATGAAGAAAACACATTATACATCATTTCTCAACATATAGATCCCATAATCCCATGACGTATAATGATGTATTTGTGATTTTTTTTCCACATTTACTCAGAAAAAAAGTGCAGAGGCTGTCACTGGAGTGGCACTAAATGTATTTAATAAGGGACTATATTTGTATGATTTAAGAATAAGTAGTTTAAGGAATAATTTAAACCTTTAGGGGTAAATATTTGAGACTGCTGAGTTTTGTCAGTCACTGATTTATGGGCTATTTGTAATGTAACCTATATATTTATATATAAAATATATTATATATAGGCTATATTTGTTTTTAATGGTTTCTCACAAAATAAACTCTAGTATGTAATCAAGAACACAAACATTTCAGCTCAGTTAAGGATTAATAATAAGTCACCGTCATATTTTTAGGCCTGTCTCACAAATTGTGTGTATTAGGCACATACTGTACGTTTGTTCTCTTGGTCCTCTTTCACTAGGCTCGTTTGAGATGAGCAAAATCTGCGCAGAACCGATCACCGTAGATCAGTGGTTCCCAACCTTTTTTTTTCTGAGACCCCCTTTTTCCCAAGAAAATGTTTTAGGGCCCCCCCTTCTTGTAAGCTTGCAGCAAGGATGACAAACATTTTTGTTTTCAAACAAACTGTATGTTTATTACTATAACAAGATATGTTCATGCACAAATAATATTGAAAATACAATAACAAAAACATCAGTACGCCGTTTGTAATTTAAAAACGTAAGCCTAGGAGTAGCCTATAAATTGGCACCTATTTGAAATGCAATAACAAAAATAACAGAATTCGCACTAAGAAAAAAAATTATGAATACAATACTTGCATGTTATTTGTGAGACTTTATCAATCAGTGTGAGCATTGCTCCTGGCAGTGTGTAATAATTTGGTCAATGCGTGGAGGGATCTTTGACAGTGCAACACGCATATCATCCTCAAGGGTCAGTCTGGCCCTGTATTTGGTTTTAAGGGCAGTCATGGTTGAAAACCCAGCTTCACAAAGGTAGGTGGTGCTGAAGGGAATCAGCACCTTCATTGCAGCTGTGTGACAGACTGGGTGTTCTTCTGCAGTTTCAGACCAGAATGATTCCAATGGGACCTCACTGAAACGGGCTCTCAGGCTGGCATCAGAGGATATTTCTATAAGCTCTTCCAGAAGTCTTGATGGCAGAGTAGCTGGAAGTTTTGCTTCAATGTTCTCAGCGAAGGGGTTTCTGATCCACAGAAAATCAGCTGCCTGCTCCTCAGTTAGAGCTGGAAAATAACTATCAAATCTCTCCAGGACCTTTGATAGATGCACTGTTATTTGACGTTGAATGATTTTAAAATTCAAGTGTCTGTCTGCAATAAATGCATGGATGTGCTCGAACATGTCACTGATTCCGGAGGAGACACGGGTTTTCCACATGTGTAGTTTTCTTTTGAAAGCTTCTACTCGTTCATGCTGCACCACAGTGTTTATGTTTGCACCTTGCATTGCTTTGTTAAGCTTATTCATTTCACTGAATATGTCTGAAAGGTAGCAGAGTTGAGCGAGCCATTTGTCATTGTCCAAAAACTCTGCAAGGTCTGGTCTCTTGTCCGCGAGAAAGTCGCGCAACTCCTCCCTCAGACTGAACAGACGCGTCAGCACCCGCCCTCTGGACAGCCACCTCACGTCAGTGTGCATCAGCAGGGTATGATAATCAGCGCCTACTTCTTCGCAGAGAGCATTAAATAACCGGGGGTTGGTGGCTCTGGCTTTCACAAAGTTCACGATTTTGATGGCCACATCTAAAACTCCATGAAGACTGGGCTCCATTTCTTTTGTAGCAAGCGCCTCTCTGTGCAGAAAGCAGTGTGTTGAAATGGCACGGGGAGCAACAGCTCTGATACGCTGAACTACCCCGGACTGCCTGCCAGTCATCGCTGCAGCTCCATCTGTACAGATCCCAATACAGTTGCTCCAGTTTATCTCATTTGATCTCATGAAATTATCCAAAGTTTCAAAAATATCGTTTGCCGTGGTCGTGGTACGCAGCTCTTTACAAAACAAAAAATCTTCTTTTATCTCTATTTCCCATTCATAACGAACGTATGCGAGGAGTTGTGCCATTTTTGACACGTCGGTAGACTCGTCTATTTGAAGAGCGAAGTCATTACCACGAAGTCGTGCAGAAAGCTGACCCCTCACGTCTTCTGACATTGTTGCGATGCGACGCTTGACCGTATTATTTGATAATGGTATCTTAGCCAATTGTTTTGACTTATCCTCACCAAATAATTCCTTGACAATCTCTGTTGCGCATGGCAAAATCAAAGTTTCTGCAATTGTATGTCCTTTCTTTGCTTTGGCGATTTTTTCAGCAACTGTATACAATATTTTTAATAGTTTCTTGTCAGTAGCTGTGACTTCCCTCATCTCATTTTGGGACAGTGTCAATTCTTTTGCTTTGCGCTCAAAAAATGCCCTGGGCTTCTCACGGTGTTGGGGATGAGTTGTCTGCAAATGTCTTATTAGTTTGCACGGCCTCATGCATTCGTTAGCAAGGACTTTGGCACAGATAACGCACTGTGGCTGGGGCAGCTAGGGACTCTTTGCTACGAGAAAATGAAATGAAACCATATTTCAGGTAACTATCTTGGTATTTCCTGCATTTCGTATTTCCAGTACTGCTTGCACGGCGACCAGAATTGGTGGGATCTTCCTCACCTGGGTTTAGTATGCCTGGTTCATTACTATCGGCAGCTGTAGGCGAATCAGTGGGACTCGGTCGTTTTTGTTTAGGACGAATTACAAATTTATCCATTTTTGGTCAGCCAGGGCATCATGGATAAAATTGGCTAATGTAATATGATCGTTGTCTCCTTAATGCTCACTGCTCAACACTTTTCAAAATATGACGCGACCCCCCACAGAGCTCGCTGAGGCCCCTTGTGGGCCGGGACCCCCCTGTTGGGAACCAATGCCGTAGATCACTGTGAGATGCCGGTTAGAAATCTGTCTGATTCTGCAGTCAGGCGCAGTTGCTCTCCACCGACTGCGCTGATGAAAAACAACCAAAATATTAGATATAAAAATAAATCTCTTTTTTGTAATAATTTGTTTGAGCCAACTTTTAAACTGTAATGATGAGGAGTCAGCGAGTGAAATCCAAATGCAGCTTTTATTTGAAAACGTGGTCAGACAGGCATAGGTCAACAACAGCAAACAGCAATAGCAAAGGGCAGACAGGCTCGTGGTAATATCCAGGCGGGAGGTCAGAGGCAGGCAGATAATTATCGAATAAGACAAGGAACAGACAGCATCAGAAACCGGGCAAACAGACAGGGTAATAACGCTTGCGGTGAGGAAGAGGGTGAGTGATGTATTTACAGTGGAGTGATGAGACTAATGAGTGAGGATAATGTGAAACAGCTGGCAGATGATCGGTGACTGAGTGAGGGATTATGGGAAGTGTAGTGCAGTGTAAGGAGACTATAGTGTGAGCGGGTGACCTCTAGTGGTGAGTGGGTGTAAAGTGATGGACCGAATTAATAACAGAGCCCCCCCCCAGGGCGGAACAGGTTGTGCAGGCGGCCAGGGCGGAACGGGCTGTGCAGATGACCAGGGCGGAACAGGTTGTGCAGGCGGCCAGGGCGGAACGGGCTGTGCAGATGACCAGGGCGGAACGGGTTGTGCAGGCGGCCAGGGCGGAACGGGCTGTGCAGATGACCAGGGCGGAACAGGTTGTGCAGGCGGCCAGGGCGGAACGGGTTGTGCAGATGACCAGGGCGGAACTGGTTGTGCAGATGACCAGGGCGGAGCGGGTTGTGCAGATGACCAGGGCGGAACGGGTTGTGCAGATGACCAGGGCGGAACGGGCTTTGCAGATGACCAGGGCGGAGCGGGTTGTGCAGATGACCAGGGCGGAACGGGCTGTGCAGATGACCAGGGCGGAACGGGTTGTGCAGATGACCAGGGCGGAATGAGTTGTGCAGATGACCAGGGCAGAATGGGCTGTGCAGATGACCAGGGCGGAACGGGTTGTGCAGATGACCAGGGCGGAACGGGCTGTGCAGGTGGCCAAGGTGGAACGGGCTGTGAAACAAGGAGAAATGCACAATTACTGGAGACCGCTAAGACCACAGTGTATTCAGGTGGATCGAGGCTGACAGACAGAGTGGAGCTGACAGACAGAGCGGAGGAAATAGACGGAGCAGGGGAGATAGACAGGAGGGGGCAGACAGAGAGTTCAAGGTAGACAGAGTTCTGGAATGACAGAGCGGGGCTGATGGACAGAGCTGGACAGACCAAGGATTCTGGGATAACAGAGGGGTTTGGAGTGATAGAGAGTAGTACCAGAACAGAGAGTTGTGGGATGACAGGGACTTCAGGGGCGACAAACAGTCCAGTGGTGACAGAGAGTTCAAGGGTGAAAGACGTTTCAAGGGTGACAGACAGTTCACAGATGACGGAGACTCCAGTGGTGACAGACATGTCAGGAGCGTCAGACAGTTCAGGGGTGATGGATACTTCAGGGTTAACAGATGGTTCAGCTGCGACCTTGGTGGACGTCTCACTGTCCACTCTGGTTTTCCCTCCCAGCCATCTCTCTTGGCAGTCCGGGGCCACTCAACCAGGAGTATGGCTCCTCTAAGGCTCTGCTCTCCAGAGTATCCTTACATGATATTTTTCATGCGGCGGGCTGATCCTCACCGCACACGTTCATCAGGTTCTATGACCTTGACCTGGGTTCTACTGGGACTCGGGTACTGGCCTCGTAGGTCTGGGACTATTCTCTCACACTGACACAGACATTTGTCATTATGGTGGCGTAGGCATTGTCATTCCCATTGCATCAAACTCTCAACGCAGCGCGAGCTTCCCTTGAAAGGCAATGTCTCTCTCGACTGTAACCTTAGTTCCCTGAAGAGGGAATGAGATGCTGCGTCATTCTGCCATAATTCCGGCATGCCTTTCAGCAACTGCTTCAGACTTTTGAAGCTAATGTGGTTCTGTTGGAGCGTGCCTCTTATTTCCTGGTCGCGACGTCAGTGTCTCTGATGTCCCGTCACACCATTGGACCGATTTCACACGTTCTTCATGGCGCACTCATGCGAAGCGTTCCCATTGCATCAAACTCTCGACCCAACACGGGCTTCCCGTGAAGGGGAACTAACATTAGCAAACATGAACTAACAATAAACTAACTCTTCAGGGAACTAAGGTTACAGTCGTAACCGAGACGTTAACCAATGTTAACAAATGGAACTTTATTGTAAGGTGTTTCTAAATTTTTAAACATCCACAAGTTTTGCTTAATTGCAAGAAATATGTTTGCAGTGCATTTCCTAGAAATGAGCACATTTTCACTCCTCCCTCTTTTACACCCAATAAATATCAGTCAAATGAGCATCTTAGACACTTTCTGAACTGCAGCTCAGACTCAACAAGACTCTTTCATTTCCACGAGCTCAAGAACGACACGCAGGTAAATAAAAATACTGTACAAATATAAATAATATAGTTCAGATACTGAAGATCACCTTTATAATGCATCTACTCTCTTAAATCATCTCATTTTAGACTGTTGAGGCCACTTCAAGATATTAATCTTGATGTGAAATTTGTTGGTCTAACTTAATTCAATTATGACACTTATTTCCACACAGTTGACCTGATTCATTTGAACTTAAGCTAGGTTAAATGTACTGATGAATAAAATTCATCCTAATTTAATGAGCTCGCACCAATTTCATTTGACGTATTCGGTGAATGTTTCCTGAACATAATTCACTTTTGTTGATCCCTGTGCCCTTGTGCAGACTTGTGTGAGTTTTCTGTGCTTTTTATAAAATGGAAAGACCTGTTAGAGTTAAACTGTGTAATGTTTAGTTATTTTGAACATTTGTAACGTCAAATGTAACTGAACATCAAACAGGTATTTCCCTTTACTAAAGAACACATTAAACGACACTTAATTTCAGCATTCATTCTCCCCTATGCAAAGCATGCTGGGAACTAGAAATTCACTGCCCCGTTTCAATCAATGCAACTTAAATGTTTCATGTAGTCCCAACACAAATAGTTTAGGTTACCTTTTAACAAATTTCATTTAACATAATACAATTGAGTGCAAATGACAATTAGGTAAAAATAAATAAATAAATAAAAATAAAGATTTGTGCTGGTTCGCCTTATTTTATTTAAATAAACTGGGCAAACGGCTAGAATCATTGTTTGTGCATATACTGTAAACATGTATGGAAAGATGTTTCAGACAATAATCTGCAGTAACAAAAGGTTTGTTTTTTTAAATTATTGCACAGAATTTTTTAAACAGTCAAGCCCTGGCAATGTGTAAGAACAATTAACTATTAAACTAATTACTGTTTTAGCTTTTGAACCAAATGGACAAAATCCTCCACTATTTCAAATTTTGTTGAAAATGTACCATGTTTAAATATGTTTGTCAAAATCATCATCAAGATTGTTATGATGAGTCAACGGAGTGAGATCCAAATGCAGCTTTTATTCAAACAGGCAATGGTCATGGTCATGCCAATACACGGCAAGCAGGAATAGCAGAGGATTATCAAAATCGTAGTCAGAAACAGGCGAGAGACAAGGTCAAGCAGCAAACAAACAAAGTCCAAGGAACAGGCAAGGGTAAAACAAGGAAATACAGGGAATCAAAACACAGGAAATAACACTCAGTAATGATCACAACAGCAAACCTAGACTTCACCCCTAAGTATATGTGCAGGGTGTTTAAATAGAGTGATGTGATTCATGGCAGGTGTGGATGCAATTAGTCCAGGTATGAAGGCTTATGAGAAATGTAGTGTGTAAGTGAGTGAGTGTCTGCGGTTGAGTGCCCTCTAGTGGCTGTTTGAGGGCACTCCAGCGGATAACCCTGACATAGATAAAGATAAAAATATCTGTTTATCACACCGCATTGAGCTTACAGGAGGAAAGGAACCGCACTGGGCAGCAGGCAGTATCTGCTCAATATATTCAAGCTGTTTATTACGGTGGCCGAGAGAGCTCAAAGCACTTCAAATAAAAAAACACATGCAAATTAAAAAAAGCGCATGCGAATTAAAATAAGCACATGCAAATAAAAAAAAAACGTGATCATCAGTTTGACAACACATGTGCTGCAAATCCTCACAACACATGCAAACTCAAAAATGCGCTACATTTACGAAAAGCGCTGCAAAGAGCACAAACCACAACGGAAATGTTTCAAGGGGGACCCCAAAAAGTGACGGACCCTACTTGACAACAGCACAAACTAAAAAATATTAAAATATATTATGTAGGCATGAACTCAATGTGATGTGTTTCACTAACAGAAATATGTGGCATTGTTGTTCACTCATTAAACCTTAAGAGATGATAATTTAGTGGATGATTTAAAAATATTCGTTAATCATCTGTTACTAATGTGACGTAACCATAACGGCCGCCTGAGCATGACCACGTCATCTGTGAGCTTCTAGCAAACGGAAAAATAATAAATACATGAAATAATGTACAGTTGTTTATTTTTGTTTGCAGTGTTTATAGTATTTCATGATTGTGAACACATTGTGCACTCAAATATCGTTCACTATATAGGGATCAGTGAATGAGTGACGGGGAGTTGAACTGGTTTTGGACGCACGTTCTAGCAGGGTCCGTCACTTTTTGGGGTCCCCCTTGAAACATTTCCGTTGTGGTTTGTGCTCTTTGCAGCGCTTTTCGTAAATGTAGCGCTTTTTTGAGTTTGCATGTGTTGTGAGGATTTGCAGCACATGTGTTGTCAAACTGATGATCACATTTTTTTTTATTTGCATGTGCTTATTTTAATTCGCATGCGCTTTTTTTAATTTGCATGTGTTTTTTTAAATTCGCATGTGCTTTTTTTTAATTTGCATGTGTTTTATTATTTGAAGCGTTTTGAGCTCTCTCGGCCACCGTAGTTTATCCTTTTCCTACCCTGAACCTAAAAATGAAGCCAAATTCTTTTTGTATTAAAAAAAATAAAAATAAAACAAACAACAATAATAATAATAATAAAATATTAAACAAAATAAGGAATATTAATGTGGCAATATTTCACTACAAAATAAGAGTATTTAAGAAAATATTGTAATTATTATTGTTATTATTATTAATTTAGTCAAATAGAAAGATTCAGAAAATCCTGCAGCCGTATTATCTTGTGCTCATTATCTTGTGCTCATTATCTTGTTATCTCATCATCAGGATCTTCCATTTCAAGTGTCTGTCGCTCTCTTGTTTTCAGGATGAGATCGGTGGTTCTCTTCTCACTCCTCGGCACTCTGATGTTCACTGATGGATGGGATGATGTCCTATTCAACAATAATCGACGCGAGGAATTTCCCTGCGAGACACAGAATCCCAACGGCTATGCTCGGTTTAGACGCAAACATATTCCCTCATATAATTTCGACAAAACCAGTCGACGTGCATGGGCATGTTACCTAAACTGTGAGGGACTTTGTGGCAGAACTTCCATCCAGTCCTTCCTCGATAAAGACGAGGGTAGAATTAAAAGCATCTGCGGCCATGGAGGTGTCAGATTCAGAGACTTGACTAACTTGTGCATTAGCAGGGAAAAGTTGACAGTGTACATTGTTCAAAGCAAGAAAGAGAATAATCGGTGTGTAATTGATTCTGTACTAGAGGAAAAGAGATATGTGGTTGTAGGTTGTGATGTCGATGGCAATCAGTGTTTGCCTGTTCACTATCAGGAACAAACTACCATACTACCCCCAAATAGTCGTCCCTGTCGTCGCCGCCCTACAGTATAATCTGAAGAATGGATGAAAAGTGAAAATTTAGCAGCAAGTAACTTCTGCTTAATCTCTAGAGACGTGTTCATTAGCTTCACTTCTACAGCTGCTGTCAGTCCTTCATGTCAGGGATTGTCATTTATTTTTGTGAATGCTTCCTTTAATCTGTCTATTAGTGAATCTGTGAATGTGATGAAAAATTATCAGTGATTTTGTGTTTCATGTTTCAAAAATGGTTCCCTGGAGAATTTGTTTGCTTGATTGGAGAAATTATTGCTGTTTTCTGTTCAATTATAGCAATAACTACTTTTCCATGTGTAATTTTGAGAACGAAAGATTTTTTCAAGCTCTTTTATATTCATTAAAGTACAGCTGTGTAAATGCAGGTAGTGTTATGGTTTTGCAAAACCAAAGATGTGTTATTCATGTTAAAAATAAAACTTTTTGACCATCTTTTACTGTCTGTCAGTGTGAATGTGAGTGACCATTACTACATGATGGAAGGTCAGTATAGCCGGTCTGTGTGAGGCGTCTCCACACTGATCCTGCACAAACAAACAGGTGAATTTTTTTTAAATAAAATAATGCTTAAGGAATAATACTCACCCTTTAGGAGTAAATAAGACACAATCTGTACCTTTTAAAATGGTCACAGCTATTGTACCTTTTCTTTTGACTAATCCAATCTGTTCAAGGAAGTTTAACTTTTATTCATTTCAAAACTAAACCGTAATTCAGGCAAATCATTGCAGTAAACCAATCACATAAATATATCATAATTATGTGATATATAATATATAAATAAATAAATATATACAGTCGTGGCCAAACGTTTTGAGAATTCCATAAATATTAGTTTTCACAAAGTTTGCTGCTAAACTGCTTTTAGATCTTTGTTTCAGTTGTTTCTGTGATGTACTGAAATATAATTACAAGCACTTCATACGTTTCAAAGGCTTTTATCGACAATTACATGACATTTATGCAAAGAGTCAGTATTTGCAGTGTTGGCCGTTCTTTTTCAGGACCTCTGCAATTCGACTGGGCATGATCTCAATCAACTTCTGGGCCAAATCCTGACTGATAGCAACCCATTCTTTCATAATCACTTCTTGGAGTTTGTCAGAATTAGTGGGTTTTTGTTTGTCCACCTGCCTCTTGAGGATTGACCACAAGTTCTCAATGGGATTAAGATCTGGGGAGTTTCCAGGCCATGGACCCAAAATTTCAACGTTCTGGTCCCCGAGCCACTTAGTGATCACTTTTGCCTTATGGCACGGTGCTCCATCGTGCTGGAAAATGCATTGTTCTTCATCAAACTGTTGTTGGATTGTTGGAAGAAGTTGCTGTTGGAGGGTGTTTTGGTACCATGCTTTATTCATGGCTGTGATTTTGGGCAGAATTGAGAGTGAGCCCACTCCCTTGGATGAGAAGCAACCCCACACATGAATGGTCTCAGGATGCTTTACTGTTGGCATGACACAGGACTGATGGTAGCGCTCACCTTTTCATCTCCTGACAAGCCTTTTTCCAGATGCCCCAAACCATCGGAAAGGGTCTTCATCGGAGAATATGACTTTGCCCCAGTCCTCAGCAGTCCATTCACGATACTTTCTGCAGAAGATCAATCTGTCTCTGATGTTTTTTTTGGAGAGAAGTGGCTTCTTTGCTGCTCTTCTTGACACCAGGCCATCTTCCAAAAGTCTTCTCCTCACTGTGCGTGCAGATGCGCTCACACCTGCTGCTGCCATTCCTGAGCAAGCTCTGCACTGGTGGCACTCCGATCCCGCTGCTGAATCCTCTTTAGGAGACCATCCTGGCACTTGCTGGACTTTCTTGGACGCCCTGAAGCCTTCTTTACAAGAATTGAACCGCTTTCCTTGAAGTTGCTGATGATCCTATAAATTATTGATTTAGGTGCAATCTTAGTAGCCACAATATCCTTGCCTGTGAATCCATTTTTATGCGAAGCAATGACAGCTGCACGCGTTTCTTTGCAGGTCACCATGGTTAACAATGGAAGAACAATGATTTCAAGCATCACCCTCCTTTTAACATGTCAAGTCTGCCATTCTAACCCAATCAGCCTGACATAATGATCTCCAGCCTTGTGCTCGTCAACATTCTCACCTGAGTTAACAAGACGATTACTGAAATGATCTCAGCAGGTCCTTTAATGACAGCAATGAAATGCAGTGGAAAGCTATTTTGGGAATAAGTTAATTTTCATGGCACAGAAGGACTATGCAATTCATCTGATCACTCTTCATAACATTCTGGAGTATATGCAAATTGCAATTATAAAAACTTAAGCAGCAACTTTTCCAATTTCCAATTTTTTGTGTAATTCTCAAAACCTTTGGCCATGACTGTATATATATATATATATATATAATATATATATATATATATATATATATATATATATATATATAGTGATCTACACTCTCATTTTCGCTTTCATGGAAGATTGCTATTGGATCACAGACTTCTCAATCTCCATTGCTAGCATGACATCATCGCTCCGCTGCAGCCAATCAGATTGACTGAAAATGAAGCCGCTTTAAGTTTATAAACTGTAATGCCTCTTAAGGTAATAGTGTACACAGTAAAAAATAAATCTGTAAAATATCAGAAAAAAAGGTACTGGCAGCTCATTACAAACATCTGTAACGAGTCAATAACTGCAATAACAGATTATTACATGGACGAAGCACCAAAAACAACTAGTCTGGGCTTTTGTTTTTTTATTCGCCTATATGTAAAGTAGGCCTATTACATTTCTATTCCAAACAATTGTTGAGCACTATAGGCTATATGTTTTAATATACCCAATAATGTTCATTCACGTTGTATTTTCTTGGAATATCTTGATGCATCTGAATCGAGTAGAGATTTAGAATCTGCATGCTGATGAAAGTGGACAGATGTATAATGAACTGGGCCATAGTCATCTGCTTCCTCCCTGTTATTTTATTTCCCTGGCTTACAATCCTCTCAATGCAATCCCTATTTTTCACATTTAGAGAAGTAAAGCAGCACAGCAGTGAAAAAGTCGCCTCAATATATGATCTGTAAAACATATACATCAATGTTTTATCCACATTAAAAGACCTAATTTTTGCAAGCTATATAATCTTTGCTGCACCTGCTTGCACAAAATCCTAGAGCTAAAATCAATAGTCATCTCCTCCGTTTCAAGAACATTAGGTTTTAAAAAAAGTCTTCTGACACCAGACAATAAAGTCATCAACCTCAGGACCATCCATGTGTGATGCTGACGCCAAACAATGAGTCTGGAACCTGGAAGTGTTGCAATGTAAATAGTGTAGGAGAATGACACGAATCGCTCCATAACATTGAGGTTGAACCTCTGCAGTCACACCGACTATTTTAATGCTGATTTTACTACTTTTCTGGACCTTGAATGTGGTAATTGCATTGCTTTCAATGGAGGATAAAAATTTTTTTTTTTATAAATTTAGACCTTTTTAATGACACATTTGTATAGTAAAAATGGAATTTCTTGTAGTTAATAGACTCTCATTGGCCTGATTAACCAAACTCTATAAAACAAATAAAACAAGCCCTACAGTTTAAGAAAATAGCACATATTATACAGACCCTTCATATTTAATAGTATTAGATGATTTGTTAATTGAATTTTATATATTGCCTTTTCAATAGGCCTTTATCACACTTCCACATCGAAAAGTGGAATATTAAAAAAGTTTAAGTAAATTTAAGTTTTATGTAATTGAATTACCTTCAAATTTTCCATCCATTTTCCATATTTTAGTCATATGTAAATTTAATAGGTACGATTTATGTAATAGTACGCAGAAAAATGGCCAGGTTAAATTAACTCAGTAGTGTGCACACACATGAACTGAGTTAAAGTACCATTGAAGCAGTGCTGGAGTTAATGAGATCATTAAGTGATGATTGATTATTAGTGATGAACACCTGCTGTTAACAAGCAGAATCACTGAAGGAAAGAGAAACACAAGAACTACAACTGACTTCAGTCACAGTCTTAGTATCTGTAGAGATTTTGTATCAAATCGGTGTTTCTTCTAGACTTTAGGAGCCTTTTTTGAAACCGAGTTCCAGAGTGGATAAATCTGAAAACAACACCCTTGTGTTTTCATGTGTACAGCCAATCCGTATATTTTGTGAAACAATGTAATCACCCCACATCTTGACACCACTACGTCACGTAACAACTACAGCAATAGCGGACTACATGTGTTCATGCTGCAGAAGCTGCTGAGCCTATTAGCTTTACTAAAGTTTGTGTACATCACCAAGTCTTCTTCTGTTTTTAGTGTATCTCTGTGGCAGAATTACAGCGCCACATACTGGTCTGGCATGTATACTACATCATTTTCAGTCAGTTTCAGTTGTCTCATGTGTACACAGATATTCGTTGAGACGAGGGGGAAAAAGATTGGATAGGGAAAGCTCTGGTTTCGTGTGGATGTGGCCTTGGATGAAATTAACTGAAGATAAAAGACATTTAATCTCTTAAATTCTGATTAAACAACTCTACAAAACTTTACCTGCTTCACTCATGACTAACTAGACTGACTTTATTTCTGCCATACGTCGACATATCTTCTTATGAGAAATAGCAGAGGTTTAGATGTTGATCATTTATTTGAAGCGATCATCTTTGAGGTCAGTGTTGGCTTTAATTGGGCTCTTGAGTTTATTCCATCAGTTATTCTCTGATTGCTGTAACCTTTTAAGGAACACATTTGTAGTAGCACAAATATCAAGAGAATGAAATCTTAGGTGCTGATGGTTTAGTAACCTGATTTATTGAACTCATTCAGAGTTTAATCTTTAATTAATTGGGTATGTTATTAGCTTTGTGCCATTTTTATAGTGTTACGGAATTATACAATTCTGTGTGTGTATGTATGTATATGTCTTTTTTTTCATTCCTTTTGTACAAAGTAGGATCCCGTAGGATGGCTCCACCTCCTCCCAATCAACTCAATTGCGTGCAGAGTTTAAAAACGTCTGGATTACTTCCTGAGACGAGGTTGCTGCGATTCCGGGCCGGTCGCACTCCTCCTGCCTCCTCTCTAGCCGCCAGACCGTCATTGTTTTGTTAATCGTCATTAATTTGTTATTTCATGATTGTACGGTGTTTTTGTAGGGTTGACCTGCCCTTTACTTTTGAGATTTCGTTCGCTTTGTTTTTGTCAGCATAGTTAGGGAAGTTTTGTTGTATTTTGGTTTTTGAAGTAGGGAAGTTAATTTGATCTTTCTTTTGTTTATCTGTTTTGTTTGTTATTTTGGGCCTTGGGTCTTCCCGACGATTTCACACACCTGGTTTATGTTATTACAAATCTACAATCAATAATTGTTTAATTTTTATACTTATACTTTTTTGTTCATCTTAATAAAACTTTAATCGTTTTTTTTGGTCTTGGTTTCTGTGGGTTTTTTCTGGTCTGACGACTGGGCGAGGGGGAGGCATTTCTTTTCTTTTTTTACATTTATTATGATTTACCCCTAGACGGATCGTAATAAAATGGGGGCTCGTCCGTCCGTTTTTTTTCTCTCTCTCTCTTTTTCTCTTTGCTCGTTAGGTCGTTTTGTTCGCTCGTCTGAATTTCTGTCGTCTTCGGAAAGAAAATGATATCTTACTGGTGAGTACACTATTTGCTAAAAGCATATATGGTAATGTCTGATTGGCAGTTTTTATATTTGTAATTTGGTGAATATTAGTCGTACAATGGAGTTTAGCATTGAAGCCTTTAGAATTTCACCTACTGTGCAAGCATTGGAGAGGTGTCGTAAATCTGATTTGCTTTTGGTAGCCGGTTTTTATGATATATCTGTTCCAAAGGCTGGGACGAAACAGGAAATTAGAGATACATTGTGTGACAAGTTAGTGAATATGGGAATTCTGGAAGGTGTGGAATCCAGTCCAGAATTTCCATGTGCTGAAGCAGGTGTGCAGGACGCGGAAGTTCGTTTCGGAGAATCTGTTGAGGGAAGCGCTATTCCTAATTCTCTTGTAGGTTCAAATACTGAGGACTTTAGATTAGCAGTTAGACTTAAAGAACTTGATTTAGAGGTTAAACGGCAAGAGCATAGTACACAGCTGTTAAAGATGAAGCAGTACGAACTGGAAAGACAGGGCGCACGACGTTTGTCGGTGAGTAATGTTACTTGTAAAGTTCCGACATCACCAATGACTGCTACTGCTAGTGTTAATTCTTTTCCGTCACCTACAGCTAACTCTAACGATTTCGACATTAGTAAACAAATTCGATTGGTTCCCACGTTTAGAGAAACTGAGGTCGACTCATATTTTAGCGCATTTGAACGCATAGCAGCCGCTTTGCATTGGCCTAGAGAAATTTGGTCGCTTTTGCTTCAGTGCAAGTTAGTCGGAAAGGCTCAAGAAGTTTGTGCTGCGTTATCACTTGAAGAAAGTCTTAATTATGATTGTTTAAAAGCCTCTGTGCTTAGAGCTTATGAATTAGTTCCGGAAGCGTATCGTCAGAAATTTCGTAATCATGTAAAGAGTACCAATCAGACATTTGTTGAGTTCGCCCGTGAAAAGGGAACTCTTTTTGATAAGTGGTGCCAATCTAGTAAGATATCTGATTTTGTGAAGCTTCGTGAATTAGTGTTGCTTGAGGATTTCAAGAATTCGTTGTCGGATAAAATTGTGGTGCATCTGAACGATCAGAAGGTGACTACACTTGCACAGGCCGCTGTTTGCGCAGATGAATTCGTTCTAACGCATAAAAATATATTTTTTCCTCCTAATCGTAGGGAAAACACACAAATTAGTGTGGGTAAAAATGTCAGATATTCCAAACCATCAATTCCAAATCAGGTAGAAACTCGCGAATGCTTCTACTGTCATGAATTTGGTCATTTGATTGCGGTTTGTCCGGTACTAAAAAGAAAAAATCAGTCACTAAAAGGGGATAATCCTAAAAGTGTTGGTTTTGTTCGTGTCGAATCGAAGATTAACTCCGTTGAACGAAAGATTGATCCACTTTATGATCCGTTTATTTTCGATGGCACGGTTTCGTTCGTTGATCAAAATGAAACAAAACCAATTAGAATTCTCCGTGACACCGGATCAGCCCAGTCATTTGTACTTGATAGTGTGTTACCATTTTCTAAAGATTCTTCATGTAATTCATGTGTCTTGATTCAAGGTATTGAGTTGGGAATACTTGAAGTACCTTTACATTATGTACATATTCAGTCTGACTTAGTTTCTGGTCCTGTCAAAATTGCTGTACGTCCACAGTTGCCTATTAGAGGAATTGATTTGATCCTTGGCAATGATTTAGCCGGAGAAAAAGTGTTATCACTTCCTGAGGTGATTAATGATCCGATTTGTGAACCACAAAGCTCAAAAGACGTGTCTTCTGAATTTCCCTCTGTGTTTCCTGCGTGCGCAGTTACGCGAGCACAAGCTCGTAAGTTTGGGGCGGTAGTGGGTCTTTCTGATAGTTTTTTGAATTTGACTAACATTGATGAATCGCCTAAAATCTCGGATGATCCTTTATTAAAACGTTCTAAGTCGCTATCCATCAGTTCGGGTGCTGAAGTTGACCTGTCGTTGTTTATCGACAGAGAAACGTTGATCACTGAACAACAACAAGATGTTTCTCTTTCTCGCTGCCGAATGTCGGCGGTGGGAAAAGATGATTTAGATAAGAGGCCTATTGCGTATTTTTGGGATGATGGATTACTCATGCGCAAGTGGTCATCCATTGTTTGCGAATCTGAATGTAATTCAGTTTATCAGATTGTGGTACCAGTTAACTCACGTCCTCAAGTTTTGAATTTGGCTCACGATCACAATTTTTCTGGTCATTTGGGTATTACGAAGACTTATAAGCGCGTCCTGAGACATTTTTTCTGGCCTGGTTTGAAGTCAGATGTAGCGAAATATTGTCGCTCTTGTCATGTGTGCCAGCTTGCTGGAAAGCCGAATCAGGTTATTCCTCCTGCTCCTCTGTGTCCTATTCCTGTTGTGGGAGAACCATTTGAACATCTTATACTAGATTGTGTTGGTCCTTTGCCTAAAACAAAAGCTGGACATCAATATCTACTCACAATGATGTGCACAGCTACTCGTTTCCCAGAGGCTGTACCATTACGTTCATTGAGCACTAAGGCCGTTCTGCGATCTTTGATTAAATTCTTTTCTACTTTTGGGTTGCCAAAAGTGGTACAGACTGACCAAGGATCTAATTTTATGTCTAGAGTGTTTAAACAAGTTTTGACACAACTGAATATAAAACATCATGTGGCCAGTGCTTATCATCCAGAGTCGCAAGGCGCCCTGGAAAGATTTCACCAGACTTTGAAGTCCATGTTGCGTACTTATTGTGCTGAATCTGCGAAAGATTGGGACGAGGGCTTACCATTATTGTTGTTTGCTATACGTGAAACCACACAAGAATCTTTGGGTTTCAGTCCAGCAGACTTAGTTTTTGGACATACAGTCCGGGGTCCACTTAAGCTTCTGAAGGAAAAATGGATGTCTAAGGAATCCCCTTTAACTAATATGTTGGATTATGTGAGCTCCTTTCGTGAGCGGTTGCATAAAGTTTGTGATCTAGCTCGTATCTCATTATCGTCTACCCAGGCGAAAATGAAAGCCCATTTTGATCAAAAGTCTGTTTCTCGCTGTTTTCACAAAGGCGAAAAAGTTTTAGTCCTACTACCAATTTCAGGATCTGCTCTGCAAGCACGTTTCTATGGCCCTTATGTTGTTGAGTCTAAGCTCAGTGAGACCGATTATGTGATATGCACACCTGATAGGAGAAGGAAGACCCGCGTGTGTCATATTAATATGTTGAAACCGTATGTGACGCGAGACGATGACAAAGAGTCTAATAGCCCTGTTGTCCCGGTTGCTTCTGTGCATTCGACATATTGTCCTGATGAGGATGGTTTGACTCTACGAAATATTCCTGTGACTGGGATGCGATTGCAGAATTCGGAAATTCTGACAGATTTAGAATCATTTCTGTCATATTTGTCCGATCCGTTTCGAAATGATGTGAGCGAATTGGTTCAGTCTTACTCTGCCCTTTTCTCAGATGTACCCTCTCGCACTACTGCTGCCTATCACGACATTGAGGTAGGAGATCATTCTCCGATTAAACAGCATGCTTATCGTTTAAATCCAACTAAGCGAGAGATAATGCAAGGAGAGGTTAAGTATCTTCTTGACAATGGTTTTGCTGTTCCTAGTAACAGCCCATGGAGTTCCCCGTGTCTTCTTGTTCCTAAGAGTGACGGTTCAATTCGTTTCTGCACTGATTATCGAAGGGTTAACGCAGCAACGAAAGCAGATTCGTTTCCTCTACCTCGTATGGAGGACTGTGTAGATAAAGTGGGTTCGGCTGTGTTTGTTACCAAATTGGACCTTCTTAAGGGTTACTGGCAGGTACCCTTAACGCCTCGGGCTGCCGAAATTTCGGCGTTTGTCACTCCTGACAATTTGCTAGAATACACTGTTATGGCTTTCGGCCTTCGAAATGCTCCGGCAACATTTCAGCGCCTTATGAATTCTGTATTAGCCGATGTACCAAACTGTGAGGCATATTTGGATGATATTGTAATCTATTCCTCTACTTGGGATGATCATCTAAAAATCCTTCATACAGTCTTCGATCGTTTGCAAAAGGCTTCGCTTACGATTAATCTCGCAAAGTGCGAGTTTGGTAAAGCCACTGTAACTTACCTTGGAAAGCAAGTTGGTCAGGGACAAATTCGACCAGTTTCTGCCAAAGTGCAAGCTATTGTAGATTTTCCGATGCCCAGAACTAAACGAGAACTAAGACGGTTCTTGGGTATGGTGGGTTATTATCGTGGATTCTGTCGCAATTTCTCAGATGTTGTTTTGCCTCTTACAAATTTGCTTAGTCAATCTCAAGATTTTCTTTGGTCTGATTTGTGTCAAATGTCTTTTGATTCGGTTAAAATTTTGTTATGTAGCACCCCTGTGTTAGTTGCCCCGAACTTTTCGCTGCCTTTCAAGATTGACGTGGATGCAAGTGCTACTGGAGCTGGCGCTGCGCTCTTACAAGAAGATAAGCTCGGTGTGGATCATCCCGTATGCTACTTTTCGAAAAAGTTTTTGAAACATCAACTGCATTACAGTACGATCGAAAAGGAAGCTTTAGCTTTATTACTAGCTCTTCAACAATTTGAGGTGTACGTTGGTTCCAGTTCATTGCCAGTGAAAGTTTTTACCGATCACAATCCGTTAACCTTTCTTGCGAGAATGCGAAACTCTAATCAGCGCATTATGCGATGGGCATTGATTGTACAAGAGTTTAATATTGAGATCTGTTATAAGAAGGGAAAAGAGAATGTGTTGGCAGATGCGTTGTCACGCTCTGTATAGGGTTGATGTTGATTCTTAGTGGGGGGGGTGTTACGGAATTATACAATTCTGTGTGTGTATGTATGTATATGTCTTTTTTTTCATTCCTTTTGTACAAAGTAGGATCCCGTAGGATGGCTCCACCTCCTCCCAATCAACTCAATTGCGTGCAGAGTTTAAAAACGTCTGGATTACTTCCTGAGACGAGGTTGCTGCGATTCCGGGCCGGTCGCACTCCTCCTGCCTCCTCTCTAGCCGCCAGACCGTCATTGTTTTGTTAATCGTCATTAATTTGTTATTTCATGATTGTACGGTGTTTTTGTAGGGTTGACCTGCCCTTTACTTTTGAGATTTCGTTCGCTTTGTTTTTGTCAGCATAGTTAGGGAAGTTTTGTTGTATTTTGGTTTTTGAAGTAGGGAAGTTAATTTGATCTTTCTTTTGTTTATCTGTTTTGTTTGTTATTTTGGGCCTTGGGTCTTCCCGACGATTTCACACACCTGGTTTATGTTATTACAAATCTACAATCAATAATTGTTTAATTTTTATACTTATACTTTTTTGTTCATCTTAATAAAACTTTAATCGTTTTTTTGGTCTTGGTTTCTGTGGGTTTTTTCTGGTCTGACGACTGGGCGAGGGGGAGGCATTTCTTTTCTTTTTTACATTTATTATGATTTACCCCTAGACGGATCGTAATAATAGTATAACAGTGAAATAAAAGAAGACAATAAATCCCTCAAGATCTCAGCAGAATATGATCAGGTGAGATAGTTTTCAGCATCATAAAGTACTTCAAGTCATTAATGTCATTAATCTCTTCACTGATCAAAAGTGGTTATTTGTTATTAATAGATTATATTCACCAACAATACTTTCTTTCTACAGATCAGACATTCTGAATTTTTCAAAATTCATTTCATCCATCTGTGACTTTTAAGCTGAAGCTTGAAGAGATTTGTAGAAGACAAATGTGTGGAATCGTGAGATTGAAAAAGAAGGATAGAGTAATCGTGAGACGGGTTGATGAGTATGTCTGTGTTGCAAGTGTTTTAACATAAAACAAACCTTAAACCTTCCTAAAAACAAACGTGTAACACATGCACCAAAAGAAAGGTCTTAAGACTATTGTACATGACTTTTGTGCATGTTTATTTTTGTACTCATTCACTTTGACGTAGTTAAACACACTCATCAAGCGTTAACCACAAGGTCTAAGTGTGAAGAGCTCATCTTGATCAGTGTGATGTTCACAGCTGCTTTAAGCCATCCATATTATTAGACACAATACCACACATATTGCAAAAAAGGTGTTTGTGCTGCATTTCCAAGAAATAAGGTGCATTTTCACACCTCTCTCTTTTTTTAGCCAAATAAATATCAGTCCAGCGAGCGTTTCAGACACAGCTGATGCTTTCTGAACTCGGACTCGGACTCTCCTTCATCTCCACGAGCTCAAGAACAGAACAGGTAGAGATGCAAGATCTTCAAATGACTGAAATACTTTAACAAAAGCCATAAAGCTTATCTAATAAATCCATTTATTATTATCTAGTTATTTTGTTTATGCACATTTTTTCATTATTTGAGTTTGTTTCTTGGTAATTATTATGGCTTGTTCTGTAAAACACATTGAGTAAAATGGATTACTTTTTGATTGATTCATGTAATAATATGCCAGGGGTCGGTTGCACCAGCTGGACGTACACCCGGTTGTAAGACTAAGCTTAACGTAAAATGCTAGAATTAATATCTGTTGCACCATCTTAGCGTAGCGCACGTCTGAGAATAAATCTGACGCCTAGTCAAAGGAAGGTGAGAAGTCAGAAGTCTTGACTTGTTTCCATGATGGAAATAAAGACAAATAAAGACGTTGAGTTGATGGAGCGTCTGGTATACAGGCTGATCATATCGCCGTGTTTTTCAGAGCTGTTCTCTGTACTAAAGGAGGGTCGGGATTATCTGCTAAAGTTGAATGCGTTATGAAAATATAACTTGCTCCATAAGTTTGTACACCATGTTAACAGCTGTTATCTTTTGCCAGATGTCTTTTTTTTAGTCGTCACTAAATTGCTTTGCTTGCATTACAAAATATGCATATACTTACTGAATAGCTCAATAATTTTTCTTGTTTTACAATCCGAGTAATTAAATTTTTTCGGCTCTACTGTAATTTTTTGTCTATTTGTTGGAGTCAATAAATTCACATTTGTAGCCATAGTAACACGAACGTGTCTCGACTAACAGTGCGGTGGAACATGTCAGTGTGTACGCGCATCGTCTACTCTACGCTTACCGTAGCTGCACCTAGTCGTAGTTTTTGATGGTGCAACAGGTGTAAAGATTTAACGGAGAGCTGGACGTAACTAAGTCCAGCGTAGAGTTTACACCCGACTTTTTTACGTCCAGCTGGTGCGACCGGCCCCTGGAGTCCAGCGAGCATTGAGACATTACTGACGCTTTCTGAACTTCAGCTCAGACTCTACGAGACTTTTTGCACGAGCTCAAGAACGACATAAAGGTAAAACTGCACCTTTAAAAAAAGTTTGGAATAATAATTTTTTAATGCACAGTTTTGTGATGTATTATTACAATTTTAAAAAACTGTTTTTAAAGCAACCATTACTCAGTATCATATTAGATCCTTCCGAAATCATATTAGAAAAGTTATTTTAAATTGTAATATTATTTCACAATATTGCTGTTTTACTGTATTTTTCATCAAATAAACCCAATTTTGATGAGCAGAAGAAACTTTGTTTTGGATATGACTATATTGATGGTAAAGTTCAAATTTAACATCTAACAGGAAATATTAATTTGATATGCTTACCCACTTGATCTTGTATTTAAAGTTAAAATGCTGTCAATGACATTAAATTGTTAAAAAAAAAAAAGCTCAAATACTCACAATACTTCAAATAACAACCACAGACAGGAATATAACGGTAAAATGTACGATAAGCCATAATGTCAGATCTAGGTCTGGAAGATCCCAATTATTCAGGACTTCCTCATGATATATTATTGATCAATATAATAATGATAAATATTGATTAACTTGTAGAGTCAACATGACTGAATTCTGGTCTGCGGCTGCTGTTCGCTCTCTAACTAAACCTCTTCCTAACCTGCTCTTTTCTCTTGTTTTCAGGATGAGATCGGAGGCTCTTCTCTCGCTCCTCTTCATTCTGGCTCTCAGCGATGGAGCGGATCACCAGAACAATGACCGATATGATGAGTTCAAGAAAAAACACATTCTTCCACCTGGGTTTCAAACAGATGATAAAGATATTTGGGTGAATCACCTAGTGATGAACGATCTCTGTGAGAGAACTCCAGTACAAACTTTCATCGAGGACAGTGAAGCAAATATAAAACAAATCTGCAATGGCTCTGGTAAACAATTAAAGGATAACTATACCAAAAGTACAGATCTCTTCCAAGTGTACATGATTGAAAGCAAAACCATTACCACAGAGTGTATTGTTGAGAAATGTAGTACAGTCAAATCTTATGTAATTGTTGAATGTCAGGACGATCTACCTGTGCACTATCATAAACAACAGATTGAAAAAGGCAAAAAACCATACCCTTGCTATTACTCACAGACACATTTGTTTTTACCATGATGGGAGTAAAGATCTAAATGAGGCTAAAAATGTGGCTTTTTAAACATCTCAATAAAGCTTTCTCTGCAGAGCACAGTTTGGTTTTACTGATCAAATGTAAAGCTTGGATGAAATGCAAGTCACTTAGAATAAAATCAACTGATGAATTCATGAATGCATCTGTTCTTTTGTGAAATCATCTGATATACGAAGTAACTCTTTTAGACTCTTAAATCACACTTAAAATGTCTGAACGTCATTTCATATCAAGTGTCTCTCACGCTTCACTAATGTTTCTAATGTTTAGATCAGTGATAGTTTTAATTTCTCCTCTAGAGGTCGCTCTCGTGCCGCACTCTTCTCAGCCGCTGTCCGTGTTCTTCCGACTTTATTTTGTAGTAAGTCACGAAAATGCTTTGGGGAAATGTATCAGAGTAAAAGTTGACAGAAATATGAAAACTCAAGTAAAGTACAGAATCTCCCCAAAAATACTCAAGTACTGTAATGAATTATTATTACCTCTTCAAACACACACACACTCACAGACACACACAACATTTTACATGTTTAGGCTTCATTTTTGACTGTGGAGAAGCCGAGTGTGACCCCTAAACGAAGAGGACCAGTGGGTTAAATTTTTTTTTACCAAAGTGAAGTTACTTTAGGTGAGAATATTCACAAGGAAAATCGTCAATATACTAATAATACATATAAACAAGTAACAAAATTTATTCACAGAATTTCTGTAAATAATCAACTGTTTTAGTGTGTCATAACAGCACTCTTCTCTAAGATCTCTTGAATGTGAATGTATTTACTTTGTCAATGAATCCATCAGTATCAAATCAAACTAAAGGCTGAGCGCTAATTAAAACCTGGGATTCATTATGAGAGGACACAAGCAGCTTAACAACAGTCCGCCCTAAATCTAATGCTAGGATCTGCTGAAAGACAAGAAAGATTAAAGTGATAAATGACCACTTTTTTATTTTTATTTATTTAAAAAAAAAATTGGGACACAATATTCAACAAAAGGTGCATGTGCTATTTGTAGAGAAATAAAAATGACTTTTATAAAAAGAACTTTGCCAAAGCAATATTGGCTTGCTTAAGTTGGGGACACTAATAACTAATAACTACTGATCTTTGCAATGAAATGAATCAATAATATATAGAATAAGCTGCACAATGACACCATTTTCTTTGGGAGCTGCTGTGCAGCCAAAATTATCTACCAATTATTAATGTAAAGCTGCTTTGCCACAATTTGCAATACACTTGCAATACACCCAACATGCAATTTAAATGCTTTAGAAATCTCCATTTTGTTTGTTCTGTTCTCATTTTAGGGTTTCATTCCCCCTCTTGTGGACATTAAGCCATATTACACATACTGTGAACATACTTCCTGTTTTCTCTCATTTGGACCCTGATTAAAAGCCTGTTTGGGCCAATACATGTTGCTGTTTCTTTTTAATACGTAACCCTGCAAATAAAGGCTTTGAATATATACATTTACATCAATTTTCTCTCTTCTATGTGACAGGCATCCAACCAAAATGGGTTTAGTTTACTCTTTATTGTTTTTGTTAGTTTGTTTTTCTCTCATCTAGACAACATTTAAGTTATAAAGGCCCCATCGATCTACTGCAATATACTGTGTGTCTCCTGCGAATCGCTGCTCGGTTAAAAAAATCAGGTTTTTCAATTAGTCTTTATAGGCTATTTCAATTGAATGATTTAGATAGTGAAATACACAAACAAACAAACAAATATTTTAAACCATTCACCAGTTTTAAACCAGGTTTTTGTTGTTGTTTTTGTAAATCAGTAGAGTTCCAGAGTTTAGTTTATAGCACTAGAATTCAGGAGTTTTCATGTTCCGACAGCAAATACATTCAAAGTTGTCACACAACACTTTACTAGCTGTTTTAGTAGGCTATAGTTTCATAAAGTCACAGATAACATTGCATTACCAACGGTTTGGTGTGTCAGGGCAACTTTGGTCCCACATGGGTGTGCTGGCTTGGTATATATATATATATATATATATATATATATATATATATATATATATATATATATATATATATGTGTAATTTACAGACTCACAGTTCAGTGAAGGATCTGAATCTCAGAGAGTTTGCGACGATGGAGATCCATCTGAAGGAAAGTTTCACTGCCACTTAATCAATCAAATGTATGTATTATTAATAGCATTGATTGAGCCTTATTAGATTATTAACAAAGTACTGCAAAATTAATCAAAAATTTTAAAATGTATTGTATTTAATTGTTTGATTCCTTGATAGTGTTGAAAACATCTTTGTTCTCAATTTTTGAGAATTTTAAATAAATAAATAATTCTGTTTTTGTAGACATCTGTGTTATATACACAACGTTTGTAGAGAAAGTCAATCATGGCTTTTTCAGGAAATAATAGTAAAAAACATCTCAAATATCTTTCTATATTAATGCGGACATTCATTACCCTCAAAATGTTCTCTATACTGTCAATATATGAACAACCATGAAGTTCCTCCTCAAGTGTCAGACACTGATTGGAAGTGGTCCATCACTGACAGACAGATTTATTTCTGCTCGCTCTCTGATCAAAGTGAACATGAATTGCCTCATCCATGACGTAGCGATATTAATATTGCTCTGCATCTGCACGTCAAATTCATCACTCTTATTCCTGCATCTCCCCAGAAAGAGGGCAGAGTTGTTGCTTTTTTTCCACCAATAGCAAATTTCGATCTGCTAACACACTCTAGTTACCAGGCAGATTTACTGAAATCAGGTTTCACAGAGTAAGGTGACTTAAAGGCACAATTAATAATAATGAGTTCATACTAATGTGCAGGGCTGGGTGGGTTTTTATCTCACAATTCTGACTTTTTCCCTCAGAATTGTGTGATATAAAGTTATAAAAGTCAGAATTATGAGATATAAACTCACAATATTGACAAAAGTCAGAATTATGAGATATAAACTCACAATATTGAGGAAAGTCAGAATTATGAGATATAAACTCGCAATATTGAGAAATGTCAGAATTATGAGATATAAACTCGCAATATTGAGAAAAGTCAGAATTATGAGATATAAACTCACAATATTGAGAAATGTCAGAATTATGAGATATAAACTCACAATATTGAGAAAAGTCAGAATTATGAGATATAAACTCACAATATTGAGAAATGTCAGAATTATGAGATATAAACTGACAATATTGACAAAAGTCAGAATTATGAGATATAAACTCACAATATTGACAAAAGTCAGAATTATGAGATATAAACTCACAATATTGACAAAAGTCAGAATTATGAGATATAAACTCACAATATTGAGGAAAGTCAGAATTATGAGATATAAACTCACAATATTGAGAAATGTCAGAATTATGAGATATAAACTCACAATATTGAGAAAAGTCAGAATTATGAGATATAAACTCACAATATTGACAAAAGTCAGAATTATGAGATATAAACTCACAATATTGAGGAAAGTCAGAATTATGAGATATAAACTCGCAATATTGAGAAATGTCAGAATTATGAGATATAAACTCACAATATTGAGAAATGTCAGAATTATGAGATATAAACTGACAATATTGACAAAAGTCAGAATTATGAGATATAAACTCACAATATTGACAAAAGTCAGAATTATGAGATATAAACTCACAATATTGAGGAAAGTCAGAATTATGAGATATAAACTCACAATATTGAGAAATGTCAGAATTATGAGATATAAACTCACAATATTGAGAAAAGTCAGAATTATGAGATATAAACTCACAATATTGACAAAAGTCAGAATTATGAGATATAAACTCACAATATTGAGGAAAGTCAGAATTATGAGATATAAACTCGCAATATTGAGAAATGTCAGAATTATGAGATATAAACTCACAATATTGAGAAAAGTCAGAATTATGAGATATAAACTCACAATATTGAGGAAAGTCAGAATTATGAGATATAAACTCGCAATATTGAGAAATGTCAGAATTATGAGATATAAACTCACAATATTGAGAAATGTCAGAATTATGAGATATAAACTCACAATATTGAGAAATGTCAGAATTATGAGATATAAACTCGCAATATTGAGAAATGTCAGAATTATGAGATATAAACTCACAATATTGAGAAATGTCAGAATTATGAGATATAAACTCACAATATTGAGAAATGTCAGAATTATGAGATATAAACTCACAATATTGAGAAATGTCAGAATTATGAGATTTAAACTCACAATATTGAGAAATGTCAGAATTATGAGATATAAACTCACAATATTGAGAAATGTCAGAATTATGAGATATAAACTCGCAATATTGAGAAATGTCAGAATTATGAGATATAAACTCACAATATTGAGAAATGTCAGAATTATGAGATATAAACTCACAATATTGAGAAATGTCAGAATTATGAGATATAAACTCGCAATATTGAGAAATGTCAGAATTATGAGATATAAACTCACAATATTGAGAAATGTCAGAATTATGAGATATAAACTCACAATATTGAGAAATGTCAGAATTATGAGATATAAACTCACAATATTGACAAAAGTCAGAATTATGAGATATAAACTCACAATATTGAGAAATGTCAGAATTATGAGATATAAACTCACAATATTGAGAAAAGTCAGAATTATGAGATATAAACTCGGAATATTGAGAAAAGTCAGAATTATGAGATATAAACTCACAATATTGAGAAAAGTCAGAATTATGAGATATAAACTCGCAATATTGAGAAAAGTCAGAATTTTGAGATATAAACTCGGAATATTGAGAAAAGTCAGAATTATGAGATATAAACTCACAATATTGAGAAAAGTCAGAATTATGAGATATAAACTCACAATATTGAGAAAAGTCAGAATTATGAGATATAAACTCACAATATTGAGAAAAGTCAGAATTATGAGATATAAACTCGGAATATTGAGAAAAGTCAGAATTATGAGATATAAACTCACAATATTTAGAAAAGTCAGAATTATGAGATATAAACTCACAATATTGAGAAAAGTCAGAATTATGAGATATAAACTCACAATATTGAGAAAAGTCAGAATTATGAGCTATAAACTCACAATATTGAGAAAAGTCAGAATTATGAGATATAAACTCACATACTAAATTCACAATTGCAAGAAAAAAGTCAGTATTACAAGTTTATATCTCCTAATTCTGACTTTATAACTTGCAATTGTGAGTTTAAATCTCACAATTATGAGAAAAAGAAGTCAGAATTGTGAAATGCAAACTCATAATTCTGAGGGAAAAACAAATTGTGTGAAAAAGTCACAGTGACGAGTGAATTATAAAATGACTCACAAAACATGAAAACAGTGGAAAACATGAACCTGAACTCGTCTCTTTCAGACGGTCAGAGTCAGAGAATCTCCAATCGCTGTTTAAATGACATTAAAACTCAAAGTAATCACTTTGGTAATCTAAAACACTTTTCAGATGGAACTGTAATCTGATAACCACCCATTTAAAATGAATGCAGTTACTCAAATTTTGTATTTTAAATACGTAACTAAGTTACTTGTATTTCGTTACTCCTCAACCCTGTAAATGTGTTTCAACATCATTCATCTGTACCGTAGGGATTTTACATAAAGCATGTTCCAAAGACATACAGTAAATGACTATTACCACAAAATACCTGTAATCTCTTCAGACAAACGCAGAGCCGTTGTGCAGGAGAGATGGTTTCACGGCAGAAGCTCTGTTTGGTGATGCTTGTGACAATTTTTCTTAAAAGATTATCAAATTGGTCCTTGTCGACTCTGAAAAAGGCTTTGAGAAGCTCTTGGATAAGTTTGTGAAATTCTCTGTGGTTTTTATGTATTTGAAGGATGGGGTGCACCCAAACAATGCAGGAGGTTTTTTTCCTCCTTCATAAATAAATGTTGTACTACAGCCACTGCAAGGGCTTTTCGGCGATGGAAATCCATTGAAACTTCCAGGTAGTCGTGGAGAGCGCTGTTCATGGTTGCATAGCAACGGCAGACGCCGCAGGAGCGCGAGCTCCCGAACGCTCGCGAAAGAAAGAATTTGTTTTCTGTAGTTTTTACTGGTAGTTGGGATGATTATAAATAATAAGCACCTCTTTGAGCACTGGAAAACAATAGATATTTCTCCCTTTTTACTTCTCCTAAAATTGATCCTAGAAACAGCTATTTTAAAGACAAATGATGACAATAACGTAATTCATTTCAAATTCATCTTGTATTAAAGTAAATAAACAATAATGTACATGTCTTATTTGGGAACATAACATTTCAATAAGTAGTTATACATAAAATATTAATTATTTTGATCAACAATGCAGAGCAAAAGCAGTTTGGATTCTTGATATAAATTCACATTTGTTGATGGAAACATTAATGTTTTATGACAACGACACTTCAAATCAGTGAGATTTCTTATATTAGCTTGTTATTCTGTCTATTGTCTCAGTCACTTCATCCATGACGTTCTGTAACTGAACCACTTCTATCCACATCTGAACGAACGCCATTTTAACGGGCAGAAGTCTGATCCACTGAGCTCCGAGCAAACATGACGTCTGAGACTTCATCCGCGCGGCCACAACACTGACGTCACGGATCTGTACGAAGCGCACTAATTCACTGGCAGATGAAAAATATCTACTCAAATACCGGACATCATGCTCTGGGTTATGGAGGTCTCTCAACACTTCATCCACACGCTGGCTGATGTCTCTCATCTTGTCAGACATGGGGGTGATTATATACTGAAATGATAAAAGTTCAGCTTCAATGTCTTGTATGAATTTTTCCTGCTGGCTCCTGATCTTCTTGTTCCAGAGTTGATCGCTGATCGCAGCTCCTGAAAGCACAACTACTGCTGACCCCGTGATGAGAGCAGAAACGCCCCGATGAACGTGAGCTAAAACTAACCCCAAACCCATCATGAAGCCTCCGGCTACTTCCACATGTCCGGCAGTGGTAATGGCTTCAGAAGCACGTCTGAAATCTTCCTCAAACGTGCTGATGAGAAGACCCACTCTCTCCATGCTCTGCTGGATCTGAGGGAAATCTCTCTGATAGAGGCCGACCAGTTCTATTTCTAGATGATTAAAAACAGATCTAGAGGAGAAACAGATTATTAAAATGTGTTGTGTTTAATGCATATACTTCAAGCAGTAGTAAAATTGCTAAAATGTACATTGATTTGAAAACATACACAGGTTTTGCTCATAAACCAACTGTGATTCGTAGTGCAATAATCTCATTTTTTGTATTAACAGATAATTCATGCACAAACTCTTTCTCTCACAGTATTCTGGGAGGATGTTCTTTGCTCTTGCACTGACGCTTGCGTTTGTTCCTTTTTATTTGTCTTGTATTGACTCGACAACACACCTTCAGAGCTAAAACAAGCACATAATGGTGTTTAGTGGGAGAAATGTACAAAAAAGCAACAAAACAATTGTCCATTTCACAACAAGGCACATCACAAATGAAAGACTAACATCTTACATCAACATAAACCACAAACATCAAAGTAATGTTTTACCATGGTAAAAGTACAAGAAGCTATTCGATATTTTCTGCTTCTTTTAATTCTTTTATTTACCTCCATGACTCTGTGATTCCTCCATTTTCTCCATGTGTGATCGTCTTTCCTCTTCTGCATCTGTTTGACCCGCATGTCATAATAAAAGTCTCTTTAGGACCAGAAACTTAAAGCAGGGCAAAAATATCATTGTAAAACAAAATAAATCTAACTAATAGTGAATTTTTATAATTTAACATTCAAAAATTAATTCACTTGTTTTATTTAATAGCAGTAACTTGTTCACTTGCGCGCACACACACACACACACACACACACACACACTCACACACACACACACACACACACACACACACACACAGTGGGTACAGAAAGTATTCAGACCCCCTTAAATTTTCACTCTTTGTTATATTGCAGCCATTTGCTAAAATCATTGAAGTTCATTTTTTTCCTCATTAATGTACACACAGCACCCCATATTGACAGAAAAACACAGGACTGTTGACATTTTTGCAGATTTATTAAAAAAGAAAAACTGAAATGTCATCATGGTCCTAAGTATTCAGACAAATAATTAAAATACCATACAGCAGGGTGCTTTATTTTACAGCGTCCATTACATGTTTATGCATAATTACATGGAACTAACTCTAAATCAATCACTATATTAAAAAAATTGCCAGGAATTGACAGGATTAAATGGTATTATTTTACAATAAATTGCTGTAGTCAGAAATTTAGAGTGAAATTAAAGAATGCCGAGTCATTTTCTTATGAATTACAGTTAATCAATGGCAAAATGATGCTGAAATCACAGTAATTACTACTTTGTTTTACTGGACAACATATATATATATATATATATATATATATATATATATATATATTATAAACACAACATTATAAAGTTGTGTGACTGATATTGTGTACATTAAACTGGATTTCACCTTCCAGCCGCCCTCTTGGGTGCAATGGTGCAAAAATAATTCAGAGGTGCAATAATTCAGAGGTCCAAAGAACAAAACTTTAATCTGGTTGACAGAAGTATACAAGTAAATGGGTTTCTGTGTGGTTTCCTCAAGAAATACTGTATGTCACAATATTATGTAACACTGCTGAATTAAGATACACATCTTTGCATATATGTTACATTTCATTTCGTGAAACAGTGATATAAACTAATGATGCAGTTACAATGAAATTACACTAGTCAAAATCTTTATTGTTATTAGAATTTGTTGAATGTCACGGTTGTGTTTTGTATGTCGAGTATTGATGTTTATGCATCATTAGGTGACTGAAGAAAAAAAATCTTGTGTTGCAAGAAAATGTTAAAACCGTAAAGATCTTTCAAAGAAAAATCTCAGCAGCTGCTTCACTGTTGTGAAATATCATCAACAAACAATTATGACTTTGAAATAAGATATTGGTAAATCTCAAAAAATAGAATAGTCTGACTAACTTAAATTCAGCCAATTAGCTTGTTTTATATTTTAGCTTGTCGTTGTTTTAACAAATGCTTTCATTAGTCACACTTCTGATTTGGCTTGAGCAAAAATTTGAAGGTCAAAGATGATACACTGATCACCGTTATAGTGACTTCAAAACAATTACAGAACTAAACAATATAATTTCTTACAGTGGTACAGTTAAGGGCAACTTGTACAAAATTCTATCAGTTACACGATTGAGGCAGAATATTATTACATAAATTAACAAAGTAATCCACTTTACTCAACGTGTTTGTCACGGTCAGGCTCCAACAACCAATCACATCGCACTCCGTCACCAGAATACTAATCATCACTCCCACCTGCACCGCATCAATCAATTAACAGCCAGCCATATAAGCACACACCTCACCTCACTCCATTGTCCAGTCTCGTTTCTACTATGAGGACGTACACTTGCTCTACTGTGGAGTTGAATTACCTGGACTCATCTCTTCCCCATGTATCCTGTGTTTGTCTGCCCCTCACGCAAGTCTTGTCTTTATCTGGATTTATGAAAAATGAATATAGTCCAAATATAGTCCGGTTTCTATATTGTGTACGTTTATACCGACATTATCCAATATCAATCGGTGGGGGATTCGTATGTCCCCCTTTTGAGATGTGTACATATATCAGGTGAAAACAATGAGACAGTCAGTGTTAGATACGACAAACCCCATTACGCATCGATCAACAAGAAGCTCATCACTGACATTACGATAGAAGTGAAGGACAGCCAGAACTGTGAAATTCCGTTTTCTTACGGGAAAGTCATTGTAAAACTACACTTTAAACCGATGAAACAAACTTTAAAAAAAAAAAAGAAGACATATTATAACCCGCATGGGTAACTTTTACCAAAATCAGGCCGGAGCGGGGTTACCCGGATATGCAGGCGGTGGTGTTATGTATGGGGCCAGTCTAGGAGGACTTTTCAGAGGATTGTTTAGGATGGACATACCGTTGTTAAAAAGAGGATTCACCATCGCTAAGCCCCACCTAAAATCGGCTGCTAAAAATATTGTATCTGAATGTTGTCTCAAATGTGATGTCAAGGTCTTATAACGATAACAGGAATACACAAGATGGCTCAGGTTTAATGGTCATGGCACGTAAGAGAAAGTCTAAACCACCGGGTGTAAGGAGGCGTGGTCATTCAATAAAGAAGAAGAAAACAAAGCGCGGTCCCAAGAAGAGGTCAGTCATACGCAGAAGACGTAAGAAGTCTGTGAAGCGAAACATATCAATTAAGAGATCCGTAAAAGCCATATTCCAACATGGCATTACTCCACCGCATGTCAGGAGAGTGTATCAAGTCGGAGTTGGATTTATTTACGGTTCCTCTGACACAGTGCCTCCACTATCGGCTATATCAGACTCAGTGCCATTGGAGTTTTTTATAGACAACACATTGTTATATCTTCGCCTTAAAATCACTAAGCCTAGCGGTTCCAACATCGATGATCCTGCAAAGGTTGCCCAAATAAATTACCCTGGTGCCACTATATTCTCACAAGTTGATGTGAGCCTCGGCGATCGATAGACATCTCAGAGTTCAAGCACGTATCCTTATCGTTGTATCATCGAGAGTCTGATCAACTACAGTAAAGATGCACTGGAAATGCTTTTCTCATCAGGGCTGTCTTACAAAGACACAGCCGGTCACATGGACGTGAATTTGGGCCCACATTTCCAATCGTGAAAATTTGTTTTTGGGGACGCTGCCAAAAATCAATCATCCTGTGTATGGTCGATAACGACGCAATCACAGGGTCCTACGGTAAAAATCTGTTTGCATTCAAACATAATGATTTGGAGTTCCTAGCCGTCCATGTTGATGGCCAACAATTCCCTGCCAAACTGCTACAACCGGATTTTGAATCAGGATCGGCTTTACGAGAATTGTATGAGGCTTTATCGTATTGATTCAAATCAGACCTGAGCAAGATATTCCTTATGGCGGTATCCAGATCGTTCTCTACAATCTGTTGAATATTCTCATGAACATTATCATTTTTCAGCTTTTCCAGTTGATGTTCCAGTACATCTTCTCTGCATACTCCATCCTCAACCGCATCTAGAAGCTAGTAAGCTGGAAATAAAGGGTACTGTGACGCTCAGGAGTGGTCAAAGAAATCCGCCAGTCTGATTTAAGACCCTCTTCTTTGCAGATATAGCAATTTTTTTATCGGAGACAAATTAAATTCTTTCTCCTTTTCAGTTTTTGGTACTGTAACCCAGGCTCAAAAACCTTTGTAGCCTAAGTTAGGTTAAACACAGTCAAGCTAAATAGCTAAATTATGTTAGAAGAACAATAAAGAAATATTAAATATAATATTGATATGAGATGAGTGAATAATTGAAATAAGAGCTCTGATTAGTTCTTAGATTCCGTATTGCGCATGCGAATAGCCAATCGAGTCTAAGTGGGTCAAGCTGACTCCGCCCAGATATATACGGCAATGAGACGAAAGTGCGCAGAACAGAACAGAACAGAACAGAGCAGAATGTGAAAGGGTAATCCGCGAACTAAAAGTTACTAGAAGTTGCTGGAAACCTCGATTTAGTTTCATTTTGAGAAATAGCGCAATTAAGAGAGAACAAGCTTTGTAAGCCTCTACAGATATCTCATTGAGAAATCGCTCACTTACATTGCATTCATTTTGTAATCCGTTGTTCGCGTTGAGAATTCCCGTGGAGTAGGCCGTACTGCGTCATCCTCGAAACTGGAAAAGAACAAAGAAATTACCATTTATACACAAGGGAATCGGTGAGTTAGTGAAGAATTGTATATTTGTTCATCATATATGTGAAATGTAACGATTCAACGGTGTATTGATGTAGTTGAAGGGAGAAATGTTCCGTAAATGTATACGTTGTTATAGGAAATGATGTATAGAGTGTTAAAAGATGTGTAAGTTATCGACATGTATGTGAATGCTGATTTATTAAGAGCCTTGTCCTGTGTGTGTATGCACAGGCCAGTTTTTTTTGGATATTTAGAGTCTAGAGTTTGGATCTCTTCACTCCGTGAAGATGGCGAGCCAACCATAAATGGAAACATCTACCCATCGTCTTTGTTAACGTCGATGTCTTTCTGCTTTCTACAAAGCAATTTCGTCAGCTTTTGAGGTTTGAAACACCTGACAATTTTCTTTTGAACACTGGACTATCGAACACTAAGGATTTGAAGCTGAAGAAGCACAAATTGCCAATGTTCGAATTTGCAAATTGCTGAACTGTGAATACGAGAGTCGATTATACTGAACCGTTGCACATTTATACATTTATACAAATCCTGTTTTGTAAAAGGAGAAAGAAGTGTTACAGTTGGTTTTGTAATTGTGTAACTGACACGAGAACTGCATTTGAGTTATTTTATTTTTCTTGTTGTTATTGTTTATTTTGTTTTGTACAGTGATGTAAACAATTTCCAATTAGTGAATTTCCTTTTCCTAATTTTCATTTCTCTATATAAAGATTTGCATTTATATTTCACGTGTGTGCATACCTGCCTCTCACGAATTTTAGTTTTCTTCTGATCGGCCTAAATCGAATTACAATACAATCCACAATAATCACAAAGCTAGAGTGAATTGTTGGTTTCCTTTATTCATGTATTAACCCCTCTGCTTAAATCCCATAACTGGGGTTACAGTACTGTTGTCGATTGATAGGAATCGTCCCATATAGGATATTAAGAGCCACTTCGCACAATGTTAAAATGAGTTCATTCATGAGTTCATCGCTGATTGTAAAATAATGCGTCGTTGTTTAGGTGAGACTTTATGTATCAGTTTTAACAACGGCAGATGCTTACAAAGTCTGGTAGACATGCCGATTGATCATGTTCTTCTTTTTTTCTGGAAATAAGTGGTCAGAAAGCAACCCGGTTCTGAGACGGTATTGCTGATATCGCACAATGCTGTCTGTATGGGCCAGGATGCGCTGTGTGCTGTCGTGCGATGTCACATAGCTACCAACCAGACTAATAAGACTGTGCAGGCAGATGGCTTGAGAATTTTTACCCTTCAGCGTTATACCCTTAGCCTTCATGCACACTTTACCTTTGGCGGTGCGATACCTGTAAGATTTTGGCCCGCTAGAACAAAATTCGGTAATATAATCACCATCATCTATTTCATTCGTCAGCTCTCCCAAATGATCACCCAGAGGGAGGTCCCAGTCCCCATCCCTAGACACGAAAAATTACACTGTCTGTGTTAGAGTATAACAAGCGATCGCCTAGTTTGTCCATAAGATCGTACAACTCCAACCGGGCATGCGCAGTTGTAAAAGCCCCCACAAAAAACGTTAATGTCACGAGTTTCGCTAACGTCGTCTTTTTTGAGTCAATACTGAATAAGAGCTACATCGTCAGAGAGAAATGTGAAATATATCAGATCATCGGTTTTGCCAAAAACAATTCTGGTGAAATTTTCAGGATCTTTTGCAAGAATTGTATTAGGTAACCCCTCACGTATGGAGAACTGCCCCCATAGACTATTGAACAATAACTTGTTGATAGACCTCTATACAGGGCTGTGGCATATCTTTTCACGGTCGAGACGAATACCCTCTTTTTCATAATACTTACGAATGTTACTTTTTCAGCATCTGTAACAATATTTGCCAGGTAACCGGATGCTTGCTGCTTCAAGCGTAAAAACATCTTCACGTAATCACGAAACAATGTGTCAGACTGTTGCGGGAAATGCCAAACTTCGTCGATCCAGGCAGCCACGTAGCCTTTCTCAATGGCTTTCAAAAATCCAATACTGACCCAACACCCCCGTGAGAGCCCTCTCATCATCCGTATGACTACAGTTCGATGTCTGGTTTTGAGCATGTGCACATATTCGACATAACGGAAACATGAGTTTACCACCACATCGGTAAGGGAGTACTGGATGTAGTAATTTGCTGGGTGGATAAATGGTAGCTCTAATAAGACCGTAATAATTTTCGATCGGAAGGTTGAAGCGGTTCTGCAGAATATCGACCTTATCGTCAAACCGTCTCCTGAGAACACCATAGGGCACACCTGACAAGGGATGTGTCCGATGGGGTTCAAAGCGGCATTCGTGTCCATGATGTATGCGGCCGTTAAATTCTAACCCATACCTTACCCCGTCCAACTCATAGTAACAGTCCAAGAAGTAACGACCGATCAACACTTCACCATGGTTTACAGCATGTTGTATATCTACGTTTCGGGTCTTTTTTACATACTCGAGCCATTCAATCGAAACGTTCGAGTAGGTCTTGCTTTGTTGGACATATGCGTTATTATGTGTCAGAGCCAGCGTACTCCTATCAAGATAATGAGTTTTGAAGACCCCCATGCAGCAGATAGCAAGCGTCGTGAAGTTGAATGGATCAAGTTTGGTACATTCTATGAATGCCTCTCAGTATTTCATGCATGCTTCATGTAATAATACCATGTCATTCACCCCCTATTCATACAACTCTTTCCTGAAGTTAAACAAATTACCCTCTACCGAGCTGTAACACGCATCAAACTTTTCGCGATCTTTATCGGACATGTTATCATAGTTGTAGAACGTTTTGACGGGGTATGGGCCAAAATAAGACTCATTTTCCACTCTGTTGAAAAGATGGGGAAAGTGTCTTTTCTCTGTCGTCTTTAAGTTTAACGCAGCGGGCATCTTAGACAATGCCATTGGAATGAACGCGTAGCTGTCGATGTATCGCTGTGCAAACGATTCGTCATACATGAAGATTAATTTACAACCTTGCATTATGACATCTATCGCAAGCCCCACATTACAAAAATACTCCAGTATTAGAAAAGAATCAAATCTGGATGCACAGTGCGCTATGAAACAGTATCCTTTGTATCGGGGTTGTCTGAACCGTGTAATTAGTTGTGCTATGCAGTCAGTGCCTTCTGCCACAAATTTTTCACCATCAAAAGTGATCGCACAAACAAAATTGGCTACATGTTTTCCATTTTCATAACGCATTTCAAAATCGTAGAAAATGTAATTGCTAGGGTCTTTGGGCGCAATGGGTTGTATGAAGCAGCGGTGTAACCCCTCGTTGTGTTGATCCTCCCCACAGCAGCTGCATCGATTAGGGGCACTTTTGTGACGAGCTCTCGTACCTTTGCCTATAACATCGTATCGGGTGTTACATAGTTTGTAACAAAAATCACATACATAGTCGGCTCTGATGAATGCTGGCAAATTCAGAATCACATAATAATGATCATCATGCAAATAGAGACATACTGTTTTAGGATGCGGATCATCATGATTTGTGTATGTTTCTAACGCCCCTGTATTTGTCCTGTAAAAAACAACGATTTTAATCCCTAGAAGCCTTTCAAAGGACTCTATGTCGCTGAGACCAATTCGATGTTGAATTGAATACCCCGTATCATTTTGGATGGATGCTGCCTGTCTTTCCAACTCGATCTCAGGTAATTGTGGATTGAGAAAATGCGCTAGACAGATAGAGAAGCATAATTTATTTGAAATATTTATCGGACAAAATAACAATGTTTTTTTACATTTGATGACCTGATCACGTGCTATATCTGTAAGTTTACGATGTCGCCCACATCCACGTCTGTTTATAATGACCGTGGCTTCAATTTCGACCGCATCGTCAGTCAATATGCGATCATCACTCTGTAAAACTTTTTCGATTTGATCAGTAAATACATTAACGTCATAATTATTTCTGTCTGTTAAAGCAGCGTTAATTGACGATTTCAGGGAAGGTGCTGATTGGGACATATTGATTACACTAGCATCACCACCGATATCTCGGGCAAACGATATTATCACGCTAAAAGCATTGTGTAAAAAAATGTGATAGGTCGCCAAATCTGTGGAGTTAATTTCTTGCAAATTCATAAGTCTTCGCAATTGGATACTATTGAAACGAGGTCTCGGTAAAATACGATACCCGTTTACGACCCCACCCGACCGAATCAACATGTCGATGTCAGGCCTACTTAATCGTGACGTAGCTGTAGGGGGGTCAGGGGGTCAGGGGGTGTTACATGAACAGCTGACACTGCCCCCGTACCGATTGGGAGAGCTGCAACAGATGTTGGATGCACAGTACCGATATTACTATTATTTAGTGCTTTAACATCTACCATGAGGTTTATGGATTCTTGTAATCATTCACACAAATTAATTTTGGGAATTTGATCAATAGCCGCTTCTAAATTTTCTAAATTAGAAGATTCTTGCAACGGTGCATTAATAAATGATGGTTCTACAAGATCTGGACACAAATTTATCAATCGTTGTAATCGATCGTACATGTTATGGCCGGTTTCAAATTGCATTTCAAGCAAGTTCTGTAGCAGTTCTGAGATAGTCTGGTCGGCCACGTACAAGCAATGCGGATTTCACTCGGTTTTCAACATAGCGTGACCAAAACAACGCGTACAAGCAATGCGGATTTCACACGGTTTTCAACACAAGGTGACCAAAACAACGCGTACAAGCAATGCGGATTTCACACCATTTTCAACATAAGGTGACCAAAACAGCACGTACATGCAATGTAGATTTCACGCGGTTTTCAAAATAACATAAAACAATGAATATCATTCGTTTACAATTCCGGTGTCTCTTAAAAATTAGGTTTTATGATTAATCATTAGTCAAATAAATAAGAATATTCAATTTCAAGAAAATAAATAAAAGTGTAACCCCAAACACACGGGACGAATGTTTTTTTTCTCATTTAAGAAAACACCATTCTCCAAAAAATATAGAAAACAGACAAGATTGAAACATGAGTCTAAAAAAGTTAAATTAATCACAATAAAACACTTAAATACGTCTGTAATTTCTTGAAATGATATGAATTAATTACATCGAAAATGATTGTAGTTTAAACAGCAGCAGATATGCTGCATTACAAGACATCATTATTTATAATATTATAAAATTTACTTACCATTATATTTTGCCATCTTTTCAATGTTAGCTGAAAAAATGCAGAGGCGTTTAAAGTTTTTCCGTCCAGGTCAAGAGAGTTGGTGAATGGAGGAAGTTGTGTTCGCATCCCCGACTTTAAAACGGTATTCGCGGGTGTGACAAAGGGGGTGGCGCTTGTATTTTATTGTACCCCGGATGCGACCAACCACTTTTTTATGTATCATCGTTTTTTCAAAGTTTTACATATATATATATATATATATATATATATATATATATATATAGAAGATGTAAGAATATAATTACATTTTTAAAATATTGGAAATTTGTTAGTTTTATCTCAGAACAGCTTGTATATATTTTAATATGGTTAGCGATCTTCATCCCCTAGATGGTGATAGTACAACATGCATTGCTTTATTCTAGGTGTGAGCGCCACCGTGTCTCGGCGCCCGTCTGTCTTCTTTCCATGTGAGATTTTCAGTCATCTGTTAAATTATTCCCCAATAAACATTCCAGCATGCATGTTTTTCAGTGAACTATTTGATATATGAATTTAAACATTTTAGGATGTTTTACCCCACCACTATTATAACCGTGATTACTCATATAGAAACATAGTTTGAATAACCTGTAGTTTAATATTATTTAATTAGAATGTCTATGTTAAATCACTACGCATATTTTATCAATGAACGATATGAAATGTGTTTTGTCAATATGTATTGACAACTTTCATTGAGTGGGTTCAGTAAAAATTTTTAGTACATAATTAAAATAAAAACTGAAAGAATAAAATGTATGTAAAGATCTCAGCCATGTAAAAATGAACCTTAAGAGGTGTTTGATTTCCGAGAGTAACAGCCCACCGCTTCCCCACAGACAGAGACTGAACCGCTCCAGCAAAGCTGGAAAGAAGCTCATTTCAGTTAAGCTACTGGACTTCATGGAACTCAAAATCAGGTAAGAACTCTTAAATCTTATTGTAACACCGAATGACAGGATACGCAGGTTTGCAAAACAGGTTTACTCACATGAAGACAGGTTAACATGAACGACAGTGTGCTACGCACAAACAATTACCGACAAGGAACAAGACAAGGGGAGGAACTTAAATACACAGATGACGAGGGTAAAACGGAAACAGGTGATGACAATAACTAATTAGACATGGTGAAGACTAAACTAGACATGACGAAACAGACTGTGACAGTACGCCCCCCTCGGAAAGGCACGTCCTCGCGCCGTAAGAGGAAGAAGGCGGAGGCTCTGGAGGAGGGCGTGAAGCTGGAGATAGGCAGTGTCCTGGTGAAGATGGCCGCCGCCGCCATGGTGAAGCTGACAGTGTGGGGGGCCAGGGAGGAGTCCAGACTGTGAGGTGGGATGACGTGCTGGGGCCGATCGATGGCGGCGGAACCATGGCAGTGGGTGGAGGAAACCGACGGAGCTTCTCGGCCGACGTACCTCGGCGCCGCCACCGACCCGCAAGTTTGGCGCCAGGCCGCTGACACGCGGGACTGAGGAGCCGACGCTGGTCTGGCAGATCAGGGTGATGCTGTGGTGAGTGAGGATGATGGGGAGGTTGTAGGGAGGGAGGAGCTCGATGATGGCGTAGGGGTGACAGGTGACGGTGTAGCCACCAACCCGGAACTCCGTGGCGGAAGCTGAGCGTCGACCCCCATGAGTGAGCCCAGCGGAGCTTCTGGGCTGACGGGCCGAGGAGGTGATGAGGGAGCTGTGGGTCGAGGTGCAGGTGACGGGCTAAAGGGTCTAGAAGGTGACATGGGCCTGGAGGCCTGAAGGGAAGCCGGGGACTCCACCTTGAGCCTTGCTGGTGGAAGGACAGCCCGAGGTGCTGGAGAGGAGCCGCACGGGCGGGGCGGCGGGGGCAGAGCCGAGGAGCTGGTCGTTAGCAGGGGGACCGACGGATCCAGGGGACTGGCTGTAACCAGTGACGAGACCGGGAAAACAGGCAGGGAAACAGATGGAGGGCTCCCGGACGGGACCAGAAGGGAAGATGAAGGTCGAAGGGTGGGCATTTGGGTGGGGAAAGGATCCGCGGTCCACAGATCTATGAGGCAGCGGGCCGCTCCTGGCTCTGAGATGGGCTCATCCACTCGACTTGCCGACGGGTTCCCCAGGTCGTCCACTTCAGCTACGATCTCAGAGCGCACCCCGGGCTGCCATGCTGAGGCGGAGCGTTCATCCCTCCGGCACATCCAGACCCAGTAGTCCAGGTGCGGTCGAGCCTCCGGGTTCAGCAGGTAGTTAAGAGTGGGTGAGTCCATCTTAAATTTTCTCGCGTTGAGAGGTCGGTAATTCTGTAACACCGGATGACAGGATACGCAGGTTTGCAAAACACTAACAGGTTTATTCACAAGAAGACAGGTTAACATGAACGACAGTGTGCTACGCACAAACAATTACCGACAAGGAACAAGACAAGGGGAGGAACTTAAATACACAGATGACGAAGGTAAAATGGAAACAGGTGATGACAATAACTAATTAGACATGGTGAAGATTAAACTAATTAACATAATTAACAAAAATACATCACACAACTGATCACCATGAAATAGAAAACACAATTAAACATACAATATAAAAAGAAAAGTTTCTTAGAGTCAGCACACCTGGCAAATATAGAGACACACTACAATTGTGTGGCAAGTTCTAGATACAGATGTTTCCTCGAGTGGTTTGTCAAGTCCCCTTAAATACCCCGAATCTAACAAAAGTATTATAAACATTTAGCACCCAAATATTCATGCAGCTTTTGTTGGACATTTTCTTGTACTTCCAAAGAGTCACACACACCTAGTTTTAGGGATGAACAGATGGTTATAAAATCTTTTCTTGGGGCATCTCCCACACCAGAAGAACATTGTTTTCTTTATTCTTGTCTGTTATGCTTTGATTTTACAGTACAGAAGGAAAAATTACATTTAATCACAGACACTCAAAGACTGGCATACACAAAAAGACAATGCATTAGGGCTTACATGTTCTCTTTTTTCTTACTAGTTCTCAAAACATTAAGAAACAAAAACTCTATTCTAAATAGAAAAAGGCCCAATATATTCCTAAAGACTGGATTATTGGAAATGCAGCAAGATAAATGCTTTATTTATTTTATTCTTGATTAGTTCTGTCTGAGTGATAACCAAACTAGAAATTACTTCATCATGAAGACCCAGAATATATCGTAAACCCTTACCTAACTCCCCGGGCGCTGTAGCAATAGCTGCCCACTGCTCCGGGTGTGTGTTCACTGTGTGTGTATGTGTGTTCACTACTCACTGCTGTGTGTGTGCACTTGGATGGGATGAATGCAGAGCACAAATTTCAAGTATGGGTCACCATACCTGACCATACCACGACTTTCACTTCACTTTCACTAACATATGCTGCTACTATAATCAATACACATGTCTGTGATAAAATAGCATGCGGAGCATTATAAACTCTTGGAATTTTATAGTTATGTGTTTATATCTCCGGTTCTAGATTTTGCAGTTCATTTTTTAATTCATCAAGAATATTTTTTAGCTCCTCTTTAGTCTCCTTTATTTTGTTTGCAAATTTCATGATCTCAGACTGCAGCTCTTGATTTCTTGCATTATTGTGCTCTGAATTATCATCAGTTGATCCAGGGGTTTGGTTCTTTTCAGACTCTCTATTGCTTGCTGCAATTCCTGATTCTTGTTGAGTCGCAATAGAAGCGTAATCTCTGCGGAGTTTGTGAATTTCTTTGGCGTCAAGAGCAATGAAGAAGATGTCAACAGCTACAAAAAGTCCAGACAAAACCCCTGAAGCTGTTTCTGCCACACGCACAACTCTCGCAGTCTGAGCAGCAATTCTCCCAACATTTCCAACTTGAATTAAGCGGACAAGCTCGGCAATCCCTCCCAGTCCTCGGCCAAGTCGAGCCCCAACTCTTGTCCACTCTGCCCCAGACTGTTCATTGGACCACAAATTATTTCGTTCAGAAAGCACTCTTCGAGTTTCCACTGCTATCTGGATGTTTTGGATGCAGATGCTTGTGGAGGTAATTTTTTCTTGTATCTCTTTAATGGTCATTTTGATCATTTGGCGGTCTGAGCGCTCATTAACCATCTTTGTTATGTTGCTCACACCAGCTGCTGCTCCACCAGCTACTGCCACACCGATTCCCACTCCTGTTACTATCAGAGACGCTCCGAGAGTGAACGGAGTCAGAATAAGTCCAACTATAGATGTGATTCCTCCAGCCAATCCTACAACACCTCCTGCAAGACTCCCTACGGTTGTGTTGTAGTGGACTTTCTCCAAACCTTTGGCCAGCTCTTCCAGTGACTTTAGACTCTCATAAAGCTCTTCAGTAGTTTGTGTGCTCTGAAAAATTTTAATTAAATAAACATTTAATTTGATGGTTCATTGTTTTGTTTAATTTCATTGTGGAAGTGTCTGAATTATTGTTACTTTATGACTATAAGAGACTACAGCAAAACTTATGAAATGTTGGTAACACTTTATTTTAGTGTCAGTTTCATGTTGCACATGTAGTTACTGTAGTAATAATCATAAATTATACCCTCATGATAACCTTTACCCTATAGTAAGTACATGTAGGTAATTATTATTACTCAGTACTTAAACGTAAAATTAACCTTTCGTCGGCAGTTTGATTGACAGGATCTAACCAATCATAACCCCGAATCCGCCATTTTGTCCGACAAAGCAGTCAGGGGAGTTAGTAGATTAACGTTGGTGAACTTGAACTTGATGAATTGTGTGTCCTCACGTCTTTCCGCGCTTGAAACAACATTCCTTCTGATGTTCATTCATGTTTATTTGATGCTATAAATGAACTAGTATGAAGAGATGATCGAGGAGCTACAGCGATCTGTCACCACACATTAAACACACACTAGACGCTATTTATTGATTAAACTTCTTTAAAAAATTACAGTATTTTAAACATGTCGATAAATTGTCAGTTTCCTCTTTACTCCACGATGTATTTTTCACTTCGTGAGAACATGATGTGTAACTAAAGGGAGCAGGTCTTTGCAAAGGGTCAATTACACTGTAACACGGACACCTTAAAATAAAGTGTAGCCAAAACGTTAATACATTTTAATTGCACAACTCACCTTTTCATGAAGATGTTTAACTATAAAGGGCCTCATCAAGATCTCACTGACAGACGGGCGATTATCTGGATCGATCTGAAGTGTGTCTGTTACCAGCTGACGAAGGTCTTCAGAGAAGGTCTCAGGAAGAGCTTCATAGGAGCAGGTGAGTATCTTTGGAATAATGTCGACTGTCCTTTTTGCTGAAAACTAAAGACAGACAAAAATATGAGGTCACTATTTACATTTACATTTAGTCATTTAGCAGACGCTTTTATCCAAAGCGACTTACAAGTGAGGAAAACAAACAAGCGATTCTTCATGAATTGGCAAATAACACAGGAAGTGCTCACAATACAAGTTTCATACATTGCTCAGTACCATAAGCTAGAGTAGGAAGGGAAAAGGGAAGGAAAGGGTTTTTTTGTTGTTGTTGTTGTTTTTTGTTGTTTTTTTTATGAGGGGATCAAGTGTTCACGGAAGAGATGAGTTTTCAGCTGTCTCTTGAATATTGCCAGGGATTCTGCGTTCCTGATGAAAGTAGGGAGATCATTCCACCAGCAGGGAGCAGTGAAGGAGAATGTTCTGGAGAGTGATTTTGTGCCTCTTTGTGATGGTACCACAAGCCTTCGTTCCTTTAGTGATTGCAGGCTTCTGGTGGGGACATAGCGTTGTAGCAGTGTGTGGAGGTAGGAAGGTGCAGAGCCTGTGGTGGATCTGTAAGCAAGCATCAGCGCTTTGAACTTGATGCGAGCAGCGAGGGGTAGCCAGTGCAGAGAGATGAAGAGGGGCGTGACGTGGGCTCTCTTACGCTCGTTGAAGACAAGACGTGCAGCAGCGTTCTGGATCATTTGAAGAGGTTTGATTGCACTTGACGGCAGTCCAGCCAGAAGAGCATTGCAGTAATCAAGCCTTGAAATGACCAGAGCCTGGACGAGCAGTTGTGTTGCGTGCTCAGTCAGGAAGGGACGGATTTTCCTGATGTTGCGAAGTGCAAATCTGCATGACCGCGCCGTCTTTGAGATGTGGTCTCTGAAGGTCAGTTGGTCATCGAATATAACTCCAAGATTTCTGGCTGACTTTGATGGGATAATGGTGGTTGTACCAAGCTGTATTTTGATGTCGTGTTGTAGAGTAGGAGTGGCAGGGAAGACTAAAAGCTCAGTCTTTGCCAGGTTGAGCTGCAGGTGGTGTTCTTCCATCCATGTGGAGATGTCCTCCAGACAGCTTGAGATCCGTGCAGCTACTGTGGAATCATCTGGTTGGAAGGACAGGTAGAGTTGTGTGTCATCAGCATAGCAGTGGTAGGAGAAACCATGTGCCTGTACGATGGGACCCAGTGATGTAGTATAAATGGAGAATAGGAGGGGACCAAGAACTGAACCCTGAGGAACCCCATTGATCAGTTCATGAGGTTTGGATACCTGAACTCTGATACTCTGAAAGACCTACCTGTGAAATAGGACTCAAACCACTGAAGTGCAGTGCCTGAGATACCCAGTGACGAGAGGGTGGACAGAAGAATTTGATGGTTTACGGTGTTGAAGGCAGCAGATAGATCCAGTAGACTGAGAACAGATGATTTGGAACCAGCCTTTGCAATTCGCAGGGATTCCGTGACAGACAGTAGCGAAGTCTCTGTGGAATGGCCGCTCTTGAAACCATATTAGTTGACGTCCAGATGGTTGTCCTGTGTGAGGAAGGATGACACCTGGTTGAAAACACTCGTTCAAGTGTTTTTGATATGAATGGTAGGAGAGAGACAGGTCTGTAGTTGTCCACGAGTGATGTGTTTAGCGTGGGTTTTTTAAGCAGTGTGGAGAGACGAGTTAATAATGTGTGTAAGTGCTGGTAAGAGAGTGGGAGAGATGGCTTGTAGAAGGTGTGAGGGGATGGGGTCTAGACGGCAGGTGGTGGGATGAGTGGAGAAGAGCAGTTTTGATACTTCCACCTCCGTGAGAAGGGAGAAGGAAGAGAGAAGAATAGTGGATGAGGAGGGGATGAGTTCCTGTGTGGGTGGTGCAGAGAACTGGCTCCTGATGGCAGATATCTTGTCGGTGAAGAAATTGGCGAATTGATCAGCAGTTAAAGACATGGTGGGTGGTGGTGGAGGGGGACAGAGGAGTGCGTTGAATGTCTTGAAGAGTGAGCGTGTGTTTGTAGCGCCGTTGATCTTTTCGTGGAAGTATGAGGACTTAGCTGCATGGACTCCACCAGAAAAAGATGATAGCAGATCTTGGTACGAACCTAGGTCAGATGGGTCTTGTGATTTGGGCCATTTCCTTTCTGCTGCCCTGAGTTTGGTCCAGTCATCACGAAGCGCATCAGATATCCAGGGGTTGGAGGGAGTTGCTTGTGCTGAGCACCTGAGTGCTGCATTTTTAAATTAGCATATGTGTGCTTCCACACCTGGTGGATGTGGTTATCCAATTCGTTCATATGTGTGGTCATTGGAAATCCAGGGCTTTGTAATGACAAGGAATTAACCTCACAATCCTTATCTGTCTCTAAGGTGTAAAAATGTGTGTAGAGTTTTACAAATCACTGTGTGTAATGTTTTGCAAAAAGGGTGAAGAAGACATTGTGTGTAATGTTCTGCAAATCTGTGGAGGTGTTTTGCTCATTGGAGTAGAATTTTGCAAATTGTGTGGAAATTTTTATTTTAGTGTGTAAACAATCGTAAAAAACTGTAAGAGTGAACCAGCATAAAAGCAGCACAGCAACTACCAGAGTTTGAGAAAACGTTCCCCCAAGAGTGCTGTCTCTGTCCTGCAGTTTACAATTTTGAGAAAGGGAAGCAATAGCTTAAGGAGAGGGCAAGGCCAAAATAACGAACAAAAAGCAGTCTAACTGGATAATTTAAACCTCTAACTAAACGAACAAGGAAATGAATAATAATAATAGAATTGTACCTCAACTCCCTTCCTGGCCCCAAAACAGGAGAAAACAGGGTTAAAAAAAAATGGCGCCCCACCTCCCAACATCTTCCAGATAAAATAAGCAAGTATTAAAGTAACTGATAAACTTGATGTCAACAGCAACAACAATAAACCAAAAAGTTAGTAATTATGAAGCTTCACACTTAAACTGCAAAAGTAAATTGTTGGAAACACTCACAACACAAACACATTAAAGAAAACGCAGCTTTTCTAATTAATCACAACACTAAAGTCTGCGTCTGCACTTCATTTATTTTTCCTCTAAATGACAGGTATAAATGGATGATCACTCAGAACACTGTTTTTCTCTCACACAATACAATAGTTGCTATTTTACTGCAGTTAGTGTTGCATGTTTATTTTGTGCATTATGTTGATGTGTTTACTGTTGTGTATTTCTGTTTCTGCTATTTTACTCTCTGTTTTCTCTCTATGCTGATCTTCATCTGGTATTCCATTCACTGGTTCCTCCTTTCTAGAGCTGGACATGAGAAGTTCCCATGATCATTTTTCATTTTCATTTCATCTTCCCTTAACCCTAGACTTAAAAAGGGGAAATAATAACACACGTACGCAAGAGTATCTACAGAGTTACACACAGATGAATGGAAATGAAAGCAGGGTTTCAGTTTTCCAATGGTCAGACAGTAATCTAGCGCAACTTCAGTTTGACCTTTTCACTGTTATTTGGCAGTAAATACTGTAGGTGTGAAAAGGACTATCGTCTCCCAGAGCACAGAACAACAGTACTATGCTGTATTGTTTTATTACAGTTAAACCGGTAACCGTGTTAAGTTGTGATCTTAGGACTGATGTGAACGATTGGCCGCAGATTTAAAGTATTTTAGGTCACAGACATGTCTGTTGAATACATCAGCCAATCAGAGGCGTTTAAAAGAGTTGCTATGCAGAAGATCTAATCGCAATCGAAGATTCACTGCAATGTATTTGATGTTCTTGATGCTGCTCTGCTGCACTCCATTAGGTTATGCGTCACTCTGTTGATAGGATGATTGTATGTTAAGCGGTCTTGTTTTCCCTTTTCTGAGCGTTTTCTGTTTGCTTTCCTGTTATTGACCCCCTGGACTATCGTTTATGACCCATTGCTTCCTGTACTTTGAATCTTCTGCCTGGACATTGTTTGCTGAACATTTTCTGCCTGCCCTGACCTTTGCCTGACCATGAATCTGCCCATCCTGTATTATTCCTGTTTGCGGTTTTCTGACCATTGCCTGTTTGACCATCCCAACTTGAATAAAGCCTGCTTATGGATCTTACATCGAGTGACGTATCGTTACAGTTCCACTATAAAATCCACCATTTTTTTTGTTGTTGTTTTTTTGTTTTGTGAACTTGTGCAACTAAAAAAGGAGTAAAAGTAAAAGGCAGAGTAGGATGATGTGTCCCTTTTATTTTATGTTCCCTTAAATTACCAGAATCAGACAATGAACCAGCAACAGTAAAATGACTATTAGAAGCATTAACAGTATTTTATTTTCCCTTTGTAATTCTTCCCTTGGCCTTTAAAAAGTCAGGTAAACTGGTGGATGATTTTAGACCAAAAACTGATTTGGTCATTTTCCAAAATTTTGTTGGATCATTCAGATTTTCATTTATCATATTATTTAGGCCCAGTTTCACAGACAGGGCTTAGCCTAAGCCAGGATTAGGCCTTAGTTCAATTAGGACATTTAAATAGCTTTTATAAATTTCATTAGAAAAAAAAACATTACTGTTGTGCATCTTGAGACAAAACAATGTCTGACATATTTTAAGAAATATAAGTACAAGTTACTTTCAGTTGAAACAGATCAAACATGCATTTTAGTCTGGGACTAGCTTAAACCAGTTTCATGTTTAAAATGCTGTAATTTTTTAAAGAAGTTTAAACAATAAATAGTGTATAGAGTCTCTTTAATAGGGTCAGATGGCCTGTCAATCAAACTGCCGGCAAAGGGTCAGTTTGCATAAAAGCATCATAAAAATAAATTGTAATCATTACAGTACACTCATTATTTCAAAGCATCTTTACAAAAAGTTATACTGTTAAGGTTTATAATATCTTCATCCAAACGTTTCTTTGTCAGGTGAACCCCTTTAACCTACAATATTTACTGTAAGTACCCCCTTAGATGTTTTGTTAATATTTCAACAATTTTACACCATGTGTACAGAGATATGCACACGTAACTAGTCGTCCATTTAACTTCGTTCAGATTGTGTGCTTAAATATTTGTCCTCGAATGCGCATCTAACTGGAAGTGAAACATCAGGAAAAGGGAAGTGCAGAAGGTCTTTCCACTGAAGGGAAGTGTCCCAAAGTGATGATGATGATGGTGTGTTGAAGTTTCACAATGATCAAATCTCTTCCTGGCATTACATTTATTGCTGAGCTGGACAATTTGGCTCTTTAAATAATTTTTAGGTATTGCAAAAGAGGGAAGCTGCTAACAATGCTTTAAAAACATTGAAAGACAGTTACTTTCCTCCACTCCCTGGCTAACCAAAAATAGGGATGAATATTACAAAAGAAAAAGTGGCACCTGGTCCCTACAACTTCCCATAACAAAAAAGAATATAACAAAAAGATACAATACCTTTTAATACCGAAACAATGTCAGAAAAAAAAAGAAAAATCACTTCATGATAGCAAAACTGTTTTGAGACCAGAGCACACACACATCACAACTATCTTCAATTCCCAAGTCAACACACCAGTTCTACACTCAAATGCAAAAAAGAAAACACACAGCTCTGATGCAGGGGAGAAGTGAACCTCTCCAAGCAGTGTTCACTCTGCTCTCTTTTAACCAGACGTGTGTCACACCTCGTGTCACCTAATCACCACATGGACTTTCAGTTTGTTGTCATTTTCATAGTCACGTGTTCCTTTGTTTGAAGTTCCCGCCACAATCTGTTTCCATGGACACTATCTCATCACAACAGCTGTTCCCAATCACTTGTCTCATTATCCCCATGTTCTCTGTGTATTTAAGTTTAGTTCTGTGTTAACCTCATTGTCTGGTATTTTACGTAGATGCTTTGGTTGTGTTACCCTGTTTCCAGTGGATCTACCTGTTCGGTTTATAATATCTTCTTCCTCGTTGTGCGTTTATACACAGCCACCATGTGACAAGGTGTCAAGTAATGTATAAATATTTTCTCACCTTTTCTTTTCATGCAATTATCTGTACTTTCTACTCCCTTACATTTTAAAAATAGCCTTGTTAGTCCTATTTCATTTCGGCTCGTTTTCATTCCAGCTTGTCATTCAAAAAAAAAAAAAAACCTATGCAGATAAATCCATAGGTGGAGTTTCACTTTTGTGCTTGGGGGGGCACCTACCAGGCCAGCAGACCACGAGCTCAGATTTTTTTTTTTTATATCATATTTATATATCATGCATTCTACATATAAAATACATTTACAATGAACAATGACTTTATACAAAGAATAGCGAATAGAACAGACTCTTTATAGTTGCTGTTTTGTTTTGCATCGGCAGTGATAGAGTTAACACGGGGAGTTCAGAAGTGCGGCGGAAAAAAGCGAGTGTGTTACAGTGTGTTCTTCTTCGTTCCGATTAAAGTTCATAAACAGAGCCTCCCTTGACCTGTCCTAGAACTACTTCAGACATTACAATATCTGACGTGAATCAGCGCGTAAAACAGAACGAATAGAGCGTCCACTCACGTACCGCGATACTTTGAGATTCACAAATCGCGGGAGAATGTAATAAAGCTACAGTAATAAAAAATTAATTAGCCATATCTTACTCATTCTATACACAGAACTAATAAGATAAGACAAATAAAAGGAGAAAATATGAATTCTGTAATAAAAAAAAATATTCAAAGCACAAGGCAGGCATTAATTGGCTCTGGACTGGGGGGGCATTGCTAGTGGCTAGAGTTGGGGTTGTTACTCAAAAAAGATTAGTTCTTAAAAGTTATTATTTCTCCACTACTGGCTCATTTATCAAATGGGTGCTTTCTCTTCGTCCTACACCCCTGGCCGTACCTGGAAGAATTTTTCATTATAGTCATTATGGCCTTTAGAAAAATGGTTTTTGAGGAGGTGGGGTAGTGGCGCGGCCTAAGCTTTTGTCCTTAATGGCATTTTTTTTTTTACTTACATTAATTTTACTTTTGAAACTAGTACTTTTACACCTTTACTTGAGTAAAAAGCTTGAGTTGATAAAGCCTTTTTAAACTCTATTATCTATACTTCTACCTGAGTAATGACTGTAAATACTTTTGACACCAGTGCTTATAACCGTAGCTCTGCAACACACTCCTTACGAGCAACAGGTGTGGCTAATCAACTGCAAGTCAAGCAGAGAGAGAGAGAGAGAGAGAGAGAGAGAGAGACAGAGCACATGGGAAAAATAACACTCAGAGAGAAATACACAAACACCTTTACATACATAATACATCCTCAGGACGTAACACCTTTGTGAATTGTTTCCTCTTAAGGTGATGGGATTTATGCACACCTGTCTTTACTAAAGAAGTTGGACTATATATATCATGCTGCAATACGATTTGTGACAAATGCCTCTTCATGTAGCCATCACTGTAATTTGTATGAATTGGTTGGTCCTTTTACCAAAGAGGAAACTGCATATGCTGCTAGGCATATTGCCAATTTACATCTGTAATCTCTTATTATACTAGTAATCAGATCTTCTTTTAATTGTTTTAATTGTCTACTTTTCCCCCCTTATATTTCTGTTTTTATGTGTTTGTAATCTGTTTATGTGAAACTTTTTGTGCTCCTGTTGTGGCCAAGACTCCCCGGTAGAAAAGATTTATCTCAATGAGATCATTCCTGGTAAAATAAAGGATAAATCAATAAATACAATGAACAAAACATTTGTAACAGTTTTTATTCATCTTTAATAATGTTAGTTAATACACTGTTCATTGTTATCTCAGGAACCTTCAATACTGATTTTAATATATTAGTAAATGTTGAAATTGACATTAACAATAATAAATGCTTTAGAAGCATTTATCATTGTTAGATCATGTTTCCTAATGTTAGTTAACCAATGGAACTTTATTGTAAGGCGTTACCGAATCTCAAAGATGCAAAAACATCCAAAAGTTTTGCTTAATTGCAAGAAAATTGTTTACTGTGCATTTCCTAGAAATGAGCTCATTTTCACTCCTCCCTCTTTTTTTTTACTCAATAAAAATCAGTCAAATGAGCATCTCAGACACTTTCTGAACTGCAGCTCAGACTCAACAAGACTCTTTCACTTCCACGAGCTCAAGAACGACACGCAGGTAAATCTACAGAACAGATATAAATAATATAGTTCAGATACTGAAGATCACCTTTATAATGCATCATCTCATTTTAGACTGTTGATGACTCTGTTGATGAAATTTGTTGGTCTAACTTAATTCAATTATGACACTTATTTCCACACAGTTGAACTGATTCATTTGAACTTAAGCTAGGTTAAATGTACTGATGAATAAAATTCATCCTAATTTAATGAATCGCACCAATTTCATTTGACGTATTCTGTGAATGTTTCCTGAACGTGATTCAGTCTTGTTGATCCAGCCAGCAACAGTGCTGTTGCTCTTCAGACTGGTGCCCGTGTGAAGACTTGCGTGGGTTTTCTGTGCTTTTAATAAAATGGAAAAACCTGTTAGAGTTTAACTGTTTAATGTTAAGATATTTTGTATTTTTGTTTTATTTTGTATAAATGTATTTTTTGTTACCATCGTGCTGAAGAGGTGAGCTTGTGCTTATAGGTTGTGAGTAGCTGTCAAAGAGTGAATTCGGACACTGATGTACACTGTGTGTCGGAGAGCTGGAGCTGGAGCTGGAGACACTGATCCTACATGTTACTTGTGTTATAAAATAATGTTAATAACAATCAAAATGACTTTATTTTTGTAATCATACATACCTCCGTGCCAGTTTTGTAGTTTCATCGATTGTATAATTGGTTTGTCACGATTAATGTGTTCAAAATCATTAAATACTATAAAAAAAATACAAATTACAAAAACAAAACACATAAACAAGTGTACATTATTTCATGTACGTTTTTTTTAGTTTGTTAGAAACTCTCACAATCACAGATGACGTGGTCCATCAGAATGAATACGCTACAGATGATTAACGAATATTTTTAAAATCATCCAATAAATTATCATCTCTTAAAGTTTAATGTTAACAACGACAATGCCACAAATTATTAAAACACCTTACTGTTAGAAACATTAAATTGATTATTAAATTATATTCCATTAAAATTTATCAAAGATATTAAATTAAATTTATTTTTACCTTATTAATATAATTTCATTCTATATAATAATGTCTCTCTAGTTTATTTCAAGTAATGATTAATAATAAAAAAAGGTAAAATAATAGAATTAACATGATATAAATGTTACAGTCGAAATAATCAAGTTGTAATGTAGTCTCTGGATTACACTCGCTCAATCCCGCTCTTCCACATACACTCTCAGTTCTCTCTGCATTGGATTTTTGGAAATTGTGCTTCAGTAAGTGTACATCAAGTTTGTAGTCAAATACAGGACAGAACTGTGGTTATTTGTTTGTAAGTGAGTGTCAGGAATGAAGTCAATCACTGTTAAATGACCAACACCTAACATAGTGGATTATAGGTGGATAGAATAGGGAGCAGTTTCAGACATTACAATAGATTTTCTGTAGCCACCCTCAGTCTAACCACAAGCTCTACACTTCTGCATAATGGTAACCTATATAACAGGACAACATATTAGAAACTCCTTTAAATGTCAAATATAACTTTAACTTTTTTTACTTCTCTTTACTAAAAAAACACATTAAATGGCACTTAATTTCAGCATTTAATCTCCTGATCTATCCCTGTGCAAAGCATGCTGGGAACTAGAAATTCACTGCCCAGTTTCAATCAATGCAACATAAATGATTAATGTAGTCCCAACACAAATGGTTTAGGTTTACTTAACTTTTTTTTACAAATTTCATTTAACATAATACAATTGAGTGCAAATGACAATTAGGTAAAAAAACAAACAAAAAAAAAAAAACTAAATATTTGTGTTGGTTCGCCTTTATATTATTTAAATAAACTGAGCAAACGGCTAGAATCATGTTTTGTGCATATACTGTAAACATGTATGGAACAATGTTTCTGCAAATAATGTGCAGTAACAAAAGTTTTAATTAGTGCACAGAAATTTTGTCTTAAGCAGTCAAGCCCTGGCAATGTGTAAGAACAAACCAAAAAATGAAGTCAAATTCTTTTTTTTATTAAAAAACAAAAATAAAATATCATATATATCATGGCAATATTTCACTGCAAAATAAGAGTATTTAAGAAAACATTGTTATTATTTTTGTTTATATGACTAAAGTAGTAATAATACTAAAGAGATTCAGAAAATCATGCAGCCCTACTGTAGAAGATGTTCATTATTTTAATATCTCATCGTTAGTAAATCTGATTCCAACTCACTGAAGCTCTGAGTGTCTGTCTCTCTCTTGTTTTCAGGATGAGATCGGCGGTTCTCTTCCTACTCCTCGGCACTCTGATGTTCACTGATGGAATGTATGGTGTCAACAATAATCAACGCGAGCGATTTCCCTGCGAGACACAGAATCCCGGCGGCTATGCTCAGTTTAAACGCAAACATGTTCTCTCATATAATTTCGACCCAAACAGTGAACGTGAATGGGCACGTTACCTAAACAGTGAGGGACTTTGTGGCAGAGCTTCCATCCAGTCCTTCCTCTATAGAGACGAGGATAGAATTAAAAGCATCTGCTATAGACGAGGCTACAGATACAGAGACAACTTGTGCATTAGCAGGGAAAAGTTGACAGTGTACATTGTTCAAAGCCATGTAGAGTATAATCTGTGTGTAATTGATTCTGTACAAGAGGAAGAGGGATATGTGGTTGTAGGTTGTGATGTCGTTGTTAATCAGTGTTTGCCTGTTCACTATCAGACACAAACTACCATACGACCATCCCAAAATAGTCTTCCCTGCCAGCCGCCGCCATACAGCATAATGTGAAGAATGGCTGAAAGTTAGCAGCAAGTAACTTCTGCTTAATCTCTAGAGTTGTGTTCATTAGCTTCACTTCTATCATCTAACATCACCTCTACAGCTGCTTTCAGTCCTTTATGTCAGAGATCATTTATTTTTGTGAATGCTTCCTTTAATCTGTCTATTAGTGAATCTGTGAATGTGATGAAAAATTATCAGTGATTTTGTGTTTCATGTTTCAAAAATGGTTCCCTGAAGAATTTGTTTGCTTGATTGGAGAAATTATTGCTGTTTTCTGTTCAATTATAGCAATAACTACTTTTCCATGTGTAATTTTGAGAACAAAATGATTTTTTCAAGCTCTTTTATATTCTTTAAAAATTCATCTGTGTAAATGCATGTTGTGTTATTCGTGCTAAAAATAAAACGTCTTTTACTGTCTGTCAGTGTGAATGTGAGTGACCATTACTGTATGATGGAAGGTCAGTATAGCCGGTCTGAGTGAGGCGTCTCCACACTGTGATCCTGCACAAACAAACAGGTGAATTCTCTAATAAAATAATGCTTATGCATATATAATGAAAGAGAAGTAATAATAGCTGCCATGGCATATGGGCTCCACTAGAGGGCCTCGAATGACTTAAAGCATTACAATGAGCTGAAACAGCTGATCAAGATATTTCTACTTAAAGTCACTCCGTCAACAACTGTTTTCTTTTACTTTAAAGAAAGAACAAGATATACTGTATGAGGAAGTCTAACTTTTAAAAGTGTCATTTCTAGATCTGGAAAAGTCATGGAAATCAATGAAATCTTAAAACACCATATGCATTTTTAAAATGATCATTTATTTTAATAGTTATGCCAATCTCTAAAATATTTCACATACAAATTGTGTGTAAATATGTTTTAGACATCCTTATGAAATTATGAGTGTAAATTCATTTGTTAAACAGAGCAGGATCCTTAAAGATCATTCAGCTCTTAAACAACATAAAATTTAATTATATCAATTTTAATTGTAACTTTTTTAGTCATTTTAATTTGTGATGTTGTTATTTGACAAACTCATGTTAATCAAATAAACACATAAAAGTTAAAACACAGTATAACTGTGCCATATATATATATCTATGGAGGGCTGTATGTATATAGGTTTATATTTAGCACACTTCATTTTATTTACAATTATTTCATTTCCGTTATGTATGTATGATTTTGTTTGATGCGTATACATGTATTTATCTTTGTAAAGCAACAGGATACCAACTAATTTTGATAAATGATTTTGATAATCAATTAGTCCTAGTCGATTGCTTTTTTTATCTGATTAATCAGATTTTAAAAAGCAAGAATTGATTTTCATTATTTTATTAACAAAAACACACTATTCCACATCCTGTTGTCCTCCAAACAAATGTCAAAATAGCATTATTTTGTATTTCATTGAAACATTAATGTGATAACTGTCATGTACAATAAATGTAAACAGTTATTCTCCGAAACTAACAGTCTGCAAAATCATCCTAACTCACATTTCTGCTCAGAAGTTTCAAACCCCTTACAGAATATGCAGCGTTTTAATCATTTTAACAAAATAAGAGGGATCATAAAAATGATATTTGTATTTAGTACTGAATAATGCGAATTTATATCTCACAATTCAGACATTTTTCTGGAAAATTGCAAGTTTATATGTCAATTCTGACTTTTCTCACAATTCTGACTTTTTTTTCAAAATTGAGAGTTTATCACTCAGAATTGTAACTTTATTTCATGGAAATTCAGAAAAAAAGTCAGAATTGTGAGATAAATCTCACATTTACATTTTGTGTGTGTGTGTGTGTGTGTGTGTGTGTTACATAATTATTAGTATTCCAAAGTATTCTAAAGTATTTAGATTAAGTGACTAAACTTGAGTAATGTAATGAAATACATTACAAATGACTTTTTAAAGCATGTATTTTGTAATCTGTAGTGAAATACATTTTAAAAGTAACCCACCCAGCTCTGTAACTATCATGTGTAGCTTATTTGAAGATTCACAAAATCAATCCTATAAAAGACACACAATGAACTTTATTGGACAAACTGAACAATCAGACAATTTTACTGTCTTCAGATTTAATGACTGTAAAAGAAGGTTCACTGTACAATATTCTGCAAATAAATGATACACTCTCATCATTAACCTTTGTTGGCATTTGACCATTTATTCATGCAAAAATAATTCATTAATATAATACAATTGCAGTACTTTTAAAAGCAGTACTTTTCATATATTCAAATTGTCATTAAATGTCAATGTCATTGTGGTAGTAATAACGGTTTCTAAAAATAAGTTTTAATTGTTTCTTATTTGTTAATTGTAGTATAGTGTTATATAGTGTTTTATTTCCTTTAGATCTTTGCAGCATGTGATCAATTCATACAGTCACATACTCCACAGTTCTGTATGATGTGGTCTCTGACTACTTATCGATATGAAATGACTTACATTTAGTGTTAACTGAAATTCTATGATTGCTTTATGATTCTAGCCTGGCAACCAAACAATATATTAATTGCTAAGGAAAATGTTTCTCTCTCTCTCTCTCTCTCTCTCTCTCTCGAACATATGCCATTGAGTTACAAAGCGTTTGTTTGTGTGCATTTTAAAACATGTTATATTTGTGAATACAAATTTTGTGAAACATGATAATATATAAGGTACTGTATACATGCATAAAAACAACAGTAACAATGAAATCTTATCTGAGTTTCTGTATGTTAAAGTGTCAGTTTACTTCAGCAAATCCCCTCTAAGTGAAATACTATAACTATATCCTATTAAATATCCCGATGTTAACATGAATAACTGTAGATGGGATTGTTCAAATCAATCAATATTATGAGAATCTTCTGTCTGTCAGGATCAACTTCGTCTAAGTGATTGTCTCCTAATATTTTTCAAGCTTGTGTTTTGTTTTCTCAAGTTCATCGATGATGTTCAATTAATTTTCTAGTGTCAACAATGAATTTCCCAGCTTTTGACCCGATCTCACTTTCATCTATTTCTTCATCTATGGGTTTTTCTGCTAGTTTCTTCATGTCATCCAGTGCTCTGCTATTTTCACTAACTGAGATCATGTCCAGCACAAGGTTAAACCCACCATAAATTTTTGCTATGAATGTAAGCAAACGCATGTTTTCAGACATCTGCTCAGTCAGTTCAGCAAGCGCTTCTCCCGATATGTTAATTAAACCACTGGCATGTCGCTCTAGGTTTTTAAAGTGTCTCATTATTTTCCCAGTACACTCATGAATGTCTTTCATCTTTTCATTTTTTTTTTTTCAAATATTAACAAGGATAACTTCAACATGTAAATATGTAGATGACAGCATAAACATTATATATAATATAAAGGAAGGACATAAAGAATATAAAATAGGTAAGAGAAAGAAGTGTTTATAGTCGCTTTCGGCCCTCCCCCTACACTTGTTCTCTTTCAGTTTCGCTTTCACAGAAGATTCCTATTGGTTCGCAGACGGATCAATCTCCACTGAGCGAATGACATCATCGCTCCGCCACAGCCAATCAGAAGGACTGAAAATGAAGCTGCCTTCAGAAGAGGCGCTTTAATGGCCCGTAATGTAATCATTCACAGAATAAATCGGTAAAATGTCAGATAAAGTAGTGGCCGCTCATTACCGGCACAATCTCTGAGGAAACTCGACAATATCTGGTGCAAAAACAGATGCTTATGGACGAAGCACCAAAAACAACTTCGTTTCTTCTACCTCAAACAGTTGAGCACATGTTTTAATATGCCCTGTAATATTCGTTTCTTGCAATAGCTGACCATTTTTAATCCTGTAGAGATTAATGTTCATGAAAGTGGACTGAATTTCGTGATAATCTGGTGTTTTGGGACATTTCTCTCCACAAATGGCTCATTGCGACTCATCATGATCAAACACGTCACATTTCACACGTCTGATATTTGCACAAATCGCTTTTATCCGGTTATTATTAAAACATTAAGAGGAATAAACAAAAACGGAGCGCGCGCACAGTCTCTGCGTCGATATTTCGTTTTTAAAACACGAAACTCATTTAATTGCAAACACTTTTCTTAGGACATGTCTAGTGTACTGTAAATTACATTTCAAAAGTCTTTATTGCAAATGTGCAGATTATGCATAATTAACCTATAACTGAAATCATCTCTATTACAACTGAGACAAAACCACAATGAAAAAACTTGAAAAAAAATGCACTTTGAATTTTATTTAGTTAAGGTGTTCCAAAGAAAAAAAAATAATAACAAACAGTTATTTTATTTCAGTTTTCGCCTCAGTGTGTGTAATTTTGATTTCTTGTTTACATTTCGCAGCGTCACTTCTATTAGATTATTCGCTCAAAACTTATTAATGCAAACATTAATGGGCCCCAAAAACAGATTTCACAGCATGACACCAGCCAAACCTTGATGCAGTTCTGATCGAAGATCTTTTGTGTGTTTTGCGTAGTAATATCTCGAGCTGCCCGAGTCGAATCAGACGAACTTCTCTTCTCTTCTGCCCCAGGGACATCACGGGTGTGGTCTGCTAGGATACTGTTGCCTGTTCAGCAAGTAGGCTAATATATATATATATATATATATGTGTGTGTAAGTGGTAGGACATTACCATTTTTGTTTTGTTTTGTTTTGTGTTTCTTCACTAATCTGAGGTATGCTCTGTGAGACTTTTCGACGAAGTACTTATTGGCAACGTGTAGTTCTTGTTTTCTTTTAAGAGACAAACGCCTGCAGTGGTGTGCTTGTGTGGAGTGATATTGCTGTGAATCACTTGTATCCTATTTAACTGGGTTATTATATATATCTGTATATTCTTAACTTATTTATTAAGAATTATGTGTGGTGTTTAAGATTTGTTACCCGTCTCGGACAATATTTCTTTATACCATATTGCAGAGACTTATGTTTACTGGAGGTGTACAGCGATTTTTATTTTGTGATATTGCAGAGGTTTATTTTTCATTTTATATGAAGTGTACAGTTGTACAGTTTAATTTTTGCATCTTGTAATAAATATTTCTATGTTCTGTATCACTCTGTGTTGTTTGTTTCCGTTTTCTGTTTAGAATATAACTGAGCCTTTAAATCTCCTTTATGAATGCTTTACAAAGCATAAATAGTCCTCACTTTAGATGAGCTCACAAAAATAGTTAACTGACCACCTCTAAATGTTGTATAACTACCTGAATTAATCATGAATTACAGTAGGAATATGTGCTAATAAAGCATTTATTAACACATTGACTAACTATTACTAAATGTCTAAATAATAAGATGTATAAATGTACATTTAAATAGTTTATTAATCATTTACTTACACTTCCTAAATGATCTTATAAAGCACTGACAACTCCTAAATAACTGGTTTGTAAATAATGTAATTATTCATTTAGAAATGATGAATTGATCATTAATAAAGTATGAAAATACAATTATTAAACACATTATAGATATACTTATAAATCAAGAATAAATCATTTATAGCTGTATTTATAAACTGCTTACTAATGTATATTAATGCTTTATAAATGATAAATTGACTATTTACTAATGCTTAACTGATGCTTCATAGTGTGCAGTTATTATAAAGTGTTACCTTTAAAGTGTTTGTATTCCCGAATGATTGTGAAATAAAGACATGTATATATTTTTTTGACACATCAGCTTCTACCTGCGTCCTTTAATTAGGGTGGCTTGCGGGCAACCAGGTAGTACCTTTTAACTAATTATTTCCCTGGGTCTTTGATCTATTTGAGCAGTAGTTTAGAGGTAAAACCAGGAATAGGAAAGATCCCGGTCGCCACATATATATATATATATATATATATATATATATATATATATATATATATACATTTTTTTTTTACTGCAGGATTAATGGAGTAAAAACGTGAACTTTAACATTTTACTGAATAATAGGGGACATCTTCAGATCTTCAGCCACTCCTCATGTTTGCTGGAATTACAGTGATTTTTTCCTATAAATAATTGTTTAATGTAAGTACATGAAGGGAGGTATTGACAAATGTCACCTGTAGTAAGTCAGTCTTACCAATAGAGTACAAGCTTTGGAATTTGAACATGTCTGCTTTTAAATGTTAAAACAGAGTCATTGTAATGAATAAAAAGTATTCGTTTTAACCACTTGGTGGAACTGGCGGACGTTCCCTTCATCAAGCCCCGTGGCAGCACATCGAATCATTCACAGGTATAAATATGAAGCTATTGTCCACAAATGTGATTTTTAATTAATATTTCATGTCGATATAAATGTTTACATATTTAAAACTAATCATGGTATTGTAAGACTCTGGCCTCTTGGAACAGTGCCAAGGAACTCTTAACTTTACTGAGCACCGAGAGCATTTCCGTTGTGTTGTGACTTTATTTCGTTGTGTTGTGGCTTTATTTCGATGTGGCTTTATTTTGTTGTTTTGTGAACTTATGTTTGCTTTATAAATTTTGTTGTGTTGTGCACTACTGGGCCACCGTAGTAAACTCTATGAATCGCAAATCAAATTGTCTGTCTCAGAAATCAGGGGCCGTACTCACAAAACATTATATCTTACCACTAAGAATTCTCCTAAAGAGCAATAACAGTTCTTAAGTTTTCTCTTAAAACCTTTTCACAAAGCTGCTGAAACAAACTTTTACTAATAGAAAGAAGTGGTCTTAATCTAAGAGGAGGGGAGGGATTGGCCTCGTTGCTATGGATGATGTCAACACGCTTTCTAACTATCATCACAGTGATTGGCTGATGGGGGAGGAGTCTCTGTCAGTGATGTAATCAGAAGTATTGTAGAACATGTATCATGTGGCCATATTCAAATAAAGATTTTAAAATGTAGGCTGTGTCTCATAAATTAAACTAGTATATGTTCAGCTAATTGTCTGCCTCTTAAATGTCTGCGTCTCGAGAGAATGAACAATTCAAGCGACAAATATAAACATGGCTTGGTAGGATCCCAGTCACATGGTCTATCTAATCAGCTGGAGAGGAGACATATATACAGTTGACTCACCTCGTCACCTCGACAGTTTTCTGCATCGCTCCGCCACCCCGATTCCTCACTCTCGGCTGGTTCCTTTTCCCAGGATACAGAGGAGAACTCTGGGTTTGAGCTAAATTCTGAGCTCAGATGCCTCGACCCTCTCAGACAGCACAGGAACTCGCCAGAACTCGGACTCGGATTACACGAGCTGCCCACCAGGCTATCGGCCATGACGATAGGACATTATTTTCAAAGTGAACTAGTTTTTTCTCCATCATTCAATAAATTTATGTCATTGCAGATTATATCTATAAATCAAAATAGTTATGGTGTTTATGAAGAAAATGTTCAGTACCCAAGACTTGAGGCGGATTGCCGGCAACCATTTTAGGATTGGTTGTGATTTGGTCTTTGTAATTTAGGAGTCCTCTTGACTACTCTTAACATTTCACAGATTTAAGAGCTAGTTTTAGTGCTAAAATACTTTGAGAAATACTCTTAGTGCAAAAATTTAGGAGTCCTAAATTTAGGACTGACACGCTTTTAAAATTTTTTGCCTTAAGATGTTTTGTGAATGTGGCCCCAGAGCTTTTGCTCACCCTCAAAAAGTGACAAATTTAATATGCTATAAAAAATGATCTGTTGAGTATATTGAGCTAAAAATGAACAGACACACTCAGGAACAGCAGAGACTTATTTTACATCTTGTAAAAGTGGCATTATTTGACTCCTTTAAAGTTTGTTACCTGAACTGTTCCTCATTGTGCAAGTTTATATACAGTCATGTTATATGACACCTGTCTTATACTAAAATTCAGTTTTATACTTATAAAGTTTTATACTTATAAAAAACTTTAAGTTTTGTTTCAACTCTGCTCATAAAATTAGATTGAAAGTCGACATGAAATGCCTTTTGCAACTTTTACTTTGATTATCATACATATTTCAGAATAAAACAAAATATTCTTCTTGTAGGGCAGGACCAATTTTATCCATAAGAAATTGATGGATCATGACATACCAGAATTAAGCGTGATGGTGAATAATTTAAACATAAGAGGGATTTGTGATGTCATTGCAAGCATGATGCTTTTTTGTTTGTTTGTTTGTTTTGGAAGAAGATGCACTCGTGTTGAATGAATGGGAAAGTTTAGGTGCATGTTAGTCATAAAACTAGTGTCATTCATTGTTATGTTCCATAATGACCACTAGAGTGCGCTGTTTACTAACTTGAGCTGTCAGAGCCAATCAGAAGAGTACATAGAATTATTTATTATTTTATGCCATAGAAGAGTACAGCCTTCTGTCTTGTGTGTGTGATAATTCTGTATTATGTTGGTATATGTTTCTTAAGTGGTTAAGGTTTCTTCTAAAACTAGCCCTAAGTATTAACTTATACATTTGTGTAAAATGAAATGTTTAAATATGCCTATACGTACATGAGAGAGAGAGAGAGAGAGAGACAGAGAGAGTGCATATGTGTGTGTGTGTGTGTGTGTGTGTGTGTGTGTGTGTGTGTGTGTGTGTGTGTGTGTGTGTGTGTGTGTGTGCGTGCGTGCGTGTGTGTGTGTGTGTGTGTGTACAGGTTTATAGTACATTGTGTACAAAATGTCCCCACAAGGATACCAAAACCTGTGATCACCTACACTGTGGGGACGAGACAGCGGTCCAATGGATAAATAAACATACTAAATGTTTTTTTTTTTTTAAATGTTATAATGTAGACAGTTTTCTGTGATGGGTAGGATTAGGGTAAGGGGATAGACAATACAGTTTGTACACTATAAAAATCATCACACCTATGAAGAGTCCTTACAAGGATAGTGGACCAGATGTGTGTGTGTGTGTGTGTGTGTGTTTTACTAAGATAAGAAGGTCTTCTAGCTTGGTCAAGAAAATGTTAAGGTTTTCAATGTCATATTTTTGTATTTATTTGAAACATTTTATTTAACAAGAATTTTGATGTTGTCATCAAGACAGACAAATCTGAGGGAAATAACATAATAAAGTTAAAAGAAATTTAAAAAAAAAAATGAAAGACTCCAGCAATTGCTGGAGATAAAATGTGGAAGAGTTCAACCAGGGTTAACACAAGAGTAAACACATCTGTATTAATGGATGCAACATTTTCTGTTAAAACTACAATCCAGTACCACAAAATGCTAATATTATTACAGTTCATAAACAGATTAGAGAGGAGTGACTCGCTTTAAAAAACACAAACAGCTTGATACCATGATTAAATGAAGTTTCTTATTATTTACAGAAAGTTATTTTCTTGTCCTCTCTGTATTTGTTCATTGCCCACCAAAGGCGCGTTCCAGTTTTGCCAGACCAGCTTTCAGATAACTCAGAGCGTCTTTATTTGCTTTTTCAGCTTCAGCGGTTCTCTTCATTTCCTCCAGTTCTCTGACCCAGTTTACTTTCTGAGCCTCCTTCAATCTGGGGATGAAGAAGTCGAGATGCTGAAGAGTGAAGGCCGAGTCTGGCTTTAATGCGATCTGAGACAGATTCTTGATGTTCTGGTAAGCATTGAACAAATGAATTTCCTTTTGGACTTCAATCTCCTTCAGATCTTTGTCAAGATGATCCATTATAACTGAAAACCTCTTAGTTTGTTCTTGAGCTTTTTCATATTTCTTTTTAAAATCGTCAAACTCCATTGTCGTGCTTGAGGTGCTGACGATGTATTTCTTGTTTTCTTTGACGTGTTTGCTGTGATGGCACTTCGCTGTACACACGGTGCAGTATCCGTTTTTCATGACTTCACATTTGCTGGGATCAGAAACCCACCAGCAGTCAAACTCATGGCAGTTTTCCTCACAGACGGTGCAGGTCGTCGCCTTCCTGTTCTTCCATGAAGCGCTTTCAATGGGCACGTTCAATTTTACTGTTTTTTTAACCTATTACGGACTGAACTTAAATATAGGTAGGTGAATGCTCATCCACTACGGGGCTCCAGCAAGAAGCGTGACAGGAGACAGAGGACTCTTCAACTCTTTATAATGTGTTTAAAGGCTCCTTTACATTGACACCATTGAACTGTATTGAACTTCCCAATGTATACATGAGGCATTGAATGTGGTATTTCTGAAATGTACAGAATAAAATATACATTAATGTTTGTCTAATAACTTTGAATCACATGAACATAAACTTCAACTCACTACTGACACGTTATACATGGACCAACGTCACAAAAAAAAGGAATTAACTACAGCGAACAAATGCACGTGAATGTAGCTTCACATTATAACATCGTACATAATGTAAACTTCAAGTGCTCAAGCTGAATATTTAAACCCAATACAAAGAACGTGTATCACGTTTAACTGTGTATAATCAAAATAAACTTACATTCAGTCACGCACATTAACACCTGAAGAAATGACGGAGCAAGCGGCTGCCAAAGTGAAAGTAAACAGAATAGCGGAATAGCGGAAACATTACCCAGTGACATACACAATAAGTTGTTTCATAATAAAGGTCCCTTTGGTGTACTCATATATAGGGAATTTAGAACATAACCGCAATGCTGAAGTTTGTACTCTTTTCAATCTTTTCCTTGTTTTGTCTCATTGCCTCCTGGATCTGATTTTTTTCAGACTTCTTTGATTCTTTCTCCTGAATTTGCAGCAGTAAGTTGGAGATCAACTCTTCAAATTGAATGCGCTCTATCAGAACACTGGAAGTCAACTCTAAACTTTTTCTGTTCTTTTCATCCAGTGACTGAAGAAATTTCATTGTCTCTTCCATGCTGTCTTCCCAGGCGTCTCTTTGAGCACGAATGTAACGTTTCTCACTGTGGTGGGCTTCAGCCTGCCGGTTGTTGAATAAGAAATGAACAGGTTGGTTGTTGTGGTCTCGTATGCAGGGGATTCTAGCTTTCTTAATGGCACTGAGGACGTTTTTGGGTGGCAGACCATCAGAGTGTGTGATTAAAAACACAATGTTGTTCACAATGTCTTTTCCAAATAAAGACAGAACTGAACTGATGATGTAATGCTGTCTGTCTGAGAGACGATTCTTAGACGCTTGAATCACAAAACACACGGCATCAATCTCACGAACACCATCACTGCTCTGAAACAGAGTGGATAAGTTTGAAGCAACAAATCTTTTTCTAATCCTCTAGTGTCTCCGTATCCTGGAGTATCAATGATGGTGAGAGATACAGGATTCTCTACTGGACAGACCTCATACATGGTGATTTCAGAGGTTTGTGATTCTGATTGGTCTCCAGCTGCTTCTTCTGTGATTTCATACCATTCTTCATCCTCAAACTTCACTCCCAGTATTTAGTTGACCATGGTGTTGATGAGAGTCGTCTTTCCAGAACCGGTTTCTCCCACCAGCAGAACAATTTTGTTTTGTTTACTGATATCTTTGTTCCCATAAGTCCATTTTCTGACTTTTCCATTGTCATCAAGCACTTTTCTCACTGTGTCTAGACGAAATCATTTTGGAGGGCCACAATGAATCAAAGTTGATCTGCGTGATGAAAGACTCGGATGTCTGTAAAATATGGAGGTAAATGTTTCTCTAAATATTTATGTAGCAAGAATTTTAGACTAGTAGTAGCAATAAATACACAGATAAATTCTCAACATGAACTTATTAATGTAATGTAACCGGAATGAGTATTCTATGCCTTTAAGGGGCAGGTGATGTTTAAAGTCTGACGGACGTCAATGAACAGCATTTGTTGTGTGACTGTGTGTCTCGACAATTTAGTGTGAGTAAACATGCTTTTTATTCATAGGAGTTAAATTAAATAAAATATGTTAGGATAATATGCCCGCTGATGTGTTTTAGGATTATTTCTGTGCGGACGACCTGTTGATCTGAAAACACTGTGCGCGAGCAATTCTCTGTTGGGTTTAGGCTTCCTAAAGGGAGTGCACAGTCAAGTTTATTGACGAGTTGTAATTGATATGAAATGTAGCGCCATAAATCAAGGATGTTTTTTTAGGGTCACTGTTTTTATACTCGACCGAGTTACTAGTGTCAGTATTAATGGACATTCGTACAGAATTTGATCAAACATTTGATCAGAATTACACTTATTTTTATGATTGGTTTGTGTGTTTCACGTATGGTTTAAATGTTTTGATTTTGTTCATTGGTTTTGTGTTTTTGTGTGTTTCCTCCCATGTGGCATGTTATCCAGTTTATAATTGAAGTATGATTTGCTTTATCTTGAGAATCATATTTGTCAGACACAAACAAGGACACATGGTAAGCATATAACGGTTTATTTGCAGGCAGTGGTAATACAGAAGAATGGGGTGATGCAGGTGAGAACAACAGTCTTTGCTAGCTTGGTGACTTATCTTTGGGTGAATAACAGGTGGTTTCTATGTTGCAGGTGATGGCAGGGAGTGCAGATAACAGACAAACAGAGCAGCGTTGTGACATGGATGAACAGACAGGACAACACAGAAACGGGATAGGCTAACATTCACGACACAGGTAAGTACAACGAGGTGAGTCTGTAGTGTCTATGTGAAGACGAGACCAGACACTGAAGTGACTGAGGAGTGGGTACTTATAGTGGAGACTGGTGATGAGGAACGGGCAGTACGACCTCAGGTACCTCCCAATTTCTTGTATCTTCCACTCAGTCTGACCATTGGTTTGGGGGTGATAACCAGAGGACAGGCTGACGGAGACCCCTAGGAGTTTGAAGAAGGATTGCCAGACTCGGGAGATGAATTGGGGCCCCAGTCTGAGACAATGTCCTCGGGCAAGCCGTAGTGATGAAAGACATGCTGGAAGAGAACTTCAGCTGCTTCGAGGGCAGTAGGTAGTCTTTTCAAGGGAATTAGTTTACATGACTTGGAAAATTGGTTGACGACGACAAAGAATCAGGTGTGGGAATCCGAAGGAGGTAGGTCGGTCATGAAGTTGATGCTGAAGGGAGACCAGGGACTGGGATAGGCAGACTGAGCAACCCTTGACGTATTGGGAGACGTCCTGGGTCATAGAGGGTCACCAGTAACGCTGACGTAGGAGCGAGAGGGTTTTCTGGCTTCCTGGGTATCCAGAGCCCAGAGAGGTGTGCGCTGAGTCCAGGAGGGGCAGGCGACTGACGGTAGGGACACAGATACACCCCTCCGGACCTCCCAGCGGGGCAGGTTTGGTAAAGCTTGACGAATCCTCTCATCAATCTCCCACCGGACTGGCAATAATGGCTGGAGGGAAAATGGTTTCAGGAATGGTAGGTTCAGTTTCAGAGACGTGTAAGCGGGAAAGAGCATCCACTTTTACATTCTTCTCCCCTGGGCGATAGGCGACGAAGAAATTGAACCGAGTGAAGAAGAGGTCCCAACGAGCCAGTCGGGGATTGAGCCGCTTAACGTCCCATAGTTACTGCTGGTTACGGTGGTCAATTATGACCTGGAGCGGGTGATTCGCTCACTTCAGCCAATGTCTCCATTCTTCTAAGGCCAGTTTGATGGCAAGCGTTTCACGATTTCCCACATTGTAATTCTGCTCCGCTTAGGACTGCTTCTTGGAAGAAGGCACATGGATGGAGGTGCTATGGATCACCCTGCTGCTGGGAGAGGAGAGCTCCAACTCCAGTAACCGAGGCATCCACCTCAACGATGAAGGGATGATCTGTATTTGGATGGCAGAGGAATGGAGCAGAGCTGAAGGCTTCTTTGAGGCTCTCAAAACCTGGGTGGCTGATGGTGTCCAGGACAGAGACTTTGGTCGGTTCTTGAGCAACGAGGTGAGGGGAGAACTGGTCTGAATACAGGCTTTGATGAATCGACGGTAAAAGTTGGCAAATCCAAGGAACCGCTGCAGTTCTTTGATGGAGCTCGGAGCGGGCCAGTTCCAGATGGAGTCCACTGTCCTCTGATCCATTGAGATGCCGTGGTGGTCGATGATGTACCCGAGGAACTAGACTGAGGGGATGTGGAACTCACACTTCTCTAGTTTTAGGTACAGCTGGTGGTCCCGGAGACGCTGGAGTACCTGATGGACATGCATCTGATGTTCAGGCAGTGAGTTGGAGTAGAAGTGAATACCATCTATATAAACGATGACAAAGTGATTTAGGAAGTCTCTAAAGATTTCATTCATGTATCTTTGAAAGACAGCTGGTGAGTTTGACAGGAGCGGAGGGGTGGCTAGGGTTGACCTAAGCTTGGTCAGCCTTTTCACAATTGCTGTTTCTGTGAATTTTTCTTGATGTAGAATCAATTCAGCAAGTTTTTGAAACAGACCTACAGTGTAACTAACTGTAATTGTTAAAGAGTATATATCCTGGCTATGCCACTGTGTGTACACTGTACGCACACATTCAAGAGCACATCTCTCTCTCTCTCTCTCTCTCTCTCTCTCTCTCTCTCTCTCTCTCTCTCTCTCTCTCTGTCTCTCTCTCTCCAATTCATTCAAATTAATTTTATAATTCAGAAAACAAGATGCATAAAGTGATGTATAGGGTGTAGAATCCGAATACCAGTTCCCTTTCATGGGAACTTCGAGCTGCGTCGAGACGCATTGGGAACGCTTCTGCGTGATTGTGTCGTGAAGCACATGTGAAATCTGTCCAATGGCGTGATGGAACGTCATGGTGACGTCACAGACCAGGAAACTATAAAGCACCCCTCCAAACAAAGAATGGCAGCTTCTCTGTCTTCAGCAAGCGCTCTGTGTTTCTGTCTGTGATATTTATTGTTGTTTGTTACAAAAATTTTCACTTATGGCGAATCAGCAATTAAGATGTGTGTTAACCTCCCTTCCCCCGTTTCATTACGAGTGGGGATTCACACGATCTTTGTGTTGCTTGTTTGGGTGCGGAGCACGCACAGTCAGCTCTCCAGGGAGCGGGCTGTGTTCACTGCGATAAGATGGCAGTGAAAGTGCTTCGTTCCCGCCGGGCGTTCTTCGAGGAGGGCGCTTCGGCTCGCGTTCCTCGTGGTTCGGGTCCCGTTTCTGCCGAGGCAGAGCGGCGGCTCGAATCATGCGGTTCGCAGATGGGTCTGGCAGAGGGGTCAGAGACGGGCCCTGCCCTTTCTCTGCCCTCACCTGCCGGGTCTAGTGCCTCATCTCAGGGGGAAGCACGCTTTGCGGTTTCTTCTCCCGGGGAGGAGGCACCGGTGTTTCACTTATCCAGCTCTGAGGAGCTGGATGTAGTGAGCATTGACGCTGGTGAAGATTCGCCGCTTCATACACCTGCTTATGAGGTTATTAAAGTGGCAGATCTCGCGCTGGACAGCGCGTAGATTTCTTGTCTGCAATAATATGTGACTGGATCTCGCGTTTGCTGAGGCAGCGCGTAGATTTCTTGTCTGCAATAATATGTGACTGGATCTCGCGTTTGCTGAGGCAGCGCGTAGATTTCTTGTCTGCAATAATATGTGACTGGATCTCGCGTTTGCTGAGGCAGCGCGTAGATTTCTTGTCTGCAATAATATGTGACTGGATCTCGCGTTTGCTGAGGCAGCGCGTAGATTTCTTGTCTGCAATAATATGTGGCTCGGATCTCGCGTTTGCTGAGGCAGCGCGTAGATTTCTTGTCTGCAATAATATGTGACTGGATCTCGCGTTTGCTGAGGCAGCGCGTAGATTTCTTGTCTGCAATAATATGTGACTGGATCTCGCGTTTGCTGAGGCAGCGCGTAGATTTCTTGTCTGCAATAATATGTGACTGGATCTCGCGTTTGCTGAGGCAGTGCGTAGATTTCTTGTCTGCAATAATATGTGGCTCGGATCTCGCGTTTGCTGAGGCAGCGCGTAGATTTCTTGTCTGCAATAATATGTGACTGGATCTCGCGTTTGCTGAGGCAGCGCGTAGATTTCTTGTCTGCAATAATATGTGACTGGATCTCGCGTTTGCTGAGGCAGCGCGTAATTTCTTGTCTGCAATAATATGTGACTGGATCTAGCGTTTGCTGAGGCAGCGTGCAGATTCTGTGCCCGCAATTCATTATTTATATATATAATATATATATATATATATATATATATATAATTTATATTTGGAGGGAACTGAGCAGACGGGACTTTCCCTTTCTCTCTTTCCCTATGATTGCATGCAGACTATACCAGCTTAATTCTTTTGTATCTTTTGTCAGAAAAATAAACTTCTGATTTTTGGATGCCTGTTTAATCATCGGGGGAAAGTGGTGTACACCTCATCATACGGTGCCCATTTCTCCTCTGTGCCCTCAGGGGGCTGTTCTGCCAACCTGGCCATTGAGAAAAGATGTCTGGGCGCAGAGCCCCCCCCTCAGCGGTTTTCTGAGGAAAACCCTGGTACAGTCAGATCGGTTGTTTCCTGCCGGTGCGCCGCTTCAGGACGCCGAGCTGACTGTCATTACACCAGAGGCCAGTCTCGAGAGACTGGTTCCCTTAGTAGATCTTCTGATAGAATGGAAATGTCTACAGAATATATCTTCTGGGGTGCTGCAGCGGGGTTCTCACCACTGTGGTGGATCCCGAGCAGTCACTGGTTTTGGAACAAGAGGTTCTGACACTTTTGCAAAAAGGAGCTATAGAAAGGGTTCCTCCTCCCAGCAAGCAGTCAGGGTTTTACAGCCGTTATTTCTTTGTTCCGAAATAGGATGGAGGACTGCGTCCCATCCTAGATCTTCGCTTATTGAATCTTACGGTCCAAAAGCTCAAGTTCAGGATGCATACACTCTGTCAGATTGTTTAACAAATCAAATCCGAGGATTGGTTTGTGACAATCGATCTCAAAGACGCTTATTTTCACATATCCATCCATCCTCATCACAGGAAGTTCCTGAGGTTAGCTTTCGAAGCTTATCAATTTCGGGTTCTTCCATTCGGCCTAGGGCTATCACCCCGCACCTTTACAAAATCCATGGATGCAGCTTTGGCTCCTCTGAGACTCCAGGGCATTCGCGTATTAAATTATATTGACGATTGGTTGATTTTAGCTCAATCCGAGCTCATGGCGGTTCGACATCGAGATGTCGTTCTCGCGCATATCAAAAGGTTGGGGTTGAGGTTGAACGCCAAAAAGAGTGTGCTTCTTCCAGCTCAGAGAACCACTTTTCTAGGCGTGGTATGGGATTCGACATCGATGCGGGCTCATCTTGCTATAAGGGGTCCTCACCACGGTGATGGATCCCGAGCAGTCTCTGGTTTTGGAACAAAAGGTTCTGACACTTTTGCAAAAAGGAGCTATAGAAAGGGTTCCTCCTCCCAGCAAGCAGTCAGGGTTTTACAACCGCTATTTCATTGTTCCGAAAATAAAAATAAAACCAGCTCGCATTGCGTCAATCCTATCAGCCGTCAATGGAATAAAACTAGGCCAGTTCATCACTGTCTAACAGTTTCAGAGACTGTTGGGTCTCATGGCAGCTGCGTCCAACGGGATACCTTTTGGCCTGCTGTACATGAGGCCACTGCAGTGGTGGCTAAGGACCAAGGGGTTTTCTCCGAGGGGAAATCCTTTTTCGCATGATCAAGGTCACGCGGCGATGCCTTCGTGCCTTAGTTATGTGGAAGAAACCTTGGTTCTTTTCCCAAGGGCCTGTGTTGGGAGTTCCTTGTCGTCGCGTAATGCTAACGACGGATGCTTTCCTCACGGGTTGGGGGGCGATCATGAGTGGTCGCTCAACTCAGGGTCTGTGGCAGGGTCATCTACTTTCCTGGCACATAAATCGGCTGGAAATGATGGCAGTGTTTCAAGCTCTCAAACACTTCCTGCCAGACCTGAGGGGCCATCATGTGTTGGTCCGTACGGACAACACATCGGTGGTCTCTTACATCAACCATCAGGAGGGTCTGAGGTCACGACACTTGTGCAAACTAGCTCAGTCTATCCTTCTGTGGGCTCAGGGGAGACTGCTCTCTCTGAGGGCAGTTTATATCCCAGGGCGCTTGAATCAGGGAGCAGACATCCTGTCGAGGCAGGGGCTGAGGCCCGGGGATTGGAGACTTCACCCCGAGGTGGTGGAGCTCCTATGGGAGAAATTCGGTCGTTCAGAGATAGACCTATTTGCTACTCAAGTGACAATTCACTGTCCGTTAGGGTTCTCCCTCACTCACCCCGCTGGGGCTGGACGCTATGGTGCAGGCGTGGCCGAGGCGGCGCCTGTATGCTTTCCCCTGATCGCTCTGCTCCCAGGGGTTCTGGAGAGGGTTCGTCAGGATGGGGTCAGCCTGTTGCTAAGAGCCCCATTCTGGCCGACCCGAGTTTGGTTTTCGGACCTGACGTCGCTAGTGGTCGGCTCCCCTTGGGAGATTCCGATTCGATGAGACCTCCTGTTGTAAGCAGGAGGCACGATATTTCACCCTCATCCAGAGCTGTGGAAACTATGGGCCTGGCCCCTGAGGGGATCCAGTTCATCAGTTCTGGTCTCTCTACTGAGGTAGTAGAGACCATTCTGCACTCCAGAGCCCCATCTACGAGGAGACCTATGCCACTAAATGGAAGCTGTTCTCATCTTGGTGTGCAGAACAGCATCTTGAGCCTGTTAACTGTTCTGTGGGTTCAGTTTTAGAATTTCTGCAGGAGAAGTTCTCAGTAGGGTTATCTCCCTCCACTCTTAAGGTCTACGTGGCGGCCATTTCTGCTTACCACGTCCCTGTGGGTGACGCTTCTTTAGGGAGAGACCCTTTGGTAACAAGGTTTCTTCGTGGTACTCTGAGGCTTAGGCCTGCACAGCGGGTTAGGACACCTGCATGGGATTTGGCCATAGTGCTCGAGGGCCTGGCCATGGCTCCGTTTGAGTCTTTGGAGGAAGTAGCTGAAAAATTCCTCACCTTAAAACTATTTCTCCTGGCTATTACATCTCTCAAAAGAATTGGAGATCTTCAAGCCCTTTCTGTGGCTCCTTCATGTCTGGAATTTGCGCCTGGTATGGTGAAAGCGTTCCTGCATACCAAGCCAGGATATGTCCCTTAGACGCCTACGTCCACATAACTGCCCAGTGGCGTAGGTTAGATCAACTGTTTGTCTTTTTCGGGTCACCCAGGAAAGGGTGTCCCGCTTCTAAGCAGAGAATGAGTAAGTGGGTGGTTGAGGCCATCTCACTTGCTTATGAGTCGGCCGGACAGCCTTCACCTTTGACTGTCCGTGCCCATTCCACGAGGAGTATGGCGGCCTCTAAAGCCCTTCTGTCAGGAGTATCTTTACAAGATGTGTGTGATGCGTCGGGCTGGTCCTTTCCACACACATTTCTAAGATTTTATAGCCTTGACTTAGGCTCTACTCTGGGGTCTTCGGTCCTCACTCAGCTCCACAGTCGGGGCTTTTGGCATTGCGGCGTAGTGGGTATTGGGTTCCCAATGCGTCTCGACGCAGCTCGAAGTTCCCATGAAAGGGAACGTCTCAGGTTACGTATGTAACCCTGGTTCCCTGAATAGGGAACGAGACGCTGCGTCGCTTTGCCACACTCCCTGCAAGCCTCCGAGCGCTTTGCTTCATCCAGTTTGAAGCTGCCATTCTTTGTTTGGAGGGGTGCTTTATAGTTTCCTGGTCTGTGACGTCACCATGACGTTCCATCACGCCATTGGACAGATTTCACATGTGCTTCACGACACAATCACGCAGAAGCGTTCCCAATGCGTCTCGACGCAGCGTCTCGTTCCCTATTCAGGGAACCAGGGTTACATACGTAACCTGAGACGTTTTCTTTGGATGTTAAACTCATGAAAACATCAAGTCAAGGCACTCGAGAATTTAAGTAAATATATAAAAAGCCTTTATTCAGTCATGGCTTAGGTATTTATAAACAGGTAACAAGTTTAAGCGATGCGATGAAGACTCATGATGACCCTAATGAAGGTTAATGCAACGTGTCTGTGTGCGGTTATGTAATCTGTTATTAATTACCTAAATAAAGGCTTTATTTACATTTACTTAAATTCTCTAGTGCCTTGGCTTGATATATTTTTATAATTCGTTCTAATAGGCCGACATGTAATCTCACCGCATACATCTGTGTCAGATTTAAAGTGGACAGAATGCTAGATCTAATGCGTCATAACTGACAAAAATAACATTAATTAAATTTTTATTGCACTGAAAACATCATTAAGTGCTATAACTTGTCAATGCTGGCAAGTATAGCCATGGATTATCCCTTACATAATTTATGTAGTAGGCATAAATTGTGTAGTTATGTAATAATTTAATTTATGCTTTAACTCACCCAAAATTCATGGTAACCTTTGGACTGAATGTGTCGACCTCACAGACCTTAACTGTCACTCTCCAGTCAGCTTTCCGCTAAACATTTGTAAATCTCTGTATTTTTAAAAACTATTACTATATTTTGTACACACTAGCCTCTGTGTTGAGCATCTGGTTGAATAAAAAGCTTTGACGGAAACACCGGTTTATAAGCCTAACTCGCTGAAGTCCCTCCCAACCAAATGAGTCTTCAGTGTAATTTAATATCTGAGCAGTCTGAATAAAATGACAGGAGCAACATCATTCATGAGTGTATGTTGTCATAGATGTACTTAATATTGTAATTTATTCATAGTGTTAAATGGAATAAATGTATCAATTCATCACGAAGAAGAAATGTTTCATTACATTGATTATTTATAAGCGTTTTCCATAGTACGCAAGTTGCAGGTTTGGTTATGGATTAGTTTTTTTTTGGTTATAATTAAAGCATGTAAAGTAGTTTGCATGGTTTTTTAAATTCATTTTTTAGTTTCATTTCATTTATTTATTTTGGCAATTTAATTAGAAGACCTGACCTGACCTGAACTTGAATCTCGGTAATTTTAAGTTTACACCACAAATGTTGGATCCAGCCCCAATTTCTAGAAAACACACAGCTGTGCTGAACCTCTCTTTCTATCACAGTGTAAGAGTGGCTTTGATATGAAAAATACCTTTAATGTCAACTCTATCTGCCCAAGACAGACAGAGAAAAGAGCTGGAAGAAGAAGATGAAGTGATAGAATGAGTAGACTTTAACTAATTTTAGTTCAGGTCTTTGTCTGAGTTCATCTGACCAGCACAAATTCAACAAGTCAAGAGATTTAGAGTTATTATAGTAAGATAATAAAAAATGATTGATTCACACCATTGTTCTATTATTCTGAAAATTGGGAAAAGAAGCATTGTAACCTGAATAGGAGATTAAATTGTATATTTAAAGTAAGTAATACAAAAGAGATAAAGAAACAACATAAATGAAAAATGTTTGTTCTGTCAACCAAAAATTATTCACATGCACAAATGGAGGGATCCTGCTTACATTGAACACAAACTATCCACACCCTTATTTTACACTGACATGAGAAAACTAAAGAGCAGCTTCAGTACTGAATCACTGTTTAACTGAGTTGTTCAGTGCCTTGTATAAAGTGTTTTAATACAATAACATAAATAATGATATTGCAATAAAAGCATTAAAATTATTTTATTGAATGGCAAATGCTACTGAACTGTACTTGAAGTCACGTCATGAATAAACCCCCCAGAGGCATTTCAATGTTATTTCAGGTTAATATGAACAAACCCAGTGCCAATATTTAATCATTGTTTTTTTAGAGAGAAAAAAAAAATCAGAATCATTTAAAAACAGCTATGATTTTCTTGCAGAAATTAAAGATCCTTTACTCTGAGAACATCCTGGTCATAAGACTGTCACACAATAGAGTTTGATGACAACACAAGAAGCTCCTGGAACTAAAACAGGAGATCATGCTGACATAAATCCAAAGCTTGTGCGATCAGTTCACAATTTGCTGAAATGTACCTTCAGTGCAGAGACACTTTAGAGTCACTAAAATCGCAAAATGTGTAAATAAAATAATAAATAAAATAATAATATTTATTTCTGAAGTGAGAACACGTAAGTACTGTTGAAACAATTGTATTCAATTTTACTCAATCATTGTGTTTGCGCATGAATTGTGGAAGTTTTTAAAAAGTTGATAATACTTCACAATAAGGTTCATTAGTTAAACATTAATGTATTAACTAACATGAACAAACCATGAGCAGTACATTTGTTAATATATTTACTAATCTTCATTAATGTTAGTTAATGAAAATCCAGTTGTTCATTGTTTGTTCATGTTGGTTCACAGTGCATTAACTAATGTTAACAAGATTTTAATGATGTATTAGTAAATGTTGAAATTAACATTAACAAAGATTAATAAATGCTGTAGGGGTGCAGTTCATTATTAGTTCATGTTAACTAATGAACCTTATTCTAAAGTGTTACTGAAAAGTCATTGGAAGAAATATAAATTGCATGCATATTGTGTTCACATTATCTACAACATAAATTAGTATATATGTGTGAAACTGTTAGAGTCTGGATGTTCCTTGTTTACCTGTCTGTCTGTTTTCCCCTGTCATGTGCCCCTTGTGTGACCCAGTTTTCCTTCCCTGTCTTCATTAGTTAATTCCTGTCAGCTGTCTGTCATTATCAGTTATCCACTTCACCTGTGTTCCTGTCAGTTAGTCCCTGTTTATATTCCCTGTGTTTCCCTCACTCCTGGTCCGTTCTCGTTTATGTGCGTTTGTATTTGGATGTGTTGGCTGTGTTCCTTTGTTCCCGTGTTCCTCTGTTCCGTTTATTCCTGAATTTATTATTAAAAGAGACTTTAAGTTATTCCTTGTCTTCATGCGGTTCATCAGTGACACGTTCCGTAACAGAAACCCATGAGCCTCATCAACAACAATTTGAAATTCATCACACTTTTATGCTGTCGTCAATGACATGAATGAGAATTAATTAAATAAATTAGGGCTAATTAAATAATCCATTATTAGAACAGCAAGGGAAATAACATGCATGTTTCAGAATGTTTATTTGAAATATCCTGATACGTGACTACATGTGAAGTGTACAGGAATATTCCAATAACTGTATGGAAATTTATTTTAAAGGCTACTGTTATAACGTATGTTGTCTCTCTCTCTCTCCGACTCTGTCACTCTCGGAGGTCCCCCCCCCCCCAATCAATTGCACCAGAACTGCGTCTTTTAAAAAGGCAGAACCGCTGATCTAGGTAGTGGGATGTTGTTGAAGGTGTTATTGCTTGAACATGTGGTTGTTAAAAAAATTAATTCTGTGTCTTCTTTACATACTGTGCCATTTACTTTCACTTTAACCACCCTGCATTTCCTTTATTTTCTTTTTTGTAAAGTTTGCTACCAGACTGTTTTCTTTTAACACGGCTTAGTGTTTCGCCCTTCACTGTAAATACTGTAAATTTCACTTCACTTCAGCGCAGAAGCCGTAAGGGTTGGGTGCCAAGCTCTCAACAATACTGGGGCTGGGTCAATACTTAATTATTGTGATTACGCTTGTTTGTCTTTGGATAAAAGCGTCTGCTAAATGACTAAATGTTGTCTTTTATTTATTTGCTTATAACAGTGTAGTTTTAAGAAATGGTTATGGGTAGGTTTAGGGGTAGGTGTAGTATTAGCAGCTCAAAATATTGTTTTAATGTTATGTTTTTACTATATGTATCATTTTCCTACACATTCCTGTCCATTATGTTTTATTCTTTTAACAGTCTGTATAAAATGAGTATGTTTGAGTTCAGGATGGGGTTTAGGGATCTTACACTAATCTACAAAACGAAAACAGGGAAATTATACATATCTTTATGACATGAAAGAATCGTAAATATTTAACATTATACGGTTTTAAAATATTAATAGCACTAAAACGTAAAAATACTTATGTTTTTTCACTGAAAAGGGTTTCAGCACCCTTCTAAACATACAAAAATTATGCTTTGAAAGTTACGTATTTATACCTATGTATTAACAATGAGATCAGGCTAGATAGTCAGAATGAGTAGACTTTGAGTCTTAGTTCAGGTCTTTGTCTGAGTTCATCTGACCAGCACAAATTCAACAAGTCAAGAGGTTTAGAGTTATTATAGAAAGATAATAAAAAATGATTGATTCACACCATTGTTCTATTATGCTGAAAATTGTATATTTAAAGTAAGTAATACAAAAGAGATAAAGAAACAACATAAATGAAAAATGTTTGTTCTGTCAACCAAAAATTATTCAACTGGACAAATGGAGGGATCCTGCTTACATTGAACACAAACTATCCACACCCTTATTTTACACTGACATGAGAAAACTAAACAGCAGCTTCAGTACTGAATCACTGTTTAACTGACCTGTGAAGTGCATTGTATAAAGTGTTTTAATACGATAACATAAATAATGAAATAAAAGCATTAAAATGATTTTATTGAATGGTAAATGCTACTGAACTGTACTTGAAGTCACGTCATGAATAAACCCCCTGAAAGCACGTCAATGTTATTTCAGGTTAATATGAACAAACCCAGTGCCAATATTTATTCATTGTGTTTTAGAAAAAAAAAATAATAATAATAATCAGAATTTTAAAAACAGCTATGATATTCCTGCAAAACACATGGAATAATGAAAGCAAAACTAAACACAACTGACATTTACCCAACTGCAGAAATGAAAGATCCTCGTTTACTCTGAGAACATCCTGGTCATAACACCGTCACACAATGGAGTTTGAGGATTTCCTAAAACTCAAACAGTAGCCCATGCTTATAGAAATGCAAAGCTTGTGCGATCAGTTCACATGCAATACAGTTGTTCATTGTTTGTTCATGTTAGTTCACAGTGCATTAACTAATGTTAACAAGATTTTAATAATGTTTTTCTAAATGTTGAAATTAACATTAACAAAGATAAATAAATGCTGTAGAAGTGCAGTTCATTATTAGTTCATGTTAACTAATGTAGTTAACTAATGTTAACTAATGAACCTTATTGTAAAGTGTTACTGAAAAGTCTTTGGAAGAAATACAAATTTGTATACATGCATATTGTGTTCACATTATCTACAACATAAACAAGTATATATGTGTGAAACCACAAGCCTCATAAACAACAGTTTGAAATTCATCACACTTTTATGCTGTCGTCAGTGACAGGTTTTGTGTTAATGTGGTGCAGGTGAGCATGTTTAATATTAAATGGTGATGGCATGCACTGTGATTAGTTGGTGGCAGAGCCTGGCAGATCCGTGACATGCAGGTTGAGTGTCTCATAAGTAGTGACTGTGATGATGAGGTGCAGGTGCAGGGAATCAGTACTCAGGGGAGAGTGAGCGAGTGGGCGGAGCATGATGATCTGGTGACGATGGTGTAAGTGTGGCATGCAATGGCCGTGACTCCGTGACAGTACCCCCTCCTCCACGGGTGGCTCCTGACGACCGGATGGGAGGACGACGACGGGGTCTACCTCACCCCCTGGGAGCTGGATGGTCTGTGTGCAACCGAGTTAGGAGTGTGAGGTCAAGAATGTTGTGACAAGCGACCCATGAGCGTTCCTCGCGGCCGTAGTCCCCCCATTCAATGAGATACTCCAGCCTGGGACCCTGCCGTCACGAATCAAGGATAGCCCAGACCCGGTAGATGATCTCCTCTTCTGTGATCTCGGGAGAAGGAGGTACCTCATCACCACAAGACTCTGTGGGTGAAGGCAAAAGAGAATCAGTGTGAGGTTTAAGGAGTGACACATGATAAGAAGGTGAGATTCTGTAGTCTGATGGAAGGTTTAACCAGTAGGTGATTTCGTTGAGCTGCCTCTGCACCGTAAATAGACCTATGTACCGGGGACACAGCTTACGGCAGGGCAGACGGAGAGGGAAGTCCCATGTAGAAAGCCACACTTTTTGACCTGGTTGGTAGCGAAAAGTCTGAGATCTTTGGGTGTCTGCTTGTGCTTTGTGTCTCTATACTGCCTGCTGTAGATGCACGTGAGCCGAGTCCCACACTCTCTCACTCTGCTGGAACCAATGGTTGACAGCTGGAACATCCAGGGGCTCACCCGCCCAGGGAAAGAGTGGAGGATAATTGCCCAGGATGCATTGAAATGGCATAAGCCCTGTGGTGGATTACCGGAGGGAGTTTTGGGCATACTCTGCCCAAGGGAGGAAAGTGCTCCAGCTGTCTTGGTTCCAGTGGCAATAGGATCTCAGGTATCTCCCGATATCCGGGATCTTCTTCAGTCTGGCCATTAGTTTGAGGATGATAGCCTGATGATAGACTGTCAGAGACTCTGAAGAGTTTGAAGAAGGCCTGCCAGACCCGGGAAATGGGCTGAGGGCCCCTGTTGGACACAATGTCCTCTAGAATGCCATAGTGGCGGAACACTTGATGGAACAGGGTGGTAGCCGCTTCATATGGTGTGGTTAACCCTTGAGGAATGAGCTTGCACGCCTTGGAGAATCAATCCACAATGACGAACACAGGTATGACCCTAAGATGAAGGGAGGTTGGTCATGAAATCCACACCCAGATGAGACCAAGGACATTGAGGAATAGGTAGGGGACCAGTTTACCTTCGGGCAACTTGTGTGGTGTGTTGGTAACAGTGCAAACCAAGCATCCCCTGATGTACCGGGAGATATTCTGAGCCGTAGAGAGCAGCCAGTAGTGAGAGGGTATGTTGAGTACCTTGTGTCCAGAGCCTAGAGATGTGTGTACTGAGTCCTTGAGGGGTAGATGAAAGGTTGGTGGTAGCCCCTCCCCACCTCCCGGCGGAGCAAGTTCGGAGCGATTAGCTTGGAGGGTCTGTTCGTCGATGGACCATTGTATGGAGCTGACTATCATGACTGGAGGGAGAATAGGTTTCGAAGAAAAAGTTTCAGTATCCAGTTGAAGGCGCGAGGGCGCATCCGCCCTACAATTCTTGTCTCTGGGTCGATGAGACACTTTGAAGTGGAATTTCATGAAGGGGATTTAGTCTTATGGTCCCACATATGTATTCCCGATTATGGTGGTCAGTGATGACCTCAAACAGGTTTTGAGCATTCATCCCCACGGTATATACAAATGAGGTTATATGCACTCCGCAGGTCCAGCTTGGAGAAGATACGAGCTCCCCGTAGCTGTTCCAGAGCCGCCGGGACCAGAGGAACAGGATCACTGTACTTTTACTATTTGGGAATTGAAATGGCGGTAGTCAATGCACCGTCTAAAGCCTCCATCCTTCTTGGCCATAAAGAAGAAGTTGGACGCGGCAGCTGGAAGTGGCAGATGGTCGGGTGAGGCCTTATTGCAGTGCCTCCCGGATGTAATCCTTTATGGCCTTCTGCTCTGGGATGGACAAAGGGTAAACCCTGCCCCAGGTAGCAGGTCGATGACACAGTCCCATGGCCAATGTGGAGGTAGTTTAGTTGCCAGTCTCTTACTGAAGATGTCTTGATGATATTCTCCATTGGTGACTTCAGGACTCTCGACAGTGGTTGAATGAAGAAGATTCGAAATGTGTGAATGCTTAGAAGGAAGTTTTGAGATGATAGGCAAACATTTAAGCAGTACTCACTCCATTGAAGGATTTCACCGGTATTCCAGTTAACGTTAAGTTGATGTTGTGACAACCACGGGCATCCCAGGATCAGATTTTTGTCTAAAACAAAAATCCAGAAAATCACATTGTATGATTTTTAAATAATTAATTTGCATTTTATTGCATGATATAAGTATTTGATCACCTATTAACCAGTAAGAATTCTGGCTCTCACAGACCTGTTAGTTTTTCTTTAAGAAGCCCTCCTGTTTTCCACTCATTACCTCTATTAACTGCACCTGTTTGAACTCGTTACCTGTGTAAAAGACACCTGTGTAAAAGACACACACTCAATCAAACAGACTCCAACCTCTCCACAATGGCCAAGACCAGAAAGCTGTGTAAGGACATCAGGAATAAAATGCACAAGGCTGGGATGGGCTACAGGACAATAGGCTAGCAGCTTGGTGAGAAGGCAACAACTGTTGGCCCAATTATTAGAAAATGGCAGAAGTTCAAGATGAGGGTCAATCTCCCTCGATCTGGGCCACCATGCAAGATCTCACCTCGTGGGGCACCAATGATCATGAGGAAGATGAGGGATATGCCCAGAACTACATGGCAGGAACTGGTCAATGACCTGAAGAGAGCTGGGACAACAGTCTCAAAGAAAACAGACAGAGTGAGCTTAAGGCAGGAAAGGAAGACCGTAATATCACAAACTTTCATGACACAGAAATTTGGAAAAATGTGTTCTCATCTCTCATGCAGCTGACGTAGAAGTGGTTCAGTCAAAACACTGCATCATAGTTGCATGAGAGAATAATATACGAGCCATAAGTTTCCTGCTGACATGTTTCAAGCTTTAACATTTAACATCACAACTAACATAACATATGGAATACTTGGAGTCAGATACTCAAATGATGATTTTTTGACATCACTAGGGAAATAACGTCTCAGGTTACGTATGTAACCATAGTTCCCTGAGAGTAGGGAACGAGACGTTGCGTCATAGCGCTTTGGGGAACCGCCTCTGCGGGGACCGGTGTCTGAAACTAATATCCAATCTTGTCAATACCAACTTGACCGGCGACAGCCCATGACGTCATATCGACGCGCCCCACGTGTATATAAGGGGCGCTCAGATAACATGTCATCCGCTTATCGTCTGAAGGGACTGTAAGCAGGCGGACCCTGAGGCATGGCAGGGAGACGCAACGTCTCGTTCCCTACTCTCAGGGAACTATGGTTACATACGTAACCTGAGACGTTCCCTTTCGAAGGGAACTCGAGTTGCGTCATAGCGCTTTGGGGAACGAAATACCCACGCCGCCATGCTGAGGGGAGTGCATGCCAAGTTATGGAAGTGACACTGTCAGAACCAAGCAAATGAAATGCCAGACCCCCAGGGTCCCACTGAGCTGTCGGTGACAGCGCTCCCAGCAGTCAACACCTCAGCACTGAGCCTTAAGGCGGCCTCTACACACTTATGGAGACCTGCCAAGGCCGTACCAGGGCCTGGGACAAACAACTTCCTCAGAAGGGGTCCCTTGAGGGAGCGTGGCCTGGGGCCCATAGGCAACCCAGCCAGTCACTTGTTTGGGAATGAAGTTAAACCTGAATGCCACCATGGAGGCTGGCCAGGCCTCTAGCTGAGCTAGTAGCCTAGCCTGCCAACCACCTGACTGTTTCCTCAGAAACAGTGTCTCTTACAAAAATCTCACAAAGAGATGTCCAGAAAGAGGGACTGCAGAAGGGCAGTAAACCAGCTCAATCAACGGATCTTAGAGACGAGCATCCTGGAGAGCGGGACTCAGCGAAGTGCTATCAACCCTTACAAGCGAGGGGAGTCGCTAGCTCAACCTCATGAGCTTCTCAGGGGAGCAAAGTCAACCCTGAATGCCACCATGGAGGCTGGCCAGGCCTCTAGCTGAGCTAGTAGCCTAGCCTGCCAACCATCTGACTGTTTCCTCAGAAACAGTGTCTCTTACAAAAATCTCACAAAGAGACGTCCAGAAAGAGGGACTGCAGAAGGGCAGTAAACCAACTCAATCAACGGATCTTAGAGACGGGCACCTGGCGAACAGGACTCAGCGAAGTGCTGTCAACCCTTGCCAACGAGGGGAGTCCCTTGCTCAACCTACGAGGGGGTATACATAGACCACGGCCATCAGGGAGGCTGGCCCGGCCTCTAGCTGTGCTAGTAGCCTAGCCTGCCAACCACCTGTCTGTTTCCTCAGAAACAGTGTCTCCAGCGAAAGTCTCATAAAGAGATGTCCAGAAAGAGGGACTGCAGAAGGGCAGTAACCAACTCAACCAACGGACCTTAGAGACGGGCATCCTGGAGAGCAAGACTCAGCGAAGTGCTATCGACCCTATCAAGCGAGGGGAGTTATTCTGCTCAATTCTAGGCACAGCACCTATGTTGACGGCGCCATGGAGGCCGTGGACTCTGAGGCTGGCGATGTCCAGCCACTGGGGCTCATTTCAGAGAGACCACAGTGGCCGGCTAACTGGTAGCTGCTGTCTAGGGCCTACCACCACCGGGAGGCCTGCTAGCACACAGGGCGGCCTGCTAAGGCCAGCTTACCTGATGGTTTAGACCAGCCAGCTGTCATATATCCGCCCCCTGGGCTCACCCACAGGGGGGGCCTGTCAGCATACAGAGCAGCCTGTGAAGGCCAGCTTGCCTGACAGTATGACTACTAGCTGTCTAGGGCCTGCAGCGCTGGGGCTTGCCCACAGGGAGGCCTGCTAGCTCACAGGGCGGCCTGTTAAGACCAGCTTACCTGATAGCTTAGACTAACCAGTTGTCACATGCCTGCAGGGGCTCGCCCACCGGGAGGCATGCTCACATACAGGGCGGCCTGCGAAGGCCAGCTTACCTGGAAGCCTCAGACTAACAGCTATCCCATGCCTGCAACCCCGGGGCTCGCCCACAGGGAGGCCTATCAGCATACAGAGCGGCCTGTGAAGGCCAGCTTTACCTGACAGCAAGGCTATTAGTCAAGGACAGCCTGCACCGCCGGGCTCATCCACAGGGGCATATTAGCATACAGGGCGGCCTGCTAAGGCCAGCTCGCCTGACAGCGAGACTACCAGTCGTCTATGGCCTACGACCCTGGGGCTCGCCCACAGGGAAGCCTGCACGCCGACAGGGCGGCCCGATAAGGCCAGCTTACCCAACGGCAAGACTTACTGGTCTGTCGATGGCCTGCAACGCTGGGGCTCGCCCACAGCGCGGCCTGCTGCCTCCCAGGTGGTGCTGCGCATTCCTAAGGTCAAAGTCACAAGACTATCCTGCACTGAAGTGGCCAAGAGGATGGCCTGTCTTGAATATACAAGAGGGCCTACCCACACACCGCAGCAGCCTTAACCACACTCTCAAGTGGGGAGGCCAACTTACTGATAAATACTCAGGCGGCGGTCTGCCAGAGGATAAGCTTTCTCTCTTTTTTTTTTTTTTTTTTTTTTTACAGAAAAAGACCCCTACTGGCATTCCTCCTACCCTCATATTTGGCCATACTCACAGGGACCTCAGGGGACTAATAAGTGCATAACCGCAAACCCTTATCTTATTTTTGTTTTTTGAAAAAGAGTTTACTTATACACAAATAGCCCAGCTTTTTTTTTTTTTTTTTTTTAAAACGTATATATTAATACAAACACATACCCGCACCCCTCATGCGCATATGTATATGTAAAAATATATAGCCATAAGGAAACCTCTGTCAGCCTCAAAACAGGGAGCACTATATAAAAGAATAGTAATTTCCCATAGCTTGCCTCGCTTCTTTTCTTTTTTGAAAAGGAGAGGGGAAATTCGCCCTGTGGCCACAGGGTGGCGGTCTACCACCATTGAGACGTGGATCCTACCACCCTTATGGCCTGAAAGGAAGTCTCACTATCACGCCAAAGGCGGGCCATCAGAATTAATGTCATAGGCCCAGCTCTGGCCTGATATAGAAACTGCGGCTTACAGAGAATATAGAGGGTAAATCATTTCAACCCTCTATCAGGGAGAGGGCATCCATCAGGGACCGCGATCTTTACCGCATCCCTGGCAGATCACCTCTCCCAAGTTTCTTGAGTCTCGCCTCCAAGTGACCTGCTCCTACCAGGAGGGGCGCACGAGAGGCGACACTCTCCTTCTGGCCGTGTCTGCGACCCTCAGGTTGGGACGGGCCAGGCAATCTGTCTGGTTGAGGACTCAGACCTCAGCAGCATGCGCGTCTTGAATGCCGCTGGTCTAAGTCTCTCTGCAGGACAGCCTGGTGCGCCAGCCACACAGTCATCGTGTGCCTAGCAGCACCAGCCTGACCCCGCTGCCACGTATGCTCTGCCATTTAAGGAAAATGTCACTTTAGGACCTAGATGGCAGAGTTTGAGCTGTATCCATGCAAGAAGTGCCAAACCATGAAATTTATCATTAGTTGGCTAATTCCAGCATCAACACGTACCCATATTCCCGCAAAATAAACCCAAACAGGGAACCGAGGTCTAAAGAGAAATACTTCAGTATTTACATATGAGTAAATGGAAATGTATCATATTGTTTAGCCAACAGTTCATCCTGCGGCCACAGGGTGGCGAGCTTACTCCATGAGCCATACCACCCCATAGCCTATATGATCCACATATATAACGGGCATATATATACATATATACACATATATACATACATATATACACATGTACATGGAATATTTAAGGAATGCAGAACATGGGTTCTTCCATGCCCCCCCCAACCTCAGTATTAGGAGGGCATGGAAAGCTCACTAGAGCTGTAGAAATATGGCCAGAGAGAAACCGATCGTAATTCATTGAATGCGCGCGGCCTCTCCCCAACGCGCTGCCATGGAAACTGTAATCTGCCTGCAGCGCGTTCCATAATCAACAGCTCAGCATACGCGGCACCGGGTGGCTGAGAGAAACAGTATTTACTCACCCTCTCCAGCATCTCCTGCTCGGTTGGAAGAGCACTCACCGCTGGACTTCTGCAGATGTAGCAAACAGCGCATCCTGTCCCAGCCGCTCCTTCTCGCGAACCGCCGAATCGCGCGAGCGGTCACACCCCTCTCAACTGTTCGGCAAGCGTCATCTGAAAGCCCCATGATCTGAGTCTCCGCTCCGCCTCAGCGCGAGCGGGACCCGAACCACCAGGCGCAGATGCTGAACTCTCTTCCCTCGAGAAGGGACCCAGACGAGAATGGAACGTTCACAGTTTGCACTAGCAGCTCCCTCGAGAACTGCCCGTGCGTGCTCTTCACGCAGACAGAGAGCGCACAGCTCGTGTGTGTAATCTAATGTCAAATAAGGAGTGACACGGATCCACACACTTAGTTAGCCTGTGCATTTCATAAAACCACGATAGTGTTTCAAAACAACAGTCCCTGAAGACGATGAGAGGATGACATGTTATCTGAGCGCCCCTTATATACACGTGGGGCGCGTCGATATGACGTCATGGGCTGTCGCCGGTCAAGTTGGTATTGACAAGATTGGATATTAGTTTCAGACACCGGTCCCCGCAGAGGCGGTTCCCCAAAGCGCTATGACGCAACTCGAGTTCCCTTCGAAAGGGAACCAGATTTATTAATAAAGTCATGTAGATTGTCAATTTACTGGTTTGCATGTAAAACCAGGGAAAACTGGTTACTTATCAGCTTATTGGTGTGCATGCACAAAGCATGTCACTATTGTTGAGATTCATATGCTGATTCTTGATGTCTGTGTGTGAGTATAATCTTGCAGGAGTTCAAAACATGGAAATTGTGTTTTAAAACTCATTCAGATTTTCTTAAACTCTGCTGGATCACTTGATTTAGATTCACAACACAAGAAACGTAATAGCATTTCACTTAATAAAACTATAATAAAACCTCCAACATAAATTTCTTTCCGTTCTTGTTCACAGCAGGTGTATGAATGATGGATCGAATGTTTCAGAAACATCATACTAACCTATAAATAACATTTTACTAACATTAAGGAAACTGGACCTTTTTATCTTCTTGCAATGTTGCAAATCTACATTCCTAGAATGTTGACTTGATAATCAAAATTAAGTAGAAAGAACATTTGAGGAACATCATACCTTTTGAAACACTTTTCTCTAACGTCAAGAAAACTGGACACTTTTTATGTTCCCAGAACCAACACGGAATATTTGGAGAATGTTCTTACAACAAAATTCTGTAAACTGAGATCAATGCTGATATGGCATCTAACAGCACGTGCAGGTGTGGCATTATTTTGGCTTGGGCAATATATTCCTTTTATCCATTTTAGTTCTTTGGCGAATATGAATAAATTTAAAAACATGAACACCTTTACTTTCCAAATGAAGTTACATGAGCACATATTAAGGAACACTCTGTGGTTCAATGGAATTCAATCAAAATTTTCTTTTGACCCAAATTGTATGCTATTTCTACTGCAGGACAGAGTCAGAAGACATTCACAAGGGGAGAAGATGAGGATCTTAACCATTGTTGAAGATGATGTTTCCACTATCCACTCAAACCCAAATATAAGGTGCCTCTCTGTAGCACTATAAGCAGATTGGGTCAAATAATGTGCAAGATCTTTACCACAGCTGTTAATTTCTTTGGTTTGATTTATGCACTCAATGTGAACTATCCTAAAGAATTAAAATACTCTTTAGAAAAATTTCAAAAGTATTTATTGGTCTTGACCCCTAGCACTTAGCAAGAGTCTGGTCCTTCAAATAAGTATTAATTTAACTGCAATCCATATAGATATTCATAAGTAGCATGTATTCCAGTTTGTGCTCTAATTTAGTTGATAATGCATAGTTTTTTTGTTTGTTTGTTTTTTCTGTGGAGTTGAACTTCACCTTCTAATATATGTACAGTATCTCATGAAGACAGAAAATGTGCTGTTTTGCAGAATTGTCGATAATTTCTGTATTGATGGCAATGTCTTCTGTATGGTGTTGTATTTACGGTATGGTTTGTACTCCCTGCATTTGGATTCTTAATGTGAGGGCTATGCAAATCTGAGATATTTGGAGAAAGTTTAATCAACTTAAAAAAAGTAAGGCAACCAGCTTCAGGAACTCTGTAGTTGTGCTTACTCATTTATTTGCGTTAGACTGATAGTTAGTTGAACTTACTGAGGAAGGTATAATAAACATAATCAAATAAATTTAGTGAACTTTAAAAAATGATCTGACAAAACTTCGACCAACTGAAGTTGAGTAAACTCAGTGCTGTGCAGCGGGTTGCCTTATTTTTCTTAAGTTAACTCAGCTTTCTACTTATTACAGTGCAATTGCCTCAAGATTGTAATGAAAATGAAATGTCACATCATCAACTGTACTTTATTTTTCAGTTTAACAGGAACGATGCATTGTCACCATGAAAATAAAATAGTTTTTTGCATGTAGTTTCTATAATGAAACAGTTATTCTGGTTTTAATTTTCATTTACATCATTTAATTGATTTATTTTAAATTGGCAGAAAATGCTTCTACAAAATCTACACTAAAATAGCATTGGCAAAACACCTGAAACAAAAATCAAGATAAAAGTCTCCAAACGATGAATAAGGAAAATGGCAAATATTACACAAATTAAAAGAAAATAAATTGTCAACAAAATTACAAGGATTTTACAGACCCACAAATATATATATTTTACACTACAAACATATGCTAAACATACAGTACATTAAATTATTGGTCAAAAAATTATTCCACCCTCATGGTGGACAGGGTTTGCTTTAGTTGGGCTCTTGACACTTAATAATTAATTAATAATTAAGTAACTTGATTTCAAGGAAATGTAGTAGTGTTTCACAGCCCAGTCGGAAACACTACTGCTAGTGTTTTACTGATCCAAAAGGTTGAGGAACAGATCAGCTTACATGCTTGTGAGACATTTGAATGTACAACACAAAATGGTTTCTCTCTCTGGTTTACTGACTGAGATTCAGATATTACTAAACCAAGAAAAGTTCCAATAAACAAATGCCATTGTACTGCTTTAATGTTAAAGATGAACAAGTGTTACTGCTCAGGCTTTTAGACATGAACAATTATCATACAAACCTCAACAGTGGCGACAATATTTATTCATACTGCAGTGCATGATGGGAGTTTTGTACTATGGTGATACCCAGCTTGCATTAGAGTGTGAAGTATTTTGTAGATTATCACCATTGTTGAGATTCATGTGCTGATTTCGGATGTATAAATAATACAGTAATTCTTTTTTTTTTAAGCATTACACATTTTAAAATAATCCACGATAACTTATTGCTGCAATACTTTGTTCTCATCCTGTAGGGTTGGTAATGCAAAATCTATATTTATAAATGACAAAACATATGATTAGTTATTTGGGATGCAATTAGTCCAGCTCACAATGACTATTGTATTAGGTAAAGCAGCTAATATCAGCTCACTGTAAAACACTAACCCCACTGCTTTACAACATCAAATGCATTGTTGCAGAGAAAAATCTAACATAGGAAGTCAAGGGCCAAATGAAGCAAACACTGATCTCCATGATGGAGGCATCATTTTTTTTATTCCTAACCCATAAATCCTCTACCTCTGTTAATTCTCAAGAAGAGCTTCTGTAGATGTGTGACAGAAATAAAGTCAATCTGGTTAGTAATCAGTGAAGCTTGTGGACGTTTTAATCAGATCTTCAGATATTTAGTCTTTTATCTTCAGTTGATTTCATCTAAGGCTGTGGTTGAAGTCAGTTGTAGTTCTTGTGTTTCTTTTCTTCATAGATTCTGCTTGTTAACAGCAGGTGTTCATCACTAATGCTCAATCATCACTTAATTAATTGGTTAATTATCTCATTAACTTTAACTTTGCTTCAGTGGTATTTTGACACTATATAGAAAGGGACAAAATGTAGTCTGAGCAGAGTTGATTGATTTTGCTCTATATGAGAATTCAAATTCTCTAAAAAGACAATAGTGTCATTTATCAGATCAAGTCTGTTTAGTGTTCATTCAGTTCAGTTCAGTTCAATAACTGTGCAAATTCAGCCATAAACAGTTGTACAGAAGATAATAGTGTTCAATTCTCAAAATGAACTAAATTGAGCTATTCTTATCATTCGATACTGTCAGTGCAGTCAGATTATATAATATAAAGTATTGAATATAAAGTGTATTTTATACCCCAACTAAGCAAGCTAGAGACGACAGTGGCAAGAAGCCCAAATTTAATCAGGTGACAGAATGTTCAGCCGGGGTAATGTTCAGTCCTCTGTCCAAACGAACAAACCTGAAGCTATTAAGATATCCGGCTGCATAAAAAGTCAGATTCTAAATTGATATCATTCAAAAAAAATTACTCTCCAGATCAGGATACATCAAGTTACCACTAGGTTGGAGGAAGTAGTCTGTCCAGCAGATTAAATGATGAAGGCAGTCTTGCCTTTTAGCCAGTACACAACTGGCTTATCAATGGCTGTTGATGTGATGACATGATTTGTGCTGGGGACTTGTCTAGTTGAGGATACAGGGTCTTCACTGAGGATATGTCCAGAGAGCAAATTTTCTTCAAATTAAGAAATGAAGTGAAGTGAATTTCATTCATTTAATAGCTTCATAATGGAATTTATCAAATCCTAATTATTTTTTCTAATGGATCAACATCTGTTCTCTTTCTTCTGCTAAATTTTGTTAATTTGTTGCATTTAATGTTTTTTACTCTGTTTCTCTTATTTTCTAGCGAAATTCATCACATGAAATAAAGCCTCTTTATTTTTCTTCTCTTCTCCAGCTTTCCTCAGATCTTCCAGGTTCTTTATCCATTCACCTTTCCCTTCCACCTTCAGTCTGGGAATCAAGAAATCCAGATGTTGGAGAGTGAAAGCGTTGTCTGATTTTAATGCAATATTACACAGACTCATGATGGTCACATAAGCTTCATGCATCAGGATGGATTTTTCAGCTTTAATCTTCTCCAGATCGCTGTTCAGTTGTCTTTCTATTTCTCTTCTCTTCTCAGACTCTGTCATGTTTCTTTCTTTTTCATCTGTAATATTTGCATATATTTTTTTGTCAAAGCTTTTTGTTTCAATTTGGCCACCGGTGCATTCAAACTCCTGTTTGAGCTTATCAAATGTCATTTCACATTTACTTTTCGTCATCACATATTTTTTGTTCTCTTTGACGTGTTTGCTGTAATGACACTTCCCAGTACACACAGTGCAGTGGTTGTTTTTCATGACTGAACACATTGAGAGATCATTCACCCACCAGCAGCCCTTCTCATGACAGTTTTCCTGACAGACGGAGCAGCAGGTTGCATTTCTGTTCCTCCATGATTCATTTTTAATTGGAACTTTTTCTTTGATGACTCTTTCTACCGTGAAAACAAAGGCTTGGCATTTCTCAATCTTGTCTCTGTTCTCTTTGAGGGCTTCATGAATCTCAGTCAGTTCTTTGATTTTAGACTCCTTCTGAGAGATTCGCTCCTTCAGATTAGAGACACAGGCCTCAAGTCGTCTTCGCTCTTTCAGAACATCTAATGTCATCTTAACACTTTTTCTGTTCTTTTCTTCCAGGAGTGTCAGGAACTCATTCATGCTTTCTTCTCCCATTTCCCAGGCTGATTTCAAAGCTTGCTTGTACCTTTTGTCTCTTTTCACTTTTTGTCGGTTCTTGAATAAGAAGTGGACAGGTTCATTGTCTTCATCTCTTCTGCAGGGTATTTCTGCTTTATTAATGGCATTGAGGGCATCTGCTGGAGGTAATCCATCTGAGTGTGTGAGTAGAAACACTATGTTCTTCTCTATATCTTTGCCAAACAGAGACAGAACTGAGTGAAATATGTAAAGCTCTTTTCCAGAGAGACGATTCTGAGCTGCCTTCATCACAAAACACACTGCATCAATATAATGAATCCCATCCTTATCTGAAAATAATCTTCTCAGATACTCAGCAACCTCTGCATCTTTCTCGTATCCTTCAGTGTGTCCGTATCCTGGAGTGTCAATGATGGTCAGAGATGTTGGGTTTTCTTCAACAAACACTTCATAAACCGTGACTGCAGATGTCTGGGATTGTGATTGATCTATATGTTCTTCTTCTTCTATCACTTCTTCTCTTTCTTCTCCTTTTCCCGCTTCTTCTGTGATTTGATAAAACTCTTCATCCTCAAACTTCACTCCGAGTAAGTAGTTGACCATGGTGTTGATGAGGGTTGTCTTCCCAGCACCGGTTTCTCCCACCAGCAGTATGACTTTGTTCTGCTTGTTTTCAACTTTTTGTCCAAATATCCATTTTCTGACCTTTCTATTTTTCCCGTCAATATGTTTTCTTTCAGTGTTTAGATGGTAAAGTGCTGGAGGACCTGGATTTATTAATATGGCGTCATGACGTGATCTGCGAAAGACAGAATTGGTTTAAAATCAACATGATGATTTCTAATCTAATTTTTATTAACCTCCAAAAGGGGTTGTCAAAGTGTATAGAATGAGAGCATGTCAGGGGATGTTATGGAAGTAAAATGACAAATGAATTTGAAACAAAAAAACATGTAGAATTTCACTAACTGGAAAAAAATGGATTGCCTTAACAGTTTTTGCATTTTAATGCATTGTTTTTTCAGGGCTTGCATTTTTAGGGCCTGGCATTCAACATGGTTGAATATTTAAGCTGTGGATATGGCTGCGGTGAGTGAGTGCTCCTTGAGAGAAATATATTTTATTGGTTATGTAACCATCTCCTGGATTAACGTTAATATATATTCATTCATTCATTCATTCATTCATTTTCCACTACTTATCCGGGGCCGGGTCGCGAGGGCAGCAGTCTGAGCAGAGATTCCCAGACTTCCCTCTCCCCAGACACTTCCTCCAGCACTTCCGGGGGGACACCGAGGCGTTCCCAGGCCAGCCGAGAGACATAGTCTCTCCAGCGTGTCCTAGGTCTTCCCCGGGGCCTTCTCCCGGTGGGACATGTACGGAACACCTCCCTAGGGAGGCGTCCAGGAGGCATCCGAAACAGATGCCCGAGCCACCTCAGCTGACTCCTCTCGATGTGAAGGAGCAACGGATCTACTTTGAGCTCCTCCCGAGTGACCGAGCTCCTTACCCTATCTCTTAGGGAGCGCCCTGCCACCCTGCGGAGAAAGCTCATTTCGGCCGTCTGTATCCGGGATCTCATTCTTTCGGTCATGACCCAGAGTAGTGAGAGTAGGAACGTAGATTGACCGGTAAATCGAGAGCTTCACCTTGCAGCTCAGCTCCTTCTTCACCACGACAGACCGGTACATCGACCGCATCACTGCAGAAGCTGCACTGATCCGTCTGTCAACCTCACGCTCCTTCCTTCCCTCACTCGTGAACAAAACCCCAAGATACTTAAACTCCTCCACTTGAGGCAGGAGCTCTCCACCAACCTGAAGAGGACAAGCCACCCTTTTCCGACTGAGAACCATGGTCTCAGACTTAGAGGTGCTGATCCTCATCCCAGCCGCCTCACACTCGGCTGCAAACTGTCCCAGTGCACACTGGAGGTCCTGGCCCGATGGAGCCAACAGGACAACATCATCCGCAAAAAGCAGGGATGAGATCCTGTGGTCCGCAAACCAGACTCCCTCCGGCCCCTGACTGCGCCTAGAAATCCTGTCCATAAAGACTATGAACAGGACCGGTGATAAAAGGCAGCCCTGCCGGAGTCCAACATGCACCAGGAACAGGTCTGACTTACTGCCGGCAATGCGAACCAAGCTCCTGCTCCGGTCATACAGGGACCGGACAGCCCTTAGCAAAGGGCCCCGGACTCCATACTCCCGGAGCACCCCCCACAGGGTGCCACGAGGGACACGGTTGAATGCCTTCTCCAGATCCACAAAACACATGTGGACTGGTTGGGCAAACTCCCATGAACCCTCCAGCACCCTAGAGAGGGTATAGAGCTGGTCCAGTGTTCCATGACCGGGACGAAAACCGCATTGTTCCTCCTGAATCTGAGGTTCGACTATCGGCCTTATTCTCAGCTCCAGTACCCTGGCATAGACTTTCCCGGGGAGGCTGAGGAGTGTGATCCCTCTGTAGTTGGAACACACCCTCCGTCCCCCTTCTTAAAAAGAGGGACCACCACCCCGGTCTGCCGGACCAGTCTGGCTCTAGGGACGTTAATATATACATGTGTTTAAATGTATATTTTATGATTTGCGTTTATGCTACATTACATTTGTAGTAACATTTAAGTTTGTTCATCACATAGTACATGCACAAGGGTGAATGTGAAGCTGATCAACGCTGTTAATGTGTTGTCAACAGAATAAAACTCTTCAAGCGCGAATTGCTGTCCATCATTGTCACGGAGTGTGGTTGCAGGAAGTAACGAACGGAGCATGAAGACTGACTTCACATAAATGAGTTTAATCTCACACGGGAACAGATACAGACAGCATACAGGAACCACCTAAACACTCCATGTAACGTTAACGACGAACAAGGACTGGACAGAAACAGAGGGTATAAATACACCAGAGGACAAGAGGATAATAGTGGGGCACAGGTGAGAGACATAACTGATTAGCGCGGATGTCCGTTGGAGAGGTATGTGAGGGAGTTTGTCGAGCTCTCCCATTAGGTGGGCTGGCCGGATGCCTCACTCAGTGCTGTGTTTTGGTTGGGTCTGGACGAGGACATCATTCGCCCTAGCAAACCCATGTGTGTACGTTTTCTCTAATCGATTTGATTAATTTAGTCCTAGAGTTAAACGGATCAGGGTTAGAAGTTTAAGAATGTGTTCCCCGTCCAGTCCCACACAAAACACCCATGGCCACGCCAGCCCACCTCACGCCGACTGCCCTCGTATACCCCTTCAACGGAGCGATCCCTGTCTGTCCTTTTAACCAGTCCTGTGACCAAAGACGAGGGTCCAGCAGCGCAGTGCTGGGGTATTGGACCCACCGCTGCAATCGGTCCGGTTGGCACTTAAGTCCGCCTCCCTTCCTCGATGTTCCGCGTCAGTTCCTCAGCCAGAGCCCTTGCCAGTTCATCGTCCCGAACCCGAACCCTCTCCAGTTCATCAGCCTGAGCCCGTTCTCCAGCTGCGACGCAGGTGCAAGCCATGTCGGAAGAAAGCCATAGCAACTGAGCTACACTTCCACACGACCACCGCCTGCCCTGCGATGGCCAATCGAGAGGGGCTCAACTTAATGACTTTGTTGAGTCCCTGAACTTCCTGTCTGCCCTCAAGCAATCACGGAGATCGCGCATGAATTTTCTGTCTTCCTTGAGACGACCACGGGGGTCGTCAAAGAACTTTCTGTCAGCCCTGAGGCGATCATGGAGATCGGCCACAAACTTTTGGTTTTTCCTAAAGCGCCCGAGGAGGTCGCCACTGAATCTTCTGTCAGCCTTGAACTATTAGTTTGCCCTATTTACCCTGATGCAAGGAGATGGCTGTTGAAGTTTTTGTTGGCCCTGTCTGCCCGAAAGCGAACACGGAGGTCGCTCCAGACTTTTCTGTTGTCCCTGACGCGACCACAGAGGTCATTCCTAAACTTTCCATCAGTCCTGAACTTTTTGTCCACTCTGAACTTCCTGTCAGCCCTGTACCCTCTGTCAGCCCGGAATTTTCTGCCTGCCCGGAGGCGACCATGGAGGTCGACCTCGAGCCCGCTCCAGCGCACCCCAAGCCCGCACCAGCACCTGAGCATGCGCGGCCTGCATCTCCAACGCCTGACCTTCCGCCAGATCATCCGCCGCCTGACCGTGCATCCGATCATCCGTCACCTGGCCGTCTGCCAAATCGTCCAGTTCCAGATGTTCCGTCGCCTCAGCCAGTCAAGGGGGTTGCTTCTCCCATTATTTTTTTTTTTGGGGGGGGAGCTCCCAGCTGGTTGCAGGAAGTAACGCACGGAGCATGAAGACTGACTTCACATAAATGAGTTTAATCTCACACGGGAACAGATACAGACAGCATACAGGAACCGCGTAAACACCCCAAGTAACGTTAAGGAACGAACAAGGACTGGACAGAAACAGAAGGTATAAATACACCAGAGGACAAGAGGATAATGAGCGGGGCACAGGTGACAGACATAACTGATTACAAGACAAAGGTGATATCAATGAACTAATAGCGAGACACTGACAAACGGGAACTCAAAACAGAGAACACATGACAAATGACAGGACTGACGAACACAAAAAAAGACCACGTCACAATTGACAGGACTGAGGAACAGATCAACATAAACAGACATATGACTCTGACAATCATGAATTAAAACACAACGCAGAAACAACCCCGTTACACGCGCAACCCTATAGACTGAACGCGTAAATGAACGGCAAGAATGCATTAAAGATCTTCGGTTTCCAGTCGGAAAGGTGTCATTTAAGCAGCCCCTGAGTTAATAATTAACAATTTCTACATCGGAAGTGATTCAATCAAAGACCAACTTTAGCTTGATAATAATATTTTCTTAGAGCTGCTGTAGAGCCAAAACAAGCTCTGCCCATTAACTTTCCTATTATCACTATGAAGCTGCGTTGAAACAATCCGTATTGTGAAAAGCACTATATAAATGATGACTTGACTTGACTATGTTTGGAGCATCTGATGCCAATGTGTACATAAACACTATTGTTCCTCAAAAACTCCTCCGAAACACGCTTGTTCGGTGAGCATTCATTAAAAAACTATCGCATTATTGTACATTAAATTTGAAAACTATGTGAATATATGGAAATATGCCTAATGTACGACTCCTGAATGTCACTGTAATATTTACAATCGTCATCCATCTAAACTTGATTAGCAACACTGGTTTTTTATCCAATGATAGATACGATAGATGTAGTTTGCGTTTTCTGTGTTCATGAACCGGTTGAGTGTTTTGACCTGCCGTTCAGCTGCTCCGAAACTATCACAGAATATGTACAATTGAGGTGGGGCTTTGTTATCTTTTTTATCCCCCCCCCCCCCCCCAGCTAGAGGGTCTTGAACATTCCATTAAAGAAAAAGAAAACAATTTAAAATGATTATTATGACAAAAAGATTCTTAAATATTCAAAAATCTGCACTATATGTGTTACTAATCAGGGTTGGGGAGTAACGAAATACAAGTAACTAAGTGACGTGTTTAAAATACAAAATTTGAGTTACTGTATTTCATTTTAAATGGGTGGTAATCAGATTACAGTTCCATCTGAAAAGTGTTTTAGATTACCAAAGTGATTACTTTGAGTTTTAATGTCATTTAAACAGCGATTGGTGATTCTCTGACTCTGACCGTCTGAAAAAGAGGAGTTCAGTTTCATGTTTTCCACTGTTTTCATGTTTTGTGAGTCATTTTATAATTCACTCGTCACTGCAACTTTTTCTCACAATTTGTTTTTTTCCCTCACAATATCACAATTCTGACTTCTTTTTCTCAGAATTGCGAGATTTAAACTCACAATTGCAAGTTATAAAGTCAGAATTGGGAGATATAAACTTGCAATACTGACTTTTTTTCTTGCAATTGTGAATTTAGTATGTGAGTTTATATCTCATAATTCTGACTTTTCTCAATATTGCGAGTTTATATCTCATAATTCTGACTTTTCTCAATATTGTGAGTTTATATCTCATAATTCTTACTTTTCTCAATATTGCGAGTTTATATCTCATAATTCTGACTTTTCTCAATATTGCAACTTTATATCACTCAATTCTGAGGGAAAAAGTCAGAATTGTGAGATAAAAACTTGCAATGACCTTTTTTGTGTTGGTTTCACACTTATTAGTATTCCAAAGTATTCTAAAGTATTTAGATTAAGTTACTAAACTTGAGTAATGTAACGAAATACGTTACAAATGACTTTTTAAAGCATGTATTTTGTAATCTGTAGCGAAATACATTTTAAAAGTAACATACCCAGCCATGGTTACTAGTCAAGATTTTATCTCAGCATGGATTAGGTGTCAACTGTGACTTTTAATAATTTCTCTCTCACTCTCTATAGTACATATAATAGATGTATTTCACACAAAATTTAAAAAAATGATGCAAAATTTTGCTCTTCATATAAACACACTGAATACACGTTAAAATTAAAACTGTTACCTCACTTCACATTAAATTCTTCACATGTAGCCTCAGTTTTTAATATGAAGAGCAATCTAGTATCAATAGATTATATACAGTAGATTACAGTACGTGTATTGTGATACTGACCTTTTGAGATACACTTGCTGCTGCCCGGTCTGATTAGACTCTGAACCGCTCTTCACTCTGTTATTGTTTGACATTTTCGTGCGTAAATCTGTAAGATATTACACTAACTGTCATTAGGAGTCACAGACAGACAGCAGTCTGTGAATGTCAAAGTCAGGGATTTTTCACAACGGTTTTGAGCTGGAACATATCAGGGCATTTAACTTCAAACTTGCACAATATGATGCAGTCAAACTGGAAGAACAGCTTTAAAATTCTATTTTACTAAAGGATTTTTACTAAAGTCCATCTGGAGGATGGCATCACTGTTTTTCTACAGATCCAATGTATAGATGAAATAACGAAATGAATAACAATTTGTTCTTACTTAGAAATTAAGCAATACTGAATTTAATTAAGATAGACAATGACAACATTTTCTTTTTATTAATATAATATAATTAAAATTATTTGTCAGTTATCACTGTAAAGCTGCTTTGCCATTTTGTTTTGCCAATTATTTCTATGAATATTTAAAGATGTGTACATGAAACATGAGTCATAGTTGAATCAAGTTGAAAGAGTAAATGAAGTCTAGCATAAAATACACTTCCTTCTTTTGAGAAAACCATTTTTATAACATCATGTCCATATTTACTTTACTGTTTGAATACTTATTTAATTGCCATTTACTTAATCTGTGTAAATGTAAATATGTGTTCTCATAATGAAACAAAATAAAATTCTAAGCATGTTCTAACCTATGAGAACATTTTAATGACATTTATATTAATTTGTTACTTGTAGAGAAATATTTTGCTCACCTTTAAGAGTTTTTTTGCTTGTGAAGTTGTTCCAGTGTTATTCGCAGATGATATTAAATAACCGGCTCAAGTCCATTATATATCCTGCTGTCACTCAAGGGGTGGAGAAATGTGGAAAGTCATACTTACAAAGCCACATATGTTTGCTTTCACCTCTACAATTTAACATTTTACAGAAAAACAAACCAAAATATCTCATCCATGATGCCATGACAATATTTCACATCATCATTAAATTACGTAATGAATTCATATTAATTGAACAGCCTTGTACCAATACAAGGAAACTCAACTTCACAGGTGAGACTCAATATTCACTATGAAAGTGCGATTTTCTGCAAAGATAATTAAGATTATCTTAATGCTATCTTTCACACTTTGACTTTTGCCTACCTGGAATGAAACAAAACCAGAACAACAAATCTTCTCACACATAATCTTCCTAAGCATATGCCAAAAAATGCTTGAAATGCTTCAAACTTGAAAAGTTCAGCTAATGTGATCTCATTAAAGTGACACGCTTATCAGAACCAGGGAGGCACAATCAGGAATGAATCTGTGAGTTACTGTTAGGAAATCTATGTGCAAAATGTTGTTGTGTCTGAACAAAATGCTTTTAGCCTTTCAGCTCATCTGGACCAGAAACACACGCATTATAGGTCATTGTATCTGAATTGATAGTGAAAACATACAGTTTCAGGGAGGCATGAAGATGCTGCTTGTTTTTATGTGGGTCTGCTGACGCATATGGGGGAAAAGCCACATTAGAGAGGACATAATCTCTCTTTTAATTAATGTGTGCTTAACTGTAAAGATTTAATTCATAACATGAAGAAAATCCACCACAGGGACAAACATCAACCTGTAAAATAGAAATTATGTCTTTGTGAGCTACATGAACCTGTTTCCATGTTGATCCTTCAGTAAATAAATCAAATGGCAAAATGAAAAGTACGTGTGAGCCAAACGTACATGTTTACTCCCATCGAGATAAACCTTTTCAAACCTAATCTTTTTATGCATGAATTTATATTGCCCTTTTCCCTCCTTATTTCTTCATGTTTATATTACATATATCCAATTCTCATTTACTTAATCTTTTTAATTTTATATTATTTTAACTTTATGTTGTGTTCAAAGGTTTCAACATTACAGGGCTCAACTTGTTTGCGTTGGTCAGATGAAGACATTCTGAACATCGAAAAAGACACAACTACTATTATTCAATAAGCTCTGCTCAATTTAACCTTTACTTGATAATCTCTGATTCCTGCTCTTCCACTGTCTCTTTCTGCACCTGATCCAAAAATTGACAGGGCTAGTTGTGAATATCTGATAAAATGCATATCTTCTGATGGAAGAAAGAGCACAATGTATCAAGCTCAAAGAACCAACATCATTACATTTAAATATATATATATATATATATATATATATATATATATATATATATATATATATATATATATATGTATATATATATATATATATATATATATATATATGTATATATATATTTATATTTCAATGAATATTAACATTAATAAGCATTCACACAAGTTCTTCTTCATTTCCGTGTTCTGAAAGCCCAGTCACTGGAAAAGAGTTTCTGCAGCTTCATTGGTTCTAAAATCTATTGCTAACTATACATTTGAAATTTGAAATTAGGAGTCTTCTTCAAATTGCATAAAATTCAGATGGTAATAATTAAAGCACACAAAATAATGAAGGCTGTGAAAACTATAATCCTAAAGCAAACCTGCCACCTGTATGTTATGGAAAAAAATGTTTTAGTGCAATTGTTCTTCTTTAAAACAAGTTATTCCATTTAACTGCGTGAAGAAAAGACTAAATGATATTTCTGCACACAAATGTGTTGTTTCTGGAATTTTATACAGAACTGACTACTCAGATAACACAGAGGACATTTGGTTGGGAGGGACTTCAGCCAGTCGAGCTAGCTAACTAAACCAGCATGTCCACCGAATCTGGTTGCTCAGACACTCAAGCACGACGCAGACTGGAGTGTGAAGGTGAAGCTCTTCTGTGAGGTGGACACATTCAGTTCAGTGATCACCATGAGTTTCAGGTGAGTCAAAATTCATGTGCTTTGTACAGGAGGGTAAATTATTAACTTTTTAAAATCAAATAGAAGTTAATAAACTCTGGTGCTTAGGCCACTAATCTTTTTAATGATTCACTTATGTTTCAGTTCACAAAATAATATTGGTTTTACTACTTAGTTTACACTGTACATAACTATAGTGTTATAAATGGCCATTTTGTTTCACAGTTTAGCTACAACCAGGCGCAGATTAATGCACAGGCTTGCATAGGCGACAGGCTAGGGGCCCCGGATTGGCCAGACTGTTGTTTTTATTATTTAAAATTTACTTCAGTGCGAACAAAAATGACCCTCATTGGTTCATAAGGAACATAATAAGCAGGTAAAAAAAATAATAATCAGGTGATTTGGGACATTTGAGTCACATCTGTCCAATCAGCTGCTGGTCAAATCATGTCAATCATTTTCATTTACGTCACAGATGGCATAGTGGAAAAATGTCTGAAAGAAAGTATGATAATGGAGCACAAAAGCTAAAAATGCAACGTGACCGAGATTTACTGAAAAAATCCATAAATTGACAGGATACATCAAAAAATGAAGTGGCACAGTCACACAGTCTGAGATCATTGACAAGCAGAAAACATTCGCCTATCATTCATCAACCTCAAATATGGCTGTTCAATTAACACATCTAAGCAGTAGCAACTTTACAAGTGCGTTCGCTCTAATGTTAGCCTAGTCCTAGATCAATGTGGGCAATAACTTATTAGGTGCAAATCCATGCTGGTGCGGAGAAAGCACGCTTACTGCATGACATGGAGGCTCCGGTGCGATCACTTGCATTAAACTTAAATACTCTGTCATTTTGGTCATAAAGATAAGAGTAAGAGTGCAAACAGTAAAGGGTCCATTTTTTTTCTGTAAACTCACAATAACAGTAAAAAGTGGTTTTGTAAAATAATGAAAACATTCAGGATGCGCTTTCAGCCATCTCCGTCTCAGTGAACTTCAGCACGTAACAAACATGAACCGAAACTCAGTGTATACTTGCCTCACAGACACAAGAAATGTATTCAAATGGTTTGTCTACTTTTAAAATAACCAATTCAAATGGAAAATAAATATTCTCAGATTATGTAATCCGCATGAAACATTCATTTAGGCGCGTCCACTACTATGGAGATGGTCAGCATCGTCAACTTCATCTCTGCAGCTGAAAACAGAAAACATTATCAATAATTTAAAATGTTTAGACATGTTTCTAAAATGTTTCTCCTTGCTGTTTTTTGTGTTGTGGCAAACTTTATCTGTGTGCACTGATTAGGCTGTGTATTAGGCAATTAAAGGCTTATTATAATGATTTATTATAACTTTAATAAACCATTATTAAACTTTTAACTCTCATTTTACCTCAGTGGTGCAGTGGTAATTTTCTTACTGTTCCACCACTTGAAGGAATGTAGAGGAAACAACAGTATTGGCTATCTCAATGTGTGTGTGTGTATGCCAACTCACCTTAGTGCACTATGGCACTAAATACATTTTTTCCAGTAAAGCATAATGATTAAGGAGGGCCTCACACAAAGAGCAGCCTAGGGGCCCCTGTCCACCTTAATCCGCCCCTGGCTACAACCCTAATCAAACTCAATTGAATGTCTTCAGGATTACTAAAGCTATGCGATGGAAGGTGAATTGGATCGGGGTAAAACTCTAAAGGGCCGCAGCACTCAAGAACGACCGTCCCTGAGCTCATGATATATAATGTAAACATTGTCACTGATCAGTTAACGGCTATAATAGTAAACACAGGTCCCCAGTGAGTCTCCATAAACTCCAGGCATTTGAACCAATAATAGCGCAGTGGTGTAATTTTATTAATTAAGTGAACGTGTGTAGATATATTCATATACCAGTATGTGCAAGTCATTTTACACCAGTGCTGTGCACACGAGGGTCAGTAAAACATGGATTGGATGGATTGATATTTTGTATATATTTCGTGATGTTTGCAAACTGTCTTTCTGAATGTGTTTCGTTAGCACGTTGCTAATGCACTGTTAAATGTGGTTACCATTGTTCCCATTCAGTCGGTCACTTCGACGTACGAGCTGCTCACCTCGCAGCGCGGTTATATAATGAGCAGCAGGTGCGTTGCATCTTTAGCTTTTCGCTTCGGAGCTGAATCTGTTTATGGTGTCAACAGAGTGTGACGTAAGAAAAGAAAACGAAGATTCTTTTTGTGGACTGCTCTTTGTGAGAGTGCAGGCGGACAGCGCAGCAGTGGGCCGTTCTCTTGTGTGTCTTTGTTTGTCTGAGCAAGAGCAAACTGTTCTCAGCTGTAAAAGCCGTTGTTCGGCTGGTAATGGTGCGCTGTGAGAGAGCGTGCAAAGGCTGTTATCACAGCTGGTAAGAGCGGATTCAAAGAGTGAGCGCGCACGACAGGCTGCACTTTCCCCTGTCTGTGTCCCGCGGTCTTCCCCTGCGTGCTTCGGCACTTGAAAGAGCAGTCCCTAAAAGAGCTCGTACGAGTAGTTCGCGTCTTTTTAAAGATGTCATACTACTCGTGTGTTTCTGGATGGGGTCGTTACCTGGCGCCTTGGGATGGTCACCAGTGCTGCATCACGTGTTTGGGCTTAAAGCACGCGGAGGCAGCGTTTGTGGATGAGTCATGCACCCACTGTGGGAAGATGACCATCGCAGAGTTGCGGTTTAGACTGCAGGAGGAGGCGAAGTCCCAGTGCCGCTGCCTCGGACTAATCCTCCTCAGAGGGCTGCTTCGGGCGGCGACACTGGTGATTTGAGGATTACGGTGAGCGTGCTTCCCTCGGGGAACCAATCCTCTGGGATCCCTCACTCCTCCCACACTCTGCAGCCAGTAGAGCTGCCGGGGGAACACGGTGGACTGCCCCAGAGGTGTGTACCATCCGTATTCTTCGGGGCTCCCCAAGACGCTATATCGGAGGGTGAGCCTGACACTTTCGAGGATGATGATTCGGCACAGCTGCCTCCTTCGGGAGCAGTAGCTGTGCCCGAGTCGGACCCGGAAATGATGGCTATGATTTCCCGGGCCGCCAACAGGGTTGGGCTCGTGTGGAACTCTCCACCGTGTCCCGAGCCCTCGAGGCTGGACGATTGGTTTCTCAGGGTGGCAAGGGCTGGTTCTCAGCCCCCCACCCCGGTTCCTTTCTTCCCGGAGGTGCATGAAGAAATCACTGGAACGTGGACAGAACCTTTTACTGCCCAAATCCGTGCCAGTGGGACCTCCTCCCTCACCACCCTTGATGGAGGTACGACAAAGGGATATTCGCGCATACCCCCTGTGGAGCGGACTGTTGCTATGCAACTGTGCCCTAACTTCAAGGAAGGGAGCCATCTCTCCCTTCCTGGGCCTGTAAGCACTCGTCGGACCTGACCGGCAAGGCTTACCGGGCCTGCAGGGAAGCCGCTTCTGCCTTACACGATATGGCGTTGTTGCAGGTCCATCAGGCCAAGGCACTGAAGGACCTGCATGAGGGTGGTCATGATCCACAGGTTCTCTAAAAACTTTGTGCCGCAACGGACCTCGCGCTTTGAGCGACGAAGGTCAGTGGGTCGTGCGATGTCCACATTGGTGGTCCAGGAATGCCATCTCTGGCTGTGCCTGGCTAACATGAGGGATACCAACAAAGTCAGGTTCCTTGATGCCCCCATGTCCCAGGCCGGCCTCTTTGGCAACGCGGTCGAGAACAGCGCCTCAGGCTGCTCATCTCTGAGGGCACCCCCCCTGTGGCTGCCCCCGTTCCCCAACAGCAGCAGCCGGCGTCCAAGCAGCGCCGTGGAGCCGGTCGTGGTCGGGGTGCCCAGTCCGTCCAGGCCCCTTCTAGGAAGAAGGGTGGCAAAGCCAAGGCCAAGAGGCCCTAGGACGGGTGACCCGGACATGGATGGGACTGACCACACCACTCCTTCCCCCGGAGGAGGGCCGGGTGGAGAATCCTCTGTTGTCTGTTGTATAATTTCCAATAATAGAGCAGTTTCCTTCATCTCCAGGTCTGAAGGGGACTCGGAGAGCAGTGGGAGGGCAGGAACCTCACCACTCTCATCCTCCTCTTCTGTCGCCTGCGGACAGCACACTCTGACCCCGCCTCGGGCCGCCTCACTAAGAGAGCCTCCCAGGCCGTGTCCCTGCATTCCACTTCGCTGCCCCACGGCGGATACGCCTGCGGTCCCTTTGGTCCTGCTTGCACGGTCTCTGCGAGCCTGGTTAGCGCTCCCCAGTCTGTCTCGCTTGCTCATTCGGACCATCAGGCTCGGCTATGCGATTCAGTTCGCCCGGCGTCCCCCGAGGTTCAGGGGCATCCACTTCACTTCAGTGAAAGCTGCTGATGCTCCTGTCTTGCGTGCGGAGATCGCGGTCCTACTGACGAAGGATGCGATAGAGCCGGTCCCTCCAGCAGATATGAAGTCAGGGTTCTACAGCCCCTACTTCATTGTACCCAAGAAAAGCGGTGGGTTATGACCAATTTTGGACCTGCGAGTTCTGAATCGGAGTCTTCACAAGCTACCGTTCAAAATGCTCACGCAGAAGTGCATTTTTGAGTGTATCCATCCCCGAGATTGGATTGTAGCAATCGACCTGAAGGACGCGTACTTTCATGTCTCGATCCTTGCGCGACACAGGCCATTCCTGCGATTCGTGCTCGAAGGTCGAGCATTTCAGTACAGAGTCTTACCCTTCGGGCTGGCCCTGTCTTCCCGCGTCTTCACGAAAGTCGCCATGACCCATGAGAGAACAGGGTGTTCGTATCTTCAACTATCTAGACGACTGGCTCGTTTCAGCTCAGTCGCAGGATCAGTTGTGCAAACACAGAGATTTGGTGCTCAGACACCTCAGGCGGCTGGGTCTTCAGGTCAACTGGGAAAGAGCAAACTCACCCCCGTGCAGAGGATCTCTTTTCTCGGTATGGAGTTCGACTTGGTCAAACAGATGGCATGCCTCACAGAGGAACATGCTCAGTCGGTGTTGAACTGCCTGAATACATTCAACGGCAGGAAGGCAGTTGTTGAATAGTTTTAAAGGACTGTATTGGTGCTGTAGTTTTAGTTTGTGATCACCAGGGGGCGTCGGTAAGAACGCACAAAGCCAGAGATCGGTGCTCAACTGCTGCTCAGTTTATTATGCACGTTCGCATACATATGGCACGTGTGTGGTGTTTTCTAAACAAATAAAGAAATATACATAGAAAATCACAACTGAAATAAATACACTATACAACAGCAGTACAGGATAGAATAAACAAGACAGAGCGCCATTATCTAACGGCACATTATTGTGCAGAACGACCCTCATAACATGCCAATTTACTGACTGAAAGGGTTATCCACAAGCACCCTCTGCTGGTTAACAAATGAACATCATCTAAACAGTCATAATACACAATACACAAATTTGTTGTATTAAATGTGTGCGCTATAAATAACTGGATTTGCTTCGGACTCGCGTACTTATAAAGGTGACGCAGTTATGATAAATGAACCGGTAACCGCGTGAAACTCAAATTCTCATAATAAGACAAGAAACAAGATGTTACAATCATATAAGCATGTGATATAAACAACACACTTACTTCTTTTGAACGCACACACCATGAAACCAACTTATAGCGAGCAGTTGACAGAGCTGTAAGAACGAAAATGTCGTCTTCTTCTGGGCGGGCCAAACTAAACTGTCAATCACTTATTAGCAACAAATCAGAAAATAACATGGAAATGCTGGTCTTTTCAACAGCAGTCCCACTGAAATTCTTTCAGAGGCTCCTGGGGCATACGGCAGCCGCAGTAACCCCACTCGGTCTGCTTCATATGATACCACTTCAACACTGGCTCCATGGCCGAGTCCCGAGATGGGCGTGGCAACGCGGCACCTTCTGGGTGGTAATCACTCCAGAGTACCGCCATACCTTCAGCCCGTGTTCGGACCCCTTATTTTTTCGGGCTGGAGTGCCCCTAGAACAGGTGTCCCGATATTCTGTGGTTTTCACGGATGCATCGGCCACCGCCTGGGGCGCCACGTACAACGGGCATGCAGTGTCAGGGGTGTGGACGGGCCCCCAACTGCATTGGCACATCAATTGTCTCGAGTTGTTAACAGCACGTCTTGCCCTGAGCCGCCTTAAGGGGCTGCTTCGGGGCAGGCATGTACTGGTCCGTACGGATAACACTGCGACCATTGCTTACATCAACCGTCAAGGTGGTCAATGCTCCCGTCGCATGTCACAACTCGCTAGGGTTGGGTATCGTTTGGGGTTTTTTCGATACCGGTGCCAAATCGATACTTTTAAAACAGTACTGGTGCCAAAACGGTGCCTGAACCGATACTTTAAAAAAAGCCACAAAATGATGGTGGATGACTCGGTCAAGAATACCTTTTTAATGGACAAAAAAAGTTCTTAAAATTGAACAATATTTTAAAAGTTTAAAGTATATATGAATATATAAGTAAATACAAAACACAATAACAGTAAAACCTAAGCCAACTAGCTCAACTACAATAATTTAACAGCTTCAAATTTCAGCAATTTTTTTGCAGAAATATGACCATTTTTGCCTTCTCTGGCAAAATACGACACCTCTCCTGACTTATTGCATGTCCTGCACAGGAGAAAACTCTCTCAGATGGTGTCGACGAGGCCTGTTTGACAATATGGGAAGATTATCCCGATTACTGGGGCTGGGGTCGTCCACACTGATGTCCGCAAGCGGTCAAACACGTCATATTCCATGTGCCCTAAAATGTTTCATTAGGTTTGACGTGTTTCCCCCTTTACACGCAACTGTTGTAAAACATTTGCTGCTCGTCGCGGTGTCAGAATCCTTTCTCGTGAAATATAGCCACACTTTGGAGCGTTTAGTTTTAAGCATTTCAATTTAAGCTCGTCTAATTTAGCTAGCTAAGCTAACGGTATACCACCTGCTGCACTGCAATCAGCGCAAGAGTAGTTGCTGCGCTCACGCGCTTCATTGATAGTCTCACTTCGTGACGATTTGTGATTTGTATCATCAAAGCTTTCCGACGTTCACGTGAGTTTTCTCAGTCGGGAAATAATTTTTCAGAGCATTCTGACACCCCTTGAACGCAGTATTTAAATTTAACTAGCGATCAGTCGTGTTGATGAATCTGATGCTTCTTACGTCTGTGTCATAGCACCAGAGGACAAAAATTTCAATCACCTCAGGCATTTAAGTGGCACTGAAATGAGGCACCGACATTCGCATTCTGATTCGGTCCGGTGCACCGGGTTTCGGTACCCAACCCTACAACTCGCCTGCCATCTCCTCCTCTGGAGTCAGAAGCATCTGAGGTCGCTTCGTGCCATTCACATCCCCGGTGTGCTCAACCATGCGGCTGACGAGCTCTCACGAGCTACGCTGCTGGGAGAGTGGCGACTCCACCCCCAGGTGGTCCAGCTGATCTGGAGAGAGTTCGGAGAGGCTCAGGTAGACCTGTTTGCCTCTCCAGAGACCTCCCACTGCCAGTTGTTTTACTCTCTGTCCAAAGGAACACTCAGGACAGACGCACTGGCGCACAGCTGGCCCTGGGGCCTCCGCATATATGCGTCTTCCCCAGTGAGCCTACTTGTACAGATGCTGTGCAAAGTCAGGGAGGACGATGAGTAGATCATGTTAGTTGCGCCCTATTGGCCCAACCGGACCTGGTTCCCAGAACTCTCACTCCTTGCGACAGCCCCTCCCTGGCCCATTCCTCTGAGGAAGGATCTTCTTTCTCAGAGACGGGGCACCCTCTGGCACCCGCATCCAGACCTCTGGAAGCTCCATGTCTGGTCCCTGGACGGGACGCGGAGGTGGAACCTGTTTGTCGAGTGGTGCTCTTCTCGCCGAGAAGACCCCTGAAGATGCTCGATCGGAGTCGTGCTTTCCTTCTTGCAGCAAGGGTTGGAGCGTAGGCTGTCCCCCTCCACCCTCAATGTCCATGCTGCTGCTATATCTGCATTCCATGACCACATAGATCGCAAATATGTTGGTAAGCACGACCGGGTCGTCAGATTCCTTAGGGGGGCGAGACGGTTAAACCCTCCTCGTCCCCCCTCTATACCCTCTTGGGACTTGGCTCTGGTGCTAAGAGCACTCCAGAATGCTCGCTTTGAGCCTTTGCAGTCAGCAGACTTAAAGATTAGAACTTGGCTGCTGGCTGCATTGGCCTCCATCAAGAGGGTAGGGGACCTGCAGTCTTTTTCGGTCGAAGAATCGTCCCTAGAGTTCGGGCCGGGTAACAACCACGTGGTAATGAGACCCTGACCTGGCTATATGCCCAAAGTTCCTACTACTCCCTTCAGGTACCAGGTAGTGAGCCTGCAAACGCTGCCCTCAGAGGAGGAGACAGACCCAGCCCTGGCTTAGCTCTGTCCAGTTCGCGCTTTGCGACTGTACATAGACAGAACTCAAAGCTTCAGGACCTCAGACCAGCTCCTTGTCCGTTACGGAGGTCAGCAGAAGGGGAAGACTGTCTCCAAGCAGAGGATGGCCCACTGGATAGCTTACCAAGCTCAGGACGTGCGCTGCTCGCTCAGGCTGCATGCACACTCCACAAGAGGTGTTGCATCCTCCTGGGCGCTGGCTCGTGGCACCTCGCTGACAGACATCTGTAGAGATGTCTGGGCGGCACCTAACACGTTCGCTAGGTTCTATAGCCTTTGTGTTGAGTCGGTCTCCTCCCGTGTTCTCGCCTCAGGTCAGAGGCACGGAGAGGCCCCAGCTTAGTGTCGGCTTGCTGCGCTTATATGTGCTTATTTCTCCAGACAGTCCCTACAAGGCAGACCCTGTTGAGTCCTCCGATCTCCCTTCGGCAGCCGACGTGGTGGAGCCATATGTCTGGTTCCACAGTTGCTCCTAATCGTAGCCCGTGTTTTTCCCTCTGGGAGAACCCACCTCTCATCGAGTGGAGTCACCCCAGTTCTTCTATATGACAACCCCACGGTTAGTCCATTTTTCTTCCACGTAACTCCTTTGGGGAAGGAGTATGCATACACGAAGGGTATGCTTTCCTAGTGTTATCCAATAGTCTCACTGAATGGGTTTTTGGGAACAGCAGTGATCGACACTCTCTGTGTTAGCCCTGTCCCACCGTCCTCAGGCAAGGGGGTTCAGATGGCTTACAACAGAGCGCTGGAAGAGGGCAGCTCCTGTGGCGCTTTGGTAGGGATTCCTATTCGTCGGTCATCCGACGTACGTCAAAGTGACCGACTGAATGGGAATGTCTCGGTTACATAGGTAACCCTCGGTCCCTGAAGGAGGGAACGGAGACGTACGTCCCGTCGCCACAGTTGCTGTACTCCGCTGATGCTGCCACCTATCTGGTTCGGCTCCTCAGCGAAAACCTAAAGATGCAACGCACCTGCTGCTCGTTGTATACCCGCGCTGCGAGGTGAGTAGCTGTTGCATATGATTGCATGCCAATGTGCATTGGCTCGCTTTAGTTACACTCAAAGTAGATTGGCCTCTCTAGCGAGATTCCTATTCGTCGGTCATCCGACGTACGTGTCCGTTCCCTCCTTCAGGGAACGAGGGTTACCTATGTAACTGAGACGTTTCTTACTGTATTCAGAGCCATGTCGTGATTTTCATTTTTAACCCGAAAACGCTTGCGGTCTGTATAATTCATAAACGCATCTTCATTCTCATTGAGTCTCTCCAACAGTGTGTAGCTTTAGCTATGTTAGCCATGTAGCATGCTATCAAACTCATTCAGAATCGAATGTTGGCAAACATCCACAAGATACACGCCATACCTATGTGATCATCATAAACAGTTAGTAATGAGTTAAATTTGCTGTGTGAGCTTCTACTGTATTGTTTATTATATATATATATATATATATATATATATATATATATATATATATATATATATATTTACATTTACATTTAGTCATTTAGCAGACGCTTTTATCCAAAGCGACTTACAAGTGAGGAAAACAAACAAGCGATTCTTCATGAATTGGCAAATAACACAGGAAGTGCTCACAATACAAGTTTCATACATTGCTCAGTACCATAAGCTAGAGTAGGAAGGGAAAAGGGAAGGAAAGGGTTTTTTTTTTTTTTTAAATTTATGAGGGGATCAAGTGTTCACGGAAGAGACGAGTTTTCAGCTGTCTCTTGAATATTGCCAGGGACTCTGCGTTCCTGATGAAAGTAGGGAGATCATTCCACCAGCAGGGAGCAGTGAAGGAGAATGTTCTGGAGAGTGATTTTGTGCCTCTCTGTGACGGTACCACAAGCCTACGCTCCTTTAGTGATCGCAGGCTTCTGGTGGGGACGTAGCGTTGTAGCAGTGTGTAGAGGTAGGAAGGTGCAGAGCCTGTGGTGGATCTGTAAGCAAGCATCAGCGCTTTGAACTTGATGCGAGCAGCGAGGGGTAGCCAGTGCAGAGAGATGAAGAGGGGCGTGACGTGGGCTCTCTTAGGCTCATTGAAGACAAGACGAGCAGCAGCGTTCTGGATCATTTGAAGAGGTTTGATTGCACTTGACGGCAGACCAGCCAGAAGAGCATTACAGTAATCAAGCCTTGAAAGGATCAGAGCCTGGACAAGCAGTTGTGTTGCGTGCTCAGTCAGGAAGGGACGGATTTTCCTGATGTTGCGAAGTGCAAATCTGCATGACCGCGCCGTCTTTGAGATGTGGTCTCTGAAGGTCAGTTGGTCATCGAAGATAACTCCAAGATTTCTGGCTGACTTAGATGGGGTAATGGTGGTTGTACCAAGCTGTATGTTGATATCGTGTTGTAGAGTTGGAGTGGCAGGGAAGACTAAAAGCTCAGTCTTTGCTAGGTTGAGCTGCAGGTGGTGTTCTTCCATCCACGTGGAGATGTCCGCCAGACAGCTTGAGATCCGTGCAGCTACTGTGGAATCATCTGGTTGGAAGGACAGGTAGAGTTGTGTGTCATCAGCATAGCAGTGGTAGGAGAAACCATGTGCCTGTATGATGGGACCCAGTGATGTAGTATAAATGGAGAATAGGAGGGGACCAAGAACTGAACCCTGAGGAACCCCAGTGATCAGTTCATGAGGTTTGGATACCTCCCCTCCCCAGGCAACTCTGAAAGACCTACCTGTGAGATAGGACTAAAACCACTGAAGTGCAGTACCTGAGATGCCCAGTGACGAGAGGGTGGACAGAAGAATTTGATGGTTTACGGTGTCGAAGGCAGCAGATAGATCCAGCAGAATGAGAACAGATGATTTGGAACCAGCCTTTGCAATTCGCAGGGATTCCGTGACGGACAGTAGCGCAGTCTCTGTGGAATGCCCGCTCTTGAAACCAGATTGGTTGACGTCCAGATGGTTGTTCTGTGTGAGGAAGGATGACACCTGGTTGAAAACAACTCGTTCAAGTGTTTTTGATATGAATGGTAGGAGAGAGACAGGTCTGTAGTTGTCCACGAGTGATGTGTTTAGCGTGGGTTTTTTAAGCAGTGGGGTTACTCGAGTCTGCTTGAATGTGGTAGGAAAAGTGCCTGTGTGGAGAGACGAGTTAATAATGTGTGTAAGTGCTGGTAAGAGAGTGGGAGAGATGGCTTGTAGAAGGTGTGAGGGGATGGGGTCTAGAGGGCAGGTGGTGGGATGAGTGGAGAGGAGAAGTTTTGATACTCCCACCTCCGTGAGAAGGGAGAAGGAAGAGAGAAGAATAGTGGATGAGGAGGGGTCCTGATGGCAGATGTCTTGTCGGTGAAGAAATTGGCGAATTGATCAGCAGTTAAAGACGTGGTGGGTGGTGGTGGAGGGGGACAGAGGAGTGCGTTGAATGTCTTGAAGAGTGAGCGTGTGTTTGTAGCGCCGTTGATCTTATCGTGGAAGTATGAGGACTTAGCTGCATGGACTCCACCAGAAAAAGATGATAGCAGATCTTGGTACGAACCTAGGTCAGATGGGTCTTGTGATTTGCGCCATTTCCTTTCTGCTGCCCTGAGTTTTGTCCGGTCATCACGAAGCGCGTCAGATATCCAGGGGTTGGAGGGAGCTGCTTGAGCTGGTCTGGATGACAGAGGACAGATACTGTCTAGAGAAGTAGATAAAGTGGAGCATAACGTGTGTGTTGCAGTATTTACATCCAAATTTAAAAAATGAGAATTGTGTTTGTGTGGGAAGGGAGGATGACACAACAGAGGAGAGATGAGAAGGGGAAAGAGAGCGCAGGTTTCTTCTGAAGGAAACATGTGAAGTGGTTGGTGGTGCACAAATAAGTTGCAGATTGAAAGTGATGAAGAAATGGTCAGAGACGTGCAGAGGTGTGACCAGAATGTTGTCAGTGATACAGTTACGTGTGTAGATCAGGCCCAATTGGTTGCCAGATTTGTGGGTGCTTGTGGTGATGAGTCGGTTGAAATCAAATGAAGCTAGGAGAGAGAGGAAGTCAGAAGCATAAGGTTTATCGAGGTGAATTTTGAAGTCGCCCAGTAGTACAAGTGAACTACCATCGTCTGGGAATGAGGACAGCAGCATGTCCAATTCCTCGACAAAGGTACCCAATTGACCTGGGGGGCGGTAGATGAGAACAAGATGAATTTTGACAGGGTATGTAATTGTAATGGCATGTGATTCAAACGAATAGTTGCTGTATAGAGCAGGATATATAATTTATTTATTGTGTATAATTTATATATTTATATATATAATTTATTTATTGTGAACTTGGGAACGGGGAGCATATTAATGTGTCTATAAAGTTTTCATGGATTTTTTTATTAGACCATGTTTTAACTGCCTATTTTTGGGTGAGAGATAAAAATGTGCTGATTTGGTGTGTGTACCTTTAAATGCAAATGAGCTTGTGCTGCCCGTACCCAAGTTCACAATAAATAATAATAATAATAATAATAATAAACAATACAGTAGAAGCTCACACAGCAAATTTCTGTGAATTCACAGAATTCTGGAGACACCTGAGACTTATATTACATCTTGTAAAAAAAAAGGGGGGGTGCATAATCGGTCATTAGGTCTTTAAGACTTTATTTAACTCATTTAAGACTGAGCTTAATAGGATACTCGACAAAATTGACATTTTAGCATACATTTGTGTGTTTTTGTCCGATCAAGCACCAAAGAGAACTCAATGCGGCCGCTAACTATATGTGCACACGAGTGTGTGTGTGTGTGTGTGTGTCACAAAGACAGGAGATTCACAGATGTGTGCCAGAACAGATTTTAAGTTCTTATTTTTGTGTCTTAACATGCTTGAATAGTTTAATATCCCTTGAATGAATGATAGCGTTATCATATACTGTAACAAATATTAGCAGAAAGTATTCAGATGTGAACCCCTTTGTAATTGTTAACGTTTTCATAAGTAACTGTAATTTATTCACAATTTTTTTCTCTGTAACTGTAACGAATTACAGTAACATTTATTTTGTAATTAAATAACTGATTGGCATTACATGTAACTAGTTATTCCCCAACACTGCTAACATGACAGCATACTGCATGAAAAACCACTAACTTCAAAGAGAATATGAATATATTGTGCTTTTAAATGGCCTACATTCTTTAAAATATTGTTTCATTGTATGAATATGTTTGTTTAAAATGCATGTAACACAAAATGTCTGTATTTATGTAAGTATTTCTAATAATAGATTCTTGCAGAACAAATATTTAAAAACTCATATTTTACAGACAGCTAAGGATTTCACCACACAAATCAACTCTGATTCATCAAGGTCCTCCAAAACGATACTGTCTAGATACAGAGAGAAAAGTGCTTGATGACAATGGAAAAGTCAGAAAATGGACTTATGGGAACAAAGATATCAGTAAACAAAACAAAATTGTTCTGCTGGTGGGAGAAACCGGTGTTGGTAAGACGACTCTCATCAACACCATGGTCAACTACATACTGGGAGTGAAGTTTGAGGATGAAGAATGGTATGAAATCACAGAAGAAGCAGCTGGAGACCAATCAGAATCACAAACATCTGAAATCACCATGTATGAGGTCTGTCCTGTAGAGAATCCTGTATCTCTCACCATCATTGATACTCCAGGATACGGAGACACTAGAGGACTGGAAAGAGATCTGGAAGTCGCTGAGAATTTATCCATGCTATTTCAGAGCAGTGATGGAGTTCGTGAGATTGATGCCGTGTGTTTTGTGACTCAAGCGTCTAAGAATCGTCTCTCAGACAGACAGCATTACATCATCAGTTCAGTTCTGTCTTTATTTGGAAAAGACATTGTGAACAACATTGTGTTTTTAATCACACACTCTGATGGTCTGCCACCCAAAAACGTCCTCAGTGCCATTAAGAAAGCTAAAATCCCCTGCAGACGGGACAGAAACGGTCAACCGGTTTATTTCTTATTCAACAACCGGCAGGCTGACGCCCGTCAAAATGAGAGACGTTACCTTCGTGCTCAAACTGGTGCGTGGGAAGACAGCATGAATGGCATGAAGGACTTGCTTCAGTCTCTGGATGAAAAGAACAGAAGAAGTTTAGAGTTGACTTCAGATGTCCTGATAGAGCGTGTTCAATTAGAAGCGTTGATCTCCAACTTACAGCTGCGAATTCAGGAGAAAGAGCTTAAAAAGGCTGAAAAACTTCAGATCCAGCAGGCAGTGAGACAAAACAAAGAAAAGATTGAGGAGAGTAAAAACTTCAGCATTACAGTCAAAATGACTGTGAAAACTAAGGTGCTCATTGAGAGCAAGTCATGGAAGAACAGGAAGGCGACGACCTGCACCGTCTGTGAGGAAAACTGCCATGAGTTTGACTGCTGGTGGGTTTCTAATCCCAGCAAATGTGAAGTCATGAAAAACGGATACTGCACCGTGTGTACAGCGAAGTGCCATCACAGCAAACACGTCAAAGAAAACAAGAAATACATCGTCAGCACCTCAAGCACGACAATGGAGTTTGACGATTTTAGAAAGAAATATGAAAAAGCTCAACAACAAACCAAGAGGTTTTCGGTTATAATGGATCATCTTGACAAAGATCTGAAAGCGATTGAAGACCAAAAAACAGTTCTTCTCTTCAATGCTTACAAGACCATCAAGCATCTGTCTCAGATCGCATTAAAGCCAGACTCGGCCTTCACTCTTCAGCATCTCGACTTCTTCATCCCCAGATTGAAGGAGGCTCAGAAAGTAAACTGGGTCCGAGAGCTGGAGGAGATGAAGAGAACCGCTGAAGCTGAGGAAGCAAATAAAGATGCTCTGAGTTATCTGAAAGCTGGTCTGGCAAAACTGGAAGGTATTATTAGTGGGCAATGAACAAATACATACAGGAAAATAGATGAATCAATGTAAATAAAGAATACCTAAAATGAGAAATCATTGCAGGTGACTCTCTGGAGATCTGAAGATTATAAGAATTAATCATAGCATGAGTAAATGTTCCCACTTCAGTTAAATTTCTTTGTTTTTAGTGTTACTTAAATAATGTTTAAAAAATATTATCTCATAACAAATGAATTTATATTAATCACATTTTACAGTGCATATGGTATTTTATATGTGTCTTGTGACACAATTAGCTATTTATCATATACTATGGTTTAAAATAAAATTAATACTCTAAGACATTTTCCGGGTACTGGATGAAAACTTTACCTAATAGAATATTTTGCAACCACAGGTTTGTTCATCATTGTGTTAATCCCGAACTTTGTTCAATTTTATTTTAATAAACTGTTGAATATAATGTCTATGCTGTGCTTTTCCATTTACTTACAATGTTATTACCCTCAGATTATCTCTCTGCCTCTAAAAAAAATTGTTAAATAAAATTAAAAATAAATTCATTATTTGAATTTGTAATACACAACCACGTCAAATATAACACAAACAATACAGGACAAAGAACTAAGGAAAACTGGGCTTATATACAAACTGGCTAATCAACGTAGGAACAGGACAGGTGTGGAGTAAAATGATCAGATATGTACGTTGAGCGTGTGAACGCAATAGCACTGCAAAAACAGATGTGTCAAAAACAACACATGGCTGTGTTGACAACATTTTGACACATGTTGTGTAGGATTTTAACCCACAATGTGTAATTGAAAAAAAAGAAAAAACTGCCTCTGGACAGATTGGCACAATAAATGTGTCATCTCCTGGGCGGGCAGTTTGTGTATATATTTTGTACATATATTTAATATGGTAGCACATAAGAAGCTATGGAAGCCCGTTTCCGCCTGAGTTATAAAGTCAGAATTCTGGGATAAAAAGTCAGAATTCTGAGATAAAAAGTCAGAATTCTGACTTTTTTTCTCAGTAAAAAAAAAAAAAAAAAATCTAGTTTCCTGTTACTGAGATTGACCTGAGTATGGAAGCCTCACCACTGAAAAAAAAGAAAAAAGATTATTGCGACTTTTTATCTCAGAACTCTGACTTTATAACTCGCAATTCTGGCTTTATAACTCGGAATTCTGACTTTTTATCCCAGAATTCTGACTTTATAACTCAGAATTCTTAGATTAAAAAGTCGCAAAAATCTTCTTCTTTTTTCAGTGGCGGAAACGGGCTTCCATAAAAAGCTCTGAAATTAATTTAAACCATACATAAAAATAAATATACAGTATGTACATTTCAATTTATTAAACATAATATTAACGGTTGTTTTTGGTCACACCAATCCCGTCATGCCTCTTCTCTTTTTTAAAACTGCGGCGATTCGCGCTCTTTTCACTCTGACTGGGTTTGAGGAGAATCGCGATATGTTGGACTCGGAGCCATCTGTAAGTTACAGCAAATAATACTCGTTAAATTGCGCAGTGCTAAAAAAAGCCGATCATGGAAATAGTTAGGTAAGAAATACGTCGTTAATTAGTCGGAAACTGGTGACATGCATGGAGTAGAAACGTTATACTGTGAAGTGTTAGCAACGCAGAGCACATAAGTTGTCCAGCACACCAGATCATTATGAACCCCTAAAAGAGTGTATTATAAGTGAACAAGTTATCGTGGAGCGTTTGCATCAGGTACGTTGACAGTTGTTTGGCAGCGTGAAATGTTTGTTTTCATCGCATTACTTACATTCTGCAGTATGAATTCTCTTCAAGGGCATTTTTAGATAAACACTGGGCCTCATTTTCAAGAATTTGTTATTGACAGACGAAGATTTGACCATCTTCACGTCCAGCACAGGAGCCCTACCACAAATGCTGGAGAGGCCACGTCAAATCCAGGTACTTTGTTTTTGTACTAATATATTTATATATATATAATTGTCACGTGTATGTCTTGTTTTGTTTAGTTCTGTCTTGTCATTTTTAGTTTGAATTAATCACTGTGTCTAATTAGTTAAATCCTGTCAGCTGTCCTCGTTTAGTCCTCATCATCAGTGTATTTTAAGTTCCCACCTATGTTCTGTTCATTGTCGATTATTGTCTGCTTGTGCATGTCACTACTCGATCCGTACCGGAAACACGATTTGTTCTGCGCATGTGCGAAATGCGTGTACTTCCTGTCTGAAATGTCGAAACAATTTACGGCAGTTTTTATTTGACACTACCCGATTCGTACGTGAAATAGTTCTTTAATACACAATGTATTTCACGTTATCATGCATTATACCTATGGAACACTATCAATCCTGTGAAACTCTACAATAAAGTTTATTTTTATTTATTTCATGAAGACCAGACATTTATTTTATCAAAGCACTTTTCTTTAAAGACTACACATCTGTTTGTATTATTGCCTCAATCAAGCTAATTTGAAACAGAACAATTAGCATAAAACAAAGGTTTGTATGTTTAACCAGTAAGAGTTAGTTGAATGAACCAATGTTACTCAGTCCCTGACAGAAATACTTTTTTTGTTAAAATATATCAATGTTAATACGTGGTATAAATTAAATTGATTAAATAAAAAGAAAAGTTAAATACAATTAAACTGAAACCAGTTCACATTTGCTTGACTTCGTTTGGGAAAAACAGATATGAATATAAGTGTGTTTTTGTTTATATTTAATATTTCATTTTCTAAAGATTTGTTCTACTTATTCCAGCTCCAGCATACTTTTACAAATGTCTGCATTTAAGTAACACACAGGACACTATTTATTATATAAATATTTATTCAATTTATATATTCATAAATGAACTAATTTCTTCCACCTTTCATTCATTCATTCACTCATTCCCTCCCTCCCTGATCTACTGGAATTGCTTATTGAGGAACATAGCATTGACTTTCAGGCCTTCTTCATCAGCACAGTGAGACAAAAACAATTCCATGTCCTCTTGCCACTGAAATATAAACAAAAAAGTCATCCTTTTCTTCACAGGATTCACCCCCCAGGACCTTCCTGAGGGCATTTTGTTGATCATCAGGGTTCATCCTCAGAAACGCAGGTTCTGTCACCTCACCACGAAAGGTGTCTGTGTGATCTTGAACCCAATACCATGCCGTATAAAGGTTTCTCACAACAGTTGGTTGTTGCACCTGGATAAGACAAAAATGGCACAAAATAATTGAACTATTTTTCCAGTATGCATGCAACTACTTGATAAATGACCACTAAAATCATTTACCTTATCAGTGTCTTCTTTAACCAGTCTTCTGCTGGGTGACAGTTTGGAGGTGGATTTAGACACCCTGAAGACCGGCTCAAGGTGCCCTGAAGGAGTCGGGATGATGCTTCTGTCCAGAATGAAAATCTCCGTCCATGTCTTTGGAAAATATGAAAATGTATATGAACTCTTTGTATAACACCATTCTAGTATCATTTTGCTAACAGTGAATAAATTAGGGCTGGTCTGAATACCATTTTATAATCTTCAAAACTTCAATAGCAATCAACATCAAATATTCGAAGCGTCAGAGGAAGGAAGCTGAACATATTCTTCTCTCCAATAAAGGCAGTGTAATAAGTAGAAATATGCTGTGGCTACGTTAAGAGCTCACGCTCCCAGTTTAACTCTGCATTGTATGAGTGACTCAAGCACCTCATGTATGAGTTATTTCTGTTTTTTGTTGCTAATATTTGTGACCGCCAGTTACAAGGGACAGTTACTGCGGACCCAAGGGAGTGCATTTGGTGCAATATGGACACGCGACATGTTCAGAACGTTTAATAAACTACAGAACAGTGAAATAAACTAGTTTATTTCGGTACGCCTCACGCGGACAGAGCTTATATGACAACGCACACTGCACTGGTGATGCAAAACACAGGTCTGTCAATACTTTTAATAAGGTAGCCTAACATTTTTCTGACAAAAACATCACTCCCAAATCAGAAATTAGCCAACCAGTAATTACTGACACAGTAAAGGGTATTTAAATAAAAGAACAAACAATAAATTAATGAATTGTAATAAATAAAGAACAGGCCATCCCAGTAAAATCTCATGTTTGAATTTTAACAGGCCCTTATATTTTGCAGTAGATTCCCTTAGATTGATAATAATGGGCAAAAAGGCTAATGCATTTTGTTTATATTATTCTATTTTTCAATGTCAAAGCAACGCAGCTTAACCCAAAATACAAGCTCAGGCCTGCACTTCCGTCCAGACAAACTCTAGACAGAATACTCCAATTGCAGGGAACACTTCAGTTGGCTAAGAAGAAAAAATATTATAAAATATATTTATTAGGTGGGTAACACTTTACAATAAAGTTCATAAGTTAAAAATATTAGTTAACATGAACTAATAATGAACAGCACTTATACAGCATTTATTAATCTTTGTCAATGTTAATTTCAACATTTACTAATGCATTATTAAAATCTTGTAAACATTAGTTAATGCGCTGTGAACAAACAATGAACAACTGTATTTTCATTAACGTTAACGAGGACTAGTAAATATAGTAACAAATGTATTGCTCATGGTTAGTTCATGTTGGTTAATACATTAATTAATGTTTAACTAATGAACCTTATTTTAAAGTGTTACCAATAAGTATAACAAGGTTGGGTTCCTTTAACTGTCCATCCTATTAAAAACAGCTTAAATATAGCTAGGCTACATAAGATGGTTGTAAAAATTGTGGATTTTTGAATAATCTAATCTAATGAATTTAAATGCCATAATTGAATTTAGGCCTAATACTGGGTTAATCCAAGCCCTGTCTGTGAAACTGGGCCATAGTTCTAGAATCTCACCTGTTACCCTGAGTTCTACATTAAATATCTGTCTGTAATATATTTCTGTCTAAGTCATCCTTCGATACCTCGGCGGTACAATTATTTATTTATTTTTTAAAAAAGGATCATAAAAACATTGTTTTTATTTAATACTGCCCTGAATAGAGATTCAACTCAACTACCACTTTCAAGGTCCAGAAAGGTAGGAAAGACATCGTTAAATTAATCCACGTGACTACAGTGGTTTAACCTCTGTTATTATTTTATGAAGTCACACGAGTGCTCAAAAAAACAAATCCATAATTTACCACTTTATGAAAATATTGATCTGCAACGTGCATTCACAAGAGCATCGTGACACGTGTTTTGTGTTCACACGAGAGCTGACACTGTTCGCTTTACATAATATTATTTTTTTAATGAAGTGGTAAATTAAGTTTTTACGCAAACAAAGCACTCATGTCACTTCATAAAACTGAGGTTAAACCATAGGAGTCATATGGAGTACTTTAATTATGTCTTTACTACCTGTCAGGGGCTTGAAAGTGGTAGTTGCACTGGATCTCGGATTTCATTAAAAATATCTTCATTTGTGTTCTGAGGATGAAGCAACTTGTTATGCTGCATGTTGCGTTGTTTAAAGGCAGTAACTGTGCAGCAGCTGCTGATGGAGTGATAGTTATATCAGCTCATGCGTGTGTACTGTTGATAGCTAACTGTTACGCAGGTGAAAAGGAAATATATTTGAATTGTGCTTTTTTTAGTCACAATATATTAAAATTATACTATACTAAGTGCATATTAAATGTATTATTTTGATACAACTTTAAGTATAAGTGTATTTCATTTAAAGATGTACTTAATTTCAATTTGAGGCTATTTACAATATATTAAATATATTGAAATTGTGTTCAAATTGTAAGTACATTTAGTGCAATTTAAGTGTATTTCTTTAAATACATTCAAAATGTACTTTTAATACTTCTTCAATTATAGTTAGAGTATATTTGAAGCATTGTTTTATAGTGCTTCATGTACATTTCCAATATAGTTTCAGATCATTACAAATACATTAGCATTGCACTACTAGTTTATCATGAAGCTGTTTTTTTTTTCATTAAATACACACTTACAGACTTTGATGTACTATATATTGGGGTGTACATTACAAATATTCTTTCAATACATACACAGACACTGTAGTATTTGAAGGCTGCTTTATCACAGGATCTGTGAAAGGGAAAAATAATTTATATAAAATTAAACTATGAATAACTATGATTGAATATATAGTATGTATTATAATTTGAATTGGTATTTATTAGAATGATTTCTCAATTTACCTTTTGACTATATCCTCATCAAGCTTGACATACTCATGTCCACTTTTACCCTCTTGTCTGTCTTCTCTAAACAGCTCTCTATGAGAGACCATGAACACGAGATCAGAAGAAGCACAGCAACACCACTGACAGTTCAATCACACTCACCGATTTTGATATTTGAAGCAATAAAGGAATCTGTGAATATTACAGGGTATATTGATAATTGTGGTTTATTTTAACCTAGGGTAATTCACATGAGTGTCTATTGTGGATAATGCTAACATGCACTCTACACCTCTGTTGCAAAGATTTGAAGAAATTAGCAGCCTACAGCTTTACCCAAAACAGAAATAATTTAAAAAAATAAACAGATTTTTACACGAATGACTCAAAACGAAGCGCAAATTAGATTTGTGAATTGACATGTTGCCAACATTTTTCTTCCAAGATTGACGAATCACCCTCTAACCAAGGTGATACAACATTAAAACATACTCTTCTTTGCTTGTCTCTGCACTCAGATTTCAGTTTCATTCTTTTATAGCAGCTGATCTGAAAAACAACAACAATAAAGGCAGGCAAATGATGATTAATGTTTTGTTGTCCTTTTAAGAATGAGAGTACGCCGAGTACAATGTGGGCAATATAATCGAAACCCTTCACAGCCTCAGCAGCTTCAGATCGCGGCTCTCTTATAAACATCCTTTTTTACAATTTAATCTTTGTACTTATCTGTAATTAGAAATGTATGGTAGAAAATAAACTTTGTCAAAATTGGTCAAAAGCTTGAACAAATATAAACAAATCAATGAACAGCTCAAACAAAGTAACTGTATGATCATAACATGGTTTTTCAAAGATCAGTTACTTCATTGATGAATGAAGCCAAATTGTAAAGGAAATCAGAAATAAATACACAATTTAAATTTGCAATTAAAAAGAAAGTGTAAAATGTAATGTTGTACATGTTTTTTTTTTTCTGCCAATGCATTGGACAATGTTTTATAGTTGTTATAAGATCAACAAATGTCGCCACATAGATTTTAAACAGATTCACCAAAAACTTTAAGGACTTTTTCAAAGTCCTTTTGCAGGACTTTGACTTTATACCAGTGCTTAAGTTGCTAGTCATCTAGTGTCAGTATCATGTTACAGAGGTTAACGTCTGTTTTCCACATGTTATCTATTAGAAAATGCTTAGCAGCCTTATCCACCAAGGAAAAAAAACTAAATGGTGAGCTTTTTAATTATGCAAACAGCAACTAAAAACTTATGAGTTATTTGTGCGGGCAGCATCTTCATCCGGTTGCGTCTGATTCACACCAGATTCAAATTGAATGTAGCTGCCCTGAAAAAGACGTGCTGTTACACTTTGTAACAAAAATAGGACTGGGACAGACAAGTAACGTTAATTAAATACAAATCTTACCTGGAGTCACAAAATAACAGGGTTCCAAAAGCCACACGAAAGAATATTTTAATGAAATCTCAGAGATTTAGCAATATCCCTCCGATGAAAGACGATTTACCAAAACTGATCACGTTGTAAATGTTAAAAATGTTTTTTTCTAAATGTCTTTCTTTTGTAAATATTAAAATTATAAACATAAATACTTAAAATATATTGCAGGAGGCCTACACATGGTTTTAAAGTACATTTAAATCCACTAAAAGCTTGATCATTTTGCTATGTTCTTACTTAAAATGTACTTTAAGAGTAACATGATTGTTTTCTGTAAATACACTAACTTCACTAAAAGTATGCTTGTGTTTAGCATATTTTTTTAAAAGTGTGATTAAGCCTATATTTATTACCAAAGTACTTTTTAGAACTATACTATTTTTTAGAAATGTATTAAAATGTAATTCAATATATTTTAAATGCACTTCAAAGAAGCATGTTGGGAATACATATGTATTATTAACATACTACTAGCATTTCAAGTATATTTTTAACACATTTAATACTAGGTCTTTTTCACGTGCGTAACTAAAAGAGATTTACATTTTACAGAGAATATTTCACAATAATAATCTTGAAAATACCTTTAAAATTACTGTACACTTTATTAAGATATGAATTAGGATAAACATTTTACAGTTTTTGTTTGGCAGATGCTTCAGCCAGTCATTGACCATTTATTTTTTAATGATCTTTAACCATTATCTTTATCATCAATGGTAAAGGTTTGGCACCCTGTGCTGCCATGCATTTCACAGCTTGTTTTTTACAATGTAGATTATTGTCAGAAATTATTGCAGGTGTCGATTAACACCCCTTGTGTGTTCTTTTATTGAACTCATTTTGGTTCAGATAAGCTAAATTTTATTCTGTTCAACTAAAGTCATAAACAAAAGTTCAAAGGTTCATACTAAAAGATTTTATACAGTGTCAAAACACCTCTAAATGGTTTCACTTTCATTCAGGGTCCGAAGTTGAAACTCAACCGGAGATAAATGAGATATAAAATGCAAGGACATGCAAGCTGTTGAAATTGTACATTAGTTACTGTATTTACTAATCTTCGTTAAAGTTAGTTAATGAAAATACAGTTGTTCATTGTTTGTTCGTGTTAGTTCACAGTCCATCGTCTACTGTTCACAAGATTTTCATAATGTATTTGTAAATGTTGAAATTAACATTTTAATATGAATTAATAATAAATGCTGTAGAAGTGCAGTTCATTATTAGTTCATGTTAACTAATGAACCTTATTTTAAAGGTTTATTCATTAAACCAAATGATTTCTTTTCAGTCATGTAAGGATGGATTTTACTAAGACTGAATTCAAGATCCTGTAATAAAACAATAAAAGTCACTAATCTGAAGAGAAGATCTGTGAGAGAGTACAGGACAACAGCTGAAACAATCTCATCTCCTCACCTCATGCTGAGTTGCTAACTCCTCACATCCTCTCCTTTGTGTGCTAAATGTTTACAGTCCTTTTGTTAGATTTAGGGTATTTAAGGGGACTTGGCAAACCACTCAAGAAAACATCTGTAAGCAGAACTTCCCACACAATTGCTGTGTGTATTTATTTGCCAGGTATGCTGACTCTAGGAAACATTACTTTTCCCAGTAAAATTACTTTTTTCACAGCAGCAGCCTCCATCCAAGTGGTGCCATGGAGCCAGTCGTAGGCGGAACACCTGCCCGTCTGGGCCCCTGCCTAGAAGGGCAGTAAAGCCAAGGGCAAGAGGCCCTAGGACGGGCGACCCGGAGATAGATGAGCCTGCTCTTCAGGAGATTGGGACTCCTTCCCCCGGAGGAGGGCCGGGTGGTTCCGCCATTGGAACAGAAAAAAAATGTCAAAGAAAGAGCAGTTTCTTTGATCTCCGGGTCCAAAGAGGGCTCAGAGGGCAGTGGGAGGAGAAAAATCCTCACCACTCTCTTCCCCCTCTTCCATTGCCAGAGGGCAACAGTGTGTAGTAGTACGAGAAAGCAGCCAAGGCCTCTCCTGCACCTCCTGTCCATTTGTGGAACCAGGTAAGTGGTTCCAACCACGATCATTGCCTCTGCGTTCCATCTCGTTGCCCTGCTGCGGGTACGCCTATGGTCCCCTTGATCCTGCTGGTACAGTCTCTTGGACCCTGGCCTGTTTCCCGGTCCATCCCGCTGGCTTATTCGGACCATCAGGCTCGGCTATGCGATTCAATTCACCCGGCGTCCCCTGGGGCATCCACTTCACTTCAGTGAAAGCTGTAAATGCCTATGTCTTGCGTGCGGAGATCGCAGTCCTACTGGCGAAGGACAACCACAAGAAAAAGTGGTGTTGGCCCAATTGTGCTCCTTCTTGCAAAAAAACGCTATCTATGAAAAATTTCAGTCAGGATTCAGGTCTCATCATAGCACAGAAACTGCGCTCGTTAAAATTACAAACGACTTCTAGCTTCTGACCAAGGCTGTGTCTCAATACTAGACGAAGTGTTACTTGATCTCAGTGCCGTGTTCGACACTATAGATCATAAAATACTCCTAGACCGATTACAAAATTACACCGGTATTCAGGGACAGGCATTACAGTGGTTTAGGTCATACCAATCAAACAGACACAATTTTGTCCAATTAAACGAGGAAAAATGTAAGATAACAATAGTAAACTATGGAGTGCTGCAAGGATCTGTGTTAGGCCCTCTGCTATTTTCAATATACATGCTGCCACTCGGCAATATTATAAGAAAACATGGAATTAATTTCCACTGCTATAGTGATGATACTCAGTTATATATTTCATCACGACCTGATGAAATCTCTAAATTATCCAAACTGACAGAGTGTGTTACAGATGTAAAACATTGGATGACCTGTCATTTTCTTCTATTAAATTCAGATAAGACTGAAGTATTACTTATTGGACAAAAGACCTGTACACAGAATCTCTCAGACTACAGTCTGCATTTAGAAGGATGTACTGTTACTCCATCCTCGACAGTTAAAGATCTGGGTGTTATATTAGACATATTTCATATGTTACAAAAACAGCCTTTTTCCACCTTTCCATTTTATCATCTCTACACTGGTTACCCATTAAGTTCCGTATCGATTTTAAAGTATTGCTAATAACCTATAAGGCTCTAAATGGTTTAGCTCCTGTGTACTTAACCGATCTTCTATTGCCCTACAATCCTTCACGTTCTTTGAGATCACAAAACTCTGGACTTCTGGTTGTACCTAGGATAGCTAAGTCCACTTAAGAAGGGAGAGCGTTTTCACATTTGGCTCCAAAACTCTGGAATAGCCTTTCTAATAATGTTAGGGGCTCAGACTCACTCACCCTGTTTAAATCTAGATTAAAGACACATCCCTTTAACCAAGCATTCACATAATGCATCTCATATCAGATCAATTACTCATTATGACTATCTTTGCTTAAAGTTATGAACAGTAGCTACGCTAATTATTCTCCTTTTGCTTTTCTGTTTTACCTCGGGACACCCACCCCGAGGTGACTAGAGAGCACATCAGCTTCAGTTTGGATCCAGCCTCTTAAGAAGACCTCAGATGACCATCACCTGTGAAGAGACTGCACAATCATATGGATCAACATGCACATTGCCCAATTTCTATATCTTATTTATTATTGTTAATGCAATTCATTTTCCGGGAGCTCTTTGCTTCTACCTTCAGTTAAACTGCTAACTCTGATTGTAAATTAATTAACTAAATTATATTATTCGCTAACTGCATTCTTTAAATTGTAAAGTTGACATCCATTCTCTGTAAAGCTGCTTTGAAATGATATGTATCGTGAAAAGCGCTATACAAATAAATTTGAAATGAATTGAATATTATAAACTCTATTGGAGTTAGACAACATGTGTCAGGACCCACTCATTGTTGTAATCAAAGTCTAGATCTAATATTGTCACATGGAATCGATATTGATGCCGTTGAAATTCTGCAGTAGAGCGATGACGTTATCATTAACTAGTCTCATGCATGCTACATCTAACCAAGGCTGCAAAACACTCTCTCTGCAACAAATATGGTAGAACCATCACTTCTACCTCTAAAGATTGCTTTATAAATAATCTTCCTGATCAGATTCATCGTCTTAGCAAACCAGACAGCTTAGAAGAACTCGATGATGCAACAGAAACTACTGACGCTCTCTTTACGGTCTAACACTCTAGACTCTGTCGCTCCTTTGCGCTTACAAAAGATTAAGGATATTAGTCCAACTCCATGGTATAATGAGCACACTCGGGACCTTAAGAGAGCAGCAAGAAAAATGGAGCGCAGCTGGAAGAAATCAAAACTAGAAGTTTTTCGTATAAAACTTCTTATTAAAAAAACACAACTTGATACTAGAGAATTAGTCAATTACAGGCCGATCTCCGATCTCTACTTTTTCTGTCAAAAATATTAGAAAAGGCAGTATCAGCTCAACTGTGTTCCTACTTGGAAAGAAATGGTATCTGTGAGGATTTCCAGTAAGGATTTAGACCGTACCATAGTACTGAGACTGCTCTCATTAGAGTTACAAATTATTTGCTCTTATCATTAGATCATGGTTGTATCTCTCTATTAGTGTTACTAGACCTCAGTGCTGCTTTCGACACTATTGACCACAATATTCTTTTGAATAGACTAGAAAATTATGTTGGCATTAGTGGAATTGCATTGGCATGGTTCAAATCATACTTATCTGACCGTTATCAGTTTGTAGTAGTAAACGAAGAGATGTCATTTCGATCACAAGTTCAATATGGAGTACTGCAAGGCTCAGTACTAGGACTGTTGCTTTTCACTCTGTACATGCTACCCTTGGGAGATGTCATTAGGAAGCATGGCATTAGTTTTCACTGTTACACTGATGATTCTCAGCTCTATATTTCCTCACACCCTGACGAATCCTACCAATTCGGGCAGGAGTGCCCCTAGAGCAGGTGTCCCGGCATGCTGGGAGGTCTGTCACGGGGCAAGCACATACTGGTCCGTACGGACAACACTGTAACCGTTGCATACATTAACCATCAAGGTGGTCTACGCTCCCATCGCATGTCGCAACTTACCCACCATCTCCTCCTGTGGAGTCAGAAGCATCTGAGGTCACTTCGGGCCATTCATGTCCCAGGTGTGCTCAACCGTGTGGCCGATGAGCTCTCACGAGCTGCACTGCTGGGAGAGTGGCGACTCCACCCCCAGGTGGTTCAGCTGATTTAGAAAGAGTTTGGAGAGGCTCAGATAGACCTGTTTGCCTCTCCAGAAACCTCTCACTGCCAGCTGTGTTATTCTCTGTCCAAGTGGACACTCGGCACAGATGCACTGGCACACAGCTGGCCCCAGGTCCTTCGCAAATCCCCAGAGTGAGCATGCGCAAAATCAGGGAGGAGGAGGAGCAGGTCCTGTTATTTGTGCCCTATTGGCCCAACCGGACCTGGTTCCCGGAACTCATGCCCCTTGTGACAGCCCCTCCCTGGTGCATTCCTCTGAGGAAGGACCATCTTTATCAGAGACGGGGCATCCTCTGGCACCCGCGTCCAGACCTCTGGAAACTAAATGTCTGGTCCCTGGACAGGATGCGGAGGTTCTGGGTGACTTACCCCCCGAGGTACTTAACACCAGTAGGGAAAGGCTGTTTCCAAGCAGAGGATGGCCAACTGGACAGTGGATACCATCGCCTTGGCGTGTGCACTCTTACAGCTTTTACTCATTAAATTGGCTGTTGATGGGACGCTATTCGAGGACAACATAGGAGAGGGCTGCGATCCCCCCTCCCTGTGGCTGTGGTCGGTTTGTTTCATGGTGTTTCATGGAGGGGTCGTGCGGCTGGATTCAACCGGTGAAACTGAGTTCGCCGTTGGTTCCACCAAGGTTCATTCCACCACGCTTTCAGGGAAGAGGTGTGGATTATAAGAATCTTCGTAGTTTGCACTGCGAGAAACTCCACATAAAGGACTTAAGACCAGTCAAGCTCTGACAGATGCCCGCTCGGTGGTAAACAAAACTTTCATTTTGAATGATTTTATTATGACAAACGAATTGGACTTTCTCTGTAATTCTTCGCCGTTGTCTGAACTTTTGCCTGATGGATATGTATGCATGAACTCTCCTTACCCATCGGGCCGCGGGGAGGACTAATGACTATACACAATAAAACCCTTCAATGTCAGCTACTCTCAGCTGAACCACCGTAAAGTTTCGAACTGCAATGGTTTCAAATCGCAGCTGCGAACCCTGTTACGGTCGCCTTGGTATATCGTCCCCCTAAAGCAAACAGAGTTTTTCTTCAGGAGTTCTCTGACCTATTAAGTGAAATGTCCTTAAAATTTGATCATTTTTTATTATTGGGTGATTTTAATGTCCATATCTGTTGTGGCAATGACACGCTTTCAAGCGATTTTTTTAAATTGATTGAGTCGTTCGATTTATTCCAATGGGTAAAAAGCCCTACCCACAGATTAGGCCATATGCTAGATCTGATCTTAACCCATAATTTACAAATTGATGATGTAAATGTCGGTGAAACTAATTTCTCTGATCACTTGTCAATTCTTTTTAAGAACTTTCTCACCATTCAACCTGTTTATCTTGGAGACTCTCTGCTCTGGTCAAGGAGACGAAGTAGTACATCAAATGCCGAATTCTCCACGCTATTTAAAACAAAGTGTAGCACCTTGATGTCGGAAGTGTTGATGATCACTGGATTTTTTAAAAATCAACTTGTGAGGACATTTTAGACAGCATTGCTCCATTAAGACCTAAAAAACACAAATCAACCATAAATGACAATATCCGTGTCCTCAAGGCAAGCAGAGAGGAGATGGAAAAAGAATAAAATACAAGTTCACTATGATGTCCTTAGAGACGCTCTATTTAGTTATCAGAAGGCTGCAAGAAATGCAAAGAATAACTACTTGTCCAATCTTATTAAGTCAAATGTAAATAACTCAATTTTTATTTCATATTATAAATTCAGTTATTCAACCTTTGAGAAATATCCATCAAAAGTCCTATTTTATTTCTTGTGAGGACTTTCTCACCTTTTTTAGTCAAAAGATTGCTGATCAACGTTCGCAGATTCCCCTGGTGACAATTTACCCATCTCATTATCCTACTTGTTTTGTTGAGTGGAAGGCCTTTGAACTTATCTCTCCGGAAAGGTTACAGGATATTGTGTAAAAATTGAAACCACCCTTCTGTATGAATGATTTGATGCCTAAATCCTAAATGAGATGCCTAAAAAGTTTGTCTCATGGAATATGTCCACAAGAGTTTAAACACGCAGTAATATTTCCCCGATTGAAGCAATCATACCTGTTCCAGGATGATATTCAGAACTACAGACCAATCTCCCAATTGTCCTTTGTCTCAAAAATCTTAGAAAAAGTTGTGCTGCAACAACTACTTTCATTTTTAAACAAAAATTTCATAGGTGAAATGTTTCAATCGGGGTTCAAAAAAGCTCACAGCACAGAGTCGGCACTATTGAAAGTGTTAAACGACATCTTCATGGCCTTAAACAAAGGCGATGACGTTATTTTAGTTTAGCTTTCGACATGATCGATCATAACATCCTCATCTCCCGTCTTGAACACTTAGTAGGGCTAAAGGATACAGTTTTAAAATGGTTTCAATCTTATTTGAGTGACAGATGCTTTTCGGTTAATTATAACAATAAGACCACGGGCAAAAGACATCTTCCTTGGGGGGGTTCCGCAAGGCTCTATCCTTTCCCCCATACTTTTCTTGTTATATTTGCTCCCTTTGGGCATCATTTTTAGAAAGCATGGAGTATCTTTCCACTGCTATGTCGATGACACGCAAATGTACCTACCAAGTAGGCACTCCACCACCTGAGTCTTTTTTAGAGTGCTTGAAGCTTTTTAATGCTGAATGACGAAAAAACCGAAGTCATTATGTTTAGCCATTCAAACAACCACACAATATTAGCTGATCTGAGCCCCTTGGCACCGTATTCGAAAACGACTGTATGAGATCTAGGATTTTTAACTGATAACAATCTAAAAATGGACAAGCAAATAAACTCTGTGATCCAAGCTTGTTTTTATAATTTGTGTTTAATAGTTAAAAAATTAAGCCATTTTTAAAAAATTCTGACTTTGAAAGAGCAATAAATTGCTTTATTTTATCACGGCTGGACTTCTGTAATTCTCTGTACTCTGGTATCACTGCTTCGTCCTTGTCTCGACTGCAATCTGTACAAAATGCTGCAGTGAGGCTTTTAAGGAGAGTAAAGAAGTAAGAACATATTACTCCTGAATTAGTTTCTTTAAATTGGCTCCCTGTCCATTTTAGAATTAAATATAAAATCTTATTGTTCGTCTACAAATCCTTAAATAACCCAGCACCAGTCTATCTAACTAACCTTTTAATTACATACAATCCTTCCAGATCACTCCGCTCGGGAAATCAAAAACTACTGGTAGTGCCCAGAACAAATCGCCTACATAAAGGTGACCGAGCATTTGCAGTGATAGGACTGAGATTATAGAACGAGCTGCCATTACCAATCAGGTCCGCTATATCTCGGTCAATTTTTAAAAGAATGCTGAAAGGGCACTTAATGGTGGAAGCGTACAACGGTTAGTCTTGTTGCTTTTTATGTTGATGTGTGGTTTTATGTTGTCAGTGCTTGTCTTTTGTCTGATGTACAGTACTTTGGTTCAACCTCGGTTGTATTTTAAATTAGTGCTATATAAAGAAAGAAAGAAAGAAAGAAAGAAGAAATGAAGTAAGCAGCTAATAATTTACTATAAATGCTACTACTTTACAATCAGCATTTAAGTCTGTTAGAGACGGATAGAAGTCATTTTTATTGATGATTTTATTTTTTCATTACAAAACTTTACTGTGTTTGACTTATCTACAAATATCTGAGCCCTATGAGTTTCTTAATTTGTGATTTGTAGAATAGGATTAGTACAGCTGCAATGGAAAAAAAAAAGTTAACTGTTGTGTTTGTGAGAGAGAAAAGAAAACTACAAGTTGTCCAGAAGACAATCATTGACACTCTTCACAAGGAGGGTAAATCACAATCATTCATTGCCAAAGAAGCTGGCTGTTCACAGACTGGACAAAGTGTGGCAATTCCAGGAGGCCAGATGCCAGGGCAGTATCTGAACCCACCTGCATCGAATTGGGACAACGGGAGATGGGTATGGAAGTGTACCAAGGGGCCGTCCACACCTTACATTCCAATTACATCCAAAGAAATAGTCTTGTGGCCCCCCAGATTAGCACTGGAACCAAATTGTGTAAATAAAATCTTCTGTAAGACCCATCTCCCAGACACAAATATCACAGGCGACACACTTGCACTCAAATTTCACCATAACAATACTGTCTGGTATCAACTCAAAGAATACCCAGGTTCAAAAATTGGTAGTATGCACACACTGTATGAAATTAACAACAATGGTGAAGATCCTAAAATTATTTACTCCTTTAAGGATCTAGAACCAGCAAAATATAGGTGCACACACACACTATAACACATAACAATACACATTTGAAGTTTACTGAACTTCCTTTTAACATAACAAATCCATCTAAAGACAATTTAAAAACATCTGTGTGTACGAAAAAGAAGGCACATACTGTGTAGGAAAATGTGAGGCATATGGACAATTATACTAGCCCTCATAATTGTCTATGGACTTTACATCATTGCTTTAATCTAACCACCAGTGGATATAGAAAGCCCACACAGTGTCCAAAATTGTATCCCATCCCTCCGGGTGGCTTAATCAAGGGAAATGTAAATAAGACTTTGCTTCATGATGTCAATCTTGTGATAACATGTGCCGCATAACATTTATAACATTTTGTCTACTTATGTAAGTTCAAGTTCACGTTTATTTATAAAGCGCATTTAAAACAACGTATGTTGTACCAAAGTGCTGTACAATTTTACACAAGAGATAAAAGATAATAAAACTAATACATAAGATAAAATAAAAACAAACAAGATAGACCATAAAACACTCAAAATCCCATCGATGATTTAGTTTCTGATTACAAAAACAGACTTGTGGTTCAAATTCCAACTGCTCGCACTAAACGAGACCTGTTTGGAAATATAGCAGGCGTTTTTGGTTCAGTTAATTCCATGTCCTACACTTACAAAATAACAGGTCAATCTCAATTTTCAGCATGGTCGGCAAACCAGGTGGCCACTGGTTTTCAACACATCACCAATAGTAATGAGAATATTATCATAGAGGCGCAGGCGCTTCTGAAGACCAGTCAACGAATTTCACCATTGTTTGTCACCATTGGTCACCCCTACCATCGAGTATGACTTAGCCTGTAGATTGTATGCACAAGATTTGTTTACTGCAGCAAGACAGGAGGCTTTAGATCTTCATCTTCACAAGACACCTTGACATGTTCCAATCTTATTAAAATTTTAGATCAGCATAGATGGCTTATATCAGAAAAAAATGAAGAACATTAACTATTCTGAATCGTTATCAATGTTGATGATGTATACTGGAAATGAATGTAATAGTTGTATTGGGTTTTTTTGACACTTTTCCTTTAAATCACCCAGACCAAGTTTACCTAAATTCCATTACCATACACTCTATCAGTCTAGTAGTGAAGAATCAGATCATTAAATGGGACCATCTTATTTTTTTTTTTTTACCAGTCGCATCTGTCATTTATTTATCTATTCATTTCAAAAAGGGACAGTGTACATTAATCAACATTCTTGATATTCAAAAGTTGATCACGAAACATCTAGTTACATTATTTATACCTGCAACACTTTATAACCTTTTTGTCCAAATGATTCCGTACAGTCCTTTTGTGAGATTATATTTAGATATTTAAGGGGACTTGGCAAATCACTCAAGAAAACATCTGTGAGCAGAACTTCCCACACAATTGCTGTGTGTCTTTATTTGCCAGGTATTCTCATAGGTACTCTATGAAACTTTACTTTTTATATTGTATTTGTAATTATGTTTTGTATTTTATGCTGATCAGTTGTGTGATGTAGTTTTGTTATTTCTTTTAATTGGTGTGTAATTCTGCCTGGCAAACGATAAATGTTAATCTTGAATTATTTTGGACACCTCTACATTTATATTTACATTTAGTCATTTAGCAGACGCTTTTATCCAAAGCGACTTACAAGTGAGGAAAACAAACAAGCGATTCTTCATGAATTGGCAAATAGACACAGGAAGTGCTCACAATACAAGTTTCATACATTGCTCAGTACCAAAAGCTAGAGTAGGAAGGGAAAAGGGAAGGAAAGGGTTTTTTTTTTTTTTTTTTTTATGAGGGGATCAAGTGTTCACGGAAGAGATGAGTTTTCAGCTGTCTCTTCAATATTGCCAGGGATTCTGCGTTCCTGATGAAAGTAGGGAGATCATTCCACCAGCAGGGAGCAGAGAAGGTGAATGTTCTGGAGAACATTCTAAACCCTACTGTAGAACCTTTAATATCATTATGACGAGTAGATTAAGGGGTTTCTGGCATTTCCGCAAATCTGTGTTAGGATATGGTCAAACTAAAGGCTCAGTGAAAGGAGCAGGTGGCACATCATGTGAGACTTTTAGATTTCTGTCTATCATGACTTTGCAAGTTGCGGTACCGTGGCTAAACAAACGCCGCTTTTGCATGAATAAGCATGTGGTGATTCGACTTTTTACGTTGTTTGTAAACTCTGCATCATCTGACTAAGAATCAGAACTGGTGAGTTTGTGTTCGTGAGAGCGTAGTCGGTTGATACGGCTTTCTAAGTGATGCAACACCCTAATGAATGAATAATTGAAAATTAGAAATAGCTAAAATAATCAAATATCTAAATTAATTCACAGTTTATCTCATTGTCAGCTGTTATTTCAGAAACATTGCAAAATTTGAGGTCATTTACAATTGGAGTCAGATTAAACTATTCATGGAGTCAGAATAAAATTAAAAACCAAAATTTTGTTAAATTAAGGTGATTTTTACAAAAGTGCCAAAAAGGTGTACACACAGAATACGTTTGACCGGGTCGTGGGACTTCCTTCATTGGGCCGACGGATGGTATTTACCGTCTACTCTATAATAATGACCAAAATCATAATAGTGCAGTGTATGAAATGCACAGAATGAATGCCTGTAAATTCATCTTCTACTAAGCAATGTGGCAATAAGTTCATTTTAAATCAGTGACTTTATTCTTCTGACTGCTTTAATTAAAAAAAAAATCTTTAAAATCATGTTTTTGGAATGATAATAATAAAGGCAATAAAACACTTTCTGTTCTGAATTTCTCATACAGGATCTAATCACAACTGTCCTGATAAAGAGTCCTGATAGTGAGTTATTATTTGATTGTTGTAGATTATTAACCAACTGTATTGTCACAATCGTGTGATAAATTGAACAGTTGTGATAGCAGTGACTATATAAGACACAATACACAAGTGGATATAAGTCTGAACTACTGTACAGTAGATATACAGCTAGAAAACTCATCAGTATCATCTGTGTTCATTGTTCAGGTAAGACGATTTCTTTCCTCATTGGGGTGGAGGGGGGACAACAAAATACAAAAGGCAATGCATTAATGTTTTTTTTTGTTTTTGGTCTTTTTGTCATATACATTACTAAAATGTATTTAAATCTTGAATGTTCTTGAATATTCTTGAACATTCTCCCAACATTCAGTTTTGGTAATGGGAACGTTAAAATGTCCAGTTTTCCTGAGGTTAGAGGAATGCTTTTTAAAAGGTACGATTTTCCTCAAACGTTCTTTCAGCTTAATTTTGATTTAAAATTCAACATTCTAGGAATGTTAATTCGTAACATTCGAAGAGCATAAAAATGTCCGGTTAATGGAAATGTTAGTAGAATGTTATTTAAAGGTTAGTATGATGTTCCTGAAACTTTCAATCGTTCAAACTCCTGCTGTGAACAAACACTGAAAGAAAGAGGAATAAGAACACAAACTACTTTCTTCAGTCACCGCTTTAGATGAACTGAAGATAAAAGACATTAAATCTCTGAAGATCTGATTAAACAACTTCACTAACAGAATTACCACACAGTACACAGTAACACAAAGTTGGTCGCCCCTCGTGAGGGTATCGCACTGTTGAAGCAGAGCTACGAACCAATTAACCTAAAAAAAAAATTCTCGCTCTGCACCTGGAAAAAACAGAAATTAAACATTGTTAATGCAACAAGAAATAAAATGAAAAGATAGAGGCCTATGAGTTCTGTAGATATCAAAAATTGCTTACGCTGAATTAACAGTGCATGTTCTCTCAGAGACCATGAGAGATTAATCTACTTAAACATTCTGATAACGATATATAACTGTCTTAATTTATTTTATTATTATTTCTCTTGTGGCCCATAAATTGTGAAAAAAAAAATAGAAGAGAAGTATTTCATGTTAAACTAAATGTTTTTGAAAGTCTGTGTTTGAAATAAAGCTGCTCTTAATTTTTTTTTGATGACTGTTTTTTGCTGTGTTTGGACATATTATACCCTTAATTATAGACCTATAATTCATTGTATAATAGATTAGAATGTTTTTAAATAATTTACATGATTTACAGCTCTATCTAATCTTTTATTGTCCTCGCAGTGCGTAGATTATGCGGTGATGCGCTGAAATTATTGTGGGACAAATTAATTGTAATATAAATTTAATAATAAAAGCACCCTAATAATACTAATAAATATAGCTGCAAGCAGGGATACGGGGCCAAACCCTGAATGGGGCTACAGAGTTCAGCTCCAACCCTGATAAAAACTCACCTGCCTGTAGCTTCCTAGTAACCTTTCAGACCTTGATTAGGGTTGAAGCAAAACTCTGCAGGACTGTGGCTCTCCAAGGCCGACGTTCACCACCCCTGCTCTAGATCATGTGTACACACTCTTTTACTGGCGTGAGCGAAGTAATGAAGTAAACTAAATAATTTAAACTTTGTTTTTATTTTGATGTACACATTTAGATTAAATATTCTGCTCATTAATTGGGTTAAACACTCAAATTGCATAAAAGCATAATTCAGAGCCGCTGAGTATTCAAAAGACCTACAACCATACTTTGTTTTAAAACATCACAATGTAATATCCATTAAATTCCTAGTATTATAAAAGTGTTTCTCACTTACCCTAGAAAAATACACATTGATGTGTACCATCTATAATTTAGAGTGTACGACTCTGCTCTCTATAGGTAACCACTTAAGGAGTCTAAAATGGGAAACCTCAACATGTGTAAAACTACTAAAGCCTAAAACCAAGCTTATCAACTTATTTTGAGATTTCTGTAACTTATCCAACCATACACGAGACAAATCAGACATACATACACAAAATGACTGTACTAAACATGATGCAAGTCATTTTAAATTTTGCTTATCCAAAATACTAACACATCTGGCAAGAAATTTTGTCCTAGCATTAATCTTACCTAAAATGTTCATAGCCAAACTTGTACCACAAGTCTCTGTCAAGAACATTCCCAAGATCATTAACAGTCGTTCTATTTGATATTATACAGTCCCCTACCTTGATAGATAAGTTAGGAGCCTTGTTCAGTTTTCTTTTAGATCCAAATAAAATGGATTCAGTTTTACCTCAATGCAGTAAAAGTTTATTTTCAGAGAACCAGTCTCTTACCTTACAAAGCTCTTCACCTAAAATCACTTGAATTTTACAACATCCTTGTCTGAAACCAGTGGAGCAGAAGTTATCAGCATATAAAAACAAATTACAATTACAAATGGCTTCCATGCTATTTTTATATGAAAGAAATTAAAGGATGTCTAAGATGACTAAGCGATGTTTCGTTCAGCCAAGCATAATCATCAGGCCATATATGCATAAATAAAAACTCTTTGTGCGTACCATCAGATTAAATACTGCAGGCGTCCATGCTTTTTCTGTCCATGCAATAAATGCACATCCTTGAATGAGCATAAATTTCTAGCGTAGATATTCTGATAGATGACAATCAAATTCAAAAGTTGAATGAATCTATTATAAGAAGGTTGGAAGTTGTATTGTAGGCAAATAAAACACCAACAGAAAATTCAGTTAAATGTCCTTTTGCCAGTACAGTGCAGTGCCATGACAAACACGGCATTTCCACAAGGTTCCAGGGCTTGATGAAAAAAAAAATTATGAAAAATGATTTTAAAGCATTCATGATCATCAAGACCACAGGCATGTTTTTTTTTTTTTTTTTTCACAAGACAGGGCTGTTTAATAAACCCACATCTACAACAGAGACAAAATGATATCGCTTATAACACCACTTTGATAAAATTGCAGCGTATTTCGCATATTTCCAATGAGTCTGGGTTGCATGATAATTTGTTGAGCGTTTTATCTCATTTTGAGTGCATCTGCTAAAGAGTAGTCAATATACAGCAAATACTCTAATAAAAAGCCCAAAGCCACTCTAAGCCCGTCTCTGAATTCACACTTTTGTAATGTTTCAGTTTAAGAATTACTGTAAAATTTTATCCTTTTAATTTAGTTAAATTCATGTTGCAATACAGATTACTCTCAACAATCCAAGAGTTGCTTCCTTATTTTGTTGGTAATTGTACAAAGTGAAATAATTAAGACATAGTCCAAAACTTGCATATTCACTGTTTAATCATGTGATCACACAAATAACATGAGATAAACCAGCTTTCACCTATATGTGCTACTTCCTCATTCACCTTACATTAGCCATATATAAATATCTTCTCTCAAGCTTTACAAAAAGGGAATAATACTAAACAATTTTCTCCATTTCTAAACACAGGGGCACCTGTAGAAAGACTCACTCTCAGTTATCTACATTGTTCAGGTAAGCCAAATTAAAATATATAGAATCAGAGAGAGATCAGGGAGAAGTCATTTGAAAAATAGATCAATGACTCATCACTTTTCTTTCTGGTTCCAACATTATTGAAGTAGTCATTATGACACTTGAGTACAAATCATAATATCTTTCATCATAAAAACATGTCTGTTATTTTGGTGGTGCCATTTTACACTGGTGTGGCACCATCAACAATATGTTCATTATGGTCTTTAAAAAAATCTTACAGAGAAGTAAATGCTTATCGAAGTTAATGTTTAAACTTTCATGAACTGATACAAAAAAATGCTTGTGAATCTTCTTACCAATGTTATTCTCAAACAATCACTAAAACGTTTAGAGATGGGGAGCAGTCAATCAGTTCTAAATGAAAATGGCTATGAATTAGTGAGCGAACAAGAGAAAATGGTGCGGGTGAAAAATAAAAATGGTGATCAGTTTGTCATTAAAAAGCTGAGCGCTGATCAGGTAAGATGGACACTTTGTTTCTAATGATATTTAAGGAAAGACAGAAATTCTGACTCATGTATATCTGTCTGTTTTTAGGATGCTCTATCAAACTTTCTTAAACCACTCAATCATCCTCACATCGTTCATCACGAGGAAGTCATCAAAGGTTAAAAGAAACTTCAAAAATCACATTCTGTTAACACATCTTAAGCTCATCCAAGGCTATACAGTATTCACACTTAGATGTAATTATTATAAATTATTTTAAAGCAGACTGTAATAAATGAATCTGTTTCCAGATGGTGACTGTTTGTATCTTGTGCTGGAGCACTGTGAGGGTGGAGATCTCTCTCAGAAAATCAACAACAAAACGAACGGAACCGTTACATTTTCTGAGGTATGTTTGTAGATTTAGAGATGAACACATTACTATGACTTAGACTTAGTTCCCATTTGTAGTTCGGTTCGTTTGGTTCGTTTGGTCCGGACCAAAAAACAAAAACAAAACATATAGTCCTGGTCCGCTTAGCGTTCACACTGGCATTTTTAATAGCGAACCTAAAGTTACCTAAAGTTACCGAACCAAAGGCACAGGGATACGGTCACGACCTGATTGGTCGGCTTTCATGACGTATATTTGGCGACATTCAAAACAACACTGTGTTCTGGATTAAACGCCATCATTTTATGCTTTATTTTTACCAGCTGAGAGTCACGAAGAGCTCATGAAATGTTCAAAACATTCAGAACAGCAGCAGGATTTCCAGAAACTTCACCTCCTCGTCGCTCCACGTTTGCCCTCGACTCATTTTGGATACACCGATCTTCCTGCGTCGTCAAATCAGCTGACTCGTAGCGTCGTATGCTGTTGGTCCGTGTCACGTTCATATATCAATCGAACCGCACCAGAGTTCGTTTGGAAGCGGACCGAGAGCCATCTTTTTAGCAGTCTCGGTTCTGATGGCAGCGTTCACATGTGTTCAAACGAACCGCACTAACCGAGCAATCTCACCAGGGTTCGCTTTAATTGAACCAAACATGACAAGTGTGAACGCACCCTTAGAAAACTAAACTGTTAAACTGACAGTTGTCTCCATTTTAAGAAAAGACAAGTACCTAAAGGACTCTAAAGATGACAAAGGACCTAAATGTGTTGTTAGGTTGATTGTTTTCTTTACTCTGATTTTCTTATCGCAATCTTTAAAGCTGTCATGAAATGAAAGTTGCAATAGCCTTCCTTATTGTGCCACATCTTAGAGAAAAAGTAGGGCGTGACTCTGTAGAGAATTGGCTGGATGGTGGGATTATTATGTTTTGCTATTGCTGTGATCTCATGTGATTGACAGGTTATTGTCCCGCCCTTGTGCCAGTAAACACACTGCAAGAGGGAAGGGGAGTTAATTTGATTAAAGATCATGAGGGCACATGATTTTTTTTTTAAAAAAAGTAAAATCTAGTCTCCAAACTGAATAACATTACATGCATTTATCTGATGATCTGATAAGCTAATAGCACAGCTAAATTATAAAAAAAGTGAACTACAAAGCATTGTAAACATGTTATATATGTGTTATAATACCAAATTAATAATGATTAGTCCTCATCACTTATTAAAACAATGTTTAAACAATATTTAAACATTTAAAGAGGCATGTTTCTATAACCCAAACTGTAATAGTCATGGACATTAAAGGCAGAAACAGAATGAACTCCGATGTGGGGTTTTATTGAACAAAACACTGAACACTGGAATGCAGTTGAATGAAGAGATGAACACAAAAATTGAAGCTTGAAATTAACAGTCCTTTGTTGGCAGATGATGACAAAATCAGAAGGAGGCCATACGGTAGGACTGAACACAAAGAAGGAGAACAACCAGGCAAGTGTATCCACAGGACACAACAGGAGTCTGAACAGTCTTAGCAATAAAATGACGAGACCAATGAGAGAGTGAAAGGGTTGTGAATGGTGACCTGGAGAAGCTGTGACAGTTTTAGGAAGGAACATGCTTAAACTTTACAAAAAGGAATCCATTACTGCCATAAACCTTTATGTAAATACTGAATATAAATTGAAGTTTTATGTTATTATATCTTATATATATATTATTTATTAGTCTTTAATCATATCCTTAAAAATGCAGAACTACTGCAGTAATGTTTTCCACATTTGTAATTTCATATTTTATGTATTTACAGATTCTGGACTGGACAGTGAAGATCTGCATGGCATTAAAGCACCTGCATGATCAACAGATCCTGCATAAAAACCTGCAGCCTGAGGTACAAATGTAATACAGTCAGAGTTGGCGTGAAATGAAAATTAACAACTATTTTCTAAACACGTGCATAGATCTTATTGTGAACAATGAACTCATGCATATGTTTATTTTCAAATAATCAGAATGTCATAACTGTACCTTCTGGTCAAATGACTTGGGCTTCACTGCACTTTTAAACACACAGAAAAGTTTGTTGTAGCTCGTAAATCACATGATTGATTAAATGTTTATGCATTTCACTAATTTGACATCAACCTGCTTCATTCTGGTCTTCTGATTTCTAAAAGACTGGTTACAATAAGATACAAAATAACACATACAACAAATATTCATAAATCATAAATCTTGAATGACTCAAATGACTGATGGACAGAACATATTCAGAAACACTTGAAGGCAAATATCTGAAATATCAAAATTAGGAAAGTCATAAATGAATAATATCAATAATCAAACAAGTATGAGAATAATCACCATTTATTGTTTTTAAACTAATATTAAAGCTATAACTAATCTGCTATAAAGAAAGGTGTGTGTTTTCTCATGGCAGAGCATATTTTTCACTGCATGTGGAACAATTCGTCTTGGAGAGTTTGGAGCGATTCATGAATGGTACTGTTTGTGCTCCTTTGATTCAAAATGACTTGTACCTAAAAGAACAAATAATGAAATGAATGGTCCATGTGTCTGCATTATGATCTGAACCATGTATTTCTGTTTTTATCAGGTCCACTGACGAACAAACAGCAGAAACCAAAGATTTCTCATTTACTGCACCTGAGAATTTGACTGGCAAACCTTTTGATGAGAGATCGTAATAAACATATTATATGTTTATATTATTATGATAATACATTTTCCATAATTGAACATTGATAATCTAACCTTCATAATTGTCACTTATTTGCAGTGAAATTTGGAGTCTGGGATGTGTCATCTATGAGATGTGTGCGCTGAAGTGTGCGGTAAGATTTTCAGATATCAAGCATGTTTGATTCAATGTTAAGCTTTAATAATTATATTTATACATAAAATACATGAAACAAGTTACAAACACATTTTGAAGGATTACATACACAGCAAAATCCCCAGTGTTAAAAATAACCTCTCAGTGTTCATATGTGTGCACACTACAGGGTGTTAAACTAACACTGAAGCAGTGCTGAAGATAATGAGAGAATTAAGAGATTAATTAAGTGATGATTGACCATTAGTGGTGACACCTGATGATGATAATAAGCAGAATCACTGAAGGAAAGAGAAACAACAAGAACTACAACTGATTTCCAGCTATTACACATGTTACATTTACCACCAACCATTTTGACTTTAGTTACATCATATATCTACAAAAGTTCTTATAAGAATTAACCAAGGGCATTTCCTCCTAGGAGGCAAGGGAGACAGTGCCTCCTGAAAACATAGGATGAAAAAAATAATCCATATTACAAAAATAAAACAATGCAGGAGCAGCTTGCCGCGCCCCTTCAATAAACCCTTGTTTACACCTCCCGCATCTGCGGCACGTAAAAGATTTTCAAATTGATCAACTTCGAATCTCTCTTGGCTGGTGTAATCACAAGCATTGACTGGAGTGGCCGCAGGTCGACTCCGCTGGCCGTGTCGGAGCTGTAACGCGCCGCAGACGCATGCAGTGCAGTGTAAATAAGGGATCAAGATAGGCACCAAGTCTATTTTTGAGGACATCGCATCCAAGCAGCGCAGCTCAAATACAAAATAAAGTCAAAACAATCGCCCTGTGTAGATTCTAAGTTGAGAAACTTGAAAATCTTTTATCCTTCTCGTCCATAGACTGAGTGTTGTCATTTAGTCTGGAGCTGTAAAAATACAATTTTTTCAAATGGCAAAATGGATATCGGACACATGTTTCATAAGATAGAAGCATCAAGTGAGGGTTTCTTTAGTACAAGTGTAATTGTGGCAATTTTCCAACTCGATGGTATAGCTCCTTCAAACAAGGATTTATTAAATAACGACACCAACCCAGGGCTGACAGTATCAAATAGTTGTCTCCGATAACGAGGATGTAAAGGGTCATTCGAACAAGTGTATACATTACTTCCTTTACAGAAAGTAGAGAGACAGAATTGAAAGAGGTCCAGAGGATAGGTGAACTCATCTCTGCGTGTATGTCCTGATCGCCTGTATGTCCTTAAATTTGAAACTTTATTACCAAAGTAGCTTCCAAAATCCTCACAGAGTGCCCAGGATGGGCAGTGAAGAGAGTTTATAGGGGGATTTAAAACAGAGTTAATGACAGAAAAGTGTTTTTGGGGTGTGGTGATGTTTCTCAAATCAAATTAGTAAAGTAGGAAGCTTTAGCTTTCTTAGCAGCATTCTGATATAACAATAGTGTAACACAGGACAGGAAGAAGGAAGCGGGAACCGGCAATGTAACTCAAATGTAACTTTAATTATAAAATAAACAAACAAACAAACAATAAAATGAAAGTAATAAAAACATAAAACATAAAATCCAGGCCTGGTCCTCTCTCGTTCTTCAGTGTAGTCGTTCCTCTTTTATGCTTCCGGAGCTCCTCCGTGAGAGACACAAGACCGGTGTAGCGAGCAGGTGATGCTCATTATCACTCGCATCACCGGCCTCGCACTGTTCCCTCACAGCTCTCGCCCGCCCTGTTCATCACGAATAGGCAGTCCCTTAAGATCTCGTACGAAATCTGTAATTTGTCTTTTTTCTACTTCCTTTCTGCTTTCCTGCAAGACTCCCTCAGGGAGCGTATACTTTGATCAACCCATGGCTCCGATTTGGATGTAGATTTTCGCTTAAACTTGAAGGGACCAGTTAGATTTAAAATATATGCCCAATCACCATTAATAGGGAAAAGTGTTGTTCCACATCAAGGTCAGGTAGTGTAGATTTTAAACATAAAAGAGGATTAACCTCATTACAAAGCTTGATAAAATCAGCTTCAAAATGAAGTAAATATTCACTGGCTTGTGTGGTGTTTGAAACAGGTGCATTAGAAAGCTGTGGAAGAGACATTTTAAAATAAAATTGCAAAATGATCAGAGATAGCAGAATCAGCAACTTCAACTTCAGTTACTGAAAACCCATATGACAGAATTAAGTCCAACATGTGGCCATGAGTATGTGTGGGATAATTATCCCACTGCAAAAGGTTAAATGAGTCAATGATGTTTAGAAACTCAAAGGTTAGCCGCTTGGAGGGGCAGCATATATGCACGTTTAAATCACCTGAAATAAGGATGCGATCATATTTAGTGATCAATGAATTGATCTATGAAGTCTTTGATTAAGTGTGGTGGCCGATAGATCAGAGCTAATACCACGGGATCAGGCGAGTTCAAAAGTAAAACCTGAGCTTCAAAACTAGAGAAAGTGGTGGTTGATAGCAATCGGCATAGAGGTCTGAACGATTCTTTAACAAATGGGGGCTAGTCCGCCGCCTCTGCCATTGTAAATAATAGTCAGCTGAAATAAGTTCAGAGTATGGACTAAGACCTCCTACTTTCACCCAAGTCCCAAGTCCACATCATGATCTGCGATGAACTTCTTAAGGATGAACATCTTGCTTACCAGAGAGCGAGCATTTATAATTGTAGAGTAGAGCGCGAAACCGCTGCTTTTTCCAGAAAGCAGAGGTTAGCAAAAATAGCGCCCTCATGGTGCGGTTGGATTATGATCTGTGAAGTTTTCCACTTGAACCAGAGAGTCAAGAGAAACAGGAGTAGAAGCAGGGGAGTCCGTCATGATTTGCCTGAGCCAACGTGACACCGGGGTTGGCCGAAGTAGAGCCATAAAGCGGTCCAACACCATAGCCTGTGACCGAGGCAAAGAACTGAGAACAGCTAGGAAATCAGCTCCCATGAAGGTCTTCATTCTGACGATCACACCCCCATGTTTACCATGTCTTCTCCAATGCTTTCTTGGAGGAACATCTGGAGGTAGTCACCTAAGGTGGGCCGGGATATCTCGTAAGAGAGTTCCATATGTGTGATCGGCGAAGAGGCCCACTTTCGCGTCAAGAACGTCCACACAGGAACTGCGTATATCCAAAAGAGTCTGGCGATTATACACGAGAGAATCAACATAAAAGCAGCCAAAAATAAAGCCAAGAGCAGCAGGCGGCTCGTCACATACACAGGCACCATCTTGTGTCATGTTCAGTGCAAAAAAAACTAACATTAACAAATGAACTTTATTTTAAAGTGTCACCAAAATATCTTCATTTGTGTTTTGAAGATGAACAAAATTCTCATGGGTTTGATACGACATGACGGAGAGTAAATGACAGAATTTTCATTTTTGGGTGAACTATTTAATTATTATTATTTTTTTTTACTCTGTGGCCTCCCCTCACATGCTCTGGCGCCCCCTGGGGAGGTTCACCCCACACTTTGAATACCCCTTAATTACAGTAATTAAACGCTGTGGTCTCCCTCGAGTTTGCATTTTGGTTCTTGATAAAGGCTCAGGAAAAACACATTAGTTGATTGTGAAGTGATGCTGATCTTGAAACATGCATTTTCTGTGAAGTTGCTTTGATGCCATATGTATTGTGAACTGCCCTCTTTGTTTTGGTGGGCTGATTTTTTTGCCTCAGTATGACAAAAAAATTCATGAATTTGTACAAACCCACTAATACATTAGTTTTTTTAGTGACTTCATATTTTTGTCTGTCTTTAGTTTTCAGGAAGAAACCCAGCTGACATTCATTCAAAGATACGCAGCAGCTCCTATGAAGCTCTTCCTGAGACCTTCTCTGAAGACCTTCGTCAGCTGGTAACAGACACACTTCAGATCGATCCAGAGAATCGCCCGTCTGTCAGTGAGATCTTGATGAGGCCTTTTATCATTAAACACCTTCATCAAAAGGTGAGTTACCTTATTAAAATGTGTTAATTTTTTATACATTTTACTGTAACCTCCTGAAGTCATAAAATACAAATTTTTCAGACACTGGAATTGAACAAAACATTGAACTGTCAAACACAAAAATTTTATTTCATTCAACTTGATATGTTTTTTCAGTGTGACCAAACTACTACAGAGCTTTATAAGAGTCTAAAGTCACTGGAAGAGCTGGCCAACGGTTTGGAGAAAGTCCACTACGGCACAACCGTAGGGAGTCTTGCAGGAGGTGTTGTAGGATTGGCTGGAGGAATCACATCTTTAGTAGGACTTGCTCTGGCTCCGTTCACTCTCGGAGCGTCTCTGATAGTAACAGGAGTTGGAATCGTTACAGCAGTAGCTGGTGGAGTAGCAGCTGGTGCGAGCAACATAACAAAGATGGTTAACCAGGGCACAGACCACCAAAAGATCAAAATGATCATTACGGAGATACAAGAAAAAATTACCTCCACAAGCATCTGCATCCAAAACATCCAGATAGCAGTGGAAACTCGAAGAGTGCTTTCTGAACAAAATAATTTGTGTCCCAATGAACAGTCTGGAGAAGAAGGGTGGGCAAATGCTGGAGCTCGACTTGGCCGAGGACTGGGAGGGATTGCCGAGCTTATCCGCTTAACTCAAGTTGCAAGTATTGGGAAAGTTGCAGCTCAGACTGCGAGAGCTGTGCGTGTGGCAGAAGCAGCAACAGGGGTTTTGACTGGACTTTTTGTAGCTGTTGACGTCTTCTTCATTGCCTTTGACGCCATAGAAATTCACAAACTCCGTAAAGATTACGCTTCTACAAACAAAAAAGAGCAAGAGCTGCAGTCTGAGATCATGAAATTTGTGAAAAAAATAAAGGAGACAAAAGAGGAGCTGAACAAGATTCTTGATGAATTAACATCCGAACTGAAAAAACTAGAACCGGAGATGCAAAAGCAGATAACAATGAACTAAGAAGTTTATAATCCTCAGTATATTCTTTCATCATAGACATGTATTGATTATAGCAGCACGATAATTTCGGTAAAGGTTTACAGTATATTCAGATTTTTCATGAATTAGTTCGGTTATCATTCAGAGAAAACTTATCATAAAAATGCATTTATCTCTCTGAACTTCTAATGATCTAGTGATTTTAATTATGTTATGAATATATTGGGGTTTTTTTCTATTTAGAATATGAAGTTTTGGTTTCTTGATGTTTGGAGAACTAAAAAAAAAGGAACAAGGATGCACAAAAAAGTCTTCTTATATCCCCGTCTTTGTGAGTTTCTGTCTTTAAATGTAATTTTCCATCTGCAGTGTAATTGCAATTATGTCAATATTCTGGAAAATGTAAATTTACTTGTCATTAAAAATGAATAATTAATGTGAAGAATTTAAACTGTGTTTGGTATGCATCTGTTTAAATTTATTTACTACTGTTAATAATAATAATATCATATACAAACATTACCTTGTGAAAGCGTAAAATATTTCACACATGACAACTAACAGTTAATAATAGACTGTGTGACTGCAGTACAAAACATACACTGTTACGTTGAGTTCCTGCATATTTACCTCAAGCATTTACACTCTAAAAATTATTCAGCGGGTTTTTAAATATCACAGAAATAACTATACTACCTTAGACAAGATCTCTGAATTTCATGATTGGTTGAAATACCTAAATAATAGGGATGCAACAATACAGTTAGCCCACGGTTCAATTCATACCTCAGTTTTTAACCACAGTTTTCAGTTCGGTTCGGTTCTGAACTACAGCAAATAACTATGTGTTTTCATTTTTCCCCAGCAGCTCCAGCTCCATAAAAGTAATAATAAATCAAGTTAATATAGTGGTATGGAAATATTATATTAATAATGCAATCAATCAGTCAATAGATAAAGTTTTACTCACTTGCATATCTGGTCTGTTGATGAAGCCATGTCTAATCGTATTACAACAGATTTCCGGAAAACTGAATTGACCAATGACATTTCAGGTTACAATGAAATAAGTAAAGTCACGCCGCACGACTGCCAAAAATAAAAAAAAAAGCCAATTAAGAGTGTAGGGAGCGTGCTGCGAGTCGTGTCCAAGCATGCGTGGGCTTGATTTGAGCGCAGAGGAGATGTCATTTGCGCGCGCAGGTTTGAAATGAGCTCGTGGCCAGGCTCCCGTTTTCTAGCTTGTAGATCTGTTATTCTCTCGCAGAAGCATCAGTTGTGCGCTCGGTTATTGGCACTGTTCACTTCAGTTCTCCCTCACACATCCAGCTCTTCTGGGACTGGATGCCATGGCTGAGGCTATATATGTACGCATTTCCCCGATTGTTCTGCTCCCAAGAGTTCTGGAGAAGGTCCGCCGGGAAGGAATAAGTCTACTGCTAGTAGCACCTACTGGCTGAGCTGAACATAGTTCTGGAACCTTATCTCTCCTCGACTAGAGGTGTGATATTTAACCCCTGGCCAGGGATTTGAAACCTATGGATATGGCGTCTGAGGAGGCCCAACTCATAGTATCTGGTCCCTCAACTGAGGTTGTGGAGACCATACTACACTCCAGAGCTCCGTCCACAAGGAAACTATTCACTCTGAAGTGGGAAGTTTCATTTCTTGGTGTAGTATGTGACAGTTGGATCCAGAAACTGCCCTGTCGGTACAGTACTACCGCAGATGTTCCTACAAGGTCGCTTCATATCAGGTCTTTCCCTATCCATTCTGAAAGTGTAAGTGTCAGAAAGTGAATATCAAGGCAAAAAGACTGTAAATAATTAAGTGAAACAAAAACTATAAGGCTGTAGAGTGAAGTAGACCTTATACTTCAGACCTTTATCTCTGCTCCGTGGGTTTTAAAAATGTTTTTTTTTTAAATGTCTATTTTTTTACTTCTTCAGAAAGAGGCTCTTTTATGCTGTTACACCTGACATTTGTCAATATCATCAAATTGTACTAAACAAGAACAAGTAAATTCTAAAAACACAGGATTCATTATGAGAGAAAACAAGAGAGTTAGCAGCAGACTGACCACAATCTAACGCTAGGATCTGATATTCAATGAGGGAGCAGAAGCTATTTGTAGAGAAGTAAAATGAGCATTTATAAAATAACTTTGCCAAACCGACTCATACACACAATATGCCATTAAAAAGATAAATCTCCATTTCGTCTGTCCTGTTCTCCTTTTGAAACTCATTCATTCTCAACATGGACATGGACATTGAGCCATCTTACAAAAAACAGGTGTACGTCAAAATCGTAAAAGCCCTCCTTCCCCCCTCCCCTGCCCAAAACAAAAATCATCAAAAACTATGCTAGAAATTGTTTATTAAAACTTCAATATCTAACAGACACAATTTCTTAAGCAGAAAATGTCCAACATGGTGTGTCCTACAAAACAAGCTTTACCACACAGCAAGTGTAGAGAACATCACAGTGTCCAGCAGTCAGTCACTAATCTTCCTGTACATAACAGGACCGTATGTTCATAAAAAATGCAGATTGATAAAAGAAGAATGTCTGAAAACAAAACAAAAGGAAAAGAAACCAGCACAGCAGTCATGCGAGTCACTGCACACCATAAATAACCAGTCGCTGAAGAAACGCACCATCTCACCGCACCTAAAACACAAAGAAACGTGTTAACACTGAAGCCTGAATCAACTGTACTTCAGGTACTTTCCAACACGAGTGAAAGTGAAAGAACGTGTGGACAGGAAGCATCTCATTACACACTGTGAGAAAACTAACAAGGTGAAACAAAATGCAAGTCATTTTCTGATAGCAGATTTTCCTGCAATTACCATAGATATTGAATGCAAAATTGTCTAAATTTGAATTAGGGCACAATTGATTATTTAGTCATAATTTAAAATCAAATGTATATTGTAGATCAATTGTTTCAGATCTCCATGTGTAAATAAATAATAGCACACACTTCTTTCAAATCATGTGAAAAATTGAAGGCAATTGCCCAGTGGAAATTCCAGAACATGAGACGTCATCTTCTCATAATGATACAAAGAAACCCCCGTGAGACTTTTTCACAGATGACTCTAGAAGAGGTTTGTGACAACTCCACAATAATATAGTCTCGAGAACGGTAAGTATTACAAATGTATGCCTTCTCAGAAAAAAAGTCTGAAAAAACATACTTTAAGAATACAAATTTAAAATAGTTGTCTTTATTTTGTTTATTAGTCATTTCATATGTTTGTTAATTTAGCAGAAGTTTAATTCCATGTGATGTTTTTAAACCACAGACTGTGATGCAGCATTGTGAAAAATATCAAGAGTGAATTTCTGAAAATGGAAGCTGAAAAACTGCTGTCATCACGACTGCTTTCCCTGCTTAAGAACGGAAAATGGGCAAAAGATGATGTTGTCAAGTTGTTTAATGCCCTCGTGAAAGAATTCAATGGCAGAAATGAAGATTTTCACACATGGATGATGAAACTACTTCATCAAGTGGAGATTCATAAAATCGTTCCAGAACTGATATTCCATGTGGATAATATTGAAGCCAAAATTAATAAAATAGCCAAAGACACTGAAGAGAAAACACTGGATGAAATTTTGCAGGGAATCTGTGAACAAGCCGTTATTGATGATCAAACAATGGCTCAAGTGAGAGATGTTGTGTCATCTGTGTCCACATGTCTGTCAGTTTCCACAGCTCCACATCTACAAGGAATAAAACAAAGTTTGTTCAAGCTCTGTAAAGCTGTAGAAAAGACAATGAAGTATAAACCTCGAGTGACTCAGATGGTGAGCTGGTGCATTCTCGTTCTTTCTGAATCGAGTCGACTGGTTCAGGTTGGAACAGGAGAAGGAAAGTCGTGCATCGTGGCAATGTTTGCTGCATATCAGGCAATGAATGGAAAAACCCCTGATATCATCTCCAGTTCTCCTGTACTCGCTGAAAGAGACGCTAAAGAATGGTCTGCGTTTTATAAGGAATTGAATATAACTGTTGATGCCAACACCAGTAAATCAGGAGGAAAAGAGCTGAAGAAGTGCTATGAATGTCAGGTGGTCTACGGGACTGCTGTCAGTTTTGCTGCTGATTTCCTGAGACAACGTTTCCTTAGACAAGATGTGAGACGTGAGAGAGAGTTCCAGTGTGTGATAGTGGATGAGGTGGACTCGCTGATGCTGGACAAAGGTCTTGAAGTGGTGTATTTGAGCAGTAACATGCCTCTCATGGAATCTTTTAATGAAATTCTGGCTGAAATTTGGTTTATCATCAACCAGTTCAAGCGTTTAGCTACTGGAGAGATTTTAGGGCCCATTCAGCTCTTCTCTAAGGTTCTATCTGAAATCATGAATGAAAGTAAAAACACTGATCCATTCAGTGTTGTGCAGAACACTGTGGATGCCGCAAAACAACTGGATAATGCAAGTGTTGGTCAAACACAGGCATTTTTAACCATGTTTGTGAGAAACTTACCTGAGTATTTCTTTAAAATGTACGAGGAAGGTCCTGATGGGACTTTAACAAAACTGAGTGTGATCGGTCCTGCAGATACAAATGAGAGGCAAGAAATATCCGTTCTTCTCGTGGGAAATGGAAAATGTCGTTTAGTGTACCGTGAGGAGGACTCACTAGTTAAATCATTGAGTAAAATGATTAAAAAGAGTCTTCAGTCTGAATCAAAAAAGGAGCAAAATGAATCTCGTATCCCAGGACATCAAGACCTCATCAATGGCAAGATTGAAACCTGGATTGAAAATGCTCTGCAAGCCACCAAAATGAGTCTGGGTCACGAATACATCCTTCATGGAGATGGAGTCGCTCCTGTCGATTACAAATGCACTGGTGTTGTGCAGAACAACATGAGATGGGGGGAAGGACTTCAGCAGTTCCTGGAGATGAAACACCAAACTAAACTGTCCAACATGAGTCTAATCACAAACTTCATGTCTAATGTGGGATTATTCAAGAAATACACAAACCAGATCTATGGGATCACAGGAACTTTGGGGGACCAAACAGAGCTGGACATGCTGAAGAAGCTCTACGATGGCATTGACACCTGTAATATTCCCTCATTTAGACGAAGGAAACTTTATGAGCTTGAAGGCATGGTGATACCTGAAGAGGTCAGGTGGATCAGGACCGTCTGTAAAGTGGTTCAGGATCAAGTGACTTCTACAGTCTATCGAGGTCCACGAGCAGCTCTCGTCATCTGTGAAACCATCAAACGTGCAGAAAAGTTCCACAAAACCCTTTCAGTCACCATGCCAACACACGAACTAAAGCTCTACGTGAATAACAACATGGATAACTCTACAATAGTAGATTCAACAGTCCAAGCTGGAGATGTCATCATTGCAACTAATCTAGCAGGTCGAGGTACAGATCTAAAGATCTGTAAAAGTGTAAATGAGGCAGGAGGACTGTTTGTGGTGCAGACCTTCTTACCTCTGAACGTCCGTGTTGAAAACCAAGCCTTCGGACGAACGGCTCGCCAAGGGAGTCCAGGATCCGCTCAACTCATCATGTGCGGCAGTCATTTCTCTGAGTCTGTGAAACTAGTGATGAGCCAGAACACATCTCTAACCAGCTTCCACAGCACTCTGATCTGTCTTAAAACTATATTGATATCACATGGTTCCACTGAGAGTGTTTTTGAGGAAACTGTTCGCTATATGGAAAATCGCAGCTCTGAAAATCTTGAGGCAATGGTCTCTGCTCTCACAGGCCTCTTAACAAGGAAATCAATCCCATTCACAGGAAGCAAAATGGACAAGGCAAAAGATGCCAGAAACACTTTGGTGAAGATCAGACTGTCACGCTTTCTTGAAAAAGACATTCCAGAAATTATGAAAAAGGAAGAGCTTTTTTCACTTTACCTTGATGTTTTGGACAATGTTTATGACGATGATGTTTTCTCAGACCAGCGTGATGTAATTGTGCCCTGTCTTCATGAGTGTTGGGGTTTGTGGCTCCTGATGCATTTCAGTGAGGAAAAACCTATTGAGATGTTGAAGGAACAGTTGAAGGTGGATTTGTCGAATGCAAAGCAGAAACTTTTGAGCAAACAGTCTCCATCCTCCATGGTCTACTATTACATCAGATCTGGGAACAATCTCCGTGAGAAGGGACGCCTTGCAGAGAGCATTGAGATGTACAACAAAGCTCTGGAGGATGGTGTTTGCTGGGAGGTTATTCCTCTTTATAATCGAGCACTGGCCACTATCACGAAGAAAGATGCTGGTTATATTACTCAAGCACTGGCTGATCTGGAAAAGGCTGACAAGGCAGTAGATTCATACAAGTCACATCTGGATCAGACTCATTCTTTTGTGAATTTAAGACAAGAGCAGACAGCAGGAGGTGAAACTTTGTTGGCAACACAGTTTCAAGAAAAGAACTTGGTTGTAGACCTACTGCAGAGGAACATTCAAGACTCTGTAATGAATTTGAAGAGAGCAGAAAGCAGAGGAGGAAATGAGAGACTGACTGAAAAACATACATTTTTTCTTTTAGAACACATTAATTTCATTTCTCTAAGAAGTCTGAAACAGCTGCCAGTGGACTTAATGCACATCTCGTCACTGGGTCTTGACACCATTTTCTCTTTGGACAAACTATTTTCTTTCAGCGGCTTTTTGTCAAAGATGTTAAAATAGTTTTGAAATATATGTGTGCTTGCCATCTCTGGGGGCTTTCATAGAAGAACATTTTTACCCACTTTTTGGCATGTTTGCACCGCAGGAATAATTTTAGTAACTAATATTACGAAATCCAAATTAAGTAAACAAAACAGATTGTTTTTGATAATGAAATCAAACAGTACTTAAAAAAACATTTCAAATCTCTATGAGCAAAAGGATAAAGAGACTGCCTCTTTGTAATGAATGCATGAAAAAACACGTTATACTAATATATTTGATGATATTTATATTGTTGTAAACGTTTATATTTTCATGGTAATAAAAGAAATAATTGAACAATGTTGTCTTTGTACTGTATTCTCACTGAAGTAGAATGTAAAAACTGCGAGTTCATAAAGCGCAACAGAAAACTATGAAGATGTTTCATAAACTAACTGAAGGAAATAAATGTAGCGTCTCATCTCAAAAAATCCTCAGATTAACCATTAAGATTAGCTGGATTAAATAAGTACGTTTAAGATAACGAAAGCACAATGAGTTTTAATTTATGGTTTTTGCAGCTTTGAGCAACGTATCCAATCACATTAACTAATATCTCTCTGTGAATCTCTCAAGATTGTTTAAATAATGATTATTTATTTGAATACATTTGAAAGCCACATTAATTTTAATTTACCTCACAAAAAGGGAATATTCTTCATTGTCCGGCGAAAAGTCAATACAAATATACACACAATATGTATATATGCTTATAAATCAAGAATAAAGCATTTGTAGCTGTGTTATTAACTGCTTATTAATGATTTATAAATAATGAATTAACTATTTACTAATACTTAACTAATGCTTCATAGCATGCAGTGTCAGTGTTACAGTGTAATTATACATTTAATACTATTAAAAATGAACTGCATGTAGTTACTATAGGGTTAGATTTAGGATGAGGGTTTGGTTTAAGGTTGAGTGCATGTAATTCTGCATAATTTATAATTATTACTACAGTAACTATCTGTAACATGTGTAACAATGACACTGTAAAACAAAGTGTTACCGCCTAATCAGAAAAGTATTGCTACACATACATAACATGTCATCATGCAACATCATGTTTTGAGTTAAAAAATTTTAAGATTTTCATATTTATGTAAATGACTTCTATGAGTGATCATGCATATTGTATGAACATCTAAGAACAAATATCTACATTTAATGGACTTGTAAAAAAATGGCTCTCCATCATAGATTGACATCACTGCTATCTCACAAGAGCGTGACAGACTGTAATTGCTTAACATTATTCTAAGCAACAGGACGCCCCCTTCTGGTCATCTGATTTACATGAGCAAAACACAGGACATTGCAATTACAAGTTATAATGTGTGCACCTCATAGTTTTAGGGCTGCATCCAAATGCACTTACGTTAAATCTGTAGCCTGTGTGGCTGATATCAAAGCTAAGATAAAAGTAAAATAAAAAAAGAGTCACAGAATGACCCTGTGCGACTACATTTCAAGAATTCTGGTGACTTACAATAGGGTTGATGAAAAACAGCACTGTTCAAACTGGCTGGAAAGCTTGTGTTGTTGCCGAATATTTATTCATCTCTTGCAACATTTTTGGATGCCAACCTATCATGTCTATGACATTGTGCTTTACATTATAAAGGTTATTTTTCATGATAAAAAAGTCATTCATTTTTCAATCACACTGGACATTCTAAGGGAAACAAAAATCAAAAAGTCTCTTTGAGTCTCTCAGAGTCTCTTTGTCAAAAAAAAAGCAATTGTAAAAAACTAATTATTTTATGTGGTTCTTGAATGGTTGTGGACCCTTTAGATTTTTCAATATTTCTGCATAAATATGACCCAAATCAGATGTTCACAAGCTCTATATGCAGATGAAGAGAACAAAAATGTATTCACATGAGACAAAAATGTATTATTTTTCAGGTATTTATTGATCAAAAGGATCCAGTATTACATATGTGTGAGTGGCAGAAGTATGAGAACTCTTGCTTTAGGATCAGGGGTCGGTTGCACCAGCTGGACGTACACCCGGTCGTAAGACTAAGCTTAACGTAAAATGCATTTTAAGTCCTGCGTAGAATTAATATCTGTTGCACCATCTTGGCGTAGCGCACGTCTGAGAATAAATCTGACGCCTAGTCAAAGGAAGGTGTGAAGTCAGAAGTCTTGACTTGTTTCTATGGTGAAAATAAAGACAAATAAAGATGTTGAGTTGATGGAGCGTCTGGTATACAGGCTGATCATATCGTGTTTTTCAGAGCTGTTCTCGGTACTAAAGGAGGGTCGGGATTATCTGCAAAAGTTGAACGCGTTATGAAAATAGAACTTGCTCCATAAATTTGTGCAGGTTACTCTGTACACCAGGAAAACTAGTCTATAACATTACTTCATGTAAACAGCTGTTATCTTTTGCCACATAAAAATCTTTTTTTTATTTGTTACTGAATTGTTTTGCTTGCATACCAAAATATGCATATACTTACTGAATTGCTCAATAATTTTTCTTGTTTTACAGTCTGATAATTTTTTTTTGAAAAACAGTCATTTTTCATCTATTCGTCTATTCGTTGGAGTCAATAAATTCACATTTGTACCCATAGTAACACGAACGTGTCTCGACTAACAGTGCGGTGGAACATGTCAGTGTGTACGCGCATCGTCTACGCTTACCGTAGCTGCACCTAGTCGTAGTTTTGGATGGTGCAACAGGTGTAAAGATTCATCGGAAAGTTGGACGTAACTAAGTCTTGCGTATATAAGCAGATAACCTCAACTTTCAGTTCCAAAAACGGAGGTAAATTTCAGCCATAGTAACTTACTCTCTGAACATAACCTGCAACGGAGCAGGTATTCAGATGCATGTTATATAATTAATATAGTTATATTAATGTATGTAAATCTTCAAACAATATTATATCATAAATTATAGTAATCTCACGAATGGATCTGCTTTTTTACCATTTTATAACAGGATGTTTTCTATGTCAAGTCAAGTCATCTTTACTTATATAGCGCTTTTTACAATGCAAATTGTGGCAAAGTAGCTTTACATTAATAATTGGCAAATAATTGGCTGCACAGCAGCTCCCAGAGAAAATGGTGTCATTGTGCAGCTTATTCTATATATTATTGATTCATTCCGTGTCAAATATCAGTAGTTATTAGTCTAGTTAATTTATGTATATCAGCACTGCAGAAAACAGTGACATAATCGTCCGGCTCGGCTCAGTTCGCATACAACGGCGCCAATGCAGGCATATCAAAAACACTGCTGAATATCAAGTGTCCCCAACTTAAGCAAGCCTAAGGCAACAGCGGCAAGGAACCAAAACTCCAACAAATGGAGAAAAAAACCTCGGGAGAAACCAGGCTTAGTCGGGGGGCCAGTTCTCCTCTGGCCAACAGTGAACACTTGTCCGATACTCAGGCAGAGTTACGGGTCATTAAACCGATTTGGAATCGCAACAGTCAAAATATTTAATCTAGTTCCATCTAGTTTAAGATCTTATGATCACACCGGTATGGGACGGTTTGTTGGGATATGTGCCACTGGCTGATGAGTCGGTAAGGTCTTAACAAAGGATGAGCTCGTTCACACAGTCTCCGCCGACACCACAGTGCCACATTGCTGCCGCACACAGGCACAGGTTCCCCGTCCGACCCGGACACGGCCCAGATCCAGCCAATCCCGTTAATCAGTAAACCGATAGACGCAATTCTGCTTCAGATGTAACGAGTACATCTGGTGTTATAGGAAGTGTTCCCGGTTCCGGCTGACCTGATCTATGCAGCCTAACAATCCTATAACGGATATGAAGACAAAAGTTTATAGTGCGTCATGTGTATGCCAGGATAAATAGATGCGTTTTTAGTCTAGATTTAAACTGACAGAGTGTGTCTGCTTCCCGAACAATGCTAGGAAGATCGTTCCGGAGTTTAGGTGCCAAATAGGAAAAGGATCTACCGCCTGGAGTTGATTTTGATATTCTAGGTATTAACAACTGAGATCGCTCTATGGTCCTCATCCAGTTACTAATGACAAACCAAATATCTTAAAATGATTATATTTTTATTTCTAAATATTTGTTATTTATTATCTATAATATTTGTCTTATTCTGACATTTGTACCTCAGGCTGTAGGTTTTTATGTAGAAACAGCAAACATGGACGAATTGCTATCATTGATTGAACAATAAATGATCAATAATTCCAGTATATTCTAAAGGAAAAACTCAGGACATCTGACCATGAACTGAATCTCCAGAGAGAGTCATGCAGCAAGACAAGAAGCCCAAGCACACAAGTCATTCTACCAAAGAAAGGTTAAAGAAGAACAAAGTTAATGTTTTGGAATGGCCAAGTCAAAGTCCAGACCTTAATTCAAGTGAAATGTTGTGGAAAGTCTTGAAGCAAGCAGTTCATGTGAGGACACCCACCAACATCCCAGAGTAGAAGCTGTTCTGTACTGAGGAATGGATTAAAATTCCTCAAATCTGATCAGGAAATCGGTAACATTTAGTTGCAGTTATCGTTGCAAAACAAAAATGTTGCAGGGGCCGGTTGCACCAGCTGGATGTAAAAAAGTCGGGTGTAAGCTCTTTAACATTCCCAGATGTGTGTTACATGTGTTTCTCTTGGGTCTTTTTTTAATGTTGTTTAACAGTGTTAGTGTATTTTCTCTCCATTTATCTCCGTGTATGAATTAAAGTTCTATTTTAAGACTTTCATCGTTCGTGCGTTTCTTCCTGGACACAGTGTGTCACATAACCTGCTTTCTGGAACAGGGCAGGAACTCAGCTCCACAGGGTAGCAGATAGGCAAATAGGGCAAATTTGTCAAAACTGTGACGTCATGCACATGTATATTATGTGTTCAGTCTGTAGGCACGTAGTGTTTCTTCACAAAATGATATCGCCATCTACTGGCCTGGCATGAATAATACATCGTTTTTAGTCACTTCCATGGAACTGCCATCTCCAGATCCCAGGACAGATACATAAAAGGCTCCATGACAACAGTTTCAAGACAATACAAGATATTTTATTAATTGAACCGTCAAACAAAGGCTTCTGGAAGGGAGAGGCCAAAACAACAAACAAAAGAGCATTCTTACTAAGATTATTAAGGAATGATTTACCTATCAAAATAAAATATATTACAGAGACAATTCCTTAACCTCCTTTCTACTTAAACCCAGGATCCACGATCCAACTATCCACACCCTTATTTTACACTGACATGAGAAAACTAAAGAGCAGCTTCAGTACTGAATCACTGTTTAACTGAGCTGTGAAGTGCCTGGTATGAAGTGTTTTAATACAATAACATAAATAATATTGCAATAAAGGCATTCAAATGTTTTTATTCAATGATAAATGCTACTGAAATGTACTTGAAATCAAGTCATGGATAAAATCAAAAGTACACTGATGTTGTTTCAGGTTAATATGAACAAACCCAGTGCCAATATTTAATCATTTTGTTTTGGAAAAATTAATCCAGAGTCCTTTAAAAACACACATGACATTAATGCAAAACACACAGAATAATGAAAGCAAAACTAAACACAACTAAAAGAAACTCCAGCTCCAGAAATGAAAGATCCCTGTTTGCTCTGAGAACATCCAGGTCATAAGACCATCACACAAAGGAGTTTGATGACGCCACAAGAAGCTCCTGGAACTCAAACAGTAGATCATGCTGATAGAAATGCAAAGCTTCAGTCCACGATTTGATGAAACGTGGACCTTCAGTGCAGAGTCACCTTGAATAAAACAACTGCAAAATGTGTAAATAATAGTGTTTTGCTCTTAATTCTGAAGTGAGAAGATGTAAGTGCTGTTGAAACAAATGTATTCAATTTTACTCAATCATTGTGTTAGTGCAAAAATTGTGGAGCTTTTGAAAAATTTGATAACACTATGCAATAAGGTTCATTAGTTAAACATTAATGTATTAACTAACATGAACTAACCACGAGCAGTACATTTGTTACTGTATTTACTAATCTTCGTTAACGTTAGTTAATGAAAATGCAGTTGTTCATAGGAGTGTACGAGATAGGAATCAGGTGTGAAGGTGACGAGTACAGCTGGCAGGGTGATCAGTGACTGGGTGAGGGGTTTATGGGAAATGTAGTGTGGTGTATGGAGTCCATGATGTGAGCGGGCGACCTCTGGTGGCAGGTGGATGGAACATGATGAAGCGGATTCATTACAGCAGTTCATTATTAGTTCATGTTAACTAATGTTAACTAATGAACCTTATTGTAAAGTGTTACTGACAAACTTTGGAAGAAATACAAATTTGTATACATGCATATTGTGTTCAAATTATGTACAACATAAATCAGTTCATATGTGTGAAACTATGAGCCTCATCAACACTATTATCACACTTTCATGCTGTCGTCAATGACATGAAAGAGAATTTATTAGATAATCCATTATTAGAGCAGCAAGGAAAGCATGTTTCAGAATGTTTATTTGAAATAACATGTGAAGTGTACAGGAATATTCCAATAACTGTATGGAAATTTATTTTAAAGGCTACTGTTATGGTGAAACGTATGTTGTGTTCACCCTGTATTTTCTTTTTTGTAAAGTTTTCTACCGGACTGTTTTCTTTTAACACGGCTGAGTGTTTCGATCTTCACTGTAAATACTGTAAATATCACTTCACTTCAGCGCAGAAGCCGTAAGGGTTTGGTGTCAAGCTCTCAACAATACTGGGGCTGGATCAATACTTAATGACAAAATGATGTATTCTGTTCCCCTTTTGCTTGAGCAAAAGGCACTTTAAATAATACAAAGATTTAAATAATGAAAAAATAGAGAAATTAAACTTTGAGGAGACATTAAACTTTGCATTGTTTGTGAAAAGATGCTTTGAGAGAGACAGTAAACATAGTTACAAGTTCTATTTTTATGAATCTCTGTTCAGGCTTGTTATAATTAACATCAAGTTTTTTTTGTTTGTTTTTTTCATACACAATGTCATTTTACTTTCACATAGTTATGCATATCTCATTGATTATACACGAATTATGACACATACATAGGTTAATCTTCAATTTGTTCACACTCCAAGATGCTTTTCTCCCTCATGTTAAACACTGTATCAGATGATCAAATTTACATCTGTGACTCAAACCATAGAAATACTTAGACCAATGTTATTGCTTATCTATGTAAAAATAATTAGTTACAGTAAATGTTTCATTCTTTTGTTTTCAACGTTTGTTGTTAAAACCAGCAATACTGCAAACAATTTTTTTTAATCAAAATCAGCAAATTATGAACCTGGACTTCAGGAACAGAAAGTTCTGTTTTGTGCATGGAGTGGATGTTGAGTTAAAAAAAAAAATCTAATATTGATCGAGGTAAATATTTTATTAGACGTTGTTCTGAAAGCATCAAATGAATCAAAGCAAACATGAGGTTATCAACCATGCGTGAAACTTCCAGGAAGTTTATTATCTTATAATTGTCTGTCGAATAGCCACAACAGGGACATCTTGTGGTTTGTAAAACTGACACCAGTTACACTGTAAATACTGTACTTTACTGAAAGAAATCAGATGGAATATCCTGTGCTGTAGCTATTTTTATGTATATAAACAAGATATCTAAGCAACATTAATCGCTTTGTGCACTGCATGAAGTTGAACACACAATGCCATATATGCTTGAAGAACTGACATTTCTAATACAAAAATATACAAAAAGAAATCAATCCTAGTGTGTATTTGTCTTTTTTCCCAGTTAAAATAATTAAATTCTTACAAGATGACAAATTTACTTCAAAAGTGACACTGCATAAGATCTTCAGATTTTTTTACAATAAAAAAAGATACAGTTTAAAGGTAAATTTAAGTCTTTACATGGTGTTATTTCTGATGTTAAACGATCTTGTTTTAAGGATTTTTGTAGATTTAACTCATGTTAACTAATGAACCTTACTGTAAAGTGTGTTGCGAGAGAGGGGAAAAGAGTGGTCACTTTAAGACCTATATCTATATGGGTGTTGTAGTCCTTAGCAAAATGCTTCATGGGGATTGTAGTTCAGTTCAAGCATGTTAGTCTGATGTGAATGTTTAGCTCCCTCTGTGCTGTGTAAAGAGGACTTTCTGTTACTTTTGTTAAGTTGAGTCAAGTCAATCCACCCGAGAGTGTTTACGAGCTGTAACTGACGATTTTACTCTGCACAAGTCAGTAAATGGCATGCATCGGAAACTTTGTCCCACTCATCATTGCACGAACTGCGCAAATTAATGAGCTGTTACACTGCCGCATGTGAATGGCCGAAGCGGTGAAAGTAACAAGTGATACCAATATTTTAACTGGAAAACAAGTAACAAGTACAGACTTTCATTGTAAAATAAAAACATAAGCTATAAATTCATCAAATAAGTTAAATTCCATCTTTATTGGCTTTAGTAAAGTAGAAATCAGTGAATTCGTCTTGCATCAGAAAAGCTAAATCAGAGCCCTCTCCTCGGACAGCACGCCAAATATGCAAACTAATTACTCTATCTGATTATTTGTAAGTGTGAACTCGTGAAATGGGGATTCCTTGTCGGTGTCTTTGGCTTGGAGAAAGGGGTTCCCCAGGTTCATTGATGTGCCGAAGGTCTTTTTCGGTCCTGACTGATGTTGTAGGCCAATCACGTTCTGTTGTGCTGGCAGATGAATGGAGGTTCTCTCGTGGCTGAAGGCTGAAGTTGAGGATAAAACATCATTTATGTTTGAATGAATCATTTGGAAGATTAATTTGTCTGGTTCGTCCTCAATTCCTACAATTAGCTTTATTGTGTTCTGGAAATCATTGATAATCTTCTCAATAGTTTTTCTGCTTGATCATGCTCCTTCAGCTACTCCAATAACAGCAGCAGTGAGAGCTAAAGAAGCACCTAATGTGAGCTGGGCCAAAACCAGACGTGCTATAGATGCGATTCCTCCTGCTGCTCCAATGGATGATCCCACAAATCTGCCCGCTGTTGAGTTCTTGTGCACAGATTCAAGTTCATCAGTGACGTCAATCAGCTTCTTTATTTTATGACTGAGAGTTTGATGATTTCTGTCAAAATCTGACTTCAGTTCTTCAATGCTTCTTTTCAATTCAGTTTTCAGTTTCCTGAAATATCAAAACTTTTATCAGGATTAGAGTATTTGAAATTTGAGACAACGTTCTGTTAACGTACATTGTTTGACTAATAATCACTTTATAAGAAAAGTGTTTAACCACTAAATATTTTCCATGTAACTTAAAAAATATTGCTGTACTTCTAATAACATCAAGAGCATTATAAACATTATAAACCTTGGAGGACTAAGAATATTTTTAAATATAACTCTGATTGTGTTCGCCTGAAAGAAGATTGTCATTTATACCTAGGATGGCTTGAGGGAGAGTAAATCATGGGATAGTTTTCATTTTTCTGGTGAATATCCCTTTAAGTCAAATCTTAGAGCAAGACAAACTTACCATGGAGAAATGTCTTCTGGTTGTCTTCCATCACCTGCATATGATGTTAAGCATTATCAAAGATTATGATAATAAATAATGGGCAACATAATTAACTTCAATTGCAATTAATTATTATTATATTATGCATGGCTTAAATGGTTGAATTTGCAACCAAAAATATTTTTTGCTGAGATCACCACTGCCAACAAGTCTACATGTTATGATTTTTTTTTTTAATTATGTAATGATTTTTGTGTACTTGTTCTGTGATGAGTAGCCTGTGTTTAACATTGAAAGTGGCTTAAAAAAAGAGTATTATTTTTTCAATTGTGATTTTTCCATTTCAGAAGTGTGGCTGGTATCGCCTCAGAAATATTTTTTCTTCCACGCAGCTTGTTGATCTTGTGAAGTTGCACCAGAATCGCTACAAAACATTTTATAGTTACAGTAGTTTATGCATGTGTTCTTTTGCTTGCTAAACTCCCAAGAGATTTACAACTTACAGTGAAAGTATAAACTGTGATAATATCAGAAAAATCTTTGAAATATCTGCATTTCTCAGCTAAACTTTTAGTGCAGTCACTTCATTAAGTTTTTTATTGTAATAATTGAAGAAATATCTATACAATTTTCCATCGTTTTGTTTGGAAGCAGTAGCTGACAGTCATTGACTGTTTTTTATGATATATTTTTTACAGTTTATAGATTGGGTGAGTGCAAGATATATGCCAATGTTTATAGGAATCATTGAGGAGGAGGCCGAACTACACCCGATGGCCACGTGATGCTGATATAGTTATGTCTGTGACACTGGCTCAGATTCTGTGGAAAGAACAACTCTGAATAAGTTGTTCAACAAGCCGTTCAGTCCCACTTTAAGAGTTTTAGTTGCAGCTGATGCTGTTAAAGGAGGGCAGATGTAAACATGCCATGACTGAAATGAATTGAAATTTAAAAAAAATAAACATGTTTGTTCTTATGTGGCACTTAAAAAATCATTTTTGTCTGGAGCCCTGCTATATTTAACACCAAGTTATGATTTCTAAGGCTAATTTGTAATTAAAGATTAAACTTTCCATGTCCTTTCGACTTTTTCCATTAGGGGTCGCCACAGTGTAATTATCCACACACTGGGTTTGGCTCAATGCACAACTCATGCAATCCCAGAACTGGGACACGCACTCTCTCCTATGGCTAATTTTGCATACCCAATCCACCTAACCTGCATGTCTCTGGACGGTGGGGGAAATTGAACTTGAAATTAATATGCATCTCAAATTCATAATACAATTTACTGACTTTTGCATGAAGGAGGTTGTTCAATACTGCGATCAGAAGCTCTGCTGTTCACACTGGAGTTGGAGAGTCTGCGATGGTGATCCATTTCTAGAAAGAGGTTTATACAAGTTGAATACAAAATTGAATAATACAATTACTAATATTTTTTCACAATGTTATTCTGTCATGTTATTGAGTGATTCTGTTAATTGAAAACTGAAGCCCTCAGAGTGATTATAACATTCTGTTGTTTCATCTGCATCTCTCAGTCATCTTTCTATAACCATACAGATGTTTCACTGCCGCAGAATGTTCTCTGGAGTATCATTATGTCTGGGGTGAAGATAAAGTTTTATCCTCCCTCTCAGTTTTGCACAACGAGACTCACTCAATTAGAAATATATTTTTTAAATGAACGTAAATATGAATTCCCTCATTCATGATGCAGCAATATGTATAATGCACTTAAAAAGTATTTGCAAACCAAGCAAGATTTAAAAAAACCAAAAAAAAAAAAAAAAAAATTATGACAAAAAGACAAAAATATTAATGCAAGGTCTTTTGGGTCTCTCTTTCCCAAAGAGAAAAGAAATCATCTTACACGGAAACTGAAAACACATGATACTGATGACCTTTTTCAAATCATTTCCATCTTTTTTCTAGCTGTATTTTGTCAATAATTCAGACTTATATCCACTAATATCTGCTTGTGTCTGGGAAAAATCTCAAATTCCTGCTCTCACAACTGTTTTTCAGGTTCATGTGATTGTGTCAACACTGCCGCTGGTTAATCATTTACATCAATCAAACAACATCACACTCACTATCAGGACTCTGAGGGTCCTGTACGAGGCCAAAGGTAAAATTCAGATCAAGAAAAAGCGTTTTATTGCCTTTATTATGATCACGCACGGCAAAATCCCCAGTGTTAAATGAACAAATCTCAGTGTTCATATGTGTGCACACTACAGGGTGTTAAACTAACACTGAAGCAGTGCTGAAGATAATGAGAGAATTAAGAGATTAATTAAGTGATGGTTGACCATTAGTGGTGATACTTGACGTGGAATCTCTGAGAGAGAGAGAAACAACAAGAACAGAAAAAAGAGAGACTGGCTTTTTTATTGGCTGCTGTAACTTTGTGTTTATAAAGCATATTTGTTATAGCAAGACTGTGACATGCTCATAATGGCAGTGTTTTGGTAATGTTTTGTTATTTTTTCATTACAACAAATCTGTGATATTACAGCTTGAGATCCAGCAATGCTTTTATAATCTGAGGTATTTTTAAGCACACACACACACAATGGTGACGATCAAACTAAATGCTTTGTGTTGCAGCATGAATAATTTATGCAGCTGAATTGTCCTATTATTTTCAATAATTATTTCTGTTTGCGTTCATTTTGCTGTTGTTTTGTTGTGACTTTTGTAAGTTGTTTTGTGATGTTCACATTTGATCTGTCTCTGTGTGTCTGAGTTACAGTAGTTTCTGAGCACAATGTATCTTTGAAGAAACACACAGCGACAATCACAATACTAAAGTTACACATCAAGCATATATTCAGAAACCTAGACTCTGACTGACATCAGTGAATTAGTTCATTAAATGTTGACAATATCATCACCATAACATAACCATTATGATTAAATCATATTCTCTTTTGCCATAACAAATGTGCTTTACAAACATTAAGTTGCAACAGACAGAGAAAAACTAATATTAAAAGGTCAAGGGTCAAGAGTCCAACTAAATCAAACAGTGATCACCGTCACGGTGACTTCAAACTAAACATTCCATAAAACATTAACATCTAAACATCTGTTAATTCTCAAGAAGAGCTTCTGAGACATATAAAGTCAAACTGGTTAATGATAAGTGCAATAATGTGTAATGTAACGTAAAATAAATACGATATGAACTTGTCGCCATGGGCTCTCATTTCCACAGATTTGAGCAGAAGACAAAAATATAACTCAAAAAGGGTAAAATGACAAAATTTATCACGCAAGTAAGTAAAATAACATTATACACGTGAATTGAAGTGAAAATATACATATAAAAGCAATAATTACAATAAAGATTAAATATGATCAGAAAGTCAAAAGAAACATAAAGAGGAGGCATAACAGAAGTTATGTTGGCTCATAACATTACAACAATTAAAGGGAAAAGCACTCATTTCAAGCCACATCACATAAATGAACAACTTTGAGTGAATTCTACTTAACAATACACATATTTAACAGTATAATTTCTCTACATGTTCCACAAAAGAATGAAAGAAGAGCTTAATCAGTAATTTACCTCAGATGAGATGTTACATGGAAAAGTCTCTGGTGATGATCCAGGATCTATATGTCAATTTCACATCTTTCCTTCAATGTCTGGATCCTTAATAAATGAAGGAAGCATAAAGAATTGCTTTTTTGTGTGATGATGATTCACAATTTAGTTAAACATTTTAATGAATTCTACAATAAACAAATGAAGCAATGAAGTGAATTGAGAACCAACAGAAGCGTAAATTCACATACACTGCAAAATCCCCAGAGTTAACGTAACTCTGCTCACTACAGCCTGCAGTTGACATCTAACTCCACCCACATCCAGGGGTGACATCAGAAGCCACGCCCATTTTGAGTGTAGTTCAGGCGTAAGAGTAGGTTTTCGGTGGGTTTCAGTGCAGTCTATCATAAAAAGACGAATATAAGAAGTTAATGATAAAGAATTGGGTGTAAGGATTAAGTCTTTTTGATTCTCAACATTAATGATGAAGTTATTTTTTCCCCAAACCGCTTCACCAGAAATCCCACCCTGCAGATAATTTCATTGGTTAAGTTTACAGTGACGGGTAAGTTCAGAGATCAGTGTTTGGTGTGAGCAATCAGTACTGTGATTGACACGACCAATAAAGTCTTAAGATTCGGCTGCAGGGTGGCATTATGCTTGTTCGAGATGGCACTGATCGGCGTGTGACATCAAAGTACCTCAAGAGCAAAAGGAATCATAAGCTCTCCAAACGCGCTCGTGGTACTTTGATGTCATACGCCATTCGGTCTGCGCAGTGCCAATGTATCTCGAACAAGCCTATTGGCCTGGCTTCTGACATCACACTTGGATGTGGGCCAGGTAATAAAACACACCTGAACCAGCTAATCAAGGCTAGTGCTGTAGTACTCGAGTCCGGACTCGAGACGTTTTTTTATTGTCTCGGACTTGTCTTGGACTCGTTGGTATTTGCACTCGGACTTGGTCATTGGTCTCGCCAAAAGTTCTAGTTGGTCTCGACCGAGTCCAGCACTATATGAGCGCTTGATCAGAAAATTCACAACACATCTAGAACGGGCATTGACATTGGTCGCCTGTTGTAAAAAGGTTAATTCCAGTGCTTGATTCTGATTGGTCTATAGCTGTGTTTTTTTTTTATTAGTTTTGTTTTTCACGATGAAACACGGCTTCACCCAACGGTTCTGCCTATCACTGCGCAACACCCTGAGCAACCACTCTTAGCAACGTAAACGTATGTTTGTTCTCAATTGTCATTGTCATTGAAGCTTACTGTATTATGGGAGATATATCGAGTGACCGAGTGTATTAACTTACCTGCATTCAGATTTCGCATTTTCCTTCAGGCCAGTCCTATGTTCATAATAAAAAATTTGTTCGAATGTCCACTGCGATCTTGTCCTTTAAACAGTTAACGGGTTTCCCGTGCCCTGCTGACACTAAGCATTTGTCATTTGCATCTTTTCATGTTCAGATTCAGAAGTTTCAAATATAAAAGTTTTTGACTGAGTTACTTGCTCAAGACAATCTTTGCCGCCATCTAATGGCTTCAAATATGTAACCTTTGTCGCTGTTTAAGGTCAGGGACTAACTTGTCCAGCGGAAGGATCGCTTTTAGTGATTTTGCAGAATGAAAGTTACGAGCAAGCCTAGGATCAAAAATGCTCACATCTCTTATATTTCTCAAGTGCAACAAAGGACTTCTGCAACACAGGAAAGGACACTGAGAAGCATAAACAGTATGAGGATTAGATACAGAGCCAGTTCAGGTCAGGATCTGCTATCCCATACTTTTATCCAGTTCTGCACTAAAGTTGTAATGAATTTTGAATTGACTACTAGTCCTGAATATGTTTTATTATATGGCCTTATGCCATATAAAATGAAATGGTGTTGAAAATGCTCCTTTATTTTATTACTTTGGTTACTTTGTGGTATGGATTCTTTAGGTAACAAGTTTAAGAATGGGAACATGTCAGGTTTTTTCTCACCTGTGTAGCTTGTTATTTGTTACATTTCCCATTGAATGTTAATAAAAACACTGAAAATGTGAAGTTGCACTTCAGCTTTATGTGACTTGGTGAAATTGCTATACCTAAACTGTATAAAATGGCCTAATTTGATTCTGCAGTATTGTTACTCTGCACATGATTTTTGATCATTACAAATAATAATGCAAAATGATTATCTTAGAATAGATGTGCTGTTTCTTGCATCACATAAATTATCAATAGTTAAGTCTGTGGTCTTGAAGAGGATTTTTTTTTTCTGTTTCATTTGGACTCGGTCTTGACTTGGACTCGAACCTCTTTGGACTTGGACTTGACTTGGACTCGAACCACTTTGGACTCGGTCTTGACTTGGACTCGACTAGTCCTGGACTTGGACTTGTCTTGGACTCGACAAAGGTGGACTTGACTACAGCCCTAATCAAGGCCTTCAGACTCATTACACAGGAAAACACCAGTGTTACATTAACTCTGAGTTTAATGAGTCCACACTCAAGAGTGTTAAAATTAACATTGAAGCAGGTGAGATCACATTCACATTAATGAGATGATTCAGTGATTAATTAAGTGCCGACTGACTATTAGTGATGAACACCTGCTGTTAACAAGCAGAATCGCTGAAGGAAAGACAATTTTTAAGTCACCATTATGCAGAGATCAGTGTTTGCTTTAGCTGGGTTCTTGACACTTGTGTTTATACCATTTTAGCCAGTTTTACTCTGGCTGTTGTTGTGGTAAAAAAAAAAAAAAAAGCCAAGAAAATCTGATCAGATGTTCTTGGTTATGTTTTGGCATAGTCATCATGTAATGACCTGATTAACTGTTCTCTTTCATAGCTAAATCTACAGTTGTATGGGAGATGAATTAATTTTTAAGGATTTTTTTTCAGGAGTTTGAACTACACATCTCTTAGATAGACCCAGCCATCAAGAATCAGCATATGAGCCTTAATAATGGTAACAATCAAAAAGCATGTTTTGCAGTACATTCTGGGTGCACCAATCAAAACTCACCCATGGCTCCCTGCATACATTGCGGCATGAATAAATTATGATCTGAATTTTTTTTTTTTTTTATTCTTACATTTTTCTTTTTTTTTTTGCTGTTGTTTTGGTTGTCATTTTTAGATTTGTTTTGTAAAGTTAAGAGTTTGTCTGTTAAGCTGAATGTTTTGTTGACTGTCACCGTTGTTGAGATTCATATGCTGATTCTTGATGTCTGTGTGTCTCTACAATAAAGTAATGTAAACCTTTATTGTGCAACATCTCATGTTATCAAGTAACAAAGCTGCAGAAGTGAAATTTAAAATGTCAGTGATTTAATCAGAAATTGGTCTCTGTATGATATCAGTGGTTGAGCAAGTTTTTTCAGTAAACCCAAAGATTCGTTTCCCCCCTCCCCATTAACTCATTCACCCTGCATAAATGCTTTCCTTATTGAGTATTTTTATTGTATTTCAAAATTATTAAATCATGATGCATTTTCCATAAGAAAAATAATATAAGATAGTATTATATTATTTTTCATATCAAGAACCCGACTAAAACAAACATTAATTACCATTATGGTGACATTATGAAACATTTTCAATAAAAACACTAAACCTCTGTTGATTCTCAATAAGGACTTTTTATGACAGTAGACAAATGACAGAAATAAAGTGAAACTGCACCAGAAGCCTTCCACATTCAATTTACAAATGCTTGCACCTGTAGTTACATTAAAAGTGAGGTGGATAATATTAAGAATTTTTTGTTTCTTTTAAAGATTGTATAGTTTTTATCTGTCGATCACTATTGTTGCATTTTGTATATCTACGTACTTCTAGAGATCTACTTTCAACAAACTGCTTAGTTAAAATATCGTCTCAGAAAACCTTTTAAAAATAGAAAAACAGTTGTCTATAAAAAGACACACGGCTCATGAAATGATTTTATTACATGTTTGAAGTTCTAATATGATTAAATACATTGTGTAATCATGTTATAATACATCACAATAATCTCTGTTACTAGATTACTCAAAATATGAAGTAGTGTGAATATTTTGTAATAGAATCAGAAAACATAATTTGATAAAGACAATGCTCAGTGTATATTTCCTCTGTTAAAAGAGGACTTTGAAATGGAACAGAAGAAGAAAAGTTTGAACAAAACAATTACAAGTTCCAGCCAAGAACAATCGGTCTTGACATTACAGAGCAGATTCTTTAGTCTTCACTTTGTACGTGCCCTTGGTTTGATACTGTAACACACTGCCATTCTTGCAGGTGATCTTCACCGTGCCGGTGTACGGCAGGTCAAACGTGGCTCTGCCGATGGTGATCGTGACATCCACCTTCTTTTTTGGTGGGACTTCTACATCGGTAGACAGAGTTTCGTTTCTCTCATCCGTGTGATCCTGCCTATAGGTGCTTTCCGTTCCAACGCTGAAACTGAATCCTGCAGAAACTTCTAGAACCTCCGGAATCCCAGCCTTCACTTCCATGCTAAACGTCGCAGTGAAACTCTTGGTCGTAGACCATGAGGATTGCTTGATCACCTTCTTTGAGGTTTCGATTTTTTGGTGTTGTTTGGCAGTGGAGTCGTTCTGGTAAGTGATGGATTTGAGCTCTTCCACCGTCACCTTTGGGATCAGTTGACTGATAGTGGGATAGTTGACATTGGTGAGAACGGTTGATTGAACCGAATTGAGAAACTTGAATCCCATGCAGTCAATGTCTGACCCACTTCTTCCTTCAACTCCCAAACAATATCCAGAGCCGATATCCATGGGATATTCTGTTTTTAACGGCCAGCCTGTCATCTTTGCAAAAAACTCCCCACCCTCACTGGTCTTGAATCTGATGGCTCCAAGGCGTGTTCCCGCTCCGTTTCCCCACAGAGTCAGTTTGGTGAAACACTCGCCAGGCTTGAACGCATACTCTTGATTCGCTCCAGATGGCTTTCCAAAGGTTTCATTTCTGCCATCTGAAAGCCAGACCCTAACAGCCCTTACCTGCCACTCTCCCACCCACACCCAGATCTTCTCTATGTTGGCACCGTTATTCTCCCCAGAAAATGAAAATGGAGCGCCTCCTCCACCACCAATAGTATGAATAGTTCTTGGGTAAGACATCTTTAAAGAAATAGTTAACTGAAATTTAACTGAAGGTAGAAGTAAAGAGCTCCCGGAAAATGAGTTACATTAACAATAATAATTAGGATATAGAAATTGGGCAATGTGCATGTTGATCCAGATGATTGCGCCGACTCTTCACAGGTGATGGTCATCTGAGGTCTTCTGAAGAGGCTGGATCCGGACTGAAGCTGATGTGCTCTCTAGTCACCTCGAGGCGGGTGTCCCGAGGTAAAACAAAAGCAAAAGGAGAATAATTAGCGTAGCTGCTGTTCATAATTTTAAGCAAAGATAGTCATAATGAGCAAATGACCTGATATGAGATGCATTATGTGAATGCTTGGCTAAAGAGATGTGTCTTTAATCTAGATGTAAACTGGGTGAGTGAGTCTGAGCCCCTAACATTATCAGGAAGGCTATTCCAGAGCCAAATGTGAAAACGCTCTCCCTCCTGTAGTGGACTTAGCTATCCTAGTGTGGTGGGACAGTAATCGGGAAGGGAAACTTATAGCTGACTACGCCACCCTGCCAAGCAGGGAAAATTTAAAATAAGTTGAACTACCAAAAGCACACAGGAACGTCGTTTCAGAGAGCGAGGCCTGAGACATGGATACCAATGTACAAAACTTTATTTCAGCAGTCATTAAGCACAAGTTGTAAAACTCTTTTTATAAAATGGATGAGGTTGGAGTCAGACAAAAAAAAAAAAGAAAATACAATAAACAAAAGGATGCTGAGGCTTACATCTGGCAGGGAACTAGTTCAATGAGCACCAAGCTATTAGGTCGCAAGCTCTTACCACCAAGTGCACAAATCTCACTTCACACCACACACATGCGCTCAGATCACGCGTGAAGGCACTGCACTCCAGGACAGAATCCCACCACCGCACACGAAGGCCAACTAGCGGCCTGCCTGAAGCCTCGGATCCTATATAAAAAAGAGAAATTAACAAATAATCCCCAAGCAAACGAATCAGGATGAACAGTAACAACAATAACAAAAAAACAATAATAATGACAATAATAATAATAATGATTAAAAAAACTGATAAAGATGGGACATAAACTATAAACACTTAGCCAATTAAGGGGTGGCCGGTTGGATTAATTAATTAATTAATGTTAGCCCCGAAATTGAGACTGGTGTAAGAGTCAGAATAAATATTCCATAGGGAGAAAAGTCGATGTCATCCAACCGTACCAACCAAACTTAACAAAATACATAAATTACATCAAATTGAAACAAACAAAAAAACGCTAACCCAAATAACCTACAAACGAATACACCAACAAAATAGAATCAAGCAAAAACACATGCACTAATGTACCACAAGTAAACATTTAAATTCACAACAAATACAACACAAACTAAAACACTTGCAAGCCGGTATACGTGACTCCAAGGATTTCTGCACACACAGCGGGTAACCGGTCAAACCGGGCAAAGCCGGCCCACAGCGTGACCACCCGCCAACGATCAGTCGCAACCGCAGACACAATGCAACAAACTTTGAAGCTGCTGCTTTAAAGTTTGTCGCCTGCAGGCTGTAGTGAATGCACTAAACCCCAGGTAAACTTTCTCCTAAAATAATTAAACAAAGCATCCTTTATCTTATAGTATAAAAACAACAACAAAAGAGAATTGCCACTGGCAGCCGCCAACATACTGTCATTTGCTCGTCGGAGAACTACAGTTCGATTAAAACCCAATTACTGCAAGCACACATCCCGATGCTTACTAAGACAGCCTATACATACCTGTGTGACGGGACAACTACAAACCGGAATTGGCGGGCCTCAGGCAGTGACACACACAAGGGGTGCTCTAACACCTCACAGTGCCTTCAAAATCCCTTTTTATATGCCTGTGCAGGTGATTGGACAACTCACTCCTTCATCAATATGTAATGAGCCAATGCACACACACCGATCGTCCCACTACACTAGGTACAGCCAGAAGTCCAGAGTTTTGTGATCTTAAAGAGTGTGAAAGATTGTAGGGCAATAGAAGATCAGTTAAGTACACAGGAGCTAAACCATTTAGAGCCTTATAGGTCATTAGCAATATATATTGCTATATATATACAGAACATTCTCCTTCACTGCTCCCTGCTGGTGGAATGATCTCCCTACTTTTATCAGGAACGCAGAATCCCTGGCAATATTCAAGAGACAGCTGAAAACTCATCTCTTCCGTGAACACTTGATCCCCTCATAAAAAAAAAAACCTTTCCTTCCCTTTTCCCTTCCTACTCCAGCTTATGGTACTGAGCAATGTATGAAACTTGTATTGTGAGCACTTACTGTGTTATTTGCCAATTCATGAAGAATCGCTTGTTTGTTTTACTCACTTGTAAGTCGCTTTGGATAAAAGCGTCTGCTAAATGACTAAATGTAAATGTAAATATATATATATATATATATATTGCTAATATATATAAATATTTGGAGAATGTTCTGAACAACATTCTGTTAGCTGGGATATTCAAGTAAAGTAACACAAATATTCACTTCCTAATAAAAGAAGCAGACTGACCAAAATCTAACGCTGGGATCTGATATTCAATGAGGGGAGCAGAAGATATTTGTAGAGACATAAAATGGACATTTACAAAATAACTTTGCCAAACCAACTCATACACACAACATGCCATTAAAAAGCTTTAGAAATCTCCATTTCGTCTGTCCTGATCTCCTTCTGCTCTCTCGTTTCTCCCTCTAGTGGACATTGAGCCATCTTACAAATACAGTGAACATAAGTTGAAGTAACAAAGGCATCTTTCAAGAGACAGAATGTGTTTTTCATGTTAAAACTGGTTTAACTGTTTTTTCCTCCATCTAGATTCTAGACGATATGTAAGGTCTAAAGGCTCCCCGTCGATCCACTGCTGTATTGTTTGTCTCCTTTAAATCTAGTTTAAATATAGAAATCAATATATAAAATAGGGATTAGAGAAATGAAGATATCTTTCTGAATCTTTGAATAAGCTGGAATAAACATGGACTTGAGCAGAACAGCTCAGTAAAACATCCAGTTGCCAAATACAGAATTATGGGTCCAGTTTAGTTTCATTCATGGGCAAATTAAGTTTCCATCACTATAGAATCACTAAACATGTTGCCCGAAGATGAGTTCAGTATTTCAGTATTTTTCAGGTTCCAAAAACAATTCCATTGAAAGTTATTTTAGTGGGCTAGAATCAGAAAGTCACAGATAAACTCCTATGAAAAGCTAAATACACTTAGTGTAAGTTTCAATTTTATTTGAAGCCAGCTTAATAAAAAATATCTATAAATATGAGTCTATTGTCTGATTCTAGAACATGACAAAATGAAAGTGAAACTAAACGGCAGAAAATGCCCAAACAAAGAGAGCATGTTTCATCTGAACACATCATGGATGATCGTGATCACTGATGAATGTTTGATTATGTGAAGCTGAACAGATGAGAAGACTGAATCGAGTTAATGTGATCAATCAACTCTGTTTAAAAGTGTACTCTAACAGGATTTACTTTCCACTTTATTATTCAGCAGACTTTTAAATTGTTCCTCAGTTAATTTCCAACTTCAAAGCTGTTTTGGGTTTCTTACGTTTAAATCAGTTTATATTTTATATACAGACGACTTTAAAAAAAATAGGTGCATGTCAAAATGGTAAAAGCCCTCCTTCCCCCCGCCCAAAACAAAAATCATCAAAAACTATGCTAGAGATTATTTATTAAAACTTCAACATCTAACAGAAACCATTTCTTAAGCAGAACATGTTGTCCTACAAAACAAGCTTTACCACACAGCAAGTGTAGAGAACATCACAGTGTCCAGCAGTCAGTCACTAATCTTCCTGAACATAACAGGACAGTATGTTCTTAAAAATGCAGATTGATAAAAGAAGAATGTCTGAAAAACAAATGGAAAAGAAACCAGCATAGCAGTCATGCGAGTCACTGCATGCACCATAAATAACCAGTCGGTGAAGAAACGCACCATCTCACCACACCTAAAACACAAAGAAACCTGTTTACACTGAAGCCTGAATCAACTGTACTTCAGGTACTTTCCAACACGAGTGAAAGTGAAAGAACGTGTGGACAGGAAACATCTCATTACACACAGTGAGAAAACTAACAAGGTGAAACTATACTCAAGTCATTGCTGATGGCAGATTTTCCTGCAGTTACCATAGATATTGAACGCAAAATTATCTACATTTTGAAATAGTGCTTAATTGATTTTTTAGTCATAATTTTAAATCAATTGTAGATCGTTCCAGTTCTCCACATGTAAATAAATAATAGCACGTACTTATTCAAATTTAAAATATTAAAAATTGAATATTAAAATCACGTGACAAATTGAAGGCGATTGATATAATGCCCAGTGGAAATTCCAGAACATGAGACGTCATCTTCTCATACTGATATAAAGAAACCCCCATGAGACTTTTTCACAGATGAATCTAGAAGAGGTTTTTGACAACTCCACAACAATATAGTCTTGGAAGGGCTAAGTATCCATATGCCTTCTCAAATTTATCTTGTTTTTCAATCATTTTATTGTTTATTACTTTAGCAGAAGTTTTTAAAGCACAGACTGTGATGCAGCATTGTGAAAAATATCAAGAGTGAATTTCTGAAAATGGAAGCATCTGAAAAACTGCTGTCATCACGACTGCTTTCCCTGCTTAAGAACGGAAAATGGGGAAAAGATAATGTTGTCAAGTTGTTTAATGCCCTCGTGAAAGAATTTAATGGCAGAAATGAAGATTTTCACACATGGATGATAAAACTCCTTCATCAAGTGGAGATTCATAAAATTGTTCCAGAACTGATATTCCAAGTGGATAATATTGAAGCCAAAATTAATAAAATAGCCAAAAACACTGAGGAGAAAACACTGGATGAAATTTTGCAGGAAATCTGTGAACAAGCAGTTATTGCTGACATGTCTGTCAGCTTCCACAGCTCCACATCTACAAGGAATAAAACAAAGTTTGTTCAAGCTCTGTAAAGCTGTAGAAAATACAATGAAGTATAAACCTCGAGTGACTCAGATGGTGAGCTGGTGCATTCTCGTTCTTTCTGAATCGAGTCGACTGGTTCAGGTTGGAACAGGAGAAGGAAAGTCGTGCATCGTGGCAATGTTTGCTGCATATCAGGTCATGACCGGAAAAACCCCTGATATCATCTCCAGTTCTCCTGTACTCGCTGAAAGAGACGCTGAAGAATGGTCTGCGTTTTATAAGGAATTGAATATAACTGTTGATGCCAACACCAGTAAATCAAAAGACAAAGAGCTGAAGAAGTGCTATGAATGCCAGGAAAAATTTGGGATTAAGCAGGTTAATGGTCAAATTTACATTAGCATCAATGTGCATCAAATCTGTGTATCTTGCAACAAGCAAGAGGTTTGGACTTCTCTTTCTTCAGCTGTTGTAGTAAGTCAATTCTTATTTGCCTTTTAGTGTTGGAGGAAAGATAGATGCACCCATATAGACACATTTGTAGAATGGGTCGGTAATACCCATATTTAAGACCGGAGACCGAAATCCGGTGGGGCTGGAGAATGCCCACACAACAAGAGATGAAATCTAAATTGGAATAACATCAAACATCAAATTTTATTCTGGTGCACAACAGAGGACTGTAAATTAAAACCTATATTCTGAGGTAAAGAATGTCCAGCTACATGTTTATTTGCTTTGCTGCAACTGAACAGAGTTGCAGCACTGAAAATAAGCAAAGGGTCATATTTACTTGTTAAATTGTGTGATTAGATGAACCAAAAAATAACAAGGAAAAAATCTCTCACTGGAATCCTTTGTGTGTGAAATGTGAAGTTGGACAGAACGGTGTAGTGAAATTGAACAATTTCAAAAGAAATTAATTATCAAAATTCTCTCTCTGTTCTAGAGAACTGCTGCCATGCAGAAGTCCTAGAGACTGTAATTAGGAAAATGCACTAAATGTTAAAGCTGATTCACGTAGCCGAGCCTGAGGGTTTCACCCATTCAGAGGACATGCACAGCTTGTCTTTGTTTTATGAGAGAAATTTAACCAAATAATAAGATGATCAAATCACTTTCAAATCATTCAAGAAGTGCTAAAAAGGTTCATGACTGATGTCACAATGTATGGTGTAAACAGCACTGTTTAAGGCTCAGTCTTATAAAACATAGTTTTTACCTTACTCTTAACTCAGACTTTGAAATAGCTGCACGTTTGTTTGTTTTTCAGTGTCTCAAACGAGGCACTGAACAGTTTATTTTACTGTAATTTTGAACAGACCAAAATTAATCTTCGTGTTCTCCATCAGACATGTGTTTGTCCAACTTTTCTTTTCATATCCAAATGGACTCGCAAACGAATGCAACTGATAAGAGCTTAGCCCCAAAACAAGAAAACTGAGTCCAATTCTACATTGTGGTCACAAAAATCTTTAAATTGAGCAATGATTTGACTCATGTTCTCAGTGCATGCTGTTCATTGAATGTTCTCAGCATCAAAGTGTATAACTGCTTTTCTGTTGCTGTGAACACGATACTCATGCCAGCACCGCTGGAGCTGCAGGGCCAGATGCCTTCTAAAAGATCAGTGAGATGATAACAAGCCATTACAAATTACTCAGTAGAGACCCTCCTGAGACCAGGAAATACAATTATTTTTAATTTATACAGTTTTAATATTATATAATTTATATTATGATCACATTATGATATACAGGGAGTGCAGAATTATTAGGCAAATGAGTATTTTGACTACATCATCCTCGTTATGCATGTTGTCTTACTCCAAGCTGTATAGGCTGGAAAGCCTACAACCAATTAAGCATATTAGGTGATGTGCATCTCTGTAATGAGAAGGGGTGTGGTCTAATGACATCAACACCCTATATCAGGTGTGCATAATTATTAGGCGACTTCCTTTCCTTTGGCAAAATGGGTCAAAAGAAGGACTTGACAGGCTCAGAAAAGTAAAAAAATAGTGAGATATATTGCAGAGGGATGCAGAAGTCTTAAAATAGCCAAGCTTCTGAAGCGTGATCATCGAACAATCAAGCGTTTCATTCAAAATAGTCAACAGGGTTGCAAGAAGCGTGTGGAAAAACCAAGGCGCAAAATAACTGCCCGTGAACTGAGAAAAGTCAAGCGTGCAGCTGCCAAGATGCCACTTGCCACCAGTTTGGCCATATTTCAGAGCTGCAACATCACTGGAGTGCCCAAAAGCACAAGGTGTGCAATACTCAGAGACATGGCCAAGGTAAGAAAGGCAGAAAGTCGACCACCACTGAACAAGACACACAAGCTGAAACGTCAAGACTGGGCCAAGAAATATCTCAAGACTGATTTTTCTAAGGTTTTATGGACTGATGAAATGAGAGTGAGTCTTGATGGGCCAGATGGATGGGCCCGTGGCTGGATTGGTAAAGGGCAGAGAGCTCCAGTCCGACTCAGACGCCAGCAAGGTGGAGGTGGAGTACTGGTTTGGGCTGGTATCATCAAAGATGAGCTTGTGGGGCCTTTTCGGGTTGAGGATGGAGTCAAGCTCAACTCCCAGTCCTACTGCCAGTTTCTGGAAGACACCTTCTTCAAGCAGTGGTACAGGAAGAAGTCTACATCCTTCCAGAAAAACATGATTTTCATGCAGGACAATGCTCCATCACACGCGTCCAAGTACTCCACAGCGTGGCTGGCAAGAAAGGGTATAAAAGAAGAAAATCTAATGATATGGCCTCCTTGTTCACCTGATCTGAACCCCATTGAGAACCTGTGGTCCATCATCAAATGTGCGATTTACAAGGAGGGAAAACAGTACACCTCTCTGAACAGTGTCTGGGAGGCTGTGGTTGCTGCTGCACGCAATGTTGATGGTGAACAGATCAAAACACTGACAGAATCCATGGATGGCAGGCTTTTGAGTGTCCTTGCAAAGAAAGGTGGCTATATTGGTCACTGATTTGTTTTTGTTTGGTTTTTGAATGTCAGAAATGTATATTTGTGAATGTTGAGATGTTATATTGGTTTCACTGGTAAAAGTAAATAATTGAAATGGGTATAAATTTGTTTTTTGTTAAGGTGCCTAATAATTATGCACAGTAATAGTCACCTGCACACACAGATATCCCCCTAAAATAGCTAAAACTAAAAACTAAAACTTCCAAAAATATTCAGCTTTGATATTAATGAGTTTTTTGTGTTCATTGAGAACATGGTTGTTGTTCAATAATAAAATTAATCCTCAAAAATACAACTTGCCTAATAATTCTGCACTCCCTGTATATTATAAGGATCAGGCATGGCCTTTAATCTCATGATGATTCAAGCATTGGTTTGGAAGAAGAAAGAATGTTGGAGAAGAGCAGAATGAATTTTATTATAACCTTTGTTTTACCAGGAAAAGCACATTGAGATTAGAAACCTTTTTTACAAGAGCGTCCTAACCAAGATTGACAGCAACAAAGCTCACGTGGATTTAACAACTAACAGATAACATCTGAACATACATACATATACACACAAGCACAATAAAGCGACAGGATATACAATAAAAAAGAATATCAATACATAACTAGTCAAAATAACTACAGCCCGATGTTTCTGTCTCCAATTCATTTTTAACCTTTTAAAATTGTCCAATGAAACCAGCTCCCTAAATTGCAACTTAGTTTGCAACTTATTCCAGGCAGAGGGAGCAGCAAATTTAAATGCCTTTGTCCCCATGAGAGTTAGCTAGAGAGACCACCTGGCTCTTGTTCTGTTGCAGGTCAGAAGACCTGATTTTGCAGGACACAAGGGAGAGATAAGTTATTATTACTATACAAGGTGAATAATTTTTATATCACTGATTTTATATCAGTTTTCTTTGTAGCCTTTATAGTATATATATATATAGCCTACGGGGTGTTGTAATCTCTAGTTGGTGGAACACGATTGCTTAGTTTTAATAGCCTAGTTTTTATTAGTATTCAATTTAAATTCATATTAATGCACACATGGCATAGATAGACTGTAACCATCAATTTACATATAAATGAAATATAGAGAGAAAAAGCAGCCCTAAAATGGCACAGTTACACAGGTCAGAATGTGCAAGAGCATACTAGGGCCAGGGTTGAGAGGGCTACTTTTCAAATGTATTTTGTTACAGTTATTACTTCATAAAAATGTATTCTGTAATGTAATCCAAGCACCACAATATTATTGTAATCTGATTACTTTTGGATTCCTTCAAGGTTACATATGCAAATAAAGTTAAGTAAAAAGTAATATTATCAAAGTACCTTTATTTAAAAAAACATGTACAGTGAAATAGGAATAGTATGTACTGACAAATGATTAGCATAGTTCCCTTTCACTAGAGTTCTAGTAATTAAAAAAGCACTGAAAGTACTTTTGGTAATGGTAATTGTTACCATTGTTGTGTTTTGCATGATGAATGCTGAAGTTTCTGTGTGACTCAAGCATCGTCAATTACAAGATATTTCCACAAATATAGAGGGATTATATCAACACAATTAAAAATTTCATAACGCATACATGACACACAGTAAGTATTAACAACAACATTTTGAAAGATCATTATTTGAGATGAAATATAGTTATGTTTATTTAGTGAAGTGAAAGTGAAAAAGTGAAGTGAAAGTTGTGATATGGTGACCCATACTTGAAATTTGTGCTCTGCATTTATCCCATCCAAGTGCACACACACAGCAGTGAGTAGTGAACACACATACACACACAGTGAACACGCACCTGGAGCAGTGGGCAGCTATTGCTACAGCGCCCGGGGAGCATTTTAGGGTTAGGTGTCTTGCTCAAGGGCACCTTAGTCGTGGTATTGAAGGTGGAGAGAGTGTTGTTTATTCACAATCCACACCTTCAATTCCTGCCGGCGTGGGAATCGAACCGGCAACCTTCTGATTACAAGCCCAACTCCCTCACCATTAGGCCACGACCACCCTTATTTACATATATAGTAATGATTGTTTGTCTGTGTTTGTGTATATAACACTTACACTCACCTAAAGGATTATTAGGAACACCTGTTCAATTTCTCATTAATGCAATTATCTAATCAACCAATCACATGGCAGTTGCTTCAATGCATTTAGGGGTGTGGTCCTGGTCAAGACAATCTCCTGAACTCCAAACTGAATGTCAGAATGGGAAAGAAAGGTGATTTAAGCAATTTTGAGTATTTCACAATCTGTTCAGTTACTGGGATTTTCACACACAACAATTTCTAGGGTTTACAAAGAATGGTGTGAAAAGGGAAAAACATCCAGTATGCGGCAGTCCTGTGGGCAAAAATGCCTTGTTGATGCTGGAGGTCAGAGGAGAATGGGCTGACTGATTCAAGCTGATAGAAGAGCAAATTTGACTGAAATAACCACTCGTTACAAGCGAGGTCTGCAGCAAAGCATTTGTGAAGCCACAACATGCACAACCTTGAGGCGGATGGGCTACAACAGCAGAAGACCCCTCCGGGTACCACTCATCTCCACTACAAATAGGAAAAAGAGGCTACAATTTGAATGAGCTCACCAAAATTGGACAGTTGAAGACTGGAAAAATGTTGCCAGGTCTGATGAGTCTCGATTTCTGTTGAGACATTCAGATGGTCGAGTCAGAATTTGGCGTAAACAGAATGAGAACATGGATCCATCATGCCTTGTTCCCACTGTGCAGGCTGGCTGGTGGTGGTGGTGTAATGGTGTGGGGTTTTTTTTCTTGGCACACTTTAGGCTCCTTAGTGCCAATTGGGCATCGTTTAAATGCCACGGCCTACCTGAGCATTGTTTCTGACCATGTTCATCCCCTCATGACCACCATGTACCCATCCTCTGATGGCTACTTCCAGCAGGATAATGCACCATGTCACAAAGCTCGAATCATTTCAAATTCGTTTCTTGAACATGACAATGAGTTCACTGTATTAAAATGGCCCCCACAGTCACCAGATCTCAACCCAATAGAGCATCTTTGGGATGTGGTGGAATGGGAGCTTCGTGCCCTGGATGTGCATCCCACAAATCTACATCAACGGCAAGATGCTATCCTATCAATATGGGCCAACATTTCTAAAGAATGCTTTCAGCACCTTGTTGAATCAATGCCACGTAGAATTAAGACAGTTCTGAAGGCAAAAGGGGGTCAAACACAGTATTAGTATGGTGTTCCTAATAATCCTTTAGGTGAGTGTATTTCTTCCCTTCCTTTGAAGTCAAATATTGTGATTTCTTGATGCATTATTGCATCAATAAGAGAATTACAATTATATAAATGATGTTGATGAAGTGTCCACCCAAAGAACATTCAAGATGACTGTGGGAAAGCAGTGAATGCAAACAGAGAAAAATAACTGCAGAAGTGGAGGAAATGAGTGAAAAGTCTATTATCCTTAATTATTATTATTATTTTTTGCTTGATAAAATGGCACTCAAACCAACGAAGCTTAACTTGTGTTTTGTGAGTGAAAAAAGGCATAGTGCGAATAGTATAGATTACTGGATTTTTACAATTAAGTTAACTAAAAAGTGTTAGTTAGAACAGTTAGAACTGTTGGATTTTACAGACCAGGTTGTGAAGAGACTTTCACCCACCATATTTTTTTTGTAGCAAATGTGTTTGTGGTGCATTTCAAAGAAACAAGATGCATTTTCACCACTTCCTCTATTCAGCCTGATAAATATCAGTTCATTGAGCGTCTCAGACACCGCTGATGAACTCCAGATCAGACTCTACGAGTGTATCGCTAGCTGTGTGGTTAAGCACGAAGAAGACGAAGATGATCTAATAAACAGGTAAACTTTATATAATCCAAACAGGTAATCCAACAGAGACACTGGAACACAACCGAAGTAGAAACATTCAATACAGACAATCGGGGAAAGACAGAACTGAACATAAATACACAGAGAACATGGGGATAACGAGACAAGTGATTGGGAACAGCTGTGGTGATGATATTAGTGTCCATGGAAAGAGATTTTGGCGGGAATTTCAAACAAAGGAACATGTGACAGAATGAAAACAACAACAAAATGACAGTCCATGTGGTGAAGACGTGACATAACGCCCCCTCCCGGAAGGCGCGTCCTCGCGCCGTAGAGAGGAGGAAAGGATGAAGAGATGGGCAGAAGATGTAGGAGGTGGTTTAGGAGGTGGACGGCCGACCAGGAGGAGGCAGGAAACAGGAGTCCAGGGTGGTGTAGATGGTGGTGAAAGCCAATGGGGAGCCTTGAGCAGAGGCAGATGGTGACGTACCCAGGCCACAGCCAAGACTGCGCCCCATGGCGGCGTCGCAGGAGGGAGGATCCATGGTGATGTTCTAGGTGACGCCACCATGGGGACGACCGGAAGCGACGATGACATCGAGTAAGGAGCCCACCGCGTAGCCGGAGTGCCGATGGCCTGGGCGATCGCAACTGAGCCGCTGCGACGACCCACCGAGGAGGAGGCAGGGATCCAGAGGGCAGAGGTGGAGCTGGAGCGACCGAGGGCGGAGGAGGAGCCTGAGGGAGGGCGGAGCTAGCCGTAGCAGGAGGGGTGGAGGGCCAGAGAGTAGCGAATGGCCCGCAGGTCCGCAGCGGACGTGTGGCGATGTCCAACCCAGGCTTAACTGATGTTCCGAGGGAGGCCGGCAAAACCGAATGCTCGATGGTCTCTGTCGACGACGAGGGAGGAAGGAGCATAGGCGAGAGAGCCAGATCGACGGGTCGAGGGGGACTGGAGCTTTCAGAGGCCGGAGGCGGAGCCACGAGCTCCTCACATCCAGGAGGAGGTGGCTCCCAGAAGTCCCGAGATGGACACACGCCACCAAGAGGAGGCTGAATGGGCGTAGAGGGGCAGATGGGAGGCGGCGATGACTGGGTGACAGGCGTGGCTGGGGACTGTAAAGCACTGTTAAGCTCCGAAACCATATAAACAGTCTCAATGATGGGATTCCGAAGAGGAGGTGGGAGAGGGAGGTTGGGCGGGGCCAAAGTCTTAGGAATACAATGGACAGGTTCAGATGATGACATAGCTAGAAGCAGTTTCTCCTCTTCGAAAAAATTCTCTCCAGTGTCAGCCCCACACTCACTCTCAGTGGCGGACGGGTCGGTATGGCTCCCTTCCATTCCCTCGTCTGGCACGAGGTCTCCCTCGGCGAAGGCCAGTTCCATCGGCTCACACACGTGGCTCACGGTCCGCGGTGGGCTCGTGCTTCCGGTCTTCGCCATCAGGATGTTGTTGGCTGGGCACTGGGTAGATTGTGGGGCTGGTGTCATCCACTGTGAGCGGCGAATCACATGACACCAGCACCCACTCGACGTAATCTTTAAAGCTCCCCCGAGGCCCTTCCCCGGACAGCTGCTCTTTCGTAGCGGAGTTGAGGCCAGCATAGAGGAAAGTACAGAGACAGTCATCCGGGAAAGTTGTGGCTGGCACCAGGTCGAGGAAATCTTCTAAATGTGCCTCGAGGGAGCGGTCCTGCTGCTCTAGGCACAGTAGTTTCATTCCCAGGAAAGGGTCCATGGTGCAGGGGGGAAAACAAAAGACATGTACACGAAAACAATAAACAAAAACACTATAAATCACGCCACTAAACTTTTGGGTCTGGTATTCTGTATCGCTAGCTGTGTGGATAAGCACGAAGAAGACGAAGATGATCTAATAAACAGGTAAACTTTATATAATCCAAACAGGTAATCCAACAGAGACACTGGAACACAACCGAAGCAGAAACATTCAATACCAGACAATCAGGGAAAGACAGAACTGAACTTAAATACACAGAGAACATGGGGATAACGAGACAAGTGATTGGGAACAGCTGTGGTGATGAGATGAGTGTCCATGGAAACAGATTGTGGCGGGAACTTCAAACAAAGGAACATGTGACAGAATGAAAACAACAACAAATTGACAGTCCATGTGGTGAAGACGTGACAACGAGACTCTTCTCCACAAACTAAAGAACGGCACAAAGGTAAATCTGCATCTTCTTCAAATGAAGAAAGAACTACTTAAATCAAAGCCATATGAATCCGTAAATTGTCTCGTGCATGAATTTATTATTAATGAACATCTCTTTATTTTATTAATGTATAGTTGTCAGTTCAAGATTGATGTTTTATTCAGTGGAGAGAAGCGCGGGGCACAACCTAACGCCGGGTTAGTTGTAACACGCATGGTTTAAATGCTTCCACTCATGATGAATCTTCGTGTATTTACTAGTTGCTATATAGACAAAAAAATGTGCAAGACAATTTATAAAAAATAGCAAAATAAAATTTCTTAGTTAAGTTTTTTCACTTATTTCGTAGTTAATATTTCATCTATATATTTTTTGTTTATTTAAAATTAGACAAATCTGATATTATTTTAATCTCCATTTAAGATTTTAATCTTTTTAATCAGTTTAGATAGTTATTTCATGTTTCACTAACTAGCAGAAGATACTAACAGGTTTAAATTCCAGTTGCGCAGATAGGGTTTGTTATAACACTGTCTTACAGTGTGCCCTGCTATTAGAACTGTGTTATTCTATACAGTTACAGAGAGGAAGAACCTGAACATTCATAAAATATTATTTCAAGAAATTTGCAGCATTTGTACCACTCGTCTATTCATCCCCTGTTCTGTGAGAACTGAGTGGAGGGAGAAGAGTGTTTTGTTCAGCTCTGTGTTTTAATGAATATCTGCATGTGTTTCTTTGAGATCTTCTCTCCCGATTTTCCAAGTTTTGGTTTTGCAAGATACTTGATCTCAGTTTTTTGTCTTAGCAGGAAAATCAAGCTTTACATTTTGAATTAAATGTAGCTTCCCTTTGGTTAACAACAACAAAGGCAAAGCATTAACCGAGCTGGTCAGTTTACTTACAATTCTGGAATTTCTGACAAATTTATGATATTTACTCTTTGAAAAATAGTACACTCTAAAGGAAAATGGATCTAAACAGTACCAAATTAGGGTTCCCTTTGAAGGGAACTCGCGCTGCGTCGAGAATAATGCTGTGGGAACGCTTCGCGTGAGTGCATCATGAAGCACATGTGAAATCAGTCCAATGGTATGACCAGACATCAGAGGCAGGTGACATCAAGATCAGGAGACTATAAAGCATGCTCAAACTGTGCAATATCAGCTTGTGTCTTCAGTAGCGCTTTATGTGTCAGTTATGTAACACGTCAGTTGGCCGTTCTGCCAACCCTGCCACCTCGTGTGCTTCAGGGTGCAGCAGTCCCCAGCAGGCGTTTATTTCAGTGTCCGCCCAGAAACATAGCGGCACTGAAATTCAAGTTCAAGTTCAAGTTCAAGTTGAGCTTTATTGTCATTCCGCTACATGTGGGGACATACAGTGGAACGAAATGTCGTGCCTCACAGGACCACAGTGCTACATATATACATACAACAAAACCTATACATGGACTATCCTACTGATTAAGCTATAAATATTCTCTACATAAAAAATATATCTATATGTACACTAAGAAGCTAGAAAACTAAATTACAAACTATACAGACTATACAATGCTTCAGATAAGTACTGTACATGTGCAAAGAGAGACATTGTAAGTCAAGCAGCTGGTAGGGGAACAGTGCAGGATGGTTTATAGTGCGTGTGCATGTAAACATGTCAATAAGACTGAGTCCTTTTTTAAGAGTTTGTTTGGGGGGGGGGGCTAGGGGGATTCAGAGAGCAACGGGGTGGTTTGAGTTCAGGGCTCTCACCGCTTGGGGGAAAAAACTGTTCAGCAGTCTGCCAGAGCGGGCTTTGATGCTCCGGTACCGTCTTCCTGATGGTAGGAGCTGGAAGAGACTGTGGGAGGGATGGGTGGAGTCCTTCGCGATGCTGTTGGCTTTGCTGGAGCATCGTGCAAGGAAAATGTCCAGGATGGAGGGGAGAGGGGCACCGATGATCTTAGCAGCTGTGTTCACTGTCCGCTGTAGGGTCTTGAAGTCTGCTGCAGTACAATTACCATACCAGACAGTGATGCAGCTGGTCTCAATGGTTCCCCTGTAGAAAGTGGTGAGGATGGGTGGAGGGAGACTTGCTCTTTTCAGCCGGCGAAGAAAGTGTAGGCGCTGTTGTGCCCTCTTGGAGAGTGACATGGTGTTGGTGGTCCAGGTGAGATCCTCTGTGATGTGCACCCCCAGGAATTTAGTGCTGCTGACTCTCTCCACAGTCGAGCTGTCGATGGTCAGTGGGGGGTGGTCAATGGAGTTTCTTCTGAAGTCCATCACAACCTCCTTTGTTTTGCTCACGTTGAGGGACAGGTTGTTAGTGCCACACCATTTCACCAGCTGTGCCACTTCCTCTCTGTAGTCCGTTTCATCGTTGTCGCTGATGAGACCTACCACTGTTGTGTCATCAGCGAACTTGATGATGTGGTTGGAGCTGGACTTGGCAGTGCAGTCGTGGGTCAGCAGCGTGAAGAGCAGCGGGCTGAGCACACAGCCTTGTGGGGCACCTGTGTTCAGTGTGGTAGTGCTCGAGGTGTTGTGGCCGACACGGACTGACTGAGGTCTTCCGGTTAGAAAGTCCAGGATCCAATTACAGAGGGAATTGTTCAGGCCAAGCAGGTTTAGTTTGTTAATAAGCTGTTGTGGAATTATGGTGTTGAATGCTGAGCTGAAGTCGATGAACAGCATTCTGACGTATGAGTCCTTGTTTTCCAGGTGGGTAAGAGCCAGATGGAGGGTGGAGGAAATTGCATCGTCCGTAGAGCGGTTCGGACGGTATGCAAACTGGAGCGGATCAAGTGTGTTGGGGAGGCTGGTTTTGATATTGTGCATGACTAACCTCTCAAAGCACTTCATCATGATTGGAGTCAGTGCTATGGGATGGTAGTCATTTAGACAGGACACAGTTGATTTCTTCGGTACGAGAATGATTGTTGTAGATTTGAGACATGTGGGGACGACTGCCTGGCTCAGCGAGATGTTGAAGATATCTGTTAGGACATCTGTCAGCTGTTCAGCACAGTCTTTCAGTACACGGCCAGGTATGTTGTCAGGACCCGCAGCCTTGCGTGGGTTAATCCTAGATAGGGTCTTCCTTACATCGGCTGGAGACAGACAGAGTGCCTGGTCGTTGGGAGGTGTGGGCAGTTTTCGTGCAGGTGTGTCATTCTGCATTTCAAACCGTGAGTAAAAGTGGTTGAGTGTGTCTGGGAGGGATGTGTCATCATCACAGGCCTGTGGCGGGGGCTTGTAGTCAGTGATGGTCTGAATGGCTTGCCACAGGCTCCGTGTGTCTTTGCTGTCTGTGAAGTGGTTATTGATTTTTTGGGCATATGACCATTTTGCCTTTTTGATGGTGCGACACAGATTGGCTCTTGCTGTTTTGAGGGCTGCCTTATCTCCTGATCTGAATGCTTCATCTCTGGTCTTTAGCAGCCCACGAACCTCCGCTGTCATCCATGGCTTCTGGTTTGCCCTTGTGGTGATGGTCTTGGTGGCTGTCACGTCATCAGTGCACTTCCTGATGTAAGCAGTCACAGTTTCAGTGTATTCCTGTAGGTCTGTGTGGTTGTTGTAGGTGGCCGCCTCTTTAAACATGTTCCAGTCTGTGTCCTGGAAGCAGTCCTGTAGTGCTGAGGTAGCATTGTCTGGCCATACCGTGATCTGCTTCTGAACCGGTTTGGTGAGTTTGAGAAGTGGCGTGTATGCTGGAATTAGCATAACAGAGATGTGGTCTGAGTACCTGAGGTGGGGGCGGGGTTCAGCTCTGTATGCTTTTTTCTCTGTCGTGTAAACACAGTCCAGCATGTTGTTTCCCCTTGTTGCAAAGTTCACATGTTGGTAGAACTTTGGCAGGACTGTCTTTAAGTTCGCGTGGTTGAAGTCCCCGGCTATGATGAAAAAGCCGTCAGGGTTAGTTGTTTGTTGTTCGCTGATGGCGCTGTACAGTTCACGAAGCGTGTCTTTAGCGTTTGCACATGGGGGGATGTAAACAGCCACAATAACAATGGCCGTGAACTCCCGCGGCAGATAGAACGGCCGACACTTCACAACCATAAACTCCACCAGTGATGAACAGTGTTTTGATTCTACCACAGCGTTGTTACACCATTTTTGGTTGATGTACACACACAAGCCACCCCCGCGAGTCTTACCAGACAGTGATGAATCTCTGTCCGCTCTGTAGCAGGTTAGTCTGTGCAGCTGAATGGCGGAGTCCGGGATGTTGTCGTTCAGCCACGTTTCGGTGAAAACAAACACACAACAATCCCTTGCCTCGTGCTGTGTAGATAGGCTGAGTTGAATTAAGTCCAGTTTCTTTTCCAGGGAGCGAACGTTTGAGAACATGAGTGATGGAAGAGCCGGTCTTGTGGGGTTAGCCCTTAGCCTAGCTCTTATACCTCCACGCTTGCCGCGCTTGCGTCCTCTCTCACACCGCTTGCGACGCCGCCTTGAGCGGGTAGTATCGGTAGGCGAGGCCGCGGACTCGGGGTCCGGCTCCAGCAGTAGGCAGAGGCCTCGTAGCTTCTCAGTAGTTGCCGGCGAGAGTTTGTGTTTGTGTGTATGTCCGATGTCCAAAAGGCTTTGGCGATCGTAGATGTGTTTCGGAGTGATCTCCCCATGAATTTTCGGTAGACAGACATTACGTGGAGACGAACAGACGACATTAAAAGACGAAAAAGCACTGTCTTTGGGACCCGGAGTAGCCGCTGCGTCTGGCCGCGCCGCCATCTTGGGTAGGAAGGGCCGCCATCTTGGGTAGGAAATTCTCGCCCCTTCTGATCAGGGTCTCAAAGCAATCAGTTCGCTTGTTCCCTGCCAGTTCGCCTCTTCAGGGCACCAAAGTGGTTGTTCACGAAACACCAGAGACCAGTCTCAAGACTCTTAGTAGAATTTTTGAAAGTGTGGAAGCTACTGACAAATATTTCTCAGTGGGTCCTGTGTACAGTCCCAATGCTGTGATGTTGTTTTTACTACATTTCTGGACCTTGAATGTTGCCAATTTAATTGCTTTCAATTGGAGATAAAAAAAACCTCTCAGATTTTGTAATGACGAGGAGTCAGCGAATAAAATCCAAATGCAGCTTTATTAATGAACGTGGTCAGACAGGCACAGATCAGCAACAGCGAACAGAAATAGTAAAGGACAGGCAGGCTCGAGGTGATTTCCAGGCGGGAGGTCAGGGGCAGGCAGAGAATCGTCAAACCAAAACAGAGAACAGGCAGGATCAGTAACAGGGAAAACCAGACAGGGAAAATAACGCTCGGAATTGAAACACAGGGTAAACAATACTTTGCGGTGATGAAGGGGGTGAGTGATGTATTTATAGTGGAGTGATGCGACTAATGAGTGAGGATGATGTGGAACAGCTGGCGGATAATCAGTGACTTGTTGAAGGATTATGGATTATGGGAAGTGTAGTGCAGTGTAAGAAGTCTATAGTGTGAGCGGGTGACCTCTAGTGGTGAGTGGGTGTAAGGTGTTGGAACGAATTCGTGATAGAGCCCCCCCCCCCTCTCCGAGGAATGGCTTCCAGACGCTCAAAATGAGCGAGGGAGGGAGGGAGGGAGGGAGGGAGGGTGGGGTGACAAGGACAAGAGGTGACCAGGACCATGGGGCGGAAGTCTATAGAAGTGTGGAGGTTGATTGGGTGACCAGTGTGAAACGGGCAGTGCAAGCGGCCAGGGCGGAACGGACTGTGTAAGCGGCCAGGGCGGAACAGGCTGTGCAGGTGACCAGGGCAGAACGGGTTTTGTAACATATAGTGCACAAGAGTTAGTGGGGACCGCTAGGGCCACAACAGAAAAGACCAAGCAGTCAGGTGAAACAAGGCTGGGAGACAGAGCGGAGCGGACAAACAGAGCGAGGCGAACAGACAGATTGGGACAGACAGACAGAGCGAGACAGACAGAGAGTTCTGGGAAGACAGACAATTCTGGGAGGACAGAGAGCTCTGGGATAACAGATAGTTCAGAGGCGATAGGAAGTTCAGGGAAAACAGCCAGTTCAGGACCGACAGACAACTCTGGGTTGACCAACAATTCAGAGCAGACTGGTAACTCAGGACTGACGGGTAGGACAAAAAGAGGCTACAATTTGAGTGAGCTCACCAAAATTGGACGGTTGAAGACTGGAAAAATGTTGCCTGGTCTGATGAGTCTCGATTTCTGTTGAGACATTCAGATGGTAGAGTCAGAATTTGGCGTAAACAGAATGAGAACATGGATCCATCATGCCTTGTTACCACTGTGCAGGCTGGTGGTGGTGGTGTAATGGTGTGGGGATGTTTTCTTGGCACACTTTAGGCCCCTTAGTGGCAATTGGGCATTGTTTAAATGCCACAGCCTACCTGAGCATTGTTTCTCACCATGTTCATCCCTTCATGACCACCATGTACCCATCCTCTGATGGATAATGCACCATGTCACAAAGCTCGAATCATTTCAAATTCGTTTCTTGAACATGACAATGAGTTCACTGTACTAAAATGGCCCCCACAGTCACCAGATCTCAACCCAATAGAGCATCTTTGGGATGTGGTGGAACGGGAGCTTCGTGCCTTGGATGTGCATCCCACAAATCTCCATCAACTGCAAGATGCTCTCCTATCAATATGGGCCAACATTTCTAAAGAATGCTTTCAGCACCTTGTTGAATCAATGCCACGTAGAATTAAGACAGTTCTGAAGGCAAAAGGGGGTCAAACACAGTATTAGTATGGTGTTCCTAATAATCCTTTAGGTGAGTGTATTTCTTCCCTTCCTTTGAAGTCAAATATTGTGATTTCTTGATGCATTATTGCATTAATAAGAAGAGAATTACAATTATATAAATGATGTTGATGAAGTGTCCACCCAAAGAACATTCAAGATGACTTTGGGAAAGCAGTGAATGCAAACAGAGAAAAATAACTGCAGAAGTGGAGGAAATGAGTGAAAAGTCTATTATCCTTAATTATTATTATTATTATTTGCTTGATAAAATGGCACTCAAACCAACGAAGCTTAACTTGTGTTTTCTGAGTGAAAAAAAAGGCATAGTGCGAATAGTATAGATTACTGGATTTTTACAATTAAGTTAACTAAAAAGTGTTGGTTAGAACAGTTAGAACTGTTGGATTTTACAGACCAGGTTGTGAAGAGACTTTCACCCAGCATAACAAAACATATATTTTTTTGTAGCAAATGTGTTTGTGGTGCATTTCAAAGAAACAAGATGCATTTTCACCACTTCCTCTATTCAGCCTGATAAATATCAGTTCATTAAGCGTCTCAGACACCGCTGATGAACTCCAGATCAGACTCTACGAGACTCTTCTCCACAAACTAAAGAACGGCACAAAGGTAAATCTGCATCTTCTTCAAATGAAGAAAGAACTACTTAAATCAAAGCCATATGAATCCGTAAATTGTCTCGTGCATGAATTTATTATTAATGAACATCTCTTTATTTTATTAATGTATAGTTGTCAGTTCAATATTGATGTTTTATTCAGTGGAGAGAAGCGCGGGGCACAACCTAACGCCGGGTTAGTTGTAACACGCATGGTTTAAATGCTTCCACTCATGATGAATCTTCGTGTATTTACTAGTTGCTATATAGACAAAAAAATGTGCAAGACAATTTATAAAAAATAGCAAAATAAAATTTCTTAGTTAAGTTTATTCACTTATTTCTTAGTTAATATTTCATCTATATATTTTTTGTTTATTTAAAATTAGACAAATCTGATATTATTTTAATCTCCAATCTGTTATTTAGCAGTTTAGATAGTTATTTCATGTTTCACTAACTAGCAGAAGATACTAACAGGTTTAAATTCCAGTTGCGCAGATAGGGTTTGTTATAACACTGTCTTACAGTGTGCCCTGCTATTAGAACTGTGTTATTCTATACAGTTACAGAGAGGAAGAACCTGAACATTCATAAAATATTATTTCAAGAAATTTGCAGCATTTGTACCACTCGTCTATTCATCCCCTGTTCTGTGAGAACTGAGTGGAGGGAGAAGAGTGTTTTGTTCAGCTCCGTGTTTTAATGAATATCTGCATGTGTTTCTTCATCTGTTTGCCTTTATTGTTTTGACCTAGGCTGTACAGCTGTTTTTTGCAGTGTTCATTGTCAAACTGCAAAATTAATTAAATTAGAATTTCTAAAAAAATGCTATTATTTTATATGCTTTGTCCTATTTCTTTGAGATCTTCTCTCCCGATTTTGCAAGTTTTGGTTTTGCAAGATACTTGTTCTCAGCTTTTGTCTTAGCAGGAAAATCAAGCTTTACATTTTGAATTAAATGTAGCTTCCCTTTGGTTAACAACAACAAAGGCAAAGCATTAACTGGTCAGTTTACTTACAATTCTGGAATTTCTGACAAATAAATGATATTTACTCTGTGAAAAATAGTACACTCTAAAGGAAAATGGATCTAAACAGTACCAAATTAGGGTTCCCTTTGAAGGGAACTCGCGCTGCGTCGAGAATAATGCTGTGGGAACGCTTCGCGTGAGTGCATCATGAAGCACATGTGAAATCAGTCCAATGGTATGACCGGACATCAGAGGCAGGTGACATCAAGATCAGGAGACTATAAAGCAACCTCAAACTGTGCAATATCAGCTTGTGTCTTCAGTAGCGCTTTATGTGTCAGTTATGTAACACGTCAGTTGGCCGTTCTGCCAACCCTGCCACCTCGTGTGCTTCAGGGTGCAGCAGTCCCCAGCAGGCGTTTATTTCAGTGTCCGCCCAGAAACATAGCGGCACTGAAATTCTCGCCCCTTCTGATCAGGGTCTCAAAGCAATCAGTTCGCTTGTTCCCTGCCAGTTCGCCTCTTCAGGGCACCAAAGTGGTTGTTCACGAAACACCAGAGACCAGTCTCAAGACCCTTAGTAGAATTTTTGACAGCGTGGAAGCTACTGACAAATATTTCTCAGTGGGTCCTGTGTACAGTCCCAATGCTGTGATGTTGTTTTTAATACATTTCTGGACCTTGAATGTCGCCAATTTAATTGCTTTCAATTGGAGATAAAAAAAAACTTCTCAGATTTTGTAATGACGAGGAGTCAGCGAATAAAATCCAAATGCAGCTTTATTAATGAACGTGGTCAGACAGGCACAGATCAGCAACAGCGAACAGAAATAGTAAAGGACAGGCAGGCTCGAGGTGATTTCCAGGCGGGAGGTCAGGGGCAGGCAGAGAATCGTCAAACCAAAACAGAGAACAGGCAGGATCAGTAACAGGGAAAATAACGCTCGGAATTGAAACACAGGGTAAACAATACTTCGCGGTGAGGAAGGGGGTGAGTGATGTATTTATAGTGGAGTGATGAGACTAATGAGTGAGGATGATGTACAGATGGAACAGCTGGCGGATAATCAGTGACTGGGTGAAGGATTATGGGAAGTGTAGTGCAGTGTAAGAAGTCTATAGTGTGGGCGGGTGACCTCTAGTGGTGAGTGGGTGTAAGGTGATGGAACGAATTTGTGACAGATTTCATCAAAAATACCGTAATTTGTTTTCTGAAGATGAATGAAGGTCATAACGGTGTAGAACGACATGAGGGTGAGGAATTAATGACAGAAATTTCACTTTTGGGTGAATTAACCCTTTAAGTTCTCCTTGCTTTCATAAATATAATTCAACTAAACTTTATAAGCTCAATTACCTAAATTTTTCAAGTTGAAAATGCTTAATATTCTAAGTAATTAAAACCTAAGTCAGTGGAAATTAGTACTTCAAAAAGTTAAGTTGAGTGAACAGTTTTGATTAATGGAGAGGGGGATGTGTATTCAACTATAACACTAAGATCATGTAAATGTAAATCCTCATTAGTAAGGGAGAATGCTCATATCGCATAATCACAAACAAACAAAACGAATTATTTTGTGTTCAGCAGATAACTGAGCAATTGTGAAAGTCTTCTGTGAGGTGGAGACATGGCTGACTTCCTGGTGAGTTAAAATTTTGTTCATGAGCTTTATATGGAAGAGTACAATTATTTGCCTGCAATCATGTGATTGAGTATTTTTTTTTTTATTGAATTAGTATTACATTGGCAGTACTGTAACAAGTAACAAGTTGGACTTAACAGTTCAGAGGGGGTGCATCAATAACTTCACTATCCTGCAGGCGCGCAGATGGCACTAGGGACGGGGGGGGACATGACCTCCCCAAATTCATAGTGACCCGATCCATCCCCCGCCCTCACTATCCCTACGAAAGGTGACAAAAATCGGTAAAAACAGAGGATTAACCAGTGTTTGCACTCTCTCTGAGTGATGCGGGGGCGCAAATCTTTTTTTCCCAGGATGGTAGTGGAAGGTCCCGCTTTTTTTCGCCTCTGATTGGCTAGAAGGGTCTCCTCCTACTGGGTAGGTTTAGGGGTCGCGTTAGTGTAGCCAATCGGAAAGAGCCCTTCTAGCCAATCAGTGGGCGGGACCTCGTGTCTATATGAGCGGTAACCATAGTGATCTTATACAATTTATGACTGAGCTGAGTCTGTGATTTCCTGAACTGAAAAAAATCGACTGCAAATGCCACATAAAGGCAACGAAGAGACAAAAAACAATCACCTCGTTTTTTTCAAAAAACAAACAATGTAAGTATCATATGCCTGTTGACTTTCCCAGATGTGGCAGATTAGATTTGTTAAGGGGAATAACTAGTCTGACAATAATGGCAAGAAGGCTTTTGCCCTTAGCAAACACAGCAAAAACTATTTATCGTCAGGAAATAATGTTTTATCTTATCATTTAACCCATTGTACAAATTGAATGAGGTATGTTCACTGTCGTGTGAGCCACTATAAAAATAATTATAAGTAAATTTGCGTGTAAACGACAAATAAAGGCCTACATAAACTTTTGACATCCTCTTATAGCAGGAAATCATGTTTTTTTTATTGTACGGAGCAACGGAGGATATAGATTCTTAAATTATGAACTATGAAAAACATTTCTTAATATGTCATACATCATTTGAAAGATAATTCTAACCTATAAATTGCAACAAGCTTGTAACACATAAATTAACTTTTTTAGTTGTTGTTTTTTGCACATAGGTTCTTTGCTTGTTTGTTCATAATGATAGACTTTGTATGCTGAGATAAGCAAATGTTTAAATAAAACATACTTTGCTGAAGACGTGAAGTTTTGGTGGGTGATTGGAGTCAAATAACAGTCTGATCATGAATTGCTAGTGGTGATCAGGTAGGCATTTGTTTACCTTTGTTTATTGTTGTTTATCCATGATTTCAAATAAGAATCCCCCAATGGCTTTTTAGTGCAAATCATTAGCCCAAATTACGCAAAACAACGAATTGAGTTTAAATAATTTGCTGACAGCTTGGTCCCCCCCAGTTAAAAAATCCTATCTGCGCCCCTGCTATCCTGCATTTATTGCATTTTATTTATCTATCATTTTACCTTAAACAATTAATCTTGTGGAAAAACACACAAAACAACACTCAATTTCAACATTTATTCTCCTTACACAGTGTGATGCAAAGCATGCCGGTAACGTGAAATCTGCTGCAACTTAATGTTAAATGGATTTTATTGATGTTATGGGCCTGCAGGTAAAGGAAGTGCGTGACGAAAGAATTCCTTTAGGGAACACATAAAGGACATAAAGGAACATCTGGGTTATTTCATAAAAATAACTGGGTTTTTAAAAACACACCAAACAAACCACTAAACCAATATTAACGCTCGACAACGGACAGAAGGAAACACAGGGCTTAAATAACAGGAACACAAGGAGATAATGAGACTAATGATACAACACAGCTGAAATGAATGAACTAATGGTGACGGTAACCAAGGGAACAAAGCGTGGCGGGAACATACAAAGAAAAGGAACACGTGGCTGAAAATTTAAAGTCCAAACACCGAGACACGTGACATCTGATAACGTTGTGTAGGAACTGAGGACGAACCAGACAAATGAATCTTCCAAATGATTCATTCAAACATAATTCCATATAAACTCATCTCAGCCCAAATCGTCACAGGACCCAAGATCAATGAATGTATTTGTGGCTCCAGTCCGTCTGAAAACCTGTACTCCCTGAAAACCTCTGAAAGGTAAGATAACAGTTCGTAAACGACCAGGGGAGGGGACAGTCACCTCTGAAACAAAGACCGCATCTAATTGGTTAGAACTCCTCAAAGAGGTTGGACAAACCTCAGTTTAAATGCTCAGTACACTAGTAAGTTTTCTTAAGTTAAGTTTTAGTTAAGTTTGTTTTTCTTTAAAGTAAGTTTTTTTTAAGTAAGTTTTTAAGGTTAAGTTCTTTTTATTATTATTATTTTAAGTTACAGCTTAGCAGAAGTTGTCTCATAGAAAAAGATTAGAATGAATTAGTTTAAGTCGAGACAAAGACCAAGAAACAGACGGTGAAGAGCAGCCATTCAAGCCATCCAACTGACTTTCGTCTCACTCTTACTTTAATTTTCTTTCTTTCCGTCGAGAGTCTCGTGTTCTAAGTTAAGTTTTGTCGCAAAGTTAAACGACTCTACAGTCTGTACCGCCTCAACTTTAAACTTCAGCCACAAGGGAACCTCCCTTCATCGGCAGCAATCAGGACCGGAAAGAGCTTCAACAGATCAACGAACCCGGGGAACCCCTTTCTCCAAGCCAAAGGACGCCGACAAGGAACCCCCATTTAAAGAGAGACTACAAGCGCAAGTACCTCCAGATTCTATAGCTGAACTGGTGCATTTATTTAAAATATAATAACCCGCCTAAGAGCGATAAAAGGGTTAAATTAGCGATTGATGGTTCGTTCAGATCAGGTCTCATGAAATGCATATATTGCTAGAAACTTTCATCATTTCACTCTCTTAAACTCATTCGTTCCTCTCTTCCTTCCTCTCTGCAACTCGTGTGAATGTGTGTGTGCGTTTGTGTTTGTGTTAGATATTAGTTTATGTGTTAGTATAGTCAATAAAGTGTCATTCATATTTTAAAGAGAAGTGTCTTGTGTTATGTGCTTTTAATTTAATGTCATAAACTGCCGATCTATGTTACCTTGCTAAAGGGTGTTTTTAAGATATTTGAAGCCGCTACAGAGCTTAGTTACGGCCCGTGCAAGTGAACGCTGGACGATTCAGTTGCTCGGTCGTAAAATAAGTGACTCATTTAGAATTTCTTATAAATAATCTAATTAATAATTACTTCGAGCTTAAGTCGCTTACAGTTGTTTAGAGAAACGGTGTGACGTGGATGACGTCACTTTATGTCACTCAGTAAACTTAAAAACAATAATTTTAGTATAAGGGTTTACTCAAATGTTACACAAAAAAAATAAAATTAAACTCGATGTTCAGAAAATGTAATTGTTTTAAGGTGTTTCGATGATTTAACAGACTTTAATTGCAGTTTTATCAATGTTTATTAGTTAATAGTAGTGTTCGGGTTTACAGTGTATCTTGGACAGTCCCAACTACCGGAACAGATGAGGGCTTTATAACCGCAGTGAGATAAATGAACACACATTTTTGGGCTTTTAAAGTGCTCCTATTATGCTTTTTCGAATATTTCCTTTCATGCAATGTGTAATGTAACTTTCTGTGAATGTAAAAGGAAGGATGAAGGATGGAGTGCTGTTATTGATACAGTTAATAATACAGTTCCCTTATGTGCACTGAAATAAATTAGAAATATAAACATTGGTTTGTTGATGGACATTGTAAGGAATAGGGAACTAAGATCAATATAACTCAAAGGTGATTGAATTACAGTGAATAAGAACCGATTCAATATATATAAAATTATTCCGAATTAATATTTAACACCTTTTCAATTATTCGTCCACCGGCAAATTGAGGTTAAGGTACTTTATCAATTCTGGACAGAATATTATCCCGTGGCCAATGGGAATAATATACAGTTATGATTACCAATAAGAGCAGGGTAACGTAATCGACAGTTTAAGGCAGTAACTTGTAAGAACTCAACACGAGACGCTTGTATAGGTGAAAAGTTAAAACAAGACTTTATTGAACTACTCTACTACACACAAACTAATCTAACGAAAACACATACACACACTCATCCATACAGTGACAGGGAAGTTGAGTTATTGTTACGGAGGGTGGTTGGAGTCCCAAATATCTAGCGTTCAATACTATTTCTTTAACCACAACCTGAGAGAATTAATACTAGCAATTCAACCTAAGTTCATTTGCTGAAGCTTCAGCAAGATTGAGGAGACTGTGATACTTGAATTTCGTGAGCGCACGTTCTCTTCGTGATGGATTTGCACGTGGATCTCTCATTTCATTTGTTCATTTTTCATCATTTAGCAGACGCTTTTATCCAAAGCGACTTACAAGGGGAGCAGTTAGGGGTTAGGTGTCTTGCTCAAGGTCACTTTAGTCATGGTATTGAAGGTGGAGAGAGTGCTGTTCATTCACAATCCCCACCTTCAATTCCTGCCGGCGTGGGAATCGAACCTGCAACCTTCTGATTACAAGCCCAACTCCCTCACCACTAGGCCACGACTACCCCAAGGATGAAGGATGGATCTCTGTGCGCTGATTGGCTGGAGGTCAGTCTTTGTTGCGTTCGGGACTCCGGTGGGTAGATGGTTGGCTTTGCCGGAGGGAGAGCTTCGTGGGTTGGTTGCCGGGTTATGCGTTGCTGCGCAACCAAGTTCCTCTGCGTCTCTGGTGAAGTTGCCAAAGCAAACGGACTTTGAGAGGGTTTTCTTCGGCAAGTGCGACGACGGCTCGTACAGGGAAGTTGATGCGTCTTGGAGAGTTCTTGAAACGGGGTATTGTGCTGGCAGGATGATGTTGAGGTCGCACGAATCACCCGAAGGTCAAGGCAAAAGCAGAAAGGCAAGCGGCAAGCACGTGTGAATGCGTGTCGTTGAGTTTTAAGCATGTTCCACTGACCACTCCCTCCAGGTGTTTCCACCAACCAGGTATCACTTTGGGCGGTTCCTGCATGTGATTAGCATAATGTCCATTGCGCCGGGTGTCCCCAAACTCCTTAGAGCTTGGTCAAATTCAAAGAAAATCAACTTGTCCAGTCCAAATGTGGTGCATTTTACAAACAATATACTTGCATCAAATTACAGGAGATCATTCATCCATCACACAGATACCAAATAGCATATACTTCCTATAATTGAGGTAGACTTTCCTAAAAGTCTACCTGTGCTAAATGTTTAAAAACACGAAAGGAAATTCACAAGCTATCTAAAAACACACACAGTACATACATGATGTCTAAGGCACTTGCTAGTAACTAAATCATATCATTGGCAGTTTTAGACTGTTTTGTTAGAGAGAGTGAATTCATTTTCTGGAAGTTCCTGAGTTGTCACAGGGAACTCTGCAATGTCTTTGAAATGCATAAATTGAATGATTGAATGCCCTGCTGTGAATATGGGGTCCCCAAACTCACTTTCTTCCTTATAAGGTAAAGGCTTTACACCTCGGTTCCGTCGGTCTGAGTCATGATTGTGGAACAAAGGGAGGATCCTTTTGTAGATTCACCAAATTTCTTGTAATAAACATCTTCAATCAAGCAAACGGGGGGGCGTCTCCTACAGCCGTCTCATTTCTGAGTTAATTGTCACAGCTTAGTGATGTGTATTTGGAGTGTGAAGCCGTGTTCATTTGTGTTCCTACAACATATACTTTGAATGTATATGTGAATGTCTTTTAGTTATTCCAAAAGTTTTGACACGTATCTTCTTATCGTGTATCCACCACTCGAAGTCCATGGTTTTCCTTACCATGGTTTATTCTTCGAAGTCAATAAAGAATCGCATTTCTCAGATACTGTTACGTTTGGTGTGGATTTAAGGAACTCTCACAATGAGGAAGCATATGGGAATGCAGACTTTAATGACAAAATACTTAGGCTCCAGGAATCAAACAGAAGAAATCCACACTTTACATGCAACTCCAACTAGAACCGACAAGGACTGAACAGACACTGAGGACTTATATACAAAGGAAACAGGGGAGCAAACGATACTAATTAATTACACACAGCTGAAATGAATGAACTAATAATGACGTAACCATAGTAACAAAGGAGTGGAGGGAAAAACTAAATATAGGAAGACATGTGACAACTAAAGGAACAAACAGAATCCAAAAACAGATATACATGTAACAGATACAGCATAAACCTCTTGCTCTTCGATGTCTTCTCAACAACTTATTTGTAGAGATTCTATACTTGTGAGCCAATTTATGCTGTATCACAATTATGAAACGGAACCTAATGCATGTGCGTCAATATCTTTTCACATTATCTACAAAAAAATGACGTCACTGAACATGCGCAGTATAAACCAAATGAATATATTCAACAGTAAATAACTGAACAAAAACCATTATTATACCAAATATATTGTAGTCTATGTGCCGCTTACAGACACCACACAGATAAGGATTTATGCAACAGATTTTTTGCTTATTTCACTTGCACAAAAATAAATAATTAATAGAAAAACTCTGAGAAATAATTAACTACTTATAATAATAAAACCTATAATAATAATTAAATTACATATTAAATACCAGTTAGCAATAATAATGTTGACAAATTAAGTTATTAAACCATACAATTAGTCCATATTGTAGTATCATGCTTATTTATTTCACTGATGAAGACTGTTAGAGTGTTGTTTCATGCAGCAGTTTTGAGTCATTTATTCCCCAAACACTCAGGACAAAATCAGGAAATGTGTATTACAAAGTTGAGCACTTTGTATGAATGAAGGAATCCCTATGGAAGCAAGATTGCAGCAGACTTCTACCTGACAGTCAAAGCGCCATTGCATCGTGAGAGTGTGGACTCGTAGGAAGATCGCGAGTGTTTAGGGTGCCAATTAGGACAGATTGCTTTAAAAATCACCAGATAAAGGCATCTTTGTAGACAGGATGTTAAGGCAGCATTTTAATAGTGTTACAACACTTCTGATCTCTGTAATATTTATGGATTCTACAGACAAATGACTATCACGCACTCAATGACTCCAGTGATGGCAGTGATTCCTCAAAGGAGAGCACTGCATCTCCTTTACTTACCGGTGAGTAAATTTCATGATTTGAGCAGCATTAATCACCCTCAGAAGTTACATCCCGATTTCACTAATAATGTAGTAATAATTGAGATCCAGTATCCCAGCAGCACAGTCATGTGGGGCCCACCTGGGTTTCGTAACTGCCGCCCAGTCAGTTTTGTCTTCAGTTTCCACGGAGGCTCATCATGGGTTAGACCAGATGAGTTAATGAAATGAACACAAGTGAGTGTTTATATAATCCACACTACAGAGTGTTAAAAGAAACCATGAAGCCGTAATGGGATAATTAAGAGATTAAGTGATGATTGAGCATTAGTGATGAACACCTGCTGTTAACAAGCAGAATCACTGAAGGAAAGATGAAACAAGAGGAACACAAGAACTACAACTGACTTCAGCCACAGCCTTTGATGAAATCAACTGAAGATAAAAGACATTAAATCTGTCAAGATCTGATTAAACACCTCCACAAACAGCATTACCGGCTTCACTTATTACTGACAGGATTGACTTTATTTCTCTCACACAGAAGATCTTTTTGAGAATCAACAGATAAATAATTAGTTAGTTAACTAATAAATAAATAAATAAATAAGATGCAAGTTTTATGATCCCTCTTATTTTGTTAAAATCAACATTGTGCAGATTTTGCAAGGAGAATGTAAACTTTTGATCACAACTTGATTATAGGAGTGTTAAAAGAACATGGATACACTGTAAAGGAGGAACTTGGACGAGGTGTGTCGGGAAGAGTGTATCTGGTGACAAACGCAGATGGAGACCCTTATGTGGTCAAACAGATGAATTCCAGAGATGTGAGTACAATCCAGCTTTTCTAAATCAAGAATTTACTTAAGTTTTGACCATAATATCAATATATTTTCTTTTCTATTAAAGATGGATTTATATGGAAAATTTCATTTTTAAATTGAAATTTAAATCTTCTTTTGCTAATGTAGCAGGGTGATGTATAACCCTTGCTGTTTATTGGCTGGTTTCATGCCAACTCTGTGAGTGTAATCAGCGAAGTCAGCGAATGGAATCCAAGTGCAGCTTTAATACAAAAACGTAGTCGTACAGGCAATGGTCAACACAACAGCAAACAATAGTGGCGGGGAACAGGCAGTCTCGTGGTAAATAGTCCAGGCAAATGGTCAATAGGCAGGCAGATCAACAACAAAATGGAGAACAGGCAGGGTCAGGTAACAGGCAGAACAAAACAAGGAATAAACGCTCGGAATTGTGACACAGGAAGCAAATACTTCGCAACGTGGCTGTGTGGGAGCAGTGCTTTTATAGGGGTGAGGTGTGAATGTAATTGAATCAAGGTAATCTACAACAGCTGGCTAGGGTGATCAGTGACTGGGTGAGGGGCTTGTGGGAAATGAAGTTTGTGTGACAGAGTCCATGATGTGGAAGGGCGACCTCTGGTGGTAAGTGGGTGAAAGGTGACGGAGCGGATTCATTACAGTGAGCCTATCAGTGCCTGTTTTGTTCTGTGACTTGTTCTGTGTGATTAGTGTACTGTTTGAATGTTTTACATTTACTTTTTTATTTTAATAAAGTGTTGATCTGAAATTACAGCTTTTGTCCCCGTATAGTTGAATCACAGGACCGGATACCAAGTTGCCTTGCCAAGGAAAACTTTTATTGTTTGTCAGGAGAGAAGTTTGTTCTAATGTCTTCAAAAGTGACTTGTTTATTTTATTTTATTTATTTTTTTCATCTCCTTGTTCACCCTGCCTTTGGTAACCAACCTGTGTGCTCTTGTTGGGTTGTTATTTCCTGGTGACGTTGTTGAGCATTGATTACAGGATTTTTTGGTCCCTTTTGTGTATTTTCTGTTTTTTCCCCTGCCTGATCATCCGCCACCCCAATAAATAAAAACACAAATAAACAAACAAACAAATAAATAAAATTACCTTATTAATTGTTCCCCTCAGAAGGAGGAACTGTTCAAAATCCAGAAGCAGGTCAACATATTGAAGAAAATGGACCATGGATATATTGTTTCTTATGTGGATTCATTTGAAGGTATGCTCGTTTAAATATTAGAAGAAATGTTCTTTTATTCCAAAGTTAAAATGGTTATTGTTAATCCCAAAATTAAATAGAACAACAAACAATGAACACATGCAGTTTAGAGACTGAAGAACTATAACAAAATCAATAAAACAAAAACACATGTTAGTTGTTGGCTGTGAAATGAAGTTATTACTCTTATAAATACATTTATTATTAGGCTAGTTGTGCATTAATGTTTGACAGGATATTTTTTGCTTAGATGAAGCATCTGGACTCTTTTATATTGTGATGGAGTATTGTGCTGGAGGAGATCTGTCCAAGAGGATGGAAGCACAGAAAAAGAAAGGAATTTTTGAAGAACAACAGGTGAGTGTCTTGCAGACAAGCATGAGCTCTGGGACAATGTACATTTATTCATTTTAATGAACGGAAATTTAAATATACAGGCTATAGTTTCTTTGATAAATAACTAATACTAAAGGCCAGATTTACCCAGCACAAACCCTCTTTTGGCATTAAAAACTACTGACACAAATGACTTAAAACCAGAGGTGTAATGTAACGAAATAATAATACAGTACTTAAGTATTTTTTGGCAAAATCTGTACTTACTTGAGTATTTCTCTTAACTTTTACTCCACTACATTTCCTAAATAAAATGTATAATTTTATTCTGAAACAATTCCCCAAAGCATTTTCGTTACTTACTACAAGCATGTGCAAACAAGTACTCGCAAAACCGCGGTTGGTTTTATTTTCGGGTTGTGTCCGTTGCTGAGAAGAGTGCATCACGAGAACAACCTCTAGAGGCGAAATAAAAAACTATCACTGGTGCCTGGTACAGTTTGTTTTGACACGTGACGTGAGGCTGCGCTGCACAGAACTGGACACTTCAAAAACGTATTTAAAACATAGACAACAAAGCGGTATGTTATTCAGTACACTAAAGTATATGCTTTCATATCACTAAAGTAATTAATTTGTTGACTAGATGCTGCATTAGTGTGTTTGCCGTCGAGGCTGAGAAGACGCTGACATTAGTAGTAACGTTACCTCAAGCGTTTGAAACAATGTGACAAAAACACCAACTGTTTAATGTCAGGATTGTTTCCATCTATTTTCATTAGTTTATATCCATTTGATCGCTTGTGTAAAGCTCCGCCTGTCGGCCCAATGTAGGAATCCGTCAGCCCGGGTGAAGGGAATTTTGCGTGTAAATCTTTTCAGCGGCCGCGTTAAATTCACATTAGTTTTTATGATTTTAGATTAAGTTTTACTTTAGCTTCTCGCTCGATCTGACTCCAATTGTAAACGATCTCTAATGGGTAATGTTCCTGATATAACATTAATAGCTAATCGCGCAATTAAATGTGAATTAATTTAGATCTTTGATTTCTTTGATTTCTCTTAATTTTCAATTGTCCTTTCATTCGGGTGTTCTCGTCGCACATGGACCGTCCATCTGTAACGCCTCCAACGACGTAAGAGGGCCAGTTTAGAATCAAAACAGAGGAATTATAGTGTTTACTAAAAAACACAATTATGGAATCGCCAACCTGCTTATTCTCATAAAAATGCCATTCGATTTAGTCACAATACTATAACATGTTAAGTCATAATAGTCAGAAATCTGAAAACCTTAATATTGTGCTCCCTGCTCCATATATTACGATTTCAATATGACTATCCTGGCAACTACTCATTACGGAAACGAGAAGACTTCATAAATCTACCGGTAACAAAGGATTTCAGACGAATTCAAAATAAATCAAGATGTAACAATTTATTTATCAGGTAAAAATGTTTCAATGCCAATTACATAATTACACAATTCAAATATAATAAATACATAACATCAATTACTCAAAAGATTTCTCTAAGAGTATTTAGAGTTATGCATACACATAGAGATGGCGGATGGAAGTCTTAAAAGACATTCATCATCTCTATGCGGGGGTTCTGGTTACAGAATGTCCCGTCTTGCTGCTTTGTCTTTTCCCTTAAATACCCAGACCAGAAACAAAACAGTTGTAAATATTTATTGCCCCCACACCTGGCTTTGGGGGAGAGGAGGTGGTCTGCTTGAAGAGAACAGAATTCTCCTAAGTTTTCAAACTTTCTCATAATACTAGTGACTGCTGTGAAACTGAGACCATTTTACCAATCGCACTGAGACATTTAAAATGATACCAAACATGAAATTGGAAAATAATAGATTCACAAGATACATAATGCATAGTACATATGCATCCTTGGAGAACTTCAGTGATTTGGATCAGGGGGAGAAAGGAGAGGGGAGAGGGGGGGCTGGTCACATAGCTGAGGGAGGACAGTTGGGGGGCAAGGCGTTGTCCTATTCCTTTGAAGTCTTCTCTCCAGATGAGTTTTATTGCTTTATTGCAGGATGCCTGATTTCAGCTTTATCTTAGCAGGAAAATCAAACCTTACAGACGCCCGTTGGCCCCTTGGGGCAAATACAGATGAGTCCGGAGGGGCCACCTTTAGATAATTTTCCTGCTTCCATACTTTGGGTGTTATTTTCAGTGTTCATAAGGCTGGCACCTGTATTCAGCAGCGCTGGTCGATGGGTGCAGGAGTCAAGTTGTCACCTGAAATAACAACACTAAGGCAGGTTGAGCATTAAGAAGAAAGCACCGTACAACGCACCTCAGTGACACACAGTCTCTTTATGTGTAGAGTGAAGCTGCAGCAATTGGACAGAACAGTCTTTGATCCTCTTGGTTGGGCTTGCTTTCACCTGCAGTTAGTTGTGGTGGAATTCAGTCTGTAGAAATGACTGGTTATGCAAAGTCTGCAGTGTTGGTAGGTATGATCAGAAAGTGTCAGTTGAAAGTCTCATTACACTTTGCGGAAACTTCTACATCCTCCCCAGGACTTTTAATTGACCCTCTGTGAGGTCCTCAGCCATCTTCCAGTAGAATGTCTGGTTTGCCGGGTAAGTCAAATCTCCATAGGCGAAGGATTAATTTCACCAAATGACGCTCCATTGCGTGTGAGACACCTGAACAACTTTTTGAGTGATCATACAACACTTGAACACGAATGACTTTGGTGTTATAGCAAGATGAAAAGCACAAGAACACAAATTAACAACACATGTTGAACTCATATCAAAAGTGCGAAAGGTAAATAAGGTCTCCCTTCCAGAGTCTTATAATTAATTCGCAGGTCTCATTTAGTCACCAGATTCTTCACTATCACTGTGACATGGTAGTGGAATTTAGACTTGGTCTGGATAGATTAAAGGAAAAGTAGCAGAGAGTTAATATAACTAGTATATTTACCAGTGGTATACATAATTAAAATATATCACATAATCAAATATAAGGATACACAATTTCATAGTTATAAAATTGTCTATATAATAATCAAACTTCAAATGCAAATCTAAGGTTTCAATCAGATAAAAATGAGAATGAGATTTTACAAAAACAAAGAGTTTAAAAAAAAACTTCTAGTTTCATTAATCATCATTTGTGAATTTGATGTACAAGCTAAGTCACACTCAATAATGCAGCTCTGACCTGGAATTATGTAACTGATCTACAGAAATATCTGCATTTCAGTTAGATGTAATTTTATTGTCATTAGTCATATGTTGGAAACTAGGGGGCCCTCCCAGTTTTCAACAATGCCAAGGACTGGACACAATAAATTTTGTCCTAGAGATTAGTTGCAATGTTGAACAAATCTCATGTAGATCTTGATTGTGGAATTTGAATGAGAATTGAGGTGTGACTATAGCCATGCACATGTCCTATGCATATTATAGTTTTTCCATACAGGAAATTGACAAGACTATAACATCTCAAAATTGTTTGACACAATCAAAAAGAAATTATGAAAATAATTTCCATCGTCCTATATGTATGAAGGTGAATGATGTATGCTGGATTTGCATAATGAGTATAATTTTCGCCTGGATAGTCATGATCTATGCCAGTTTGAGGTGTTTCAGTAGTGAGTGTATATGTACTGTATGTTCGTGTATAGGAGATGGGGGGTGTCTATCCTACCATAATCTGTGTTGTATAATTTAGTTCCAGTTCTACACTGGGAGGCCATGAGTCTGTGAGTGTTGTGAGGTGTGAATGGCCTCTTGAAGTTTCTACACACCCATCTCCTACATGTCAAGCTGTGTGTGTTGTGGAATCAGTCCATCTGAAAAGGAAAACAGACACAGGGAGAAAGACAATCTAATCTGGAACTTTTCACAAATTGCACTAAGATAGATAGTGCTATCTCAAAATTTTCTGGAGTGGTCTTAGCCAGACAGTTGTTGTAGATGGCTTTAATCTGTTAAGATTTTATGCCAATCGAAGAAAATTTGTTTTAGTTTGTAGAGACATGGGTCATTATTATGATCATATTTCTGCAAAGAAAAGTCCAGATAAACTGAATGTTAATGGTCAGATCTGACTGCTGGTTTTTCCGCATTGTCAGAGAATTTTACACCTTGAATTGCTATTGCAGCTGTGCTGTGAGCATTGTGACACTCAGGTCTGCTGGGGAAGTCTCCTCAAATGCTGCTGTTTACACTAGCCAGATCTGTGATCAAAGCATCAGGTCACCATTTGTGGTGCTGTGCTGTTTGCTTAACAATTGGTGTTTATGGTGCCATTCAAACCCTTGACCATTTGCATCTCTGTGATCTGTAAAAACACTAGAATTTCTTCCTGATATTAACATCACACACTTTCATTACATGTCCAGTAAAATAATCCACCTAATCAAATTCTATATGATCTATCGCTCCCAGAGAGAAGTTTGCTAACACTTGCACCACTCTGTTTTTGGTTTTGTTGCAAACGAAAATCAAAACTTGTACCTTCCATTGTCATTGGGTTACAGATCAATACAATCAAATTTAAATCATGTTTAAATCTTGAATGGATTTATCCTATTCAAGATATAACAATCAGTTTGATACTATTAGTTGGTAATACTGGGCATTATAATGTTTCTCATTAAAGATTCTTGCATAGATAAAAGACCAAGAAATTCTTTCCCATTAGTTAGAATTTTCCTTCCATTTTCTTTCATAACAATTTATGTTTAATGCAAATTGTGAACCACATTGTAGCCTTCTGGCAATTCTATGCTCCTATATATGGTTTAACTGCAGCTATATGGAAAATAGCAGAGTGTTCCACATAGGAGATAAACAATTTCAACATAGACACACACACAAATTGAGCACAAACGTCTAAAATGTGTGTTCTATGAGAACAATGTGTGTATCACAATTACAAACTTGAAACCTTCCATTGATCCTTCACAATTCTTCCAACACCTCCCAACTTATGTCTACATACTCGTTCCATCTTTCTACATGCTAATTCCTTCTGTTCTCCTCCAACATTCTTTTTTCTTCCAAACTAATGCTTAAATCATCATGAGATTAAAGGTCATCCCTGACCATTATAATATAATATATCATGATGTAATCATAATATAAATTACATTATATTAAAACAATATCAATTAAAATCATTTTATTTGCTGGTCTCAAGAGAATCTCTGCTGAGTAATTTGTCCAGAGTGACCTGTTATCTTCTCATTGATCTTTTAGCAGGCATTTGGGCCTGCAGCTCCAGCTGTGCCAGCATGTGTATTGTGTACGCAGCAACAGGCCAAACTGAGAGCCAGTTCCAGCCTTTGATGCTGTGAACATTCAACAAACTGCAAATACTGAGAGTATGGGTCAAATCATTTCTCAATTTAAAGATTTTGTGACTACTATATCGAATTGGACACAATTTTCTTATTTTTGGGCTAAGATCTTATCAATTGCATTCTTTTGCGAGTCCATTTGGATATGAGAAGAAAGGCGGGACAAACACAAGTCTGCTGGAGGGCACAATTTCACATTGTTTAGTCCAACTTCACATCTCACACACAAAGGATTTTAGTGAGAGATCTTTTCCTTGTCATTTTTGGTTCATCCAATCATACACAAGTTAACATGATCATTTGCTTATTTTCAGTGTTGCAACTTTGTTGCAGCAAAGCAAATAAACATGTAGCTGGACATTTTTTTCTCAGAATTTAGGTTTTACATCTCTCTTGTGAGCACCACAAATAAAATTGTTATCTCTTGTTGCGTAGGCAAACAAAGAGATTTTAATATCTATAGCAAAGGATTTCATTTCTCTTCTACACTGCCTTTATCATTTACCTCAGAAGTAATGTTGTTTTCTAAACATTTTCCCACATCACCGGGTTTCAGTCTCCGGTTTCTTAACACTTCTAAAAAGGTAAATAAGAATCAACTTACCACAACTGCTGAAGAAAGAGAAGTCCAAACCTTGCTTGTTGCAATTCCAATATTCCCGCTGAAAAGATACTCGCCATCTCAGTATACGAGATCACGGAGGAAACGTCACCACTTTGTAAAGCTCCGCCTGTCGGCCCAATGTAGGAATCCGTCAGCCCGGGTGAAGGGAATTTTGCGTGTAAATCTTTTCAGCGGCCGCGTTAAATTCACATTAGTTTTTATGATTTTAGATTAAGTTTTACTTTAGCTTCTCGCTCGATCTGACTCCAATTGTAAACGATCTCTAATGGGTAATGTTCCTGATATAACATTAATAGCTAATCGCGCAATTAAATGTGAATTAATTTAGATCTTTGATTTCTTTGATTTCTCTTAATTTTCAATTGTCCTTTCATTCGGGTGTTCTCGTCGCACATGGACCGTCCATCTGTAACGCCTCCAACGACGTAAGAGGGCCAGTTTAGAATCAAAACAGAGGAATTATAGTGTTTACTAAAAAACACAATTATGGAATCGCCAACCTGCTTATTCTCATAAAAATGCCATTCGATTTAGTCACAATACTATAACATGTTAAGTCATAATAGTCAGAAATCTGAAAACCTTAATATTGTGCTCCCTGCTCCATATATTACGATTTCAATATGACTATCCTGGCAACTACTCATTACGGAAACGAGAAGACTTCATAAATCTACCGGTAACAAAGGATTTCAGACGAATTCAAAATAAATCAAGATGTAACAATTTATTTATCAGGTAAAAATGTTTCAATGCCAATTACATAATTACACAATTCAAATATAATAAATACATAACATCAATTACTCAAAAGATTTCTCTAAGAGTATTTAGAGTTATGCATACACATAGAGATGGCGGATGGAAGTCTTAAAAGACATTCATCATCTCTATGCGGGGGTTCTGGTTACAGAATGTCCCGTCTTGCTGCTTTGTCTTTTCCCTTAAATACCCAGACCAGAAACAAAACAGTTGTAAATATTTATTGCCCCCACACCTGGCTTTGGGGGAGAGGAGGTGGTCTGCTTGAAGAGAACAGAATTCTCCTAAGTTTTCAAACTTTCTCATAATACTAGTGACTGCTGTGAAACTGAGACCATTTTACCAATCGCACTGAGACATTTAAAATGATACCAAACATGAAATTGGAAAATAATAGATTCACAAGATACATAATGCATAGTACATATGCATCCTTGGAGAACTTCAGTGATTTGGATCAGGGGGAGAAAGGAGAGGGGAGAGGGGGGGCTGGTCACATAGCTGAGGGAGGACAGTTGGGGGGCAAGGCGTTGTCCTATTCCTTTGAAGTCTTCTCTCCAGATGAGTTTTATTGCTTTATTGCAGGATGCCTGATTTCAGCTTTATCTTAGCAGGAAAATCAAACCTTACACTTGTATGCATTCATTATCCAGTGAAGATGCATATTTAAATTGTATCCTAATCATGCAGCCGACAGAAACATAAATCAGAAATGTGTTTGATTTCTTTTTTTTTTATCCACACTTTAACACATATTTTGATTAGATAATCATCAAGTGTTCTAAAATAGAAGCAAATAATGAGTAAAGGTACAGGTAATATGCATTTGTGAGTAAAGACGGCCATTTTAAGCATGATTATTTGGATTTATATGAAATGGAAACATTTTACAATAAGAGTCCATTTGTATCATTAAAGGTTAATGAAAGTGTTGTTCATTGTTGATTTCAACATTCACATTTTTACGTTTTAAAGTTGCCTCTTACATTAATTATAATGCACTATGAATTAACATGAATGATCAAGGTATAATTAATATATTAGTATTTATTTATATTTAAAACTTACAATAAACATTAAGCCATTTTTTTTTAATTCAAAGCAAACAAAATGTAAGAAATAGAGTTAAAACAATCTTGCTGATCAAACTGTGGAGAGAACAATATTTATTAAATATGTTCTGCTCCTCTTGTATTTTGCATTTACTTGTACTTTTACTTTCAATACTTAATTATGTTTAATATCAAAAAAATACTTTCATACTTAAGTATAAAAAATATCACATACTTTAAAGCTTTTACTCAAGTAATATTCTAAACAGTGACTTTTACTTCTACCAAAGTCATTTTCTGGTAAGTTATCTGTACTTTTACTCAAGTATGGCTTTCAAGTACTTTATACACCACTGCTAAAAAAAAAAAAAAAAGTCTATAAAAAAAGGCTCAGTGTGTAAGTTTCGCAACTAGAGGTCACTAATTCAAAAGAATAACAAAGGTGTAGCTTGATGACGTCGTGAATGGGTGTGGAATCATGGGAGTTGTCATCTTCACTTCCACAGCTGTAGGAAAGCAATCCGACAGGACTTGGGCAGAAATCATGTTCAGGTATGAGCGAATGTGTAATGACTCTTGGTAATGCTTTATTTACAATGATCGTGGTCAGACAATGCAAGGGTCAAATGCCAGCGAACAGGGTTAATGGAGACAGGACAAAGATGCGGTCAAAAGGCAGACAGGAGTCAGGTCAGGCAGAGATCGTTCTTACAGTCCAGTAAACAGGCAAATGGGTCAGAAAGGCAGGGAGCAAAGGGTCAAGCACGATATATCCAAAAGGGTCGGTAACAATAATCAAACACAGGGAAAAACGCTCAGAAAAGTCCGTAAAGGAGACAAGACTTTGCGTTGTCAGAGATTCAAAGAGTCTCTTAAATACAGGCTGATGATGGGTATCAGCTGGCACTGTCATCAGTGCCAAGGTACGGGATTTCTGGGAAATGTAGTGAAGTGTGTGTGTGTGTGTGTCAGTACTCCGGTGAGGGCGCTCTCTGCCAGTCAGAGGAGGGAATCACGGAGTTCGTTTCTGTGACAAAATGTATGAAAGTTTTATCAATGTTTATTTACGTTGCCATATTTATTTTGCATATTTATTTATTCATTATGCCAAAGGCATTGCTGTTCCTTTTATTTGTTTATTTTACGATTCAAGTTACGTTTAATTTTGATTTAAAATTCAACATTCTAGGAACATTTAATTGTAACATTCCAAGAACATCAAAATATCCAGTTTCCTTAATGTTAGTAGAATGTTATTTAAAGGTTAGTATAATGTTCCTGAAACATTCTTTCAATCATTCAAACACCTGCTGTGAACAAACACTGAAAGAGAGAGAAATAAGAACAAACTAATATTTTCAGTCATATCCTTAGATGAACTGAAGATAAAAGACGTTAAATCTCTGAAGATCTGATTAAACAACTTCACTAACAGCATTACGAACAGTTTTGCAACAATCTGATTGATTTTGTAAAAAATAAATAAATAGAAAGTCACGGGTCAAGAGCTCAACTAAAGCAAACAATTATAGCCAAAATGGTGGCTTCAAACCAGACAGTTTCAATATAACATCAACATTTAAACTTTTTTGTATTTCTCAATAAGAACTTCTGTAGGAGGTTGGATTCTGGAATCCACTGCTGCTTCAATATATATATTTTCAGTGATTTATCATGAAGTTATTAATCAACATTTATCTTTCTAAATATATTAAATTATTTGAATAACTTCAGCTTATATTAAAAAATATTTTCTTTTCATTTTCAAACACTAGAAAATGATTATGTATATTGTCTACCTCTGACTAAGAGGAAAGTACAACTTATCAGTAAGTTTTGGGAAAGTTTCCTGTTCAGAGCAGAGCCTGAAGAAGCTGTGAATCATGTGTGTGTTTGTGTGTGCACTCAGTGTTCTGTACAGATGCATTATGGGTACTGGTGGACAACTGGGACTCTGAGACCTGCAGACGCCTTGTCCTGATCTAGAGGGACATTCTGTGGCTAAGTTCAGAGTCCGATCATCAGCATCATGATGAAGGAGAGATGCTTCTGACTATCTGTCCATGTGTGGAAAATGACCAGTTTTGTCTAGTTTTCTAAACCAATCAGAATGTTAGTAATGGCGTAGTTAGTAGACTCTGTTAGAGTATAATTGTTGTGGAAATGTTAATGTCCGGAGAGAGAGAGAGAGAGTGGTCTACGAGCTCCTTGTGAGACTTGAAGCTGCTTCTGCTGATGAAACTGCAAACTATTCTTCAGTAAAATTTTCTTCAATTTATTTATTTTTTTAAAAATTTGACTTCGGGTCTTCATTTATCATATCTGGTCTTTTGGGTCTTTAACTGTAAAAATCCCCTACAGAGTTACTATTTTTTTTTGGGGGGGGGGGGGGGTTGTGTGTGTAATGCCACTACTATGCACTAGGGGGCTCTGGGTACCTTTCTCGCTTGTATATAGCCAAGTATTGGGGGAGAAAAAGTCAGTATTGTTTGGTGAAGGAGAAGCATGGTTCCCATTCTCGTCTGGGTCTCTTCTCGAGGGAAGAGGAGCGACAAAGACGATAGAGGAAAAAAAATTCTTGGTCCGGTTGGGTCCTCAGCCAGTCAAGAGGCTCTTCCTCGCGGTGCCATGAGATGGTACTGGATGCTCGATGGACGGCTCGATCCTCCTCCGCCCCCTGGCGGCCGGCGACTCCTCCGCTCCCTCTTAGACGGCAGCCACCCCACCTCGTTCCAGGAGCATGGCAGCGAGCTCTCCGTCCCACCTGTTGCTCAGTCGCTCCAGCACCACTGCTTTGGGTAGCCACTCGCGGTCTTCACTCTCCCGCGCTGCCCGACCTCCTCAGCACCGCGATCCCCCTCAGCAGCGAGGGCTCTTCGACAGCATGTCCCTCCTTCCTCCTGGGTTTCGGCACCAATGTAACACAGTTCTTAAGTACGGGAAGAAGGAGGCGGGAACGTTCAACATAACTTTTAATAAACTCCAAATAAGCAAACAACAAAACGAAAGTAAAATGACACAAACATAATAAAACAACATAAAATCCAGGCCTGGTCCTCTCTCGCCGTTCACTGTAGTCGCTCCTCTTTTATGCTTCCGGAGCTCCTCCGTGAGAGATACGAGACCGGTGCAGTGCGCAGCTGACGCTCATTATCAATCACGTCACTGGCCTTGCACCATTTCCTCACGGCTCTCGCCCACCCTGCTCGTCACAGTATGACTTTTGTGGAATCTACCATTCTAACAGAACCTTCTGTAATGTGTGGAGTAAAAGCTGAAACACATTGCAAGCAATTTTTCTGCACATTATTCACTGTTGCAGTAGTCACAGCCAAAGCAACAGTCTTTACAGAAGACCCAAATTTCGAATTCGCTTTAGAATTGTCAGCTTTTGCTTTCAATAATGGACATTCATTCCTCCATTGACCAAACTTATGACAATAATTACTTTTTGTTACTTAATTACTTTTTGTCTTTTTCTTCAACGGAGCCACGCAATGGGTGACTCACGCACAAATGTGGAAAGTTAGCTAGACTTTCAGCAGGGTTCGTTTTGGAAATTTTCACCATCAGGTCTGTAATTAAAAACCGTTTTATGAGTCAACGAGAATTCATCAACCATGACGGCCGCCTCATACGCCGTATCAGGTTTGCGCTTATTGATGTAAGTTGCAATACGATCTGAAATGGAACTCTTGAATTGTTCAAGCACCATTAATTCTTTTAATTTGTCAAATGTTTTTACATCAGAAGCTACATACCAACTATTAAAATAGACCAAGATATCATGTTCTACGTCAACATATGTCTGTTTTTCACCTGTCTTCCAGGTTCTAAATCTTTGTCGATAGGCCTCTGGAACCAGCTCATAAGTCCTTAACACTGCTGCTTTTACTGCTTGATAATCAGAAACATCTTCCACACTAAGTGAAGAGTATGCTTCTTGGGATTTGCCTATAAAAACAGATTGCAACATCAGTGTGCGCTCTTCATCTGGCCAATCTCGTGCATCCGCAACACGTTCAAACAATAAAAAGAACCGCTCAACCTCTTTTTCATGAAATTTAGGAAACAATCTCATATTATTCACAGAATCAGACTTGCACGAACTTGTATTACGTTCCAATTCTCCCGTTGAAGAAAGTTTGCCATCTCTTATTAAATCTAAACGATAGCGTTTAGAAGTTGCTGTTGTTGCAGTTGGACTTGAGAAAGTTCAATACAATTTTGCACTTCTCTTTAATCTCAGTTTGAAATAACAGCAGCTTTTTTTGTTGTTCAAATGTTAAATGAGACTGTATTGATGTCACATTAACAAAAGTTGCATCTTATCAAAATTTAGACTCCAAAACCCCACGTTCAACTGTGTCTTTACCAAACTTTTAATGTTCTCATTTACACGTTTATCTTGACTCAGATTAATTAACAAATACTATTGCAAAACAAAATGTTTTTAATTAATTATTCATCAGTTTAACAACTAATAAGTTAACAAACCGGGCAAATATTTATCAAGTAACAAACGACGGAAAAATCTCCAGATCTGTCAAACTAACAAATCGGCCGGACGAGCCCCCATTTTTGTCACGACTGGCTCAAAGCCATGACAAAAAAAAGAGGAGGACTAGTGGTTGGTAAGGTTGGAAAGACTACTGTTTATTTACATAAAGAGAAAAAATATATAAAACAGAAAATCCATTACAAAAATAACTCCAACTTCTGTCTGACACATGGTGTTGAAATGTCAGACAGAACCAAATGCAAGGTAAAAGCAAAATAAACAAACAAAAAGCTTATTTAGTAAGATTATTTTAGCACCATTCACGCAACCATTTAGCACCAGAAAACATTCAGCAAACAATAACATAAGGATGTTCCGAGAACGTTATTCTAAGAACGTTTCTCCTAACGTTATGAGAACATCATATAAATAACGCGATATGGACGTTCCAATAACATTGTTCTATGAACATTTTTTCTCAACATTACAAGAATGTATACCTTTAATAATGTTTTAAGAACATTTCTTTTCAGATATTTTTTCCTAACATTTACATAACTTTTAAAGAACGTTTGTCAAAAGTATGGGAAGATTCCCTTTTAGCTGGGATGTTATTGTGATTTCTATATTTGGTGGGTTTTGCTTTTGTAAATATATATGTGGATCTTTTCTATATAAACTCAAAGGGAAAAAAATCTATTTGTGTTTTGGGGTTTATGTTTGATTTGTTTATATGTTCTTTATAATTAATTGCAAGTTTGGTCAGTGGGTCCCTCCCTCAAATTTCTCTTGCAGCTGTCCTCACTAGGCGGTTCTTAGAGAGACGGTTACAAATTGCAAAAATAAAGTCAGTGTAAATAAGGTCAAAATAAAATCTGGTTGGTAATAAGTGAAGCTGGTAATGCTTTTTGTGGAGTCTTTAATGCTTTAATGCTCATTTGCATTTCATATGTCTGATATGTTGCTTATTTGCAGTAAAAATTAATCATTGAGTTAACAAAGGGGGAAAACTTTCATCTTAATTAAGGCAGGGGGGTAACAAATGTGTTACAAACAACCTTGTAAGAGTAAAGATGCAGCTTTGTATAAAGTGATGCTTTCTTCTTTTTCCATGTGTTTCTTCTGTGTATAGATCCTTGACTGGTTTGTTCAGATTTGCCTGGCTCTGCAGTATCTGCATGATGAGAGGAGGAACATCCTTCACAGAGATATAAAACCTCAGGTAGACACAGAGATAAAGATAAAGCTCAAAAAAAAAAAAAAAAAAAAAAAAAAAAAAAAAAAACATTAGTCACTACATCAAATGTGTATAACTTGAGATTTCTGTTGTTGCTGTAGAATATTTTGCTGACTGAAGATAATTACGTCTGTCTAGGAGATTTTGGACACTCAAAAGCATTGCAAAGGTAAACAAACAAAAAAAACAAGCAAACAAACAAAAAGTAATAGGATCTATTAATGAATGGAAATTTAAATTTTGACCAAAAACCAAAAATTGTCTACATACTGGACTAAAAACTAATGTTAAAATGCCATTTAATTGTGTGTAACTAAACAAATTCTAACTATTATATTAATAATAATAAATGTGATAATTTAAGTGATTGGTTCTCTTCCGGCTGATTTTTCAGTACATCCTCTGTCCTTTATGACGTTTTGTCAGTTTGCATTTACATAGATTTTGTATTTTGTTGCTGATGTTGTTTTTCAGAGATTATGCTGAATCTGTAGTGGGATCAGACCTGTATGTCAGCCCAGAAGTTCGTGAGAAGAAGAAGAAATATAATTCCAAATGGTATGCTTTTTGAAAGTTCAAATGTATGTAAAATAAATGCAAGTTAAAGTTTTAACTAAAGTTGCAATGCTAACCAAAGTCTTTAGATAGAAGCACAGGTCCTTAATACCTGTGAGGCATTTCTGCCTGTCGCACCTCCGCCGGTGCCAATGGACGAGCCACAAGGTCGTCAGTTGGGAGCCACCCATCACAGATGTTTCACCCCATTGATCTCAGAACATCTCTGAGTGGCTGGGCAGAAGAAGGGACGTCTCCCTCACAGTGCAGATATTTAATGAGCAGCAGGTGCATTGCATCTTCAGTTTTTCGCTGAGGAGCCGAACAGGTCATGCGGCAGCATTCAACAGGGTACAGCGACTGTGGCAACTGGACGTAGGTCTCCGTTCCCTCCTTCAGGGAACGAGGGTTACCTATGTAACTGAGATGTTCCAATTCACTTGGTCACGTTCAACATACGACGGACGACCGACGAATAGGAATCCCTTGCTTAATGGCGGTGGGGCAGGACTAACACAGAGGGTGTCGATCACTGCTGTTTCCCCACAACCCATTGAGTGAGACTATTGGATAACACTGGGAAAGCCTACCCTTCTACTGGAGGGAATGTTGCGGAAGCCACATCCTTCCCCGAAGCTGGTAAGAGGTGGGTTCCCCAAGAGGGAAAGACATGGCTTCGTTTAGGAGCTGTGGAATCACACATATGGGATCCCCGAAGTGTCACATATGACTCCCAGTCTAGTCCGGTTCTCATGGATGCAACGAAGTATAGGCCTGGCGCCAGATGCTCCGCCACGTCTGGCTGCCGAGGGGTGCTGGAGGACTCAACAGGGTCTGCCTTTTTGGGACTCCCTAGAGCAAAAGCGCATAACCCAGCAAGCCGACACTAAGCCGGGGCCTCTTCATGTCTATGATCGGTTGAGGTGAGAACACAGGAGGAGACAGGCTCGACACGAAGGCTATAGAATCTAGCGAACGTGTTAGGTGTCGCCCAGCCCACAGCTCTACAAATATCTGTCAGCGAGTCGCCACGAGCCAGCGCCCAGGAGGATGCAACTGCTCTCGTAGAGTGAGCACACAACCTGAGCGAGCAGGGTACGCCCTGAGCTTGCTAACCCAAGGCGATGGCATCCACTATCCAGTGGGCCATCCTCTGCTTGGAGACAGCCTTTCCCTTCTGCTGGCCTACATAACAGACAAAGAGATGGTCTGAGGTCCAGAAGCTTTGAGTTCTGTCTATGTAGTGTCACAAAGCACGGACTGGACAGAGCAAAGCCAGGGCTGGGTCTGCCTCATCTGGGGGCAGCGCTTGCAGACTCACTACCTGGTCCCTGAAGGGAGTGGTAGGAACCTTGGGCACATAGCCAGAACGGGGTCTCAGTACCACGTGGCTGTCACCCGGCCTGAACTCTAGGCACGATTCGTCAACCAAAAATGCCTGCAGGTCCCCTACCCTCTTGATAGAGGCCAAAGCAGTCAGCAGTAAAGTCACAGGACCAGTAACAGGACCTGCTTCTTGTCCTCCCTGACTTTGCACAAGGTAGGGGAAATGCGTATTCGCGAAGGCCCCGGGGCTAGCTGTGTGCCAGTGCATCGGTTCTGAGATCTGCATGGGGGCTCGCCCTCGAACGCAAAGCACAGGAACGGCCTGTGTTGAGGAGGAATCGAGACATGAAAGTACTCGTCCTTCAGGTTGATCGCTGCAAACCAATCTTGGGGACGGATGCACTCGAAAATGCATCTCTGTGTAAGCATCTTGAACTGTAGCTTGTGAAGGCTCCAAGGCTTGTGAAGGCTCAAAGGTGTGGTGCACATCTTTGAAATGGCCTAGCGGACTTCGATGGCAGCTCTACTGGATACGGAGTGCCGGAGGAGTGAGGGTTCCTAGGGGGTTGGTTCCCTGAAGGAAACGCACTCACTGTGATCCTCAGGTCACCAGCACCGCTGCCTGACGCAACCCTCGGAGGAGGATTGGAACGAGGCAGCGGCACCGGGACTCCGCCCCTTTGCAGGAACTGGAGTCTCAATTGCAACTCCGAGATGGTCATCTTCCCATAATGGGTACACGACTCATCCACGAACACTGCCTCAGCATGCTTTAGGCCCTGGCACGTGATGCAGCGATCGTGACCATCCCTCTGTCCCAGGTAACAACCACATCCAGAAACACTCAAGTAGAATGTCATCTTTAAAAAGATACAAGTAAGTTCTTTTAGGGACCTTTGCTCTCTTGTAAGTGCTGAAGCACAAATGGGAACGGCTGCTGCAAAACAGACAGCTTTTCTTTTTTTTATGCTGTCGTGTGCCTCTCTCTCCTTGCAGACGCTTCTCTTCTCAGCCATAAAAGCGGCCTTTCAACACTCAAGAGCGCACCGTTTACCGGCCATGAGAACAGCCCTTTGCACTGTAACCAGCTGCTTTCAAACAGACAGATACTCACACAAAAAGAGAACAAGGAGGGGATTGCAACCCCACTGTTGTGCCGTTCACCCGCACTCTCAGAGTTGCCCGCACAGCTCGAGAGCTCACAGTTCGATGCAGATGATGTCTTCAGAAGAACACCATTCGGCTCGGAAGTGAAAAGCCGAAGATGCAACACACCTGCTGTTCATTAAATACCCGCGCTGCGAGGCAGAGCAGCTGCTGCATATGATTGCATGCAAATTTGCATTGGCTCGTTTTAGTTAGACTGGCCCCTCTAGTGAGATTCCTAATGAATGGGAACCTTAGTTTACCCACCTAGGGTCTTTCCTTGTGACCCATAACCAGAAGCTTGGCTTGCTGTATAACTGGGTCAGTTGAGTTTCAAACAAGAGCCTCACCTTTTCCAGCTTGAAGCCTAAGTTGAGATTTCAGTGGTAACTGGAGTGTGTTCCTTCCAAAAAGTGTAGTATTGGACAGGCAACGAGGTAGACCCAGCCATTTACGTATGTAGCTGTTTGCCTTCAACTCCATCCTCGGTACTGTCGATATAGGAATCTGGCACAGCTTTAATGGCCACATCAGGTGATGATAAAGGATGAATTGGTAGCACCATATTTTGAATTTCCCAGGGAGGTGGCTCTGGTTTATCTTCATCAGGCCTTAAAATCGTTAGTCATTGTCCTCCCAGTCTGTTAACCAGTTTTTAATGAAATGTTAAATATTTTGTCTATTTTGTCTTAAATATGTAAGTCTTTAAATGAAATGTTAAATATTTTGTCTAAAGCAAACCTCTTTATTTTATCAATCAATTCCTACTATTATTTGATTTTCATTATCCATTGAATGTTGTGTATGTGTGTGTGTGAAATATAATTTTTTTTTTTTTTTTTTTTAAGTGACATATGGTCATTGGGATGGTTGCTCTATGACCTCTGCATGCTAGATGTGTGGGTGAGTATCTTTTTGTTTTTCCTTCTCAAAAAACACTCCATTCAAATATCACTGATGGGTTAATTTCAATCGGCATAATAATTTACAAACCAATTTTTTTTTTTTTTCAAAACTCAATGCCTGACAAAAGTGTTTGTGAGATTTTGTTGAAGGTTGTTGCTATACACTGTAAAACCTTGCTGTAAAAAATGGCAAAATTCTGACAATGACATTACATTTTCCATTAAAACAGTAATATACAGTAGAAAATAATGCATTCTGGGTAATTGTCACTAGGGGTGTGACGAGACCCCTATCCCACGAGACGAGACACGAGATCGGGTTCACGAGACGAGATTTTTATAGTATTTTTAAGAAATCCTCAATAATGAAACGTATGAAGGGAAAATAGTCTTTTATTCAACTGAAAATCATAAAATGCAAAAATGTTGGTGCATTTGGAAATCAACTTGTAATGCATGTCATTTTACTTCTATTTCAATGAATTATTTGCAGTAAAACAACATGCAAACACTGCTAAATGTTTTGCCACAAAATCAACCAATTGTTTTCTGCCCTGTGTAATTTCACATGGGAAATCTCACTGAACTTCTTTCTATAGATTGAACATAAATTAAACAGTATAAATAAAATAAACATAAATAAAAAATTCAAATAACACTTTAAGTGTCACTTTAACTGCAGTACAAAGTTGACCATTTACCAGTCACTATTGATGGTGTGGGCTGTAACTGTTATATAGCTCTGCGTACACCGAGAAGTCCAACCGTTAGCAGGAATAGCGATGCTTTCTGCCTCTTTAGGGGCCTTTCACATATCGCGCCTAAAAAAGCGTGGAAAGTGCGGCCCTACTTTTGCAAGCGTTCGGGAGCTCGCGCTTCTGTAGCGTCTGTCGTTGCTATGCAACCATGAACTCTGCACGACTATGAGGAAGTTTCAGCAAGGGATAAATTGATTTTTAGCCCTTGCTTTAGCTTTACATTTACATTTACATTTAGTCATTTAGCAGATGCTTTTATCCAAAGCGACTTACAAGTGAGGAAAACAAACAAGCGATTATTCATGAATTGGCAAATAACACAGGAAGTGCTCCCAATACAAGTTTCATACATTGCTCAGTACCATAAGCTAGAGTAGGAAGGGATAAAGGGGAAGGATAGGGTTTTTTGTTTTGTTTTTTTTGTTTTTTATGAGGGGATTAAGTGTTCACGGAAGAGGTGAGTTTTCAGCTGTCTCTTGAATATTGCCAGAGATTCTGCGTTCCTGATGAAAGTAGGGAGATCATTCCACCAGCCGGGAGCAGTGAAGGAGAATGTTCTGGAGAGTGATTTTGTGCCTCTCTGTGATGGTACCACAAGCCTTCGTTCCTTTAGTGATCGCAGGCTTCTGGTGGGGACGTAGCGTTGTAGCAGTGTGTGGAGGTAGGAAGGTGCAGAGGCTGTGGTGGATCTGTAAGCAAGCATCAGCGCTTTGAACTTGATGCGAGCAGCGAGGGGTAGCCAGTGCAGAGAGATGAAGAGGGGCGTGACGTGGGCTCTCTTAGGCTCGTTGCAGACAAGACGTGCAGCAGCGTTCTGGATCATTTGAAGAGGTTTGATTGCACTTGACGCCAGACCAGCCAGAAGAGCATTGCAGTAATCAAGCCTTGAAATGACCAGGGCCTGGACAAGCAGTTGTGTTGCGTGCTCAGTCAGGAAGGGACGGATTTTCCTGATGTTGCAAAGTGCAAATCTGCATGACCGCGCTGTCTTTGAGATGTCGTCTCTGAAGGTCAGTTGGTCATCGAAGATAACTCCAAGATTTCCGGCCGACTTTGATGGGGTAATGGCGGTTGTACAAAGCTGTATGTTAATGTCGTGTTGTAGAGTAGGAGTGGCAGGGAAGACTAAAAGCTCAGTCTTTGCCAGGTTGAGTTGCAGGTGGTGTTCTTCCATCAACGTCGAGATGTCCGCCAGACAGCTTGAGATCCGTGCAGCTACTGTGGAATCATCTGTTTGGAAGGACAGGTAGAGCTGTGTGTCATCAGCATAGTAGTGGTAGGAGCTTTACTACTAGATATATTTATGTAGATGAGATATAACAACATACAGCTATGATCAGTTGTTCTGCTGAGCTTTCCATGTTTTGTTACGGAAAGGCCGCGGTGCGCTTGCGGCATTCTGAAAAGTTGAGATGTTTTCATCTCGCCACGGCACATGCGCGCCAAGAAAAAACGAGCGCGCCGCACCGCATGCGCGCCGCACCGCATGCGCGTCGCGACCGCGTCGCTTCCATTTTGCGCGAATGAAAATGCGAACGATATGTGAACGGCCCCTGCACACCTTGGCCGAGGTGTACTACATAGTTTTCTTACAATGTTTACATATTGTTTGAGTCTTGTGTGTTACTCTTTCGCCGTTTTTTCTTTCTACTGGAACGAGATCTCGTCACACCCCTAATTGTCACATGTCTCTGTGTTTGCACATGTGCTTTGTTTGTTTTTTTCCCGCCACTCCTTTGTCTCCTTGGTTACCCTTGTTATTACTTCATTGTCGTCAGCTGTTTATCATTAATTAGTCTTGTTATCCTCTTGCGCTCCTATGTACAGGTGCTGGTCATATAATTAGAATATCATCAAAAAGTTGATTTATTTCACTAATTCCATTCAAAAAGTGAAACTTGTATATTATATTCATTCATTTGTTTCTTTTAATTTTGATAATTATAAATGACAACTAAGGAAAATCCCAAATTCAGTATCTCAGAAAATTACAATATTACTTAAGACCAATACAAAGAAAGGATTTTTAGAAATCTTGGCCAACTGAAAGGATGAACATGAAAAGTATGAGCATGTACAGCACTCAATACTTAGTTGGGGCTCCTTTTGCCTGAATTACTGCATCGATGCGGCGTGGCATGGAGTCGGTCAGTCTGTGGCACTGCTCAGGAGTTATGAGAGCCCAGGTTGCTCTGATAGTGGCCTTCAGCTCTTCTGCATTCTTGGGTCTGACATAATCGCATCTTCCTCTTCACAATACCCCATACATTTTCTATGGGGTTAAGGTCAGGCGAATTTGCCGGCCAATTAAGAACAGGGATACTATGGTCCTTAAACCAGGTCCCGGTTGCTTTGGCACTGTGTGCAGGTGCCAAGTCCTGTTGGAAAATGAAATCTGCATCTCCATAAAGTTGGTCAGCAGCAGGAAGCATGAAGAGCTCTAAAACTTCCTGGTATGCGGCTGCATTCACCTTGGACCTCAGAAAACACAGTGAACATGCTCAAGCAACGTGGATTGTGTGCCTCTCCTCTCTTCCTCCAGACTCTGGGACCCTGATTTCCAAAGGAAATGCAAAATTTATTTTCATCAGAGAACATAACTTTGGACCACTCAGCTGCTTCTGATGCTTCTGGCACTGTCTGTTGTTCAAGAGTGACTTGACACAAGGAATGTGACAGGTGTCTTGCATACGTCTCTGCGTAGTGGTTCTTGAAGCACTGACTCCAGCTGCAGTCCACTCTTTGTGAATCTTCAGGGTGCGGTTATCCCTATTGCTTGTACACTTTTTTCTACCACATATTTTCCTTCCCTTCGCCTCTCTATTAATGTGCTTGAACACAAAGCTCTGTGAACAGCCAGCCTCTTTTGCAATGGCAACTGTCAAGTCAGCAGTCTTTCCCATGATTGTGTAGTCTACAGAACTAGATTGAGAGACCATTTAAAGGCCTTTGCAGGTGTTTTAAGTTAATTAGCTGATTAGAGTGTGGCACCAGGTGGCGTTCACCACCAGTGTGGCGTTCAATATTGAACCTTTTCACAATATTCTAATTTTCTGAGATACTGAATTTGGGATTTTCCTTAGTTGTCAGTTCAGGAGAGACTGGAATCATCAAAATTAAAAGAAACAAACATTTGAAAATATATCAGTCTGTGTGTAAATAATATAATATACAAGTTTCACTTTTTGAATGGAATTAGTGAAATAAATCAACTTTATGATGATATTCTAATTATATGACCAGCACCTGTATAACACCAACACCTGTACTCCCTCAGTTCTTGTCGGTTCTGGTTCATGTAAAGACGTGTTATGTGTACTCCACTCCTGGTTTTTCATTAAAAAACTTTGTTTCCCTACGGCTGAGTCTTTGTGCCTTTCCCACCAAGACGTCACATAACAGAACTGACCTCAACAGTATGATGATCCGGGCAGAAGACAAACTCCTTAACATCCAGCAGAATGGACGGCCTTTGGAGCCGTATGTGGAGGAGTTTCTGGAAGTTTCCCATCAGGTGAGCTGGACGCTATGATTAATACCTGCTTCCGGATGGGACTGGATGACCATGTATTTAATTCCATTTCTCCTGGCAATTGTTATAGGTTCGTAGTGGACTTTATTAATTATGTCCTCGATCTAGAGATTTCCTATTTCTTTGTTGATGTAGCTAATGATGATAATTTAAAGTATCAACCAGTCCCTGTCCGGAAGCATGTAGGTGCCCCAGCTCACCAAAAACCAGCGCCTTCCACATGCTACACCAAAGAATCTGTGCATTTCTGCCTGCTGAGGCTGACCCACGGAGCAGCCATCTCAATCCTTGGTTTACCAGGCAGGATGGACACCATGCCCGCATCCTAACGCAAGATGGACATCAAGCCCGAGCCTCATCCCCAAATGGCCGCCACCTGCCCAGAGAAGGCCACACCGGCCAAAGGGGAATGGCAAAATAGACTTTTGGACTGAGCCAGAGATTCTCAAGCCCGCTCCAGTAATTCCCAAATCTGCTCCAGATCTTTCTCCTGTGTTTCCTCCAGTTCCTCCTGAGCCCTCTCCAGTGCTCCCTCCTGAGCCCTCTCCAGTGCTCCCTCCTGAGCTCTCTCCAGTGCTCCCTCCTGAGCCCTCTCCTGTATCTCATGAGCCCGCTCCAGTCTCTCCTGAATCCACTCCAGTCTCTTCAAAACCCGCCCCAGTTTCGTCTGAATCCGTTCCAGATCCTTGCCTGGATCCACTCCAGAGCTCCCTGAATCCACTCCAGAGCTCCCTCCTGAATCCACTCCAGAGCTCCCTCCTGAATCCACTCCAGAGCTCCCTTCTGAATCCATTCCAGAGCTCCTTCCTGAGTCCGCTCCAGTGCTCCTTCCTGAGTCCACTCCAGTGCTCCTTCCTGAGTCTGCTCCAGAGCTCCTTCCTGAGTCCACTCTCCCTCCAGAATCTGCTCCAGAGCCTGCTCCAGTGCCTGAGCTCCCTCCAGAGTCTGTTCTAGTGGAGCCTCTGCCACTTAAAATATTTTTGGGGGAGGGGCAGATACCCGTGGCCGAAGTGGCCGAGCAGTGGACTTTGGAAAAGGCCAAGAAGGCCACACCACCCTGGCCGCCGCCCTGGACTCTCCCCTGGTCACCTGAGCTCCCGGCTCTGCCATGGCCGCCGCCCTGGACTCCACCCTGGAGATCACCTGACCTACCCACTCCTGCCCATGGCTTCCAGGGTTGGACCCCTCCCAGATTGGACTCTTTTTTGCACAAGGCTGCGCCTTCTGGAAGGGGGGAGTAATGTCACATGTCTCTGTGTTTGCACATGCTCTTTGTTTGTTTTTTTTCCCACCACTCCTTTGTCTCCTTGGTTACCCTTGTTATTCATTGTTGTCAGCTGTTTATCATTAATTAGTCTCGTTATCCTCTTGTGCTCCTGTGTATATCTATCCTGTGTTCTATTCAGACACTGATGAACACCTGATAAACAGATTCACTAAAGCACAGAAAAAATAAGACCAGAAAAGAGAAGAGACGAGCAGAAACACAAGAACTACAAATGACTTCAGTCACACCCTAAAAGCACTTTCACATTGAGTGGAAAAACCAGTTTGACTATTTCTTAAATGAAAAATTCTCAACTTTTCAGAATGCTGCAAGCGCATGGAGCATGGAGCGTCAATGTCCCCATTCAGTAGGCACATTTTCCAGAGACAGTGAAGAGAGCTATATAAAACCTATATAATTTCAGAAAAATCTCAATCTTGTTATGCATGAAATGCTTAAATATAAATTTATTGTTAAGTGCAGATAAACCTAGTTCTGTCATAGTTCTGTTAAACCATTTTTGTTACTAAGTATCGTGGTGCTTTACACAAAAAATAAAAAACATTTGAAGAATCAGGACTGATGTTTTCTACTATAGTTAGGCTAGGGCTATTAAAATTCTCCTGGGTGCACAAACTTAAGATTATATGAAAATTATGCTTATTATACTATAAATCAAAATTATTGGTTATTGGTATTTATATCGGGATCGGCCATGAGAAGGACTTAATTATTAGTTATCAGTATCGGTTAAAATTTTAGTCATATAGTGCTTCCCTACCTAAATGTTTCCAAGTATTTGTAAATTCAGAGAAATTCAGAATTCTAAATAGTTCCCCATCCCTCCTTTGTCAGTTGTTGCCTGTCAATGACGTAATAGCTGCGTTGTACCTAGTTTACACTTGTACTGAACAGTAACCATGGCAGCAGACGGGACAGCTGCGTAACGTCTATCAGCGCTGTTGTTGTTTCGTTCAAACGTTATGGACCATGGCAAGCAAACTTTGGGACAAAAGGAGAAATAAAATGAGGATCAATATCGGCGTGGCGTTTCCAAGATGATGAGAGATTTACGACAAACTTTGACTTGACAGAGACGGCGCTCTTGCACATAATTAGACAAGGTAAGCAAATGTAGGCTACATAAAACTAATCAATGTTAGATAGCTCAACACGACGAAGTGTTACAGTATCATCAGTATGATAATCTAATGTTGATCTAGATTACTGTTATGTCTCATACAGGCAAACTAATACACTGAATAACATTACAACTTTCCACACACTCAAACACAGTTTAGTATGACAGTGTAACGTTAGACCAAGTGAAACAGCGCTGCGTTACCTCACAGTTTTAATTCGTCAAATAAACTGACCTGTAAAAGTAGTATTTCAGCACTTAAGAGTAGTTCAGTAGAATGAAATATCCTTGTTTCTTTAAATCCCCCGAGACTCGCGTGTGTCACTGATATCTGTCTGTTATAATCACACCCGCGATATATCTTGGCCACGCCCTGCTTCATACCACAGTCATGTTAAAAAAACATGAATTCACTCATCCATTAACATTATTAGATCCATCGGCATGACAACACGTTCTATGATTCCATACTCATTCACTGTGTCATCAATCTACACCTTTGTTATTGTTTTGAAGAGTTTAGAGACCCCTAGCGGCGAAAAATACAGACTGTGCCTTTAACATTATGGTGAACAGTGTTTGCTTTAGTTGGGCGCTTTACTCTTGACTCTTTAACATTAGTTTTTCTCTGGCTGCTGTAACTGAGTTTGTAAGACACATTAGTTATGGCAAGAACAATCCAAGAGGAAGTTGATCAGGTGTTTTTGGCTGTTGTGATGATGTTATAATCATTCACTGATCTCTTCCTGTGTATAATCTTTGATTTTGTGGGTATTTCAATTTTATATTTATTGATTATATTATCTCTATGATTCTACAGCATAAGATCCAGCAGTGTTTCAGTAGTTAGTTATTTTGAAGGACAATGAAATCATATAATACATAAAACGTTCTGAACATGACGTAGATACACAAAGACATCAAAAATCAGCATATGAATCTTAACAATGGTGAGAATCAAAAGTTTCATGTTGCAGTGCATGCTGGGTGCCAGCATAGTACAAAACTCTCAGCATGCACTGCAGCATGAATACATTGTGCAGCTGAATGCTCTCTCTCTCTCTCTCTCTCTCTCTCTCTCTATATATAAATATATATTAATATATATATATATATATATATATATATATATATATATATATATATATATATATATATATATATATATATATATATATTATAGATTCACAATGGTGGTAATGTATCATTTAAGTCTGTTAATAATGTAACACTTTTAATAAGGGATTAAAGATCAGAGATCAGTGAAGATCAGTGAAGCAAAATACTATATAATGGTTATGTCATCACCAATACATGACTATCAGCCATGTCCAGAAGCCATGCCACCCTTTAGCCCAAGACTGGTTGCCCACTGAAGCTATGCAGAGCTGAGCCTGGTTAGTACCTGGATGGGAGACTTCCTGGGAAAAATAGGTTGCTGCCGGACGAGGTGTTAGTGAGGCCAGCAGGGGACGCTCACCCTGTGATCTGTGGTCCTAATGCCCCAGTATAGTGATCGGGACACTATGCTGTCAAAAAAGCTCCGTCCTTCGGATGAGACGTTAAACCGAGGTCCTGACTCTCTGTGGTCGTTAAAAATCACAGTATGTCCTTCGAAAAGAGTAGGGGGTAGAACCTCGACATCCTGGGCAAATTTACCCCCTGGCCTCTGTTCATCATGGCCTCCTAATCATCCCCATTCACTGATTGGCTTCATCACTGTCTCCTCTCCACCAATCAGCTGGTGTGTGGTGGGCGTTCTGGCGCAATATGGCTGCCGTCGCATCATCCAGGTGGATGCTGCACATCGGTGGTGGATGAGGAGATTCTCCCTTCCATATGTAAAGCGCTTAGAGTAACCAGAAAAGTGCTATATAAATGTAACGAATTATTATTATTATTACTATCAGTGATCATTGTTTTGTTTTTTTTTTGTTTTTTTGCCATAACAAAATGTGGCTTGCAAAAACAGTTAAAGGATTCAGAGAGAAAACTGATGTTAAGATGTCAAAGGTCAAGAGCCTAACTATCTAAACTTCTGTTTATTCTCAATAAGAACTTCTGTAGATGTATGACAGGAATAGTCAAACTGGTTAGTAATAAGTGTAATAATGTAAAATGGCAGGAAGTCAGTTGTAGTTCTCGTGTTTCTTTTTTTTCTGTTCTTGTTCCTCTGTCAGTGATTCTGCTTGTCAACAGCAGGTGTTCATCACTAATGCACAACAATCACATATTCACTTATGTATCTCACTGCAACACAGCATTGGTGTTACTTTTACTCTTTGTAGTGTGGAAACTACAGGATTTTCCTGTTGGGTTGATAGGGTTAAAGGTGTAAGATACAGGTAAAGGTGTAAAATAATTTATATTTTAGACATTTTCATTATATGTGCACAATGTTATATAATATTCCAGGAATGTTCAAAGTATGATTTCTCCCAACATTGTGGACATTTAAAATTTAAGCTTGGAAACAATAGATAAATTAATGTTTTTCTGCTAACCTTTGAGAACCTTATTAAAGACCAGATAATGTTGAACAAACATTCTAATGTTACTGGAAGAACATTAGTTCATAACTTTGAGAGAGCCTTGCTAGAACGTTAGCCAAAGTATTAGCTGGGATTACACATAGCAAATAGTTGTAAAAGAGATATAATTATGTATAATTTTGTATTTTCCTGCACAGTCAGATATTGATGAACGTCATATTCAACAAGCCTACCACAATAAGGGAAAACCCCTTCACATCTCAGACTCCTACTCACGGGATCTACAGAAATTAATCAAAGACATGCTCAGCCGTGACCCTGAACACAGACCTTCAGCCGAAGAGATTCTGGCAAAACCATTCCTGAAAGAAGCAGTAAGGAAAAATAAAAGAATTCCAAAAGCTCTTGAACAAAGATTCATGATTTCAGTCTTGAGATTTGATGAGGCCTACAATGAGCACTACGAAGACTTTGAGACTTTAGTGAAAGAGTGGGGAGAAACAACAGATTCACTAGAGGAGATACACCGTAAATGCACTATAGGCAGTCTGTCAGGTTCAGTGATTGGAGCAGCTGGAGGAATCACTGCAGTGGTTGGTGCAATCTTGGCACCTTTCACTGCTGGAGCATCTCTGATTGTAACAGCTGTTGGTGTTGGTGTTGGAGTTGCAGGTGGAGTAACAGGTGCAGCATCCAGCATTACCAATACAGTCAAACAAAAACCATTACGTGAGAACCTTGAAGAAATTCAGAAGAAATTTGACAAAGTGAGCACACCAATTTTCGATTCACTGAATGCGCTAAGAAGGGTACTGAAAATAATCGAAAAGTTCAGGGATTTTTTCGGTGACTCAGCTTCTGACAATGTAAAAATGTCTTGCGAGGTAGACAAACAAAGATTATTGTGTGGCAGAGAGCTCATGAATCTTGGTCTGCTGGCAAATGTTGGTAGAATTGCTGCTCAAGCATCCAGAGTGGGTCGAGCAGCAGCGCAGGCAGCAGCTGCAGTCACAGGTGTGTTGAGTGGACTATTAGTCATAGTTGACGCCGTCTTTATAGTACAGGATTCTGTAGACATGCACCAGATGAATCAGGGAAAAGTAGACAATCCAGAAAATGTCAAATCCAGTGTACTCAAATCCATTGCTCAGATGAGGAAAACACATGCAGAACTTCTCAGTGTCTTGAAAGAAATTAAAGAAACAAGAAGGGACCTTAGAGAACAAATAAGATTGGCCCAGCGTGATAGACATTTATACAGGGATTTGGAGAGTTTAAACTTATAAACGATACGAGTCAGAGACTCAAGCCACATCCTGCTGAATGATACTGATGAAAAAGGTTTTTGTAGAAAATGATTTAAATGTGTATGTTTTATCGAGTTAAACAATAGAAGATGTGTAACGTATAAGGTCAGACTTTTGCAGTCATTCCATTGTGTAACTATCAGCTTTAGGCTATACATAAGAAAATGGGTCTGATTCTCTAATAATTCCATGGATTATTTTTATTTATAGGATTTCCTGTGCATACATAATTGTTTTTGCTCTTAACCTCATTCTGATTATTTTGATTGTTTCTGAGTGAGTGACAGCACACCTGAGATTATTGATTTGCATAAAACATACCCAAATCATCTCTAGGTAAAGGATTTCTTTTACAGACTTTAATAACTCTCAGCAAATGCATAATAATCTTCAAACACAGGAAACACCTTCAAGTACAGAGCAAGATTACACTCTTTTCTTTAGTGTTTATAGATTAGTTTTGTGTTATTGTTGTTTTTTTTCTTTTTGTTTTTTATTACTGTTAAAGCATTCCTTTTTGGTGTTTTAAATTCATGTTTTGGTGATTTGTTTGTATAAGTAAAAATCCTGAATCAAATGAATTACAAAAGAATTATTCTTGTTTTCTGATATAAACTATAGATTTGCAGTTTAATGTAGAAGTAGAACACTTTATTCCTGTATCACTTGTTTGTATTGTTTTTGAATGAATCATCGTCACACATTGAGCATAATTCACAAATAATTTGCCACATACAGTTTGTTGTACTGTACATCACTGCATCAGAGTTGTAATGTAAAATGTGTCTTTAATAAACATTAAGCAAATTTAAAAAGGCTTGTCTTTGCAAATAAATAAATACATTAGTGGATTAAAAATGAAGTAGTGGGGTATAACGGGGCTAAAGGCACAAAATTGCACTGTGTTGTATGATTGAAGAAAAAATATATATTTTTGTATTGAATATTGATGGAGGAATAGACTTTGAGTGAAAATAAATCATAAGACTTTACCAGACACACTGGGTAAAACCAGCATAAGGCAAAAGACACAGTGTATATACAAATACTTTAGCTAAATACAACATGTTTATAATATGTTTTTTAATAATGTTTATGTTAATACTGTCACGATGGTCAGCTGTAGTGACTATGAAATCCACTAGAGGGCACTCCACTCTGGACTCTTTTCACACACTCTCACTCTTAACCATTCATAGAGAACTACATTTCCCACAAGCCCCATACCCATTCACTGATTACCGCACCAGCTGCACCTCATCGCCCACACTATTTAAGCACACTGCACAAACACTTCCCCGCAAAGTCTTGATCTACCTCATGTAATCATTTCTGAGTGTTTATTCCTGTGCCTGTTTCCTGATTGTTCTCTGTCTGCCCTTGGATTTATTGCCTGATATTTTTGGACTGTTTGATTTTTGCTGCTATTTTGATAAAATTGTTGGTCAATAAATCATAGTCCTTCATTGCCAGGTATGTTTACACATACAGGCAATTGGTTTTGGTGACAGAAGTTTCCACAGCACAAACAGAATGACAGTAACAAGGCAAAGATAATAAACAGACAAATATAGAGTAAATAATTAATTAATTATGTAAATGTAAACAGAGGTATGGTGAGTTAAATAAACTTAAATGTTAAATAAATGTTGTTTATTGTCAGTGGGGAGATTAACAGTTCATAAGATGGATTGTCTGAGGGAAGAAACTGTTCCTGGCCGTTCTGGTGTTCAGTGCTCTGTAGAGCCGACCGGATGACAACAGATCAAAGAGGAAGTGGCTCGGGTGGGAATGATTTATACTCACTCTGCATGAGTACAGTTTTTGGAGAGTGTAGGGAGGGTTGTACCAGTGATTCGCTCAACATTGTGTAATATCTGCTGTAATCTTCTAAATTCTGATTTAGTAGTCAAGCTGAACCAGACAGTTATAGAAGTGCAGAGCATGGATTCAATGACTCCAGAGTAGAACTGTTTCAGCAGCTCATGTGGCAGGTTGAACTTCCTCAGCTAGCAAAGGAAGTACAACTTCTGCTAGGACTCTTTCATGATGGAATGAAGAACTCCCACATCAGGTCCTGAGAGATGGTGGTGTCCAGGAACCTGAATGACTCCAGTCTTGCCACAGTGATGTCCATGATGGTGAGTGTTTCTCCTGAAGTCCACAATCATATCCACTGTTTTGAGCGTGTTCAGCTCCATTTTGTTGTGACAGCATCAGACAGCCAGCTCTTTAGCCTGCTGTCTGTAAGCAGACTCATCACCATCATGGATGAGGCCGATGAGTGTGGAGTCATCTGCTAACTTCAGAAGGTTGACAGAAAGAACTTTTGGCTTGCTTAAGTTGGGGACACTTGCTTGATATTCAGCAGTGTTTTTGATATGCCTGCATCGGTGCCGTTGTATGTGAACTGAGCTGAGCCGGACGATTACGTCACTGTTTTCTCCAGTGCTGATATACAGGAAGCTGGTGATCCTCTGACAGATGGAGGTGGGCACAGAGAGCTGGGTTGATTTGGACAGGAGGGGGTTTGGGATGATGTTGTTAAAGGCCGAACAGAAATCCACAAATAGGATCCTCACAGTCCCTGGTTTGTCCAGATGTTGGAGGATGTAGTGCAGTCCCATTTTGACTGCATCATCCACAGTCCCAGCCAACACACCTATGTGGAGCCCAACTCTGTGTCACCTGAGCTGTCCAACAGGGCCCCAGCCAGTTTTGTCCTCAGTTTCCATGTAGGTCCCACATGGGTTGCCCAGATGAAGTGAACACTGCTCAGTACACTACAGGCTGATAAATGTAATACTGAAACATGTTAATGAGATAATTGATTAACTGAGTGATGAGTGAGCATTATTGAAGACAGCTGATGATAAGAAGCAGAATCACTGAAGGAAAGAGGAACAACAAGAACTACAACTGACTTCAGTCACAGTCTAAGATGAAATCAACTGAAGATAAAAGACATTAATTCTCTGAAGATCGGATTAAAATCTCCACAAACAGCATCACCAGCTTCACTTATTACTGACCAGATTGACTTTATTTCTCTCACACATCTACAGAAGATCTTACTGAGAATTAACAGAGATTTAGACGTTGATGATTTATTGAAAATGTTTCATTTGAGATCACCTTCAAGGTGATCGTGTTTACTTTAGTTGAGCTCTTAAGCCTTGACTTTTATTAATTTGTTTCTTTTTCAGCAATTTCTGGTGTTTTCAGACATTCAAACATTTTTCCATTGAGCAATGCACCAGTCATTCAGTCGTGAATGATCTTATAAAAGATCCGCTTTCAAAAGGTGGACTAGGAGATACGTCCATGCTGTGATCTGAGGCACAGGTGTCATCACTGGCATCTGAGAGTCTGTTATACTGATCCATCTTTTTGGGGGAAATAAAATGACTGAATCTTAATGAAATATCCATCATATTTACATTTTAATTATTATTTATCAAGCCTTTCTAGTGTTCAACAAATAACGCAATAAGATTTCCTTATGAATCCTAATTCTGCCATATTTTGTTGTTGAGATGGAACTTAAGGGGGGTTTCTGTCCTCCTTAACATCTTAAAGCGTTAACACAGTTAAAGCAGACATATCGATCGGCTTTATCTAGGGTTTTTGGTTTAATTAGTTGTATTAAGTGTCATCTTGTTTAAATTGAGATACTCATTGGTTTTGTGCCAGATAAATACATTTAAAAATAATACATATAAAGCCAGATAAATGCTATCGCCATCTGCTGGGCAAAGAGTGAAGTGTGTCGTTACAGAAGGTAAGTATCTGATTAATCAAATTTAACATATTTTGTTATAAGAATGTTCTCCAAATATTCTGTGTTGGTTCTGGGAACGTAAAAAATTTTTCAGTTTTCTTAACATTAGAGGAATGTGTTTTAAAAGGTATGATGTTCCTCAAACTCACATTGTGTTTCAATTCCAAAAGTAAGCAAAACTTTAGAAAAGTAGTTGATTAAATATTATAACATTCAATGCTTTCAGAATCATTACTATTTAAAATAATTTTGTTTCTGTATTTTAAAATATGTTTATTAACTTATTTTAATGCAACTATATTTATTGAACAAAAAATATTATTTTATTTATAAATATAAACAAAAAAAATAGTACAAACTTTGCATTCTTTTGGAAAAGTATTAACCTAGACATTATTAAAATTTTATAAAGTAAATATTTATGCATACACTCTGAAATGTTTGTCATGTTCATTTTATTCTGCTTTGCTATTGTACCGGTTTACCTGTTCAGCCTGTTTTGGGGCGGGACAGGGAGAGAGGGAGAGAGAGAGAGGAAGAGGAAGAGAAAAAATGGAGGAGCATGGAAATGTGCTACTGTTTTTCTAATGTCATTTTAGCTCACTTTTAACAACATATGCATTGTTTATATTTGATTTGTGTTATGGAAATGGTTTAAAGCTAAACTTGATGGATTGTTTCCGTGTATAAATGAAATTAAGAGTTTCTCTTATTCGAGCTGGATCAGTGGAGGTCGATCTGGCATATCAAGCTTCTCCGGTTTCATCGCAGTAGTTTAGTAGGACAAAAAAACACAAGAGCTTCGATCAGGACTGCAAGGTTGGTCTAATGCTAGAGGTGAGTGCGTGTTTGCTTGTTTGTGTGCACTATAATGTACAGTCTGCTCTGTATTAAGTGGCAAGTTGAGTCACCAGTATAAGTAGTGACACGTAGACAGGGGCGTAAACATTTCAGAAGTGAACGTAAAGCGAAACTGTAAAAACCTTTTACAAACTATTGTAAAAACAAGTCACACAATAGAGCCTGAACCACACAGATGTAGTGGCTGAAAACACATGAAAATCTGAATTCAACATTAACCATCTTTATTCCAATTTAATTAAATATTTGTGAGAATAAAAGGTGTGTTACAAATATACACTAAAATAAGTATATAATATAATAAATAATATTTTTAACTGCCACCAAAGCTTGCTTATTATACATAATGAAATAACTATAAACCATTATGAGCGGCTTGATTAAAAGAATGGGACCTAATTACATTATGAAAAAGCTTCATTCATAACTAAGCAAATATGTATTAATTCATAATAGCTTTGAAAACATGTAACACTACTGTTAGACCTAACCGAGTTTCAACCCTTTAGTGCATTTCTAAACGGTTAAAGGAAATCAGTTTTCTTCCAGTTAAAGAAAGTCATGGGTTTGTTTCCTGTTTCTGTTTATTTATAAAACATAATTAAAACAGAGCATTGACCAATGTGCTGTAAAATCATAGTTAAATAAAATGATAAAAATAGCACCCATACATAAATTTAACACAGCTAATAACATAAAATATACATAAAACAAACGAGAGCATCATTCTACTTCTACCTTTGGGCCACGGATCCTTTCCCCACCCTTGCATCATCTTCACTTCTGGTCCCATCCGGAAGCCATCTGTCTGTTCCTTTGCCTGTCTTCCCGATCCCGTCTCCATCGCTGGTCACAGCCAGCCCCCTGGATCCGTTTGGCCCCCCTGCTGTCAGTAAGCTCCTCGGCTCTGCCCCCGCCGCCCTTTCCGTGCAGCTCTTCACCAGCACCTCGGGCCTCCCCTCCACCAGCAAGGCTTGAGGCGGAGTCCCCGGCTCCACTTCAGGCCTTCAGGCCCGCGTCGCCACCTCGTCCTGTCAACCAGTCACCTGCACCTCGACCCAAGCCTCCCCCATCACCTCCTTGGCCCGTCAGCCCGGAAGCTCCGCTGGGCTCCCTCGTCCCTCCAGGTCATCCTCCGGGGGTCGACACTCAGCTTCCGCTACGGACTTCCGGGTTGGCGGCTACACCTCCATCCGTCACCTCTAGGGCGTCATCAAGCTCCTCACTCCCTGCAACCTCTCCGTCATCCTCGGTCACCACAGCGTCACCCCGGGCTGCCAAACCAGCGTCGGCACCTCGGTCATGTAAGCCAGCGGTTCGGTGCCAAGCTTCCGGGTCTGCGGGGTCGCCTTGGTCCGTCGGCCGGGAAGTTCCGCCGGTGCCTCCACCAGACGCCATGATTCCGCCGCCGTCGATCGGCCCCAGGACGTCATCCCGCCCTACACTCGGGACTTCTCCCTGGCTCCTCCCACCATCAGTTCCACCATGGAGTCGGTGTCCTACGCCTCCAGCCGGGTGCCAGTCACCATCGCCACGCCCTCCTCCGAAGCCTCCGCCTTCTGTTCTCCTCATAGATTCTGTTACGGCACGAGGACGTGCCTTTTTCGGAGGGGGTTTCGTCATCATTAGTTTATATTAATCACTGTCTAATTAGCTAAGTCTTGTCAGCTGTCCACGTTTAGTCCTCGTCATCTGTGTATTTAAGTTCCTGCCTGTCGTCTGTTCACTGTCTGTTGTTGTTTGTGTTACCGCACACTGTTGCGCATGCTACCTGTTCCTGTGAACTTTGTAATAAACCTGTCTGTTTGGAATATATCTTCGTCTCCTGTCAGTCCCGGCGTTACAGTTGGCAGAGGCTATTTACACTAACTCCACACACTGACCTCTGGTTGGGCCAGACAAAATTACGTAAGATGCAGGATTGTCATCAGTAGCAATAGTGTAAGGCACGTGGCAGAGTGGATTGATGCAAATCGACCCAAGTTTGAATCTGCCTTTTGCCAAAATTTCTCTACTTCCTTTTCCAATCACATATCAGATTGGAAAGGCATTTATTTTCAATAAAAATTAAGAAAATATTCGAAAAGTGGAAATAAAGTGTTTATCATTTAAGGTTAGGAGTAGGTGTAGGGAGGGTTATATTGCCCCAATATGGCAACATACATCATACATCATTTAAACTCCATGTTATTGCATACCATTTAATGTACAACAAAACTAAGGTAAAAATAGTATCAGCCACTATTTATAAGTAAAAATAGCATCTAACACTTAGCCTATATTGTAAAGAAAATACTGCTATTTTTACATAGTATAAAAACGTCTTTCACTTAGTGTAAATAGCTGCTGCCTTGTTTAATACTCATGTGAATCAATGGTAGAAAGAGTTGACTGTGCGATACTGGTGGTCTAGTTTAGATTTAAGAAATTACCCATTTATTCAAATTTATACAGAAATGTACCATTGATCTCAAAATAGATATCATTTTACTTTGTGTTTTCTTTTTGCATTTAAATAAACATCTGAAACCTTTTTTTTCCCCCACCAACAAAAGGAATAAAAGAAGCTCAAAGAAGACTGATGTCAAATCTGCAACACAATGACACTCCACTGCTGAGTTCAGGTCATTTACTACATGCTGTCCTGGTAAGATCATAGTTATTAAAACAAATCATTAAAATCATTAAATCATTAGACTTTAGTCTTTCAGTTAGCCAATCAGCGTTTCTATGACACAGAATGGTGTTGCTGTGTTTAACAGTAGGGGCTCATCATGCTAATCAACCAAACCTGAACCTTTGGCTGTTCTAATAATACAAATTTTTCAACACACAAAAGAACTATTCAGAATAAAAAATAATGGCAAATGAATTACTTGTGTAAGGCTTGCCCCAAGTGGCCCAACAATGGTTTCCAATAGAGTGGGTGAAGGATATGTCTTGTCAATGTGGCACGGTAGCCTAATTCAAATTAAACTTTTATCTGACTATATTCTATCATGACCTTGAATTTGGGTTAGAATGTAAATTGATTATTGACCATTCAAATAACAATTTATCTAGACTCTTGATTATTCTATTTAACTCTTTGCTCTATTTGGATACTAATGTCGCTCAGGGTCACCCAGGGTTTGTTTTCCCAGAGAGTAACCCTTCCTAAGCCCAGACAGCTTGGCTCCAGCATTACACTTAACTACAGATTATTTTCAGTTTTTGAAGCTGTTGTAGACCTAGCATACAAGACTGTTACTCTAATACCAGGACTCTAAATGAAAACATTCTCATTCCAGCATAAATGATTCTATAAGAAAATCATTGTCAAAGAAGTGGAAAAATTAGATAAATATTAACTTATCACAAAACTCAGAACTCAAATATTTTACTAATAAGTACTATTATGTGATAAATGAGTATATACAAACAGGTAATGTTTGTGTACTTGTGTTTTCTTAATTACAGCAACAATGTCATCATTTATTCACCCCCTCCGGCGAAACAGCATGGATAAACCTCCAACTATGGCGTAAGAGATTGTTTTTTTAATTATTCACTAACAATTGTTGGGCACAGACTGGGCTTTGGGTCATCCCTGAAGGACTCGAGTTGAATCTACATCCAAACTGTAGAATCTGATAAATGTGTGCAGAGAAACCAACCTTCCACTGCACATACATCATGTAAGGGTGCAAAATAATTCTGACATCCCCTGGAGCAAAGTCTAAGCAGGAGGAGGCTACTCACAGGTCTAAAGGTTTCTAAAGCTTCAAGTACCAATGATAGGTCACAGGAGGCAACCGACGAGTGGCAGATAGGCCTCAGCCATCTGGCACCACGCAAGAACCGAGATACCAGGAGGTGCCTCCCAACTTAAGATCTGTCTGATACAAAATCATACATGATACAAAAATTTGCCATTTCAGAAGATTTCCCTAGATTGGGATCTCCCAGGGGATGCAAACCTAACTCATGCTGGCCAGAACAGAGCCAACAGAATAAGGTATGCTCATTCTTGGCGAACCCTCGCCAGAACTCCAGAATATGTCCCAGAGTATAAACTACCCTTAGATTAAATAAATTCTGCCCTCTGCACCTGCCTGAAAAAGGGGCCACCTTGGAGTCACAAGCTAGTTCGCCTTTGAGAACTGCGCACCACCCCATGAGATAGGCATTCAGTGAAAGAGACTTGCAACAGCAACATGCCACTTCTGCCAAGCCCCTGTTGAGGAAACCTGGTCTTTTCCGGAGCTGAAGAACATGTAGCCCACAATGCATGACTCTTATGACCCTGGAAGGATGATTCAGGGGATGAAAACCCCTGCTCTTGAACCAGAACTAAAACAGTCTCATGTGCAGTAGGCTCAATGGTGTAACGTTGGCCGCTCCTGCCATGTGACCTAACAGCCTCTGAATTTTTAAAACTGAAAGCTCCTGGCATAGCTCGATATTTCTCACAGTGGTTAACATAGAATCTGCATGTGCAGGAGACAGATGTGCCTGTATCTTGGTCGAGACCCACACTACCCCAAGAAAAGTGGTTTTAAGGGTAGTTTACATTCTACGACATATCCCGGAGTTCTGGCGAGGGTTCGGCAAGAACGAGTCGACCTCATTCTGGTGGCTCTTTTCTGGCCAGCACAGGTTGGGTTTGCATCCCCTGGGAGATCCCAAATCCAGGGAAATCTTCTGAAATGGCAACTTTTTGTATCATGGTCTGAATTACATAACTTTTGGTCATTCCATTTGACTGACCTATTGGTTCAGTGCTGGAGTTCATTCAAGAGTGTCTCTCAGCAGAGCTGCTACCTTAAAGGTTTATGTTACTGCTATTTCTACTTGCCTCATAACCTCAGACAGATCTTCTGTTGGGAGGCACCTCCTGGTGTCTCGGTTCTTACGCGAAATCAGACGGTTGGGATCTATTTACCAGTTGTGAGTTCCCTCCTGTGACCTATCATTGGTATTTTTTAAAATTGGTTAATTCTAGAGGTTTAATCTGAGTCCCAAATGTCCCAAACTAGGCAATGAGCCACAAACTATCCCTTAAGGACAAACCTTGCATGTTCCTCTCCTATTACACATATGTGCAAACTGGTCCATCATAATGAAGAATAATCATTTTGGCTCATGCAGAAGCATACTCATATAGTCAACGCCATAGCACACCATCGAAGTTCCACATCGAAGGGGAACTCGACTCTCTCATGTCAGAGAAGTTAACAAATATTATATGTTGCTGAAAATAATAATTCATACAAACTTATTTGTTCAGGACTAAAACACCACTGCCAGTCATAAACAATCACATCTTGTCACTGCAGATCATCAGTCCCTCCACAGGCAATGTAGACTAATAAATAACAGATTGAGATCATCACATGATGCCATGTTAATTCTCTCTATTACAGATCACGTCATGATGCCACACTAATGAATCCAGGTCCTCCAGCACTTTACCAACTAAAAACTGAAAGAAAATATATTCATGGGACTAATAGAAAGGTCAGACAATGGACATATGGACAAAAAGACAGAAAAATGCAAAACAAAGTCATACTGCTGGTGGGAGAAACCGGCACTGGGAAAACCACCATCATCAACACTATGGTCAACTACTCACTGGGAGTGAAGTTTGAGGATGAAGAGTGGTATGAAATCACAGAAGAAGAAGAAGATGAAGATAAAGATGAAACACAATCCCAGACATCTGAGATCACGGTTTATGAAGTGTTCATTGAAGATAATCCAACATCTCTGACCATCATTGACACTCCAGGATACGAACACACTGAAGGATACGAGAAAGACAGAGAGATTGCTGAACATCTCTGCAAATTATTTTCAGATGAGGATGGGATTCATTATATTGATGCAGTGTGTTTTGTGATGAAGGCGTCTCAGAATCGTCTCTCTGGAAAAGAGCTTTACATATTTCACTCAGTTCTGTCTCTGTTTGGTAGAGATTTAGAGAAGAACATAGTGTTTCTACTCACACATTCAGATGGACAACGCCCAACAGATGCCCTCAGAATCATTAAGAAAGCACAGATTCCCTGTGGAAGAGATGGGAAAAAAACAACCTGTTCACTTCTTATTCAACAACCAGAAGAGAGGGAAAAGAGATGAAGGGTATAAGTGTGTTTTGAAATCATCATGGGACATGGGAGATGAAAGCATGACTCGGTTCTTCACACTCCTGGAAGAAAAGAACAGAAAAAGTGTTCAGATCACTTTAGATGTTCTGAAAGAGCGAAGACGACTAGAGGCCTGTGTCTCTAATCTGAAGGAGCGAATCAATGAAGAGGAGTTTAAAAGGAAAGAACTGAACCAGATTCAGGAAGCTGTCAAAGAGAACAGAGACAAGATTAAGAAATGTGAAAAAATTCAGTTTACAGTCAAAACAGCTGTCAAAGAAAAAGTCTTCATTGTAAATGAATGGTTCTGGAACAGAAACGCAACCTGCTGCTCCTTCTGTGAGGAAAACTGTCATGAGTGGCGCTGCTGGGAGCTAAATGATCTCTTAAAGTGTGAAGTCATGAAAAATAACCACTGCACCGTCTGTACTGGAAAGTGTCATTACAGCAAACATGTCAAAGAAAATAAAAAATATGTGATAGAAACAAAGACAGTCACTATGACATTTAAAGAGCTAAAACAGGAGTGTGAGCGCACTGGTGATAAGCCAAAATCCAGATTTGATAAAAAAATGTTTGAAAATATTTCAAAGGAACATGAAAGAAACATGAAAGAATCTGAGAAAAACACAAAAAAAGAAGAAAAACTGAACAGCGATCTTGAGGAGATTAAAAAACAAAAGTCCAAACTGCTGCGTGAAGCTTATGTGACCATCATGAGTCTGTCTAAAATCGCATTCAAATCAGACAGCGCTTTCACTCTCCAACATCTGGATTTCTTGATTCCCAGACTGAAGGAGGAGGTTAAAGATGAATGGATGAAGAACCTGGAGGATCTGAGGAAAGCTGGAGAAGAGAAGAGAAATAAGGGGGCTTTACGTCATGTGATGGATTTCACTGGGCAAAAACTGAAGCAATTGGACAATAGTGTAACTGGTAAAAATGAATAAATGATAATTCAATAACAAAATACCATCATGACATCACTAAATATATGATATTTCCATTTTAACTTTCAAATATCAATTTGGTATAAAATTAGGAATCTTAAGAAAACATTACGCTGAAACTGAAAAATGATAATTTACTCAAAAAAATATTTTGGTCTAAATTTAAATTGTATGTATTTGAATTACATTCAAATTTTCCATCCATTTGGATTACAGTTTTAACATAAACTAATAAATTGTCAGTCTTACATACATGAAATAGGAATGCTTTATATAATAGTACACAACAAAATTTGCATTATTAATTAACACTGCCTAGTGTTCACGTGTGTGCGCGCACTACTGAGTTAAAGTACCATTGAAGCAGTGATGAACACCTGTTGTTAACAAGCAGAATCACTGAAGGAAAGAGAAACACAAGAACAACAACTGACTTCAGTCACAGTATTAGATGAAATCAACTGAAGATAAAAGACGATCTTACTGAGAATTAACAGAGGTTTAGATGTTGTTGTTTTATTGTTTCATTTGAAGTTATCATTGTAGAGATCAGTGTTTAGCTTTAGTTGAGCACTTGACCCTTGAGGGTTTTTTTTTGTTCGTCTGTTTTTTTTTTCTGGCTGGTGTAATGGAGTGTTTATAAAGCACATTTATTATGACACAAAAGCCAAAGGAAGATATGATCAGGTGTTGATGGTTAAATATTGATGATGATAAATCCTCATTTAGTGATCTGATTCACTAGCTGCGTTTACATGAACCCTAAAAATCCGATTGTAATCAGACTAGTAGTTCAATCGGAATTTAAAATACGCATGTAACCACGTCAATCGGAATGAATTGGCCGGATCTGATTGCAATTCCATTCAGATTGTAAGGAGTGATTTATTCCTTTTCAGACTGAAGTCAGATGTAGTTCTTCTGTTTTCTTTTTTTCTATTCTTGTTCCTCTTTCCTTCAGTCCTTCTGCTTGTTAACATCAGGTGTTCATCATAGCTTACTTTAATTCTGTGGTGTACACACACAAACTCTAGGCCGTGTTAATTTATCATGGGGATTTTGCTGTGTATTATTACGTATGACTGACAAATATGAATCCCATTAAGTTCATTAGTTTGTTTATGGTAAAACTCTAATCAAAATGGATGGAAAATTTGAATGTAATTCAGATACATAATTTAAATATAGGTGTATTTTTGTGTGTATATATTATTTACATAGGTGGAAATTTCACTGATAGACAGCAGCAGCACTGATCTGAAACAATAGCAGCATCAACATCAATGTTTTCATAATTTTGGGACAATCTGATGCAAAGAAATAATGTATTCACTTGTGTTGTTTATTTGCAGCAGCAATGGCAGCGTCCACTCCTCACCGCCGGCGCAAAAGTTTGGATGAACCTCCCGAAATAATGTGAGAAAATATTGTTATGCATTGATTCAGAAGATTGCCATAATTGGGTGTTTAAAACAAAAACAAATGACATTATGATGCAGTCTTAATAAAATACATCTACTGAAATTATTTCATATATGTAGAGTAAAATGCCCTAAATATCAGTCTTCTGCATATGGTTACCATAAATAAAAACATCCGTATTCCAAATTGTAAACTCTTGATATTTCTTTTCTCTAGAGCTGGAGTTATTCATCACAAAGATGGATTTATCGAACTCTATGAGAGATGTTATCCTCAACTCCAGCAGTGCACAGAGAGGCTGCATAGTATTATCGAAACATTCGAAAAAGGTTACAGACGTGCTACTGAAGGCTCCAGGGATGCAGGACGGGGGGAAATAATTGGATGTGCTACATTTGTTGCAGGATTAGTTGGTCTGTTCACTCTAGGGATTAATCTGTTTGCTGCTGCTATGGCTGTCATTGGAGCAATGAATTTCACAGGCATTATAAATACAAGCATAACCTGTAACTCTGAGAAAAAGCGGCAGATGACACAATTAAAACAAGGCATTGAAGCTGAACTGAAGGAATTTCAGGATAAAATCACCCCTATGGCTGAAAAGATGAAAGACATTTATGATCGTACTAAGAAAATATTGAAAGAGCAAGATGCGATACGGAAAGAAGACATTGCTGATTTGACTGAGCAGATGTCTGAAACTGTATGTTCGATTGCATCAGTAACAGCAGTGTGTGACAGATTTAGCTTTGTGCTCGACATGTTCTCAGTCTGTAAAAATACCAGTGTGCTCAATGACATGAACAGACTTGCGGAAACAGCCATGCATGAACAAATAGACGAAAGTGAGATGGCATCAAAGGCTGGGAAATGCATCGTTGAAATGAGGAAATCAATTCATCAGGTACAGAGCATCCTTGATAAACTTGAGAAAACTAAAGACAAAATAGTCATTTATTAGGATACAAGTTACAACCTGACAAAACAAAACAATATGAATGGCTGAGCCACAGACAACAGCCTGACTAGTGACCAACACCTTTCTGAATTACAGCCATGCCACTTGTCATTTAGAGGGTTTTTTCACTTAAGAAAATGTATAGTTGACATGCAGAAAGTGTATGATTATGTTGCTTTTTCTCTGCGTAATTGATCAAAGTTGTTTTGTGAATGTATTACACTTTATATTCCTCACTTCTTTCACAAAATAAATGTTTCCAACATAAAGAGATGTCATTTAAGTTGTACAAACAAAAATGTATGTGATTACAACGTGATAAGAATATACATTTAAAGGTTTTAGTAAGGACCAAAATGTTATGTCAACTTTACGTTAAAGAAATCTACACAATTATTTAAATTATGAAAATAATGCAAATTATTGGGGGTCCACCGCATACTTTTGGCCATATAATGTATTTCCCAGAAGTGATCAGTCATGAAAACAATAAACATGATGACAATGTGTGATGTGACTTTTTACTGAATCTGAAATTCTGCGGAAACGTCAAAAAGGGGCTTCATTTTTACTTCATAAGTCAGCAACAGAATTGACTACTGAGTTTCAAGTCACATTTTTTTTTTATGCCATGGGCATTGTTCTGACTCCTGAAAAAAATAGGGAGACATGATGCAACAGACAAAGACCTCCATCCAATGCATGTGTGCATAAACCAAAAATTAAACCCATACAGACGTCAAACTATGGTGTGAGCCATTACCTCCAACCGGAAAAAGACTCAAAGAGTATATTAAATATTCACAGTAGAGACAAACCGGTGCTGTTAACTCGCAGGAGGACACCAGCGCATGGAAATGTTCTTTGTTTTATCTTTGTTTATTGGACATCAAGCATACAGTCAGATATTTAGACTGTGAATGACATCGGTGAATCAGGACATGTCAGGAAATGTCAGCATCAAAACATAACCATGCTCTGACCATACTTTTATCATGCTATAACAAATGTGCTTTAAAAACACAGGAGCCAAAGAAAAAAATAATAGTGAAAAGTAAAGGGTCAAGAGACCAACTAAATAAAACATTGATCACAATTGTGGTGATTTGAAAGGGAGCTTTCATTAAAACATTAACATCTAAACTAATAAAAACTTAGATATGACAGAAATAAAGTCAAACTGGTGCAATAATGTGTAATGGCTGGAAGTCAGTTGTAGTTCTTTTTTCTCTTTTCTTCAGCGATTCTGTTTATTAACATCAGGTGTCACCACTAATGTTCAGTCATCACTTAATCGCTTAATTATCTCATTAACTTCAACACTCTACAGTGTGGACAGGGCTGGGTGGGTTACTTTTAAAACGTATTTCACTACAGATTATAAAATACATGCTTTAAAAAGTCATTTGTAACGTATTTCGTTACATTACTCAAGTTTAGTAACTTAATCTAAATACTTTGGAATACTAATAAGTGTGGAACAAACACAAACAAGGAAATTGCAAGTTTTTTTGTGATATAAAGTTGCAATTGTGAGTTATAAAGTCAGAATTATGAGACCTATGCAATATTGAGAAAAGTCAAAATTATGATATAAACTGAAAATATTGAGAAAAGTCAGAATTATGAGATATAAACTCACAATATTGAGAAAAGTCAGAATTATGAGATATAAACTCACATACTAAATTCACAATTGCAAGAAAAAAGTCAGCTGCAAGTTTATATCTCCCAATTCTGACTTTATAACTTGCAATTGTGAGATTAAATCTCGCAATTCTGAGAAAAAGAAGTCAGAATTGTGAAATACAAACTCACAATTATGAGGGAAAAAACAAATAGTGAGAAAAAGTCACAGTGACGAGTGAATTATAAAATGACTCACAAAACATGAAAACAGTCGTGGATCATCAGGTCATGACAGGACAGTTCAGTTCACAGTGGGGCAATTTTTTTATAAATTCAGTCATTTTGTCTTGTTCAGGACAGAACTAAATAAAAATAACAACATTTTTATGATCCTCTTGAAAGTATTAAAATGTTGATGAAACTGAACTCGTCTTTTTCAGACGGTCAGAATCACAGAATCACCAATCGCTGTTTAAATGACATTAAAACTCAAAGTAATCACTTTGGTAATCTAAAACACTTTTCAGATGTAACTGTAATCTGATTACCACCCATTTAAAATGTAACTGTAATGAAATACAGTTACTCACATTTTGTAGTTTAAATATGTAACTAAGTTACTTGTATTTCGTTACTCCTCAACCCTGAGTGTGGACACATATGAACACTAAGGGGTGTTATTTTTAACACTGGAGACTTATCACACAGAGTTTTTCGGCTGTTATTCTGTTAATTATTTAAGTGAAATATATTTTGTGTCATCCTATTTATTTTATTCTATTTTATAATTAATTTTAATAAATATAAAAATATTTATTTAATGGGTCAGAGAAACCCATCTATTCTAATTTAATTCGGCATTAAAATCTAGTCGTTTAACGGTTAATGATCGATTAATGAGCTTTGCTTGTTGGGCTAAAAAAATCGAAATGAACAAAGCTCACTTAAGTGATTAGAGGACCAAAACACTTCACAGAAATATTAAATAACATTCAATATCACCTCATGCCGCTCTGTCTTTACTTCTTTTGATGCAGTAAAACAGTTTTTTGAACACGCTGTTAAAGCAGCCAAAATTATAATCTAACTAGACAACCAAGAGTCAAGAGCGTGACTACAGGAAACACTGATCACCACAAAGATGACTTCAAATGTTTGTTCTCCATTCCTTCAGTGTGCATCACTAAACAAATGTATTTAATCCAACACCGCTTCAGTGTTATTTTAACACTCTGTAGTGAGGACAAATATGTAAGGAGCCCGTCGGCCCAACTGTCATAATCGTGTCTTTTGTATTTCTGTTCCTATGTTCCCCAGTTCTGTCTTCTGTCACATGTTCCTTGTTTTGAGTTCAGCTCTGTCATCTGTCATGTGTTCCTTTGTTTTGCTTTCGTCAGTCCCTGTCAGTTGTCATGTGATCTTTGTTTTGGTTCCCCATGTGCCTCGTCATGTCAGTCACCTGTGCCCTGCTCGTTATCCTCTTGTGTTCATCTGTATATATTCCCTCCGTGTCTGTCCAGTCCTTGTCCGTTGTTAAAGTATCGTTCATGGTGTTATCCTGTTTCCTGTCCGTTCTCCAAGTTTAAATTAAAGTGTTTGAAGAGTACTTCAGTCATCTGCCTGTTCCTGAACACCCACAGCGTTATACCAACGGCGTGGCCGAAGGTATAAAGCGTTTCAGTTCTTCTGTGAAATTCACTTCATTTGTAGAACCTGCTTAAGCAACAGTGTAGCAGCACCCTGACTTGCCGCCGTGTGTTGCTCAAATAGAAACCAAGACTCGGATGTTCTCAGGTTACGCTCCACTCACTAACCAAACCTGCAAATAAAAAAAACAAACAAAGCAACCCACACAATGACATTTGGTGAGAGAAGAAGCTTCCAGTACACAGAGACAACAACAGTGCACAGTCGGTAAAATAAAAAACAAAGATATACAGTTTTAATAAGACACACATATGAACATATAATATATAAATAGACAAAATTGTACAAGTGTTTTATATACAGTAGAAATCTAATTTACAGTGAATGGAATAAAAGAGGAAATATAATTATAAGTGGTATTGCACATATTATCATTGAACAGTAGGGAACATTTAACTCTTCGTGATGGTCTTTTCTTATTGCAAATGTGATTGTCCCACTTTGGGCTTCTGGTATGATCTATCCTGAGATTTGCAGTAACGCCACATTCCAATTTAATCTACAAGAAATAATGAATACAGAATAAATCAAATATAACGTTTTATTTGTCAGGCCTATTCCTGTGCCCCAAAGGGCTGCACGTAGAGATGACCAATGATTATCAGACATCTTGCATATTCATTCATTCATTCATCTTCCACCGCTTATCCGGGGCCGGGTCGCGGGGGCAGCAGTCTGAGCAGAGACTCCCAGACTTCCCTCTCCCCAGACACTTCCTCCAGCTCTTCCGGGGGGACACCGAGGCGTTCCCAGGCCAGCCGAGAGACATAGTCTCTCCAGCGTGTCCTAGGTCTTCCCCGGGGCCTTCTCCCGGTGGGACATGCCCGGAACACTTCCCTAGAGAGGCGTCCAGGAGGCATCTGAAACAGATGCCCGAGCCACCTCAGCTGACTCCTCTCGATGTGAAGGAGCAACGGATCTACTTTGAGCTCCTCCCGAGTGACCGAGCTCCTCACCCTTTCTCTAAGGGAGTGCCCTGCCACCCTGCGGAGAAAGCTCATTTCGGCCGCCTGTATCCGGGATGTCATTCTTTCGGTCATGACCCAAAGCTCATGACCATAGGTGAGAGTAGGAACGTAGATTGACCGGTAATTCGAGAGCTTCGCCTTGCAGCTCAGCTCCTTCTTCACCACGACAGACCGGTACATCGACCGCATTACTGCAGAAGCTGCACCGATCCGTCTGTCAACCTCACGCTCCTTCCTTCCCTCACTCGTGAACAAAACCCCAAGATACTTGAACTCCTCCACTTGAGGCAGGAGCTTGAATAGAAACCTCCCAAAAAGGAAACAGAATACTCCTTAGTTTTCAGTCTTTCTCATAACACAAGTGACTGCAGTGAATTTGTGAAATGACCACTTTACCAATCACTCTGAGACATTTAAAGTGATGCCTGAAAGGGAAAAAACAACAGGGCATTCTTAGGATAGGACAGGGGCAAGTTCGGTCCTGCAGAGTTTAGCTCCAACCCTTAAAAACCCCTCACCTGCCTCTAGCCTCAGTAATCCTGAAGAGCTTGATTAGCTTGTTCAGGTGTGTTTGGAGCGGCTCTCTAGGACCAAACTTGGGATAGGGACACGTCAAAGTGACGCTAAAGATCTAGGACTGATAAAAGCTGACTGAGTTTTTACCTCACGTTGCCTGTGTTGGGACAAAAAACTGCACATGAACACACTGAGAGAACTACAGTCGACTGTCACCTGCGTGTAAGGAGATGCATTATATTCATAATTCAGAAAGGGAGACTGCAGATAAACAAACCATAAACTAAGCTCACTTTATATTCTACTCAGCTCACGTTAATATTAACCATTCACCAGGAACACACAGGTACATGACATAAAGTTAGAATAGTGTGTGTACTGCCTTGAGTTGTCTGCTCACTGTTTTGATATTATTCTAAGGCTTCGACTTGTTCACTGAACTGAACAGCCAATCAGATTTCTTGCATGACACAGATGGATCACTTAGTGCTGCAGATATTAGTTCGTTATTAAGAAAGCAACATACAAAACTACGGAACCAGGCAAAGGAAAATCTGATATTTGGAAATGTTTTTCAGTAGTGTGCGACAGCGATGGAAAAGCACCTTCTTTTTGTGAGCTGCGACAAATCCAGCAAAATACTCACATACAGCGGGTACAAGTCAAGTCAAGTCATCTTTATTTATATAGCGCTTTTTACAATGCAAATTGTGGCCAAGCAGCTTTACATTAATAGTTAAATAAATTTTGGCTGCACAGCAGCTCCCAAAGAAAATGGTGTCATTGTCCAGCTTATTCTATATATTATTGATTCATCCCGTTGCAAAGATCAATAGTTATTAGTCTAGTTAATTTATGTATATTGTAACGAGCTGGCGTTCAGGAACAGGCACGAAGACAGAACTCTAATTTCAACAGTTTAATCTTAACCAGGAAACAGGATACAAGATACAAACACGAAACGTTAACAACGGACCAGGACTGGACTGACACAGAGGGAATATATACTGAGGAACACAAGAGGATAACGAGCGGGGCACAGGTGACAGACATGACTAATTACAAAACACAGCTGAAGACAATGAACTAATGATGAGACAATGACAGATCGAAACCAAAACAAAGACCACATGACTGGTGACGGGACTCAACTGAAAACAAGGAACATGTGACAACAGACAGGACTGGGGAACAGAATAAATAGACACATAACTATGACATATATCAGCACTGCAGAAAACAGTGACGTAATCGTCCAGCTCAGCTCAGTTCAAAAACACTGTTGAAGATCAAGCAAGTGTCCCCAACTTAAGCAAAGGCAACAGCGGCAAGAACCAAAACTCCGAAAAAACAGTGAAAAAAACCTCGGGAGAAACCAGGCTTAGTCGGGGGGCCAGTTCTCCTCTGGCCAACAGTGAACACTTGTCCGATACTCAGGCAGAGTTACGGGTCATTAAACCCATTTGGAATCGCAACAGTCAAAATATTTAATCCAGTTCCATCTAGTTTAAGATCTTTTTATCACGCCGGTATGGGACGGTTTGTTGGGGATACAAGTCTGGAACTTGTCAAACTTCCCTGATGTTTATGGCAATTCAGTCGAAAGTGCCAATTGCACTAAACTCTGCGGGACAGTGGCCCTCCAGGAATGAGTTTGTCCACTCCTGCTTAAGGGCTCTGTAGTTTTGTGACCGGATGAGCAGCATTTTATGTCTCTTTTGTGTTTTTTCAACATATTGGTGTTTTCTCAGAAATATCGTCTTCGTGCGATCGTGTCTTGAGAGAAGAATGAAATTACAAATCAAAAGTGAAAGCAAAAAATAAATATGTATGCAAGTCTTTCCACTAGTCTCCACCCATCACAATGATAGCAGCTTATATAACGGACACGAGCGGTAAGTATCTATAAATATCATTGTAAGAACTTCTGCAAGTGAGAAAACTCTTAAAGGTGAGCAAGATATTCTGACCGTTTTTAGAGAGCGATATGCTATCATAATACAAATTGTTTAATAATATTAAAGCACATGTGGGATTTAGTGTATTTCAGTGTTAGTAGTAAATGTTAAAAAACAGGAAATAAACTAACAGTTGCATTACACCAAAGTAATCCAAACAGTTTAAAAAAAATAAATAATAAATGTAAAAACATCAAGCTTCAGAGTAGGACTGTCATTACTGCGTAGAGAAGACACGATGTTTTTATTGATATCTACACTCTGAGTTAAAAACAACTAAAAAAAAAAAAATACATAGTTAAAATACCGAGTTAAAACCCCATTGTTGGATTATTTGGCAACCCAGTGCTGGGTTATTTTTTGACCCAGCTTTTTTTACACATTAACCCATTTGCCTTTTTTTTTCAGTGCTGAGTCACAAACAATCATGAATGACAATCATAAAACGCTCAAAAACATTTAGAAGAGGAACTGGCGGCAACAGCCTCAGAAAAAGAAACTACATGTACTGTATGTTCCAGTTCAATGACAATCTAATGCTAATATTCATGTTTGCAAAGTTTAGGGAAGTAGGGTAGCTAATCTAAGATAAGTCCACAGTCCACAGTGTTTGTTTTAAAAGTGTGTCAGTGAAACTATGCTGACAAACAAATAAAATATATATATATTTTTACCTTGATAGTGTTTTGTTTTTGTTTTGTTTTTTGATAAATGGATCAATAGTAGTATTATCACAACATTTGATATACCTTAATTTTTTTTAGATTGACCGAAAGACAATATCGGACCGATAGACCGAAATCATCCTCCACAGACCAGGCTAATACTTTACAATAAGGTCTCGTTTGTTAATATTAGTTAATGCATTAAATTAGCAGTACTTTTAATTTTTGAGTACATCTAACCTTTGTTCATGTTAATTTATAAAAATACAGGCATGTTATTTTAATAAGTATTAGTAATTGTTGAAATGAACATGAACTAAGATTAATGCATGCTGTATAAGTATTGTTCATTCTTCGTTCATGTTAACTAATGTTAATGAAACCTTACTGTAAAGTGTTACGTGCACCAGTCACTCCTTAGATCAGTTCATGATATTATATAAATCAACCGGTAAAACTTTACAATAAGGTTCATTAGATAAGCATTAGTTAATGTATTAACTAACATGAACTAATCATGAGCAATACATTAGTTACAGTTTTTACTAATCTTCGTTAACGTTAGTTAATGAAAACACAATTGTTCATTGTTTGTTCATGTTAGTTCACAGTGTATTAACTAATGTTAACAAGATTTTAATAATGCATTAGTAAATGTTGAAATTAACATTAACAAAGATTAAAAAATGTTGTATAAGTGCAGTTCATTATTAGTTCATGTTAACTAATGTTGTTAACTAATGAACCTTATTGTAAAGTGTTACCAATAAACCTAATGCATATTATTTAGAAAACATTAATTTGACACAAGAACTAAAATTTTGAAGCTCTGGTTCTTGCAAATCACGTGGCGTTATGAGCCGCAGTTGTGTAACAGCACTCACCACATCCTGCAAGATCACACGATGACTTTTGTTTGACCTGGTTGTCTCAGTGTGGGTCTAGTTTGTCTTGTTATATGGCCGTGCTTTTGTTCTGTTGTCGTTTTGTCGTTACAGATATACATTTTTGCCCTTACTGTTTTAATTTTTCCTAGAAAGTCTATGCATTTATACTACCTTCTGTTGTTAAAAGATTTGGTCAGATGTAGGGTTGCAAAGTTTTCAGAAACTTTTGGAAGCTTTTCAGGATTTTTGGAAATATTTGGAAACCCTAGTCAGACGCATGTAACATGAAGTGGACATTAAATCTTTTATATAACAAACATGGATATGCTTTTACATGGATTCATCATCAAAATAACAAATGTTTTACAAACGTGTCATGAGTCAGGTTTGATCTTCCCCCTCTCATGACTGCTACTTAGACTCAGCGGTTCGCCATCGCAATCTCCTCGTGATGCACAAACGTGGATATGTTCTTCATGTCTAAAGCCCTATAGTAAGAATTATCCAGTCTTATAAACTCATTAACAAGCTAAAACATAACCTGCATTTATAATAAACCATTGTAAAATTTATTTACATCTCTCGACAGGCTTTAATAACTCCTATTTAATAGCATTAGTCATAATAAGCATATTAAATGGTCCTCTGTTTCTCCTGACAAAATGCTTCTGGAAACATTATGCTCCCGATTACTGACCACAAATGGATAGTGTACAATCACGGTCTCATTCCATGTTCCATGGATTGTCATACATTTTTTTTACAACTTTTGAGTTTTTGATCTAGATATGCAGAAGTTGTATAAATAAGCACGTTCAATTGACCGTTCGCAAAGCCCCGCCTCCTTTAGTTACTGTTGCTATGTCCGACGAGTCATGCGCTCTCACGCCACACATCATGTTCTCACGCAGTGGAAAATACATCCTGGAGCGAAGAGGACGCTGACAACACGTCGACATGTTTAAAATATAGTAATGTTTTAAAGAAGTTTAATCAATAAATAGGGTCTAGTGTGTGTTTAATGTGTCGCTCCTCGATCATCTCTTCATACTAGTTCATTTATAGCATCAAATAAACATGAATGAACATCAGAAGGAATGTTGTTTCAAGAGACGTGATTCAAGTTCACCAACGTTCATCTACTAACTCCCCTGACCGCTTTGTCAGATAAAATGGCGGATTCTGGGTTATGATTGGTCAGATCGCCTGTCAATCAAACTGCCGGCGAAGGGTCAATTACAGCAGAGCGACCTGTGGGAAACGGAACAGTAGGAGAGACAGGAAAAACTACGGAGAGAAAGCGCACGCACACACACACACCATACAATACAGCCTCAGGAGTAACAGTATGAGAGAGAAAACTCCAGCCTCCGTTTATTCTCCATTTTAATAAAATGCCAATAGAGAAAAGATAAATAAATATTCTTTTTTTTTTTTTTCACAGACAGCCAGGACTGGGTCTAGTGGACAGCGGGAAACGGCATCAGAAAAGTTGCAGACATGTCTACTAAGAGGTTAGAAGTTCATCCTTTTGAGAATTGCATAAATGCTTGTGACAGTAACATTTTTAAAAAGTATTTTTTTTTTTATTATTCATGGGGAAGCGGATGTAAATATATGGTAGCAGATCAACATTGACGTTTCAACAGACACTGTTTACTTTTGTTGGCTAGTGCGCAGGCAGCATTCAACACGCATCCGGTGTGTTTTCTCACCAGCGCAACTCTTTGACCACATGGCTGTTTCATGTATTCAAATACACTCTACACAAGCAGTCATGTTGTTGCAACACTTCCACAAGGTGTTTCCCCACCTGCTGTTGATAAAGTATAAAATGACAAATAGGTTATAGATCTTGTTGTAAATTAATCATTGGTAAAGTAATTTTATTGACAATTTACTTGTTCGATTCCATTTCTCAGTTGTTATTACATTTCCAGTTGTACAAACCTCCAACTTAAGAGATAAAAGTCATACAATCTCTTCAAAACTAACCCTTATGTGCTGTTCGGGATGTTTTCATCCACTATGGGGAATTTATTAATTTGGCCGTAACTTTCTCCGTGTTTCAGCAAATGGAATGATTTTTGGTGACAAATCTTATTTTGACACATATTTTGGGAAAATGCTTTGAAAATGTTCAAAAACTCAACAGAACTCTGTGGGCAAATTCACCACCCTTTCATTTTAACTGCTTTAAAAATGGATCAGATCAATATTTTTTTGCTTAAATCTATTAATCAACCTCAGTCCTGATCAAAACTACTAATTTTTTTTACTAAATTCCTCTTAGTGGTTGCTTAGTAATATGATCATGTGTCATGATCATGTCAAGGCTTTGCTTTCAAAAAAATGTGGTTATAATGGAAGTCAATGGGGCAAAAACAGCCACGAACAGTAAATCTGATGCTGCACAAAAACTGACAATGGATCAAAGCCAATGTTGTTTCTAATCTTTGACACGTCCAAGACTGTGATAAAAGGCAAAAAAAATAATAATAATCCAGTCCACAATCACATTTTATATTGAAAATAAATCATTTTGTGTGTTTTTTTCCTCAATTCAGGGACATCATTTATGTATTTGGCAATTAAAGAGTTAAAATATTTTTTAAATTTAGTAGTTTTGATCAGGACTGAGGTTGATTAATAGATTTAAGCAAAAGAAAATTGAAAAAAATATTTATCTGATACATTTTTAAAGCAATTCAAGACATAACGAAAGGGTCGTGAATTTGAACAATGCACAAGGGTTCAACTTAAACTTAAAAGGTAATTCAGACTTCAGTTTCAAATGACTCACAAATCAGTTCATGTTTATTTGTATAGTGTTTTTACACAGACAACACATGTACGCAGCAGTTTTTGCGACCTGTATGTTGTTGATAGTTTTGAGATTTGTTTTCCTTTGACAAATTGTATTATACTTTCTAGGATATCGGACTAGATTTTCGTGTCTAAGCAATTTAGAGAAACAATAATGTTAATAACGTCTTGAATATTATTTTCAACATTGCAGATATTCAGCTCAGAAATATACACCCATAATGAGAGGTAAGAACAGTGTTAATAATAAATCTGCTTAATATGCATTAACATGCTCTAGGTGTTTTTATTCAGAACTCAAAACAATATTTACTTACCAGAGTGTCTTTTTCAATCAGAGTCTAAACCTCCAATCAACATGCTGCTTTTTGGAAAAACAGGATGTGGCAAAAGCAGCAGTGGAAATACAATTCTCGAAATTCTCACACCTTATGACCGTAATAGACAAACCTTCACAACTGCATCTTCACCTGAATCTGAAGCAGCACAATGTAAAACAGGAGTTGCGATGGTTGGTGGAAGAACGGTCAGAGTTATTGACACTCCTGGAATCTTTGACACACAACATGATGAGGAAGCCATCAAATCTGAGCTCATTAAAGCCATTATTGAATGTGCTCCAGCTGTTGATGCCGTAGTCATCGTTCTAAAAGTTGAAAGATACACAAAACATGAAACAGAGATTCTGGATGAAATTGTTGAGGTCTGTGGAGAGGATGTCTTTAAACATGCAGTGGTTTTATTCACTCATGGTGAACAACTAGAAGGTCAAAATATTGAAGACTTTGTGAAGAAGAGTCCAAAACTACAGGACCTTGTCAAGAGATGTGGAGGTCGCTGTCATGTCATTGATAATACATACTGGAATGACTGTCACTTAGGGTACAGGAGCAACAAGGTCCACGTGAAAAAATTGATGGAGACCATCGGCCTGATGGTGCAAAAGAATGGCTACTACACCAATGAGCTGATGTCAGCTGTAGAGGAAGACATCCAAGAAGTGATGAAAAATACGCACTCAACGAATTTGTCTCCAGAAGAGCAGCGAGAGGCAGCGAAGAAGATTGTTTATAAAAAATATCTCATTCGGTTTGCAGGAGCGGCTACAGGGACACTGATTGGTGCTTTCATGGGCATCGGTGTTGCAGTGGCATCTGTCGTGGCTTTACTGAGAGTGGCTAAATTGACAAAAGTGTTCAAAGCAATGCTTACAACTGTAACTGCTGCAAGCACATTAGCAGATAAAGCAGCAATGGCAGCGGCAGCAACAGGAGTAGCAGGAGTAGGAACAGCATCAGTATCTGCAGTAACAGCAGCAGCAGGAACGGTAGCGGTGGAGGCAGGGATGGTGACAGGAGTTGCTGGAGCTACAGCAGCAGCAGGAACAGTAGCGGTGGAGGCAGGAGTTGCAGCAGGCGCCGGCATCGGAGCAGCAGCTGGTACAGGAATCGCTGCAGGTGTCATCTTTGGTGCTGCAGCTCTTGCAGGAGCTGTTGGAGGAGGAATTACTGGATACAAAGCAGCAGAAGAAGCTGATTCTGTGCTTGATGCCATTAAGATGTCAGCTAAAGTTAACTTTGAGAATGCGAAAGCAGTTGTTAAAAAGGCGGAAGAACTCCCTTCTAATGTTTATAAGAAGTTTCAATAGAATTTCTTGTAATGAATGAAATGCAACAAGTTGCTGTTGTAAACTCAATATTTTCATTTCTATCTATGACCCTGGATCACAAAATCAGTCATAGGAGTTGAATAAATAATCTTTCCATTGATGTTTGTTTTGTTATTTGGCCGAGATACAACTATTTGAAAGTCTGGAATCTGAGGGTGCAAAAAAATCAAAAAGTCAATAGCAATGCATATCCACTCACAAAAACAATTATTTGATATAGTTACGGTATACAAAATATCTTCATGGAATATGATCTTTTTTGGCATAAAAGAAAAATCAGTCATTTTGACTTACACAATGTATTGTTGGCTATTGTTACAAATATGCACGTGCGACTTATGACTAGTTTTGTGGTCCAGGGTTGCATTTTCTAGTACATTCTACACTGTCACACACAGAGGCTCCCGCAGCTGTACGGCTGTACAGATCATGGGAGCTCAGACTGAAATAATTTCCTTGTAGTTTCATTATATTAACATTGACTGAATCGGCGATGCCAATCATTAAGGCTGAAACAATACATCGATTCTCGATTCACAATACAAAGAATCTGGATCGCTCTTCAGCGCTCTTCTTTGTGAGCATTTGAGTGTGTGGTTAAAAACTAGGCTAGAGCACCATCTGCTGTTAAAATCTAAGCTCAGAATCGATCTAGAATCAATCGAGAATCGATGAGTAGTCCCAGCCTCAATAACTGATATTGTAACAGTGGATATTCACAGACAAACAACTGATACAAACTTTTTGACAGATGACTTTGGGAAAATTCAGCTACTGCTGTGTATATGAACAAGCAGCAATCAAAAGTGTTTTTGTATCCGGCTGCACTGGTTTTCCTTTGTTTTCCTTTATGAATATGCATTAGGCTTTGAAGGATGGGTCGAAGATAAACGAACAGCATGCTGCTTAATTTGAAAAGCGATAGTGCAGTGATAGTGTCTTTGATAGTTACACGTGTGTCTTTCAGTGGATTGCTCATATCTTGTTTGTTAAATTGGTTTCTGATTTGAGTTACCTCAACTTTTTGACGGGGTTTTAGTTGTATTGGTCATGGTACTAAATGTAGTTATTCTACTTTAATCTTTACTTGCAATTACTCAATTCATTAGATATAAGGTAACATTTAAAGATTATAGTTATGAAGATGTGATCATGTTGTAGTTTGTGGCACGTGCTAATCTTAACCTTACTGAGCCTGTCTGCTAAATTGATTTTGCATGTGCTTGTAATTGCATTACAGTATTAAATTCAGTTCATGTCTCAAACACATTTGTAATCTTTCATTTTTTTTTCCTCAAAATAAAATCTTTCTTTTTACCATGTCTCTCTGTCTGTTTCTTCTCTAACCATCCGCTAAAGTCTAAAAGGTCAATAGAAAATGTAGGCTTGAGTGTTCAATGACTTTTAAAATTTTACAACTGCGTTCTAAAAGTAAGGAAATTGCTGTGACGCTGTTAATACTGCTGTAAAGTACTGATCTAAGAGTGTTATTATGGTTAAACCCAGCTTCACCAGCAGAGGGCACCCTAAGCATCACACTAGTCTTATTGGATGCTGAGGATGTCCTGAGAGAGCTGGAGCGCTACCTAACCTGTCTTTATTATATTCTTTACAGGTAAGCTAACTATTAGGGGTGTGACGAGACCCCTATCCCACGACGCTTGCCGCGCGCCTACATAGGAAATAATGAATATGCACGCGCAAAAGACGCGATATGCATCATATGCGTTTCTCCGTGTCTTTGTCATGATGAGGGTGACAAAATGACTACCGTTATCAGAATGACGGGAAGTTTGAGCACGCTCGATTTAATCTAAACCGTAAACATGCCGCCAAAAAACAGAGCACATCACAATGTTTTTTTTAATGAAAAAAATTTGAAAGCAGGAAAAATCCATATATTAGCCGCGGCTTTGTCAAAGCTTGGGAAAAAAGTTGCGGCTTATAGTCCGGAAAATACGGTAAGTGCTGACTGACTATTAGTGATGAACACCCGCTGTTAACAAGCAGAATCGCTGAAGGAAAGACCATTTTTAAGTCACCATTATGCAGAGATCAGTTTTTGCTTTAGCCGGGTTCTTGACACTTGTGTTTATACCATTTTAGCCAGTTTTACGCTGGCTGCTGTAAAATAAGGTGTTTTTGGTTATGTTTTCACATAGTCATCATGTAATGACCTGATTAACTGTTCTCTTTCATAGCTAAATCTACAGTTTTGAATTCATTTTTAAGCATTTTTTTTGCAGGGGTTTGATCACACATCTCTTAGATAGACCCAGCCATATGAGCCTTAATAATGGTGAAAATCAAAAAGCATGTTTTGCAGTACATTCTGGGTGCACCAATCAAAACTCACCCAGCATACATTGCGGCATGAATAAATTATGATCTGAATTTTATTTTTTTTATTATTCTTACATTTTTCTTTTTTTTTTGCTGTTGTTTTGGTTGTCATTTTTAGATTTGTTTTGTAAAGTTAAGAGTTTGTCTGTTAAGCTGAATGTTTTGTTGACTGTCACCGTTGTTGAGATTCATATGCTGATTCTTGATGTCTGTGTGTCTCTACAACTAAGTAATGTAAACTTTTATTGTGCAACGTCTCATGTTGTCAAGGAACATTGCTGCAGAAATGAAGTTTAAAATGTCATGGATTTAATCAGAAATTGGTCTCTGTATGATATCAGTTGATGAGCTGAAGTGTTTTCAGTATACCCAGAGATTCTTTTGCCCCCTCCCTGGATATTTTTAAAAGGTTAAGCGATATTAAATTCTCCATTAACTCATTCACGCTGCAAAAATGCTTTCCTTATGAGGGAGGAGCGATACCAATCATTTTCTTTTTGATCCGATACCAAGTACTTTCAAGATCAGTATCGTCGATATCGAAACCGATACGATACTTCTATTAAATATTTTGATTTAATAATGCATTTTGAAAGCCTCCTTATTAATATGAAATAAACAGCAATAGACTTTACTATTTTATGAAAAAAAAATTATTTATGTAATCATCACTTGGTACCTGGATAATGCCTGCCTCTCTGAACGGATTCTGCTGGAGAACTCCATAGACGTAATAAAATACAGACGCCCCATTGGCCTCTGGATCGTACGTCAACGTTCCCATAGCGCCCATAACTGGAATTGAGAAATTTTAGTTTTTTTGTGTGCTGTACAAATCGCCTCACAATTGAACACAGGTCTCGGGGAATAACCCTTCACGGGTAAGGCTGAACATTTGTTTCTGGTTGTATTTGGTCATTATATAATTATGTTGATAATAGTTGGCCACCGGAGTCAGTCAGAAAATAGCTAGAGATGGCGCTAGTTAGCTGTGAAAGTTGAGTTTAAATGATTTATATTATAGTTATTTCGAGCGTATTTTATAAACTAAATTTCTTGACATTTAAATCTGCATCTGAACCGACTTTTAAGACAAGTGTAACGAGTGTATGTTGTTACACTAGATTATTGAAATAAGAATTAACCATTAATTTTGGGATCTTTTATTTTGAAATTTGTATTTGAAGAAAAGTAGGATCTATAGTCATGTGATCATAATATGCTTATAATTTACAAAGTATTTTCATTTCTTTTATATTTGTATATCTGTATTTTGGGATTTTGTTTTACTGATTTATTTGTTAAGCTGTAAAAAGTTAAGAAAGCACTTTACGTAAGTGACGTCATGCGCAAGCGTGAGGCGAAAGCTGACGCGATTTCCGCGCGCGCGCTCTCTTTCGCTGTATGTCATGGAGAGAGGTATGTTTTTACCAGCTCCTCGAAAAAGTGCTTGAATTGTGTTAAGCAATTGTTGTTTAGGGATTCTCTGTGTAAAATGTGTTTGTCTTATAACTTCTCTTTAACCAGAGGTTGTTAATCTGAAGCGTGAACATTTTAAGAGCACATTTAATCGATTTATAAAGTTCAGATATGCTGATCGCGGTTCATTATAGAACATTCTATGAATTTCTATGAAGTTATGAGTTTCATTCCTGTTACCTGAGCATGAGTTATGAATGTGTGTTGTATTTGTTTATCTTTAATGATCCATGCTATGGTTAAATGCATTTTCTTTTATATGGATTTACATTGAGACATTGTGATGATTGACAGGCACAACTAGACCAGGGGGGTATTCCAAAAAGCAGGTTATGTGACATACCTGGGTAAGTTTAAGGGTAAGTTGGCGGATAACCTCAGCTTTCGGTTCCAAAAACGGAGGTAAGTTTCAAGGTATGTAAGTAGCCATGGCAACTTAAGCTCTGAACATAACCTGCTCCGGGGCAGGTTTAGTTTCAGGGTTAGTTTGTTTCAGAGAGGTGACGGAGCATGAAATGCCCTTTTGAAGACGATCCAGTGGATGTGGAAGCACAGATTATACGGAATCTTTTCCGCCGTGAGAGGGTGATAAGTTTTCGTATCCAAATGGATATTTGCCGGAGCGTTAACATTTTTCGAAAGACTTGTTAATTTATTTAACAAATCTTTTGAAACCTTACATATCAAACGTGACACATCAGCACTTGACACAGAGCACATTTTGTTCACTGAACTTCGTTTTTTTTGCGACGGGGAGTTTTTTGTATAACGTTGGCGATGCAGAGCATGTGGGAAAGGCAACTGTGTGTAGGGCTGTTTGGACCGTATGCATTGCATTCAGTTTCTACACACTTTTGTGCAGTTCCCTGCCCATAAACCATCGAGAGTCATTAAAGAGGAATTCCACAGAGTTTTCCACAGCGAGTTTGTCCTTTCTATGATATTCTGTGAGACCATTTTAGTTACATAGCACTACTTAATCTATCCATATATCAACACCCTTACAAAAGATTACTGCAGTTTTTTAGAAGTAATACTACAGTTTTTGTTACATATAGAAAAATGCAGTTTTTTGGACACGAAAAAACTGCAGTTTTGCAGTATAACCTAAAATGTCTGTAGTTTTACTGGAGTACAACTATACTGCAATACATCTAAAGTACTAGTCAAATAAAACTGCAGTTCTACTGTTTTTATACTTCATGCAACTTTCAGTTGTACTTCATTTTACTGCAGCTGTACTTATACTACAGTTTTACTGCAGCTGTACTTCAATATACTGCAGTTCTTTCTTGTAAGGGTACTGTATACAGTCAGAGTCATTTTAAAATATTTCTTACATAACTTTCATTTTCAGGGTTCTGTGCATTGATGGAACTCACAGTCCTATTAAAGCTCCTTCAGTCAATGAAGGAGATTATGTTAAGAAGTCAATCCATGTGCAGGTAACAAAATATTTTTGGGTGCTAAGTCTTTAGGTGTTTAAACCATTAAATCGCCCTCATCACTGGTCCCCACTCCACTGTAAAATCTACTTACTTAAAAAAAAGCATGCAAACAGATTGCCTTAAAAAACTAAGTAAAGTGAAAAAGGAATAGTATGTTGTACCGACAAAAGCTTAGGAAGTAAAGTTGACTCACACTTGAGTTCTAGTGACTAAAAAAAGAGTGCATTTGATAATTTACTTTAAATCAAATTTAATTGTTACCACTGTTGTGTTTAGCATGCTGAATATTGAAGTCTGTGTGACTCAAATAGATTCAATTTCAAAATATTGTCACAAATTTAGAAGAATTACTTAACTTAAAAGTTTCACCAACAGTTTGCGTTTATATGTGCTACCATTAACTTTATAAATAATCATTATTCAGCATAAAATAAGATGGTTTTGTTAGTCATATAACTAATTTTATGTATGATTTGTGAAATTCAATCACATATGAATATATGACCTGTGATTTCTTGTTGCATCACTGCATCAAATCAGAAATACAAGTGCCCAAAGGAAACCCCATTCACCATAATATTAAGGTCAATATAAAACATTTTAGGAAAAGCAACGTCAATTTATGAAGTCAGCTTATGTAACGTTCTCTCAAATTTTTGGACCCCCACCTGTTTCACGGGCCTCGGTCTTCTTCCTATTGGCTGCATAGAAAACTAAATGACATTAAACACTAAATTTAAACTTCATTAACAGTTTAGTAAATTTAGAAAATATCACCTTGTTGGAGAACGTTTTTATGTTTCATTTTAACTTGGCTCAGAGTTCTTCTGGTTCCAGAAGGAATACACCTGATAAAACAAGCCAATAAATTACACTTTTTTTTGGTCAACATATTACCAGCCAATTATGTACATCACTACAGTGATATTAAGAAATTTATGAAGGCCAAAAAGTAAATGCTTGTCTATTTTTACAACATGCCCAAAAGAATTTTGCATCACAATGAAAAGGGGACAAATAACCACGTACCTATAATTTTATAAACTCATGCATTTACTGTTATTTTTTTTTTTTGCCATGCCAAGCTCTTGCTCTCTCTTTTGCTGATGCTGCAGTATTGCTTTTTTGGTTATAATGGGCTTATATAATTCATAAGCAAGCATTAAAACCTCCATCTACATCTCGCTGAAATATGTCGCACGCCTTTTTTCTCCACGCGTTTCCATGGTGACTCCTGAAATCGGCGATCCATTGAAAATGCCTTCATGTGCTCGCCGTTCGCGCGCATTAACTCTGGGTTACCAACAGGAGGTTGATTGAACTACCTCCACACAGGTATTTTGGAACCAACATACCCAGAGTAAGCAAGTTCTGGGTTAATCAACCGAGAGTTCAAGGTATATGTGACAGTAAGTTAACCTTCCTTTCTGGAATACCGCCCAGATGTTGATGGATTGTGTCTGTTTTGTTTTGTCACAGGTATGTAAATGTTCCATTAATATTTTTATTTTATTCTTCTGTACTTCTTATTTTTCTGTGTTTTCCTTTTCTTTCATTATTGTATTTGTTTCTATTATTGTTATCGTACGTTACGCTCTCTTTCGCTGTATGTCATGGAGAGAGGCACAACTAGACCAGATGTGTTGATGGATTGTCTGATGATATTCCTTCATTTCATATTTAAGTAAATGTATATTCTATACGGCCTACTACTATTATAAACATATTCTAAAATCACTTGTTTAAAAAAAATCCCAGGTAGGATCGATATTTAAATTTGAGAATCGATCCTTTTGATACAATGCCAGTATCGAAAATATCTAGGATCGATCCACCCATCCCTATTCCTTATTGAGTATTTTTATCGTAGTTCAAAATTATGAAATCATTAGTTACATTAAAAGTGAGGTGGATAATATTAAGGATTTTTTTAAAGATTGTATAGTTTTTATCTTTCGATCACTATTGTTGCATTTTGTATATCTGCGTATTTCTAGAGATCTACTTTCAACAAACTGCTTAGTTAAAAGATCGTCTCAGAAAACCTTTTAAAAATAGAAAAACAGTTGTCAATAAAAAGACACACTGCTCATGAAATGATTTTATTACATGTTTGAAGTTCTAATATGATGAAATACATTGTGTAATCACATTGTAATACATCACAATAACCTCAATTACTAGATTACTCAAAGTATGAAGTAATGTGAATATTTTGCAATAGAATCAGAAAAGATAATTTGCTCAGGGTATATTTCCTCTGTTAAAAGAGGACTTTGAAATGGAACAGAAGAAGAAAAGCTCGAACAAATTAATTACAAGTACAGTCAAGAACAATCGGTCTTGACGTTACAGAGCAGATTCTTTAGTCTTCACTTTGATGTCAGTGTACGTGACGCCTTTGTACGTGCCCTTGGTTTGATACTGTAACTCACTGCCATTCTTGCAGGTGATCTTCACCGTGCCGGTGTACGGCAGGTCAAACGTGGCTCTGCCGATGGTGATCGCAACATCCACCTTCTTTTTTGGTGGGACTTCTACATCGGTAGACAGAGTTTCGTTTCTCTCATCCGTGTGATCCTGCCTATAGGTGCTTTCCGTTCCAACGCTGAAACTGAATCCTGCAGAAACTTCTAGAACCTCCGGAATCCCAGCTTTCACTTCCATGCTAAACGTCGCAGTGAAACTCTTGGTCGTAGACCATGAGGATTGTTTGATCACCTTCTTTGAGGTTTCGATTTTTTGGTGTTGTTTGGCAGTGGAGTCGTTCTGGTAAGTGATGGATTTGAGCTCTTCCACCGTCACCTTTGGGATCAGTTGGCTGATAGTGGGATAGTTGACATTGGTGAGAACGGTTGATTGAACCGAATTGAGAAACTTGAATCCCATGCAGTCAATGTCTGACCCACCTCTTCCTTCAACTCCCAAACAGTATCCAGAGCCGATATCCATGGGATATTCTGTTTTTAACGGCCAGCTTGTCATCTTTGCAAAAAACTCCCCACCCTCACTGGTCTTGAATCTGATGGCTCCAAGGCGTGTTCCCGCTCCGTTTCCCCACAGAGTCAGTTTGGTGAAACACTCGCCAGGCTTGAACGCATACTCTTGATTCGCTCCAGATGGCTTTCCAAAGGTTTCATTTCTCCCATCTGAAAGCCAGACCCTAACAGCCCTTACCTGCCATTCTCCCACCCACACCCAGATCTTCTCAATGTTGGCACCGTTATTCTCCCCAGAAAATGAAAATGGAGCGCCTCCTCCACCACCGATGGTATGAATAGTTGTTGGGTAAGACATCTTTAAAGAAATTAGATCTGAAAAGTACATATCAGAGTAATATCAGAACTAACGCCAGAGATTTTTTACTCAAAGACATTTTTTATTCTTATTCCATGATTTACATAAATTTGTTTTGCTTTTTCTCATATGCACACAAAAGTTTCACCATGTATTACCAATCATGTATTATCCAGTCATTACATCCTAAATGCTCATTGAAATATACTCACATGAATGTGATGGACTTCTCAAGATCAGCTCATCAGAAAACTGAGGAGTGTTAGACTGGGCTGTTGCTTAAATAGAGCTGTAAAGGGGGCCGGCTGCACCTGGTGCGTGGTTAAAAGTGATCATTATTTTGGTTGTGCAACACTTCATTTGGTTAGGCAATGTTTTATTTGCATATATTGCAGTTCAGAACAGGCAACAAGTAGATTGTGCTGTAGTGGCAAATTAACATGTTTTGTAGTTTCTGAGACCAAAATAGGCCATACAGTGGAAAATTTCTGCTCACTGATTCTGAGCTTGTCCCAAGTTTATGTACTTGTGCTCGGCCAACTAAAATGCATTTATCCTTTTACCAGATAACTTATTTGCAGGTTTAAATGGAGTGCATACTTGATTTTACTTTGGTTATTTCCTTGCCATTACTTAAAGGCACAATATGTAACATTTTTGCAGTAAGATATCCAAAAACCACTGGGCCAGTGTTATATATTTTGTTCACTTGAGTACTTAAAATATCTCAAATGTTTCCAACTTTGTAAATCATGAGAAAATCACATACAAACATGGAAACACCAAAAACGCTTTAATATATTACATGTTCTATTGGACAAGGGAACAACTGTTTGGTTACATTTACAGACATAAAATGAATTATTGTTATATAGCTTGGCACGTTTAGTCTTATTGTTTAAATCTAGTTTTCTTGATTTCCCCATGCTTTTACCATGCCTCAGAGAAAATCTGTTTGGTCAAGTATCTAATACAGCATTTTCTCCATCATATAATACATTTTAAAATTAATTGCATGTCATGTATCATACTCTTGACCAGAAGAAGCTGAAGCAACATAATAAAAGTCCCACTGTTCTCGAGGCGTGTGTCTCTCATGATCAATCGCTCCAGCTCCACAAAACAATTCTTTTCCGCTGACTGTGAGGTAAAGACCAAGTATTTATTGTGTCAATGGTGAAGACGCCATGTCCCAAGATTCCACGCTCAAAGTCGGTATCATCAAGCTACTCCTTTGTTTTGAATAGGCAAGCTCTACCAGCGAAAAGTTGACATTGTACATTTATGTTAAAATGGAAAAATCCGAACCTTGCTGTTTGAGTCCCCATAAATATAAAATGTTATGTACTTGGTAACATTCGACATTTTAATGAAACAATGTTTAAAATGATTGAATATGCACGCAAATAAATTTGAATTTGTTATAATGGTGTTATTTCCAAATCAATGTTATAACTTTTGATGTTCGCCTCTGAAACAGGATGTACTCATTAACATGAAAAATGAATCTGTTTTTAAACATTAAAAGACTGGTTGAAGTAGATGCACTAAGTAGGCAGGTTGTCTAACCTAGTCAGTTTCAGCATCTTCACCGGCCGTTGGTTCAGCGGCTGAGCACCACCTCTGCCACAAGAACCAGCATCGTTCATAAAGTTTAAAAAAGTTCATAAGAATATGACTTTATTTTATGTGCACATGTTCTAATTATTGGACCAAAAACTTCAGCACATAAAAACCTAGAGTACTGTCTAACACTTGATGGCTGCTCTGTTAAGTCGTCTTCGTCAGTTAGGAACCTGGGTGTGCTCTTTGATACCAATCTTTCATTTGAAAGCCACATTTCTAGCATATGTAAAACCGCATTCTTCCATCTTAAAAATATATCTAAATTGCGACATATGCTCTCAATGACAAATGCAGAACAGTTAGTTCATGCGTTTATGACCTCGAGACTAGATTACTGTAACGCTCTACTGGGTGGTTGCCCTGCTCGCGTGATAAACAAATTACAGTTGGTCCAAAACGCAGCTGCTAGAGTACTTACTAGAACCAGGAAGTATGAACATATTAGCCCGGTTCTGTCAAAACTGCACTGGCTCCCTATTAAACATCGTATAGATTTTAAAATCTAGCTAATTACTTACAAAGCACTAAATGGCTTAGCTCCCCAGATCTCAGAATTCTGGACAGTTGTTAATACCTAGAATATCAAAATCAACCGCAGGCGGTAGATCCTTTTCCTATTTGGCACCTAAACTCTGGAACGATCTTCCTAGCATTGTTCTGGAAGCAGACACACTCTGTCAGTTTAAATCTAGACTAAAAACGCATCTATTTAACCTGGCATACACATGACGCACTATAAACTTTTGTCTTCATATCCGCTAAAGGATTGTTGGGCTGCATAGATCAGGTCAGCCGGAACCGGGAACACTTCCTATAACACCAGATGTACTCGTTACATCTGAAGAAGAATGGTGTCTACGCTAATTTTTGTCTCTCTGCTTATCCCGAGGTTTACCAATTAACGTGATTGGCTGGATCTGGGCCGTGTCCGGGTCGGACGGGGAACCTGTGCCTGTTTGCGGCAGCAGCGTGGACGGCGGAGACTGTGTTAACTAGCTCATCCTTTGTTAAGACCTCACCAACTCATCAGCCAGTGGCACATATCCCAACAAACCGTCCCATACCGGCGTGATCAAAAGATCTTAAACTAGATGGAACTGGATTAAATATTTTGACTGTTGCGATTCCAAATCGGTTTAATGACCTGTAACTCTGCCTGAGTATCGGACAAGTGTTCACAAGTGTTCACTAAGTTGGGGACACTTGCTTGATATTCAGCAGTGTTTTTGATATGCCTGCATTGGCGCCGTTGTATGTGAACTGAGCTGAGCCGGACGATTACGTCACTGTTTTCTGCAGTGCTGCTACACCTAAATTAACTAGACTAATAACTACTGATATTTGCAATGGAATGAATCAATAATATATAGAATAAGCTGGACAATGACACCATTTTCTTATTAATGTAAAGCTGCTGTGCCACAATTTGCATTGTAAAAAGTGCTATATAAATAAAGATGACTTGACTTGACTTGACTTGCACATTAGAATTTCCGAATTCCAGTCCAGACTTGATGCAAAATCAGTCATGCATCACCAGGTTTGGATCAAAATCAAAAATGTATTTACCCAGTTTAACTTGAGTATGACAGAGTATGTGTCTCTGTTAGAGCATGTCTTGTGTTTTTATATAATTTTATATATATGTAGTATAAACTGGTATAAAGGGTGAGTCTGTCTGAACATTTAAGCTGAACATGCATGTACGGAATTGGGACTTTTTGTATTTTGAAAAAATATGTGATCATTTCACTTGAAATATTTTACGAAAGAACATATATATATACCATGTATTTTTGTTGCAGTTTAAAGAGTGAATACAATTCTTACTATATACAGTATACAATCATCACGAATGTATATGAACACAATCATTAGTATAATATGGAGATACAAGGTTTCTGCACAAAAGTGAAGATATATAGGCGATATATCTAATATCTAATATATATTATACTTAATATTGTGTTGGTCCCCGTCGAGCCATGGACTCCTCTAGACCCTGAAGGTGTGCTGTGGGATCTGGACCAAGATGTTCGCAGCAGATCCTTGTGTGAGGTTGTGAGGTGGATCCTCTATGGATCGGACTTGTTTGTCCATCACATCCCACAGATGCTCGATTGGATTGAGATCTGGGGATTTTAGAGGCCAAGTCAACACCTCAAACTATTCCTGAACCATTGTTGCTTTGTTTCAGGAGCATTATCCTGCTGGAAGAGCCACAGCCACCAGGGAATACCGTTTCCATGAAAGGATGATCATGGTCTCCAACAACGCTTAACTAGGTGGTTCGTGTCAAAGTAGCGTCCACATGGACGGCAGGACTCAAGGTTTCCCAGCAGAACACTGTCCAAAGCATCACACTGTCTCCACCGGCTCTTCCCATAGTGCATCCTGGTGTTATGCGTTCCCCAGGCTAGCGACAGACAAAAACATGACTCATCAGACCAGTCCACCTTCTTCCATTGCTCTGTGGTCCAGTTCTGATGCTCTCGTCCCACTGTTGGCGGTGGACAGAGGTCAGCATGGACACCCTGACTGGTCTTGTCTCTGCAGCTCCATACACAACAAACGTTTTATCAGAACCAGCATTAACTTCTTGAGCAGTTTGAGCTCCAGGAGCTCGTCTGTTGGATCCGACCCCACGGTCCAGCCATCAATGAGCCTCGGCCGCCCGTGACCCTGTCGCTGTTTCATCACCGTTCCTTCCTTGGAGCACTTTTGATAAATACTGACCACTGCAGACCGGGAACAACCCACAAGAGCTGTAGTTCTGGAGATACTCTGACCCAGTCTTCTAGTCATCACACGTCAAACTCACATGAGTTTGTCATTTTTTTATAGTGCAAGCAAAATACTCCTCTCTATAGTTTTTTCTAGCTCACTAACATGCTATGGTTAATAAAATGTGATAGACTAAATGTGACGCTGTTCTCCAGCTGTTTCATTGACGTCTCTCCGCAGTTGAAACACTGATTGATTGATCGATTTAGTAAAGAGGAGATGATCAGTTCACGTGCCGCTTGAACTGTTACAATTAACAGCACCAAAATGGTATTTATTGGTTGAATTGCATAATAAAATTGACCTATTTTGAAAGCTGAGACTTTATTTTTACATCAAAAGTAACCTGTTCTGTCTTGTCTGTCGGTGTCAGTGTCCTCTTTTCTTCGAGATTGAGAACATGTACAGTATGTGTGGTGTGAGAGTGTGAGAACAGGCAATTACATGAGTCTCACGCTTATTAAATATGACTGCTGAGCAGAGAGCTTCCTCAACTCTGCTGAAACCAGAGCATGTGATGATGAGTACAAAAACAAGTAAATAAATCTTCAATAACAATAAATCTTCATTTACATTATATTGAGTTACATTATATAGTTCTCAATATATTTATGAGGGTTTTGGCTTGACATAAAGCCTATATTTGTGTAAATCATTCTTTTACAAGAACATCTAAATGCAGGTTCAAACAGGAATGCATTTTCTTTGTGTTGCTCTTGTTTATTCCTGTTCATGTTTGCTCAAGTTAAAATCGGTAAATACATTTCTGCCTTTTGATCCAAGATTATATGATAAAATATGTGCTTTGTGACTTTCTAAATAATTACATAACCAAATGATGATGCAACATGTCATGTTTCAATGATTATTACTATGGTTTAATGGATAAATGACATGAATGATATATAAATGATGACTTTAGAGCAACTTTTAATTAAAAACTTACAAAAGTTAGGGTTTTCTAGAATGAGGTCAAAGAAAACCTGTCATATCAGCTTTACCTGGTTTTTGGGGCATGATAGTTAGTATTTGAACTGTACGACTTCACGACTCAACTTTGTTATCAGAATCGCTCAACTAAGATGCGTTAGTTGATGAATTTTCATAAGGTTTCATGTTCACAACATCAGAATAGATTACAGATGTGTGTGTATAATGCAAGAAACTAAGAAACGGTAAGAAAAAAAAACATTGTATGAAGTGGTCACAGACAGATTATATCAAAGTCAAATCAAATTATTCACACTAGTTGGTTTTGAACATTAAACTGAATTTATTTCACTGTGTATCATTACTTTTTTTAACATTTCACCGATACCATGTGTAATGAATCTGCTCTGTCATTTTTCACCCACTTGCCACCAGAGGTCGCCTTTCCACATCATGGACTCTGTTACACGAACTTCATTTCCCACAAGCCCCTCACTCAGTCACTGATCACCCTAGCCAGCTGTAGCACATTACCTTCATCTAATTACATTCACGTCTCACCACTATAAAAGCACTACTCACACGCACCCACACTGCGAAGTATTGTACATCTTAGTATTGCAACTCTGAGCCTCATTTCCCTGTTTTGTTTGCCTGTTTCTTTGTTTTTGATGTTTATCTGCCTGCCTATTGACCATTTGCCTGGATTACCACTACGAGCCTGCCTGTTCTTTGCCATTCTGTTTGCTGTTGAGTTGACCTTTGCCTGTCTGACCATGTTTGTAAATAAAGCTGCACTTGGATCCTATTCGCTGACTCCCTCATCGTTACACCATGATCATTTTTGTCACTATAATCATGAAATGAAACGTTCATGTTTCATCTCTAGTTATGATGCACTGTAAAATCAACTATAGTTCTACGTTTTACAGTATAATATGCAAAAAAAAACATTTTCCATAAAGAACTGTATTCTCTGATTCTGTGCTTTCCTACAAAAGGCCTACAAAAACACTTTCAGGTGTAAAACAGTTTGGATACCTGTAAATATGAGAGTTATGATACATTATTTAAGAGATTTAAGTATAGCATAAAATGTTGAAAAGTAGAAAAGTAGCTCTCAACTGAGAGAAGTTTGGAGAGACATCAGTTCGATGTGTGAAGCAGCGAACCAAGAGAAAGTGTTATTTTAGTTCAAAGTTGCTGATGTGAATACCTTGCAAATCCTTCTGTTGTGTTTGTTTTATGCTTGTTCTGAGAATAACTTCATGTTTTATGTTTGTTTGTTCTAAAAAGGATCAACATAAAAAAAGTTGTGTCAAAACTTTGTATCTGTGCATTAAACTGTTCTTTAATCTTCCACGTGTTTCTGTTGTTTCATACTGATAATATGAATATAATTGGAACTGTAGGAATTAAAATAGACTTCTGAACTTATGACGTTTCAATATGTTTCTGTGTTTCATTTTTGCATTTTTTCACTAATTATTTGTCACTAACCCAAAGATAACGAGGTCTTCTTGCTTGGTCAAGAAAATACAAAGGTTTTAAATGTCATCTATTTTTGTATTTATTTTATTTAACAATAAATTTATGTAGCAAGAAATTTCAGGTAGAGAAAAACGGTAAAAAAGCCACATTTTGACATTAAAATTAAAACAGTAATTATACTGTAGAAAACAATGCATTCTGGGTAATACAGTGAATAAACTACTCAAAGTTGACTGCTAGATCGTGCCAAAACATTAGATCAGATGGATCCACACATCAGAAATATTAAATATATTAGATCTGATCCCGAACGCTGAATCCCTGCCAGAAGTTTTCAGTTTTCTATCAGCCTGAGAGTTTGACTGAGAGAGCCAGAGAAGAGCAGAAGATGAAGTGATGATAATAACAGAGCAGAGTTTATTGAATAATCTCACTTGCGCATGTTACAATGCTCAAACTTCATGAAGATGTTACACTACTCAATGCTCAGACTTCATGAAGATGTTACACTACTCAACGCTCAAACTTCATGAAGATGTTACACTACTCAATGCTCAGACTTCATGAAGATGTTACGCTACTCAATGCTCAAACTTCATGAAGATTTTACACTACTCAATGCTCAGACTTCATGAAGATGTTACACTACTCAATGCTCAGACTTCATGAAGATGTTACGCTACTCAATGCTCAGACTTCATGAAGATGTTACACTACTCAATGCTCAGACTTCATGAAGATGTTACGCTACTCAATGCTCAAACTTCATGAAGATGTTACACTACTCAACGCTCAAACTTCATGAAGATGTTACACTACTCAATGCTCAAACTTCATGAAGATGTTACACTACTCAATGCTCAGTTACACTACTCAATGCTCAGACTTCATGAAGATGTTACACTACTCAACGCTCAAACTTCATGAAGATGTTACACTACTCAATGCTCAAACTTCATGAAGATGTTACACTACTCAATGCTCAGTTACACTACTCAATGCTCAAACTTCATGAAGATGTTACACTACTCAATGCTCAAACTTCATGAAGATGTTACACTACTCAATGCTCAGACTTCATGAAGATGTTACACTACTCAATGCTCAGACTTCATGAAGATGTTACACTACTCAATGCTCAAACTTCATGAAGATGTTACACTACTCAATGCTCAAACTTCATGAAGATGTTACACTACTCAATGCTCAAACTTCATGAAGATGTTACGCTACTCAATGCTCAAACTTCATGAAGATGTTACACTACTCAATGCTCAAACTTCATGAAGATTTTACACTACTCAATGCTCAGACTTCATGAAGATGTTACACTACTCAATGCTCAAACTTCATCTGACCAGGACAATCACAACAAGGAAAAACAATGGCAAATCACTGCTTCACAACAACATCCTGTGATGATAAAAACATTGAAATGGAGACATTTCTGATCTACTACTCATGAAGACAAACATCTCTTTAGACACACAATCATAAGATTTAAACAACAGAGAGGAAATAATATATGAATTATGATAAATGATGTAAATGAATAATATGAACAAATGATGTAAATCACAAAATAAGAATAAATGAATGACAACTACATAAATGACTAATGATTATACAATTAAATCATAAAACAGAGTAAATATAACACAACACATATGTATGATTGCTCTCTTAAAGAAACAAACAGGTATTGTTTGCTATTGAAAATCTTTACATCTTTTTTTCAATATCAGTTTATTGCTTCCTCACCCCCCAGTTGAAATCACGTTCAGGGTCCCCAATACCTTACATATGAAACACACTTCTACATCAACAAATAGAGTCTGAAAGACTGCAAAAAAAAATAAAACTGAAATTAAATAATAAAAAAATACTATTTTATACATTTACATTTATTCATTTGGCAGACGCTTTTATCCAAAGCGACTTACTGTCACGATTGTCAGGTGAAGTGCCTATGATCACCTATAGAGGGCACTTCACCATGAGCTACTCACACTCATTCTCACCCACTTATTCACACAGACTACATTTCCCAGAAGCCCCGAACCTAATCTTTGATCACCTCACCAGCTGAAGCACATTACTCAATCACCTCATCTCACACACATTATTTAAACACCACTGCAAGGTCTTATCAACCCAGGTTATCTTTTCTGAGCATTATTCCCCGTCGTGTTTATCCATTGCCATTCTGCCTGTTGCTACCGTGTACTGATTGTTTTGCTGCCTACCCTTGGATTATTGTTTCATGTTATTGGACTGTGTTGTTTTGCCGCCTGCCCTGATCTACCTGCCTGTTCAAGTTTATAAACAAGACAGCGGATGCATCATCAAAATTACCGAGTCCTTCTCATCTGGCATGTTATCAGAATAATTAATAATGTTTTTGTCGGTCTAGATAAAGAAGTGCCTGCTGAAAGAGCGCTGTTTTTATCTGTGCATTTACGCTGAACTGCTCTCGCAGAATGTAATTATTTAGATGTTTGTTAGTAAAATCAAGGTTACATAGTAGATGCACTTTCACGTGACATAGACAGAGAGGATTAAGTTTTTATTTCCAGCATGTACTCATTCATGACTGTTTTATTTAATTTCTTGTAAAGTTACGTCTTTACTGGGACAGGACTTACAGATTAGAGTTCTCCACTGTACACAATTTATCGGTGAATCTGATATTACAAAACTGAAAAACCGATTATCTGTCAATCTTTTTCCCCTGACATATACTGTTGCGCTTTCTCTCTTGTTTCTTTAATGACATTCAAGGCTTTGCAGAGCTCTGCATGTGTTTTCCTCATCTCTGCAATGGACTTGAGTGCACTGGATGAGACCTTCTCTGGATCATCTATTTTCCCCTGTCTCATCTGGTGAATCTCTCGAGAATCATTTACAATAAAAACGACATCAACTATGGCTATGATTCCACTGATCACACCTGAGATTGCTGCTGCTGTTAAATGTCCAACTCTTGCAGACTCACCAGCAATTCTAACAACATTTCCCAGCTGAGCTAGATTCACGAGTTCTGCGGCACATGCTATTTTTGTTTTATCTGCATTGCCTGATATTTGTACATCCTCAAATGTTGAGTTTATGACAAAATCACTGCACTTATTTATTTTTCTCACTTCTATTTGCAGTGTAATCAGTGAATTGAGAATGGATTCACTTGCATTATCAAAGTCCCGTTGAATTTTCTCAAGACTCTCACGAAGTGATTTTTGGTGTACTGCATTATTAATGCTAAATGCTGCACCTGTTATTCCACCTGCAACTCCAACACCAACACCAACACCTGTTAGAATCAGAGATGCTCCAGCAGTGAAAGGTGCTAAAACTGCACCAACCAGTGCAGTGATTCCTCCAGCTGCTCCGATCACTGAACCTGCCAGAGCGCCTGCTGTGGAATTATAATGAATCTGCTTTAGTGAATCTGTTGTTTCTCCCCACTCTTTCACTAAGGTCTCAAAGTCTCTATAGTGCTTATTGTAGGCCTTATCAAAGGTCTTGAAGAACTTCTTGAATCTTCGATCAAGTGCTTCTGGAATTCTTTTGTTTCTGTAAACTGCATTGCTCAGGAATGGTCTTGCTAGAATCTCTTCGGCTGAAGGTCTGTGTTCAGGGTCACAGCTGAGCATTTCTTTGATTAACTCCCTCAGGTCCTTTGAGTACATCTCTGAGATTTGAGGTGGATTTTCTTTCATGCTGAGAGCATGTAGAAAGCGGCGCTCTATGATATTTGGCTGTGGAGGGAAAAAGGAAAATCTGATTAACTTCTAGATCTTTGATCTAGATCCACTTTAAGTTTTAGTTTGTTCATACTATTCATTAAACAACAATTTTATTACAGTTTTTATAGCAAATGTTAATTTATAAATATACAGTTGTTCGAGGATGTTTATTCATAATGCATTAATGATGCATGACACCTGCTGGTAAAAACTGTAAATACTAAGAAAATATGCAGAGAGAGACACCTTTATGAAAACATCTGCTATTAGTTCATTAAAGGATTAATATTTTTAATGCAATCATTAAATACTATGAAATATTAAGTGTATATAATTTGTGTTATTTTACCAATCTGTATTATTTTGTGTATTTTATTTCTTAAACTCAGTTTATAAAAATACCAGCGTAAGTGTGTACTGGGCCTTAGTGTGAATGCAACCCCATATGGAAACCACTAGCAGGGTGTTGAAGTAACATCAAAGCAGTGTTAGTTAATTAGATACTTGAGTGATTAATTAATTGATGATTGTTTGATTATTGAGGACACCTGATGATTACGAGCAGAATCACTGAAGGAAAGAGAAACACAAGAACTACAACTGACGTCAGTCACAGCCTGTGTCTAAAGATTCCCACCCACGGTACAGTTTTCATTTACATATGTGCCTTCAGACCGGCTTGATTCACACTAAATGATTACGGCAAAACACAAGATCATGAGCTGTGAAAACCACAGCCACACATCAGCCAAATTCACTCTGAAACCAGCCACACATGCATTTAATTCAGTCATAGCCTTGAGTTAACAGTGCTTCTTGAGAGGAAAAAAAAACAGAAATACTCACCCGCACATCCAGCATACACAGATCATGGAGCAACCATCCCAATGACCATATGTCACTAAAAAAACAAATCATGCATAACAATATAACTCAAAAAGTAGCTGTACTGAATTTATAAATTAAAGTGCGACAAAACAAATAATTAGCCTTCATCCAAAGACATTCATAAAGGAGATTGCTTCGGTCACCAACTTAACAAGCATTTACTGATGAACATATCAGTATTTCTTATACATTCAAATTCATAAAATGCACACCTTTTGGAATGATATTTCTTCAGAAAAACCTCTGGACTGGCATAAAGTCCTGATTCTGCATTTGCATCAGCACTGAAAAAGAGAAATCAGAGTCAAAAAATGTCAAAAAAGGACTTAATACACATGTATTGAAATGTCTCGATTACATTGGTAACCCTCGTTCTCTGAAGGAGCGAACGGAGACGTATGTCGGATGACCGACGAATAGGAATCTCGCTAGAGAGGCCAATCTACTTTGAGTGTAACTAAAACGAGCCAATGCATATTGGCATGCAATCATATGCAGCAGCTGCTCACCTCGCAACGCGGGTATATAATGAGCAGCAGGTGCGTTGCATCTTTAGGTTTTCGCTTCGGAGCCAAACCAGATAGGCGGCAGCATCAGCGGGGTACAGAAACTGTGGCAACGGGACGTACGTCTCCGTTCCCTCCTTCAGGAAACGAGGGTCACCTATGTAACCGAGACGTTCCCATTCAGACGGTCACTTCGACGTACGTCGGATGACAGACGAATAGGAATCCCTACTAAAGCGCCACAGGAGCTGACGGTGGGACAGGGCTAACACAGAGAGTGTCGATCACTGCTGTTCCCAAAAACCCATTCAGTGAGACTATTGGATAACACTGGGAAAGCGTACCGTTCGTGTAAAAGGGACGCTGTGGAAGCCATATCCTTCCCCGAAGGTGTTATGTGGAAGAACAATGGACTAACCATAGGGCTGTCGTATGGAAGAACTGGGGTGACTCCACTCGATGAGAGATGGGTTCTCCCAGAGGGAAAGACACAGGTTTCGATTAGGAGCAACCGTGGAACCAACCATATGGGATTCCCATAGGGTCACTCATATGGAATCCAGCCTAAATCTCAAGGATGCAGCGGAGTATAGTCCTGGTGCCAGATGCTCCGCCACGTAGGCTTCCGAAGGGAGATCGGAGGACTCAACAGGGTCTGCCTGGAAGGGACTCTCTGGAGAACTAAGCCGGGGCCTCTCCGTGCCTCTGACCTGAGGCAAGAACACGGGAGGAGACCGACTCAACACGAAGGCTATAGAACCTAGTGAATGTGTTAGGTGTCGCCCAGCCCGCAGCTCTACAGATGTCTGTCAGCGAGGCGCCACGAGCCAGTGCCCAGGAGGATGCGACACCTCTCGTGGAGTGCGCATGCAACCTGAGGGCACGCCCTGAGCTTGGTAACCACCAGCTGGACCTTGTGAGAGCTCGTCGGCCGCACGGTTGAGCACACCAGGGATGTGAATGGCACGAAGTGACCTCAGATGCTTCTAACTCCAGAGGAGGAGATGGCGGGCAAGTTGCGACATGCGACGGGAGTATAGACCACCTTGACAGCTGATGTACACAATGGTCGCAGTGTTGTCCGTACGGACCAGTACATGCCTCCCCCGAAGCGGCCCTTTGAGGCGGCTCAGGGCAAGACATACTGCTAGCAATTCGAGGCAATTGGTGTGCCAATGCAGTTGAGGGTCTGTCCACACCCCTGACACTGCATGCCCGTTGTACGTGGTGCCCCAGCCGGTGGCAGAGGCATCCGTGAAAACCACAGCATGCCAGGACACCTGTTCTAGGGGCACTCCAGCCCGAAGAAACAAGGGGTCCGACCACGGTCTGAAGGTGCGCCGAATCATCATCCTTGAAAGCGTCAGGCTCACCCTCTGATGCAGCGATCGACATCTGGTTGTCCTGGGGAGCCCCGAAGGATACAGATGGTACACACCTCTGGGGTGGTCCACCACGTTCCCCCGGCAGCTCTACTGGCTGCAGAGTGTGGGAGGAGTGAGGGCTCCCAGGGGGTTGGTTCCCCGAGGGAAGCGCACTCACCGTAATCCTCAAATCACCAGTGTCATCGCCCGAAGCAACCCTCTGAGGAGGATTAGTCCAAGGAAGCGGCACTGGGACTCTAGACCGCAACTCTGCGATGGTCATCTTCCTGCAGTGGGTGCATGACTCATCCACAAACGCTGCCTCCGCGTGCTTTAAGCCCAAACACGCGATGCAGCGCTGGTGACCATACCGAGACGCCAGGTAACAACCGCATCCAGAAACACACAAGTAGTACGACATCTTTAAAAGACCGCGAACTACTCGTGCAAGCTCTTTTAGGGACTACTCTTTCAAGTGCCGAAGCACGCAGGGGAAGACCGTGGCAACACGGACAGGGGAAAGTGCAGCCTGTCGTGTGCACTCACTCTTGACGCCGCCCTTACCAGCTGTGATAACAGCCCTTATGCGCTCTTTATACAGCACATTGTTACCAGCCATAACAACGGCTTTTACAGCTGAGAACAACTTGCTCTTTCACACACAGACAAACAAAGACACACAAGAGAACCGCCCCGCTGCTGTGCTGTCCGCCTGCACTCTCACAAAGAGCAGACCACAAAAAGAATCTCCGTCTTCCGTCACACTCCGTAGACACTAGGGGTGTGACGAGACCACTATCCCACGAGACGAGACGAGACACAAGACTGGGTTCACGAGACGAGATTTTTATAGTATTTTTAAGAAATCCTCAATAATGAAACGTATGAAGGGAAAATAGTCTTTTATTCAACTGAAAATCATAAAATGCAAAAATGTTGGTGCATTTGGAAATCAACTTGTAATGCATGTCATTTTACTTCTATTTTAAGGAATTATTTGCAGTAAAACAACATGCAAACACTGCTAAATGTTTTGCCACAAAATCAACCAGTTGTTTTCTGCCCCTGAGAAATCTCACTGAACTTCTTTCTATAGATTGAACATAAAATAAACATAAAAATAAAAAATTCAAATAACACTTTAACTGCAGTACAAAGGTGACCATTTCCCAGTCACTATTGATTGTGTGGCTGTAACTGTGATAAAGCTCTGCGTACACCGAGAAGTCCAGCCGTCAGCAGTAATAGCGACGCTTTCTGCCTCTTTAGGGGCCGTTCACATGTCGCGCCTAAAAAGCGTGTAAAGCGCTTCCTCCTTCTTTTGCAAGCGTTCGGGAGCTCTCGCTTCTGTCGCGTCTGTCGTTGCTATGCAACCATGAACTGTGCTCTCCACGACCATCCCTTGGTTCTTGTCACATGACAAGACATTCTGAAAAGTTGAGATGTTTTCATCTCGCCGCGGCACAGGCGCGCCAGGAAAAAAACGAGCGCGCCGTACCATATGCGCGTCGCGACCGCGTCGCTTCCATTTTGCGAATGAAAATGCGCGCGATATGTAAACGGCCCCTAAGAGTCTGTACAACCTTGGCCGAAGTGTACGGCATAGTTTTCTTACCATGTTTACACATTGTTTGTGTCTTGTGCGTTATTCTTGCGCCAGAAACCAAAATGTTTCCACACAAACGATTTGAAAGTGGCGGGGGCAGCTTGAATAATAATTTCACCCTCACACTGATAGCACGACGAGACAACTTTTCACCTCGACGAGAAATCTCGTAACGTTTTAGTCTCGCGAGATCTCGTCACACCCCTAGTAGACACCATAAACAGGTTCGGCTCCGAAGCGAAAACCTAAAGATGCAACGCACCTGCTGCTCATTATATACCCGCGCTGCGAGGTGAGCAGCTGCTGCATATGATTGCATGCCAATGTGCATTGGCTCGTTTTAGTTACACTCGAAGTAGATTGGCCTCTCTAGCGAGATTCCTATTCGTCGGTCATCCGACGTACGTCGAAGTGACCGACTGAATGGGAACAGAAATTCTTGGCCAGTAACAGAAACGCGGGTGGAAAGAAAAGCAGCATCCATGATGGTATACTGACGTCGAAGGCCACACTTACAGTGAGAATCCTCTGTGAGTGAGAGAAACTGGAGTTATGGTATTGAAGACTTACTGTAATCATTGAAATATATTATAATCACATCCTTATGAAATATAATACTTCAGAATTATTTAGTTATTCCAAACAATGTTCCATTTATTTATTTATTTATTTACCTTTCCAATGCTTTTGAGCAGCCAACATCTAGGTTGATGTAACCATCTTCAGTCAGAAAAATATTCTACAGTGACAGAAAACAGAACTCATAAATTATACACATTTTGCTTTGGTAACACGATTTTTTTTTTAAATATATTTTTCAGTGTCTACCTGTGGCTTTATATCTCTGTGAAGAACCTTCTTCTCACGAAGATACTGCAGAGCGAGGAAAATCTGAACGAGCCAGTCAAGGATCTACACAAACACATGGACAGAGCAGAAAGTTCATTATTATTAAGCTGCTCATTGTAAACCTGTTGAAGCTATTATGTTTAACTCTAAAAGTCTGTATCTTTACAAGGGAATTTCTATGCTTTCTTCATTAGGACACATTAAAACAGTGTTTTTAGGGTGGTCTGGGCTCCCTTTCCATTTACTTCTTGTGTAACATTAATGTAATGCATGTGGTAAATATAATGAGTACCAAAATCTATTTGAGACATCTTGAATTTTCATAACTTCAGCAGAAAATATCTACCGGTTTCCTTTCTGTCTCTTTCTTTCTTTCTTTCTTTCTTCTTTGTCTCTTTCTCTTTCTTTCTTACACTTTTTTATTTTTCATTTCTTTATACTTTTACCATCTATTTTGTATATTTCATTAAATAATAGATTACAAACGCTGCAATCAAAAACGGTCATGATGGCTTTTATAACTGTCATATTTATTTACTCAGCCATAAACTATACATTAATTATCAATTGAACTTTGTATGGCCTGTACATTGTAATTTCTGTTCATTAAAATAGAGACTGTACATTTGCCCACAGTACAGTATGTCTCTATAAGACTGTCACCTGTTCTTCTTCAAAAATCCCTTTCTGTGTTTGCATCCTCTTCAAAAGATCTCCTCCTGCACAGTAATCCATCACCACATAGAAACGTTCTTCATCTAATAAAATATCCAGAGATGAATTGTTATGAATAATTAGAATGTATCTATTAATAGTATTTCACAGCTGATGCTTTTGTTTTGTTCATTTTTGTTATCCTTCTTCAATGTGTTTGTTGTTAGTTGTTTCATACTTCATTTTCAAAGGCAAAAAAAAACAAAACATTTTAACTTTGGAATAAGTAACATTACTTTTCCTCTTTTACAAAATTAAAATGAACACACACCTTCAAATGAATCTTCATAAGTAACAATATATCCATGCTTCAGAGTCTTCAAGATCTCAACTTCCTTTTGGATTTTGACCAGCTGCTTTTTCTGAGGAACAATTGTATTTATTTATTTATCTATTTTCAGGCAAAAGAAGCATTTCCATTTAAAAGTGACATTTTTATTACAAAATAGCATCTTTAATAGAAAAACAAAATGTTAATATGGTCAAAACTTAAGTGAATTCTTGATTTAGTAAAAGATTGCATGCTTACATCTCTGTAGATCATCTGTTTGACCACATAAGGATCTCCATTAGTGTTGTTCACCAACACTGGTCCTCCTGAATCCCCTCGTCCGAGTTCTTTCTTTATGGCATATCCATGTTCTTTTAACACTATAATCAGGATTTAGAGTAATTCCTAAAAAATATTGTAGCCATCTCCATATATGCTGCTATTTTCTGAGTTTGGATTATTTATGTTTAACTTTTATGAGTAGGTCTAGGGAAAAACTTATGTTATATTCAGGAAAATTGTTATCTGTATGTAATGCCTATTGTTTAGACACTACAGGGGCTGGTCATATAATTATAATATCATCAAAAAGTTGATTTATTTAACTATTTCCATTCAAAATGTGAAAATTATATATTATATTCATTCATTACACACAGACTTATATATTTCAAATCTTTATTTCTTTTCATTTTGATGATTAAAACTGACAACTAAGGAAAATACCAAATTCAGTATCTCTTATAGAAAATTAGAATATTACTTAAGACAAAGTTGGTCAGCAGCAGGAAGCATGAAGTGCTTCAGAACTTCAAGGAATGCGACAGCTGAAACCCATGTCTTGCATACGTCTGTGTGTAGTGGCTCTTGAAGCACTGACTCCAGCTGCAGTCCACTCTTTGTGAATCTCCCCCACAGTTTTGAATGGGTTTTGTTTCACAATCCTCTCCAGGGTGCGGTTATCCCTATTGCTTGTACACTTTTTTCTACCACATCTTTTCCTTCCCTTCGCCTCTCTATTAATGTGCTTGGACACAGAGCTCTGTGAACAGCCAGCCTCTTTTGCAATGACCTTTTGTGTCTTGCCCTCCTTGTGCAAGGTGTCAATGGTCGTCTTTTGGACAACTGTCAAGTCAGCAGTCTTCCTCATGATTGTGTGTCCTACAGAACTAGACTGAGAGACCATTTAAAGGCCTTTGCTGGTGTTTTGAGTTCATTATCTGATTAGAGTGTGGCACCAGGTGTCTTCAATATTGAACCTTTTCACAATATTCTAATTTTCTGAGATACTGAATTTGGGATTTTCCTTAGTTGTCAGTTATAATCATCAAAATTAAAAGAAATAAACATTTGAAATATATCACTCTTTGTGTAATGAACGAAAATAATATACGAGTTTCACATTTTGAATGGAAATAGTGAAATAAATCAACTTTATGATGATATTCTAATTATATGACCAGCTGCAGAATGAACAGACTGATAAATTCATTCAAATTGACAATTCTTTTCCTAAATAAATCGAACTCCAAACCTTTCTCTAACCTTACCCTTAACCTGTCGATTAAACCTAACTTTAACATATTTTACTTTTCATGTTAAACAACCAAAAGACCCATTGCTGTTTCTAGACAACCAATTAAAGTTAATGGTAAAATTTACATATCAGATGCATGTAAAATATGACTTTTAAGTATAAAGAGCATGCAAATAAAGCATGAACTTGTGCTATAGATATGCAGTGCCAGGAGATCAGGTTGCATTTATTAGAAAAAAAAAACAATGTGAATTTAAATAGTTTTTGACTACTAGTTGCTGCAATATTTACATTAGTTTAGCAGATTCATTTTTTTCCCAAAAATATTTACGAATGAGGAACATAAGCATTTTTCAACCGTTTTCAACAATATTCATAATGCAGATAATGCCAGTGTTTAATAGAAAGCTAGATTGCATGAGAAACATGCAAGAGCAGAAGAGAGAAGCAGAAAATGTTTAAACAGGTGAAATCAATTACAATAATGACAAAGGAGTCAAGAGGACCTCTAGAGCCCGGAAATCCTCACATCAGGGTTTCAGAAGTGTGCTCACAAACAGCTCACTGCTGCATCTGATGCTGATTTGCTGCTCATGCTGCTTTCACAAACTGTTGATCAAATTCATCATGAAATGTACTCACCTCTGAAAGAAGGTGGTTGTTCACTGCTGTCATCTGAGGAATCACCGTCTCCACGGGCCTCATAGAGTTGGCCATATTCATCCATCTTTAGGAAAAAATTTTACTGCCACTTAATAAAGTAAGAATAAAGTATTTATCAACTTCACATATACATTATTTGAGCCCCTTTAGTGTTCAGGATATAATATAGTTAAACCTCCTTATGAACCAAATTTGCTTTCATCCTTAAATTTTTGATAAATAGTTAAAATTAGTATGAAACTGAGAAATCATTGTTTAATAAGGCAATTAACAATCCAATCTGTTGCACTTGTTCTCATTCATAAATTAATGCAGCTGCTCTTAATTCATCAACAAATCATTTTGTAGATGATGTGTACTTTTTACAGCGAAAATATTTTTTGTTCGCCTCCCCAAAAAAAATATCTGATTTCAAAACAGTGCTTCTTGAAGCTTTGAAGCAGACTGCGGCACATGGGTTGGAACCTTTAAGACATAGCCCTCTTTCGAGTAAAACAATGCTTTAACTATGCCAGGTGCAAATTCAAGACACATGGGAGATACTGAAAGGGCCTGCAGGTCTCCTACTCTTTTAAGGGATGAAATGGTCAGAAGGAAAATCGTCTTGAATGTCAGAAACTTGTCTGAGACAGACTCAAGTGGCTCAAATGGCGCTGCAGATAGGCCTTTTAAAACAATGGCCAGATCCCAAGCAGGAACTCTTGTGCGTCCTACTGGCCTCAGCCTCAAGGTACCACAGGGAAACGAGTAATCAACGGGTTCCTACCTATTGAAGTACTATCCAAAGGGACGTGATACACTGCAATAGCCGCCACGTACACCTTTAGAGTGGATGGGGCTAACCCAGATAAAAAGCGGTCTTGCAAGAACTCTAACACTGAACCAACTGGTCTTGCAGCACACCATGAAGTGAATAATCTCCATTTCAGTGCTTTGCTCATGGAAGGAGCTCTGGACTGGAGCAACCTCGGTTGAGAGACCAGTTCCTTCGAGCTGAGCCCCCTCAGAGGCCAGACCCATAGGCTCCACATCTCTGGACCCCCTTGCCTGAGACAGAAGGTCCCTCCTGACCGGGATCTCTGAGGAAGGCCCATCGAGGAGAGACACTAAGTCCGAAAACCATATTCGGCTTGGCCAGTAAGGCGTTACTAGCAGTAGACGTATTCCTTCCCAGCAAATTTTCTCCACGTCTGTACCATTGGCGTCCAGTCCAAGAGGACCTGGATGTGTGACAGAGAACCAAAGTGGACAGTGCGTCATGTTCTGAGACACGAACAGATCCACCTCTGCTTGGCCATAAACCTCCCATATAAACTTCACCGCCTCGGGGTGAAGTCTCCATTCCCCTGGCCTCAGCCCCTGTCTCAACAGAATGTCTACTCCTATATGCTGGGCCCCTGGAACAAAGATCGCCCTCAAGGAGAGCATCTTTCCCAGGGACCACAGAAGGATCTGGTGTGAGAGTGTGCAAAGTGGTTGCGAACGCAGACCCCCCTGTTGATTTATATAAGATACCACTGACGTGTTGTCCGTGCGAACAAGCACATGATGGCCTCTTAGGTCTGGGAGGAAGTACTTCAACACATTTAAGACAGCAATCATCTCCAGGCAATTTATGTGCCACGAAAGATGATGACCCCTCCAAAGACCCTGAGCTGAGGGGCCTTCCATTACCACTCCCCAGGCTGTGAGAGAAGCATCTGTAGTCAGTGAGACTTATCGACACTGAGCTCCTAACACAGGGCCTTGGGACGGAACCATTTCTCTTTCCATGTAATCAAGGCACGGAGCGCTCGCCGTGTGATCTTGATCATATGGAACGGGTTCCCCCCTCAGGGACAACCCTCTGGTCCTGAGCCACCACTGAAAGGGTCTCATGTACAGCAGGCCAAAAGGTATCATGTTGGACGCTGCTGCCATCAGACCCCACAGTCTCTGAAACTGTTTCACAGTGAGTGACTGGCCTAACTTTATTTCTTTCACGACTGAGAGAATAACAGCAATGCGAGTGGGCGAAAGAGTAGCCTGCATCATCACTGAAACCCATATTACGCCAAGAAATGTGGTTCTCTGTACTGGAGAAAGCACACTCTTTTTGGCGTTCAGTCTCAACCCCAATTTTCACATGTGCGCAAGAATGACATCTCTGTCAAACCGCCACCTGCCCCGAATGTGCTAATATTAGCTTGTTGTCTATATAGTTCAGGATGCGTATGCCCTGCAGCCTGAGCAGGGGCAGTGCTGTATCTACGCACTTTGTGAACATGCGGGGTGAAAGAGCTAGGCCGAATGGAAGAACCTGATATTGGTAAGCTTCGCCCTCGAAAGCGAACCTTAAGAAGTTCCTGTGTTGTGGAAGGATGGAGACATGGAATTACGCATCTTTTAAATCTATCGGACCTGATTTAAGTCACAATCTGATTCAGTGTCAGCATCTTGAATATCAGTTTCTTTACTGCGCGATTCAGATGATGAAGATCTAAAATAGGACGCAACCCTCCATCCTTCTTTGGAACAATGAAGTATTGGCTGTAGAACCCTGACTTTCTGTGCACAACAGGAACCTTCTCTATAGCCTCCTTTGCTAATAAAGTCTTTACTTCTTGCTCCATCACCAGAGCCTGCTCGGGACGCACTAGAATTAGTAGCACCCCACTGAATAGAGGTGGGTGATAACCATACTGGATTTTGTACCTTCTTTCCATTGTCTGCAGGTCCCATTGACATATATTTGGTAGACGTCTCCACTCTGCCAGAAAATCTACTAAGGGAACCAGCCTCTCGAGGTTGGCCTCTGGTGAAACCAATACAACCATCTCAGCGCCCTGAAACATAATGGCTGAAGCAGCCCGATCTGACTGTATTTTTAACCTCCTCAGAGCCTGAGACTGTGACGCAATGTCGAGGGAACACCGAATCACAGCCTCGTTGGAGACCGCTGCTCCCTGAAGTACAGAGGGTGGCGGGATTGGCAGAATGGCCCCCTGAGGGCAACGAGATGGGGCGGGCATGTATACTGAGGTGTGTACCGCTCCACCCCGCATGGGGCTGCCCTCGAGATCCTGACCCCACTGGCATCAGGACCTCTTCTGGCCCCCAGCCTTCCTCGACTGAAGAACGGCCCTCAGATCCGTCTTCGGCTTGGAAGGCTTGGGCTGAGAGTGTCGGCCCTGCCCCCCATATTCTCAAACTGCATCAGGGCCAATCCCTTCACCACCATCCATATCCCTCAGCAGATCAACCTGGTATGCCTGCAAGATGGACATAGTATGCAAGCATGCACCAGCCTGACCTGCTGCCGTGTACGCTTTCCCCACCAAACCTGATGTAGTTTTAAGCGGTCTAGTGGGGAGCGTAGGGGCTTTCAGGAACGATGCTGAACCAGGGGACAGATAGCTAGCAAGCGTCTGTTCAACCCTTGGCATCACCCCATAGCCGTATTCATTCAGACCCCTTATATCGCTATACACTTTGACTTTGGGACTGAACAAACATGAAGAATACGGCTTCTTCCACGATCTAGACAGCTCACTGTGCAGATCGGGAAAGAATGGAAGGCCCCTTGGTGGAGATGACATGCTTGGTGTAAGAAAGAGTCCAGTTTACTTTTAGGATGAGCGCCCTGCTTCTTGGCAGGCCAACTGATGTGTAACTTTGACACAGCACGAGTTATCTCCTCCACCAGCTCCTCATACGCTGGGGAAAGAGATGGCGAATCTTCTTCCCCCTCTTCGCCACTCAACACATCCACCTCCTCAGAGCTGGATAGCTGAAGTGACGGGCCCTCTCCCGGGTGGAAGAAACTGCATAGCGGGCTTCTGAACCCAGAGATTGAGCACTGGATCCCCCAGGTGAAGGCAGAGAAAGAGTGCTCACGCCCATCTCTGCGAACCCCACGATCTCTTTCTCTGCTCTGCCTCGGCAGCAGCGGGTCAAGAGCCATGTGGAACGCATTCCTACTCACTCTTCTCACAATGCTCACAGTCAGCCCCCTCGAAGGACAGAGCATACTCCGCTCCCAAACACACAACACACAGACTGTGTGTATCCCCACCCGACAGGAACACACTTTCTGAATGTTTGTGTCGCCATTGGAACTTCTGGTATTGAGCCGTACAATCTTGTGACTGACAACAATAAATAAGACAGACAGTTTCAAACACAGAGCGCTTTGCTGAGGCAGAAAAGCTAGCGAACGATCGCTCCGAATGTGCTTTTATCCTTCCTGGTCATGACGTCATCCGCCCGTGACGTTCATTCTCACCATTGGCTAGTCGACATTCAAGCATCAGACGCGTTCACGCAGAGACGTTCCCAAAGCGTCATTCGACGCAGCGCGAGTTCCCTCTCAGGGAACTGTAATCTGCATCTTTCAATCATATTTCTATAACCATGTAGACACACTTTCATCATATCTGTGGCGAAGATTGAACATTTCATTGTTCTCTGGCCGCTGAAATGGTTTTTCTAGCAAACACATTTAAAGAGGCAAAGGAAGAGAAATCAAAATGAGATCAACTGATGTTTGCTGCTTTTTACATTCATGAAATTGATTATTATATTAGTCTACATGTAGCATAATTGAGTGATGCTGCAGCATGAGCGAGTGTTGTGGCATCTAAAAGATGTTAAAGTCAAGTTTTAAGGAAGACATTTTGAGGCTTTGAGACAGAAATCATGTTTTAGTTGGGAATCCTGAAATTTATGGTATCGGAATGTTCGTAAATATGAGTTTAAAAAAAAAAAATTCACATGAACGGGCTCTCATGTCGAAACTTGAATATGATAAGCTTGTAAACACGAATTCAGAAGTGGGAATTAGCAAATTTCCTAAAGCACGAGAAATAATGAATAAAGTATGTGATAATATGGAATCAAGAACGTCCAGATAAACAAAATCATCTGAGCGCCCCTTATATTCTATGTCACCATAAACATTCTGACACATTAAAATTAACCAGTTATTTGTTAGTTATATATCACTTGGCTCATTTTTATCTGTTCACTGGTGATTAGAAAACAGAGGCGCGGTTTGATGTCTGCATGGAGAAATATGTCTTGAGACCCAAATACAGTTTCTGTCTGCGTCACAAGATAAAGCCAGACATTAAGATGATAATAATACCATCTTAAAAGGATCAAGTGTGACATATTGGACAAATATTACAATATTTAGTAGAACTTGTTTAGTTATTTAAAACAACGTCTAATTAAAAAACAGTCATTTTTCTATCGATTTTGCAATGAAACTGCACCTCGAGCTGGAACTCAGAGCTTTACAGCAGTAAAAGAACTTAATTGCACTTAACTTGCACTGAAGTAATATATCCAGTTTAGTTTTAAATCATTTGCGTAACACATAAAAGTAGGTGAAAAAAAAACTAGGTGAAAATCTACCCGAAATGAAGTTAAAATAATAGTTTACTTGAAGTTTCAGCGTGTTATTTGCTCCTTCCTCCTTTCTCCGTTATCTTCTGCACGAACAGACTGAAAGCGAAACAACATATCCGTCTTAAGAGGGGTTAAGTTGACACCTCTGCTGGGGTGTTCCTTTAAATGATAAAATTATAACTTTAAAACGTATTTAGTAAAGTTCTGTCTCTGCCAGAATTGCCAAATCTGCTTTTTCTAAGCGACTTTGTGCTTGTTTTTTCAAGAAGTTAAGCTAGATCACAGGTTAAAATTTTTAGGCTTATTTCCAGAACACAGTTTAGATCTCATTGGATTTACTTGATTTTCCTCATTTGTTTGTTGTAAATTTACATTAAACTTTAATGTTTTTTTCTTGATTGCTAACACACCAAAATCGAATGCTTAGACCAAATCCTTAATACCTAAACTTCTTGTAGCACACCTTAAACACGGTGTAACCATAATTTAAACACATTGTCAACTTTGCACTTTGTTTGCAATTCTATAACACACTTATTGCAAAACACTACACACGTTTTCTTACATTAGACACTTTGTTCAAAAACGAAATCACCTGTTATCATTATTATCAGCAAAACTCATCTGGAAATTGTAGGACCAAACAAGCACGCTACTCACATAAACAGTAAACTGTTAAGTTTATTTGTATAGTTGAGATGAAACATTAGAGAGCATCTCTTCAGGGTGACCACACGCCAAAATAACAAACAAACAGTGCTAATAAAGAAAGAGAGTAAATAAATAACCTAATCAGTTTGTAGAAATAAAATACAAATGGCTTACCTAACTTCCTAATAAAAAACAAAGGCAAACTAGTTCAAAGAAAATAGGCAGGACACCCTATACGCTCAGTTTCATAAGGCAAGAATGTTTAGTTTAACAGATGGTCATAATAGTTTGGTCGCCGGCCGGAGAGGGAATCCAGGAGCTCCGAACCCGTTCATGTTCGCACCAACAATGAGCTCCTCGACTGCTGGTCGCTTGACTTCTTATAGGACTCCACCTTAATAGAGCGACCAATCAGATGCAATCTATGAGAGAGAGAGCAGACCAAAAGAAAACAGAACAATACAAACACTTTTATCAAAAGAAACAGTCATAACAGTTTTGAAAGTAAAGTTTCATTTTGGAGGAGAATTGAGGGGTTTTGCCCATTGTGTGTGTGTGTGTTTTGATTTGTGTGTAGAGTTCTGAGAGTATGAGGCATTCTTTCAGAAAATGTGTGTAAACAATCGAGAACAACTGTAACCATAACCATTTCTGCCCCCTTACAGCGCTTTCTAAATGCAATCCAGGAACCGCTCTTCTACAACGGGTCGGCAATTCATTTTTCCTACGAGAAATTCTGAAAAACATCATGTCCTTTTGTAAAAGAGTCCAAAATTGCTTATAGAATTCAAAAGGTCCATCAATGTAACGATGAGTCAGCGGGATGAAATACAAATGCAGCTTTATTTACAAACGTAGTCAGACAGGCAATGGTCAACTCAACAGCAAACAATAGTGACGGGAAACAGGCAGACTCGTTGTAAAATATCCAGGTGAATGGTCAGAGGCAGGCAGATAAACAACAAAACGACACAGGCAGGATCCGGAAAAAGGCAAACAACACAGTCACTAATCACCCTTCCAGCTGGATCATATCTGAATAGATCAGTATAGAAGTCCTTTGCATGGATTCTCATTTCTTTTGGATTGCGTGAGGGGCTTATGGGAAATGTAGTCTGTGTGACAGGGTCCATAGAGTGAGAGGGCGACATCTGGTGGCAAGTGGAAGACAGGCAGAGCGGATTCATTACAATCAACACCAGGAGACCATTGGAGAGTTTTTTCACAGCCTCTGATAGTTCATCTGGTTGAATATCGGCTTCAAGCCGTTGTCTCTTTGGCAGATCTCTTAGTATGTCCTCCATGCAATTAATGTCACAGTAGCTTTGAATAAATCAGTATAGAAGTCCTTTGCATGGTTTCTCGTTTCTTTTGGATTAGATGTTAAAGTCCCTTCTGGAAGTTTCAAATGTAACAAGTTTTCTTGCTCCTTCTTTCCACTCCAAGTAAAAAAAAAAAAAAAAAAAACTTGGAGCATCTTTTTCTCGTACTGAAGAAAGTCGAGCTCTTTTCAAAGCCCCTTTTGCTCTTTCATTGAACAAAGATGCCAAAACAATCTTTTGTTCTCTTGATTGTTCCACTTCTTCTGAATTCTCTTCAATGATTCCTTCTTCGATGTCAGTAAATATAGTTCTGACGAAACATTCTTATTTGTGCCTTTCCAACTTCCCACCATTGCATTACATCTTCATAGACACTGTTGTGATTTAGACCAAAATAACTCAAGCTTTTCACAAAATCATCCAATAATTTCAGATTAAAATTCCAATAATAACTAGAATGCTGTGACCTTTTTAAAATCATTTCAATCATGCACAAATGATAATCAGGAAAGGGGTAGTCGTGGCCTAGTGGTTAGGGAGTTGGGCTTGTAATCTGAAGGTTGCCGGTTCGATTCCCACTCCGGCAGGAATTGAAGGTGGGGATTGTGAATGAACAGCACTCTCTCCACCTTCAATACCATGACTAAAGTGCCCTTGAGCAAGACACCTAACCCCTAATTGCTCCCCTTGTAAGTCGCTTTGGATAAAAGCGTCTGCTAAATGATGAAAAATGAAAATGAAAAAAATGAAAGCCATTTGGAAAAATATTAGCTTTTAACACTCTATTAGAATTATGTTACTTATATACATGTGTATGGCTTCACTGTTGGGTGTTTCACCCTCCACACATCAGATAAGTCATATTTTCTAATAATACCAATTAATGAATTTGCAGATTGAGGATAAGGTTCATCACCATTTCGGTCTAAAGTATAATTCCTGTCACCTCCAAGAACCATTCATGCATTATCAAAATTTTGTAATTCATTAGATTATTTTGTAAAAAAAAATTTAGCCTTTCTGCTCCATTATTAGATGAATAAACATTAATAAAAAGAAAAGGAAACCCTTTAACTCTATCACGATTTTGCCCTTATCGATCTCATTAAAAGATATATTAGTCATATTAAGCTTCTTTGAAAACAAAATTGCAACACCTCCACTTAGATTCGAGCCATGACTTGATCTTTTCCATTTTATGTCAGGTTTGGGGTGGTGTAGGGAAGAAGCGAGGACTCAATCGCTAGAGAAATGGGTATTTCTTTATTTAAAGTAAAAAATAAAACAAACAAACAAACCCACAAGGGGGAAAACTGACTTGACTTGACACAAAATACGCAAAACGATCCAGCACAGGACTGAACACACAAGGAGAATAAAAAGGGTAGCAAACAAGGCAGGTAACGAGGGAAGACAGGTGGGGCAAATAAACCAATAATCAGGAAACAAGATGGGTGGGGTCAAGACAATCGACAAGAGAGCACATGGCACAAGAAAACATGACAAGCCATGTGCTCACACCAAACATGACAAGAACACGAGCACATGGCTAATGAAAACAATCACAAGCCATGTGCTCACAAAACGAGACACGAACGTAACAAGAACGCGCAGCCAGCGAGCGCGCTCACAGACCGCGCGTTCACACAAAACACGACATGAAAGCACGCGGCAGATGTAAATAAACTGCGTGCAACACAGGACACGACAAGACTAGACTCATGGAACACAAGAACGCACGGTGAGAGAAACACAACCGTGCGCTCACAAAAAAGACAGGAAGCGCGGGTGTCCGAATCCCGACCTGAAACCGAATCAGACATGAATGCCGGGATCCAAACACCACGCGCCCCAACATGAAACGAGACACACAGACAAGAGAGCGCACGGCTCGAGAACGCGAGACCGTACGCTCACACAAAGACTGGACATGAAGGGAGTGTCAGAGCTCTGTCACAAAACCAATAACATAAACTAGACCGAAGTGACAGAACCCTGACACTACCAACCCCCCTCCCCCCCCCCAAAGGGACGCCACCTGACGTCCCCAATGGGGAACACAAGACAGAAACAAAACACGACAACATACACAAGACCAACACATCATGACAAGACCAAAAAAAACAAATACACAAAGACAAAGAGGGGAGGGAGGGAGGGAAGCCAAGTCAGAGCCAAAAGGAAGGTTCACCCAGTCACCGAGGGGAACCAGGGAGGGACGGGCGGGTTGAGCCAGAGAGGCTCTGACCAGTCACAAGCCCCAACAGAACGCCAGGGTGGGACAGGAGGGACAGACCAGGGAGGCTCCGGCCAAACAGGACCCCCAGCAGATAACCAGGGAGGAGCCGGAGGGACCGACCAGGCAGGCTCACGCTGGTGTGGAGACTACTTGGCGGCGGCCCCCGTGGCCGCATCGGGGAGAGCGGGCTGCCCGGTGGATGTGTGTGTGGCCCAGACACACAGAAGGGCGAAGCCATAGCAGACGAGAGTGGCTTCAATGGCCTCCATGGCCGCATCAGGGAGAGCGGGCTGCTCCGTGGCCGCAACAGGGAGAGCGGGCTGCTCCGTGGCCGCATCGGGGAGAGCGGGCTGCCCGGTGGATGTGTGTGTGGCCCAGACACACAGAAGGGCGAAGCCATAGCAGACGAGAGTGGCTTCAATGGCCTCCATGGCCGCATCAGGGAGAGCGGGCTGCTCCGTGGCCGCAACAGGGAGAGCGGGCTGCTCCGTGGCCGCAACAGGGAGAGCGGGCTGCTCCGTGGCCGCAACAGGGAGAGCGGGCTGCTCCGTGGCCGCAACAGGGAGAGCGGGCTGCTCCGTGGCCGCAACAGGGAGAGCGGGCTGCTCCGTGGCCGCAACAGGGCCTACAGCGGGTTCTGGGACGGCCTCCGGGCCTACAGCGGGCTCTGGGACCACAGTACATGGGGCCACTGGCCCAGAAGAAACCTTCCTCTTCCTCCTCCGTCTCCCAGATGGGATCATCGGAGGACTGGGGACCTGGCAGGTTGTGAGGGGTATGGGCAGTGGGCCAAGAGGCGGAAGGCCGCCCTCCTCTCCCCGATTGTAAATCTACCCCACAAACTGCCAGAAAGACAAAATCCCCAGCATTCCCATCTCCCAGGCGCTGATGGGTTCATCAAGGTTGTTGTTGAAAATGTCCTTGAGCGCTGGGTCACTGATGTTGAGCCCCTCCGCTAAAAACACAAACTGGTGTGCAAACTCCTTCACACTGGCTCCCCCTTGCTGAAGAGAAAGGAGCCTGCTTCGTCACGCCGCCAGCTGCTGAGCGGAGGGGCAGGGAGATGGGAAAAGGAAGATACCCATTTCTCTGCTGAGCCCTCTTGTGGCTGGATCGTTCTGTCAGGTTTGGGGTGGTGTAGGGAAGAAGCGAGGACTCAATCGCTAGAGAAATGGGTATTTCTTTATTTAAAGTAAAAAATAAAACAAACAAACCCACAAGGGGGAAACAAACTTGACTTGACTTGACTTGACTGACACAAAATACGCAAAACGATCCAGCACAGGACTGAACACACAAGGAGAATAAAAAGGGTAGCAAACAAGGCAGGTAACGAGGGAAGACAGGTAGGGCAAATAAACCAATAATCAGGAAACAAGATGGGTGGGGTCAAGACAATCGACAAGAGAGCACATGGCACAAGAAAACATGACAAGCCATGTGCTCACACCAAACATGACAAGAACACGAGCACATGGCTAATGAAAACAATCACAAGCCATGTGCTCACAAAACGAGACACGAACGTAACAAGAACGCGCAGCCAGCGAGCGCGCTCACAGACCGCGCGTTCACACAAAACACGACATGAAAGCACGCGGCAGATGTAAATAAACTGCGTGCAACACAGGACACGACAAGACTAGACTCATGGAACACAAGAACGCACGGTGAGAGAAACACAACCGTGCGCTCACAAAAAAGACAGGAAGCGCGGGTGTCCGAATCCCGACCTGAAACCGAATCAGACATGAATGCCGGGATCCGAACACCACGCGCCCCAACATGAAACGAGACACACAGACAAGAGAGCGCACGGCTCGAGAACGCGAGACCGTACGCTCACACAAAGACTGGACATGAAGGGAGTGTCAGAGCTCTGTCACAAAACCAATAACATAAACTAGACCGAAGTGACAGAACCCTGACACTACCAACCCCCCTCCCCCCCCCCAAAGGGACGCCACCTGACGTCCCCAATGGGGAACACAAGACAGAAACAAAACACGACAACATACACAAGACCAACACATCATGACAAGACCAAAAAAAACAAATACACAAAGACAAAGAGGGAGGGAGGGAGGGAAGCCAAGTCAGAGCCAAAAGGAAGGTTCACCCAGTCACCGAGGGGAACCAGGGAGGGACGGGCGGGTTGAGCCAGAGAGGCTCTGACCAGTCACAAGCCCCAACAGAACGCCAGGGTGGGACAGGAGGGACAGACCAGGGAGGCTCCGGCCAAACAGGACCCCCAGCAGATAACCAGGGAGGAGCCGGAGGGACCGACCAGGCAGGCTCACGCTGGTGTGGAGACTGCTTGGCGGCGGCCCCCGTGGCCGCATCGGGGAGAGCGGGCTGCCCGGTGGATGTGTGTGTGGCCCAGACACACAGAAGGGCGAAGCCATAGCAGACGAGAGTGGCTTCAATGGCCTCCATGGCCGCATCAGGGAGAGCGGGCTGCTCCGTGGCCGCAACAGGGAGAGCGGGCTGCTCCGTGGCCGCATCGGGGAGAGCGGGCTGCCCGGTGGATGTGTGTGTGGCCCAGACACACAGAAGGGCGAAGCCATAGCAGACGAGAGTGGCTTCAATGGCCTCCATGGCCGCATCAGGGAGAGCGGGCTGCTCCGTGGCCGCAACAGGGAGAGCGGGCTGCTCCGTGGCCGCAACAGGGAGAGCGGGCTGCTCCGTGGCCGCAACAGGGAGAGCGGGCTGCTCCGTGGCCGCAACAGGGAGAGCGGGCTGCTCCGTGGCCGCAACAGGGAGAGCGGGCTGCTCCGTGGCCGCAACAGGGCCTACAGCGGGTTCTGGGACGGCCTCCGGGCCTACAGCGGGCTCTGGGACCACAGTACATGGGGCCACTGGCCCAGAAGAAACCTTCCTCTTCCTCCTCCGTCTCCCAGATGGGATCATCGGAGGACTGGGGACCTGGCAGGTTGTGAGGGGTATGGGCAGTGGGCCAAGAGGCGGAAGGCCGCCCTCCTCTCCCCGATTGTAAATCTACCCCACAAACTGCCAGAAAGACAAAATCCCCAGCATTCCCATCTCCCAGGCGCTGATGGGTTCATCAAGGTTGTTGTTGAAAATGTCCTTGAGCGCTGGGTCACTGATGTTGAGCCCCTCCGCTAAAAACACAAACTGGTGTGCAAACTCCTTCACACTGGCTCCCCCTTGCTGAAGAGAAAGGAGCCTGCTTCGTCACGCCGCCAGCTGCTGAGCGGAGGGGCAGGGAGATGGGAAAAGGAAGATACCCATTTCTCTGCTGAGCCCTCTTGTGGCTGGATCGTTCTGTCAGGTTTGGGGTGGTGTAGGGAAGAAGCGAGGACTCAATCGCTAGAGAAATGGGTATTTCTTTATTTAAAGTAAAAAATAAAACAAACAAACCCACAAGGGGGGAAACAAACTTGACTTGACTTGACTTGACTGACACAAAATACGCAAAACGATCCAGCACAGGACTGAACACACAAGGAGAATAAAAAGGGTAGCAAACAAGGCAGGTAACGAGGGAAGACAGGTAGGGCAAATAAACCAATAATCAGGAAACAAGATGGGTGGGGTCAAGACAATCGACAAGAGAGCACATGGCACAAGAAAACATGACAAGCCATGTGCTCACACCAAACATGACAAGAACACGAGCACATGGCTAATGAAAACAATCACAAGCCATGTGCTCACAAAACGAGACACGAACGTAACAAGAACGCGCAGCCAGCGAGCGCGCTCACAGACCGCGCGTTCACACAAAACACGACATGAAAGCACGCGGCAGATGTAAATAAACTGCGTGCAACACAGGACACGACAAGACTAGACTCATGGAACACAAGAACGCACGGTGAGAGAAACACAACCGTGCGCTCACAAAAAAGACAGGAAGCGCGGGTGTCCGAATCCCGACCTGAAACCGAATCAGACATGAATGCCGGGATCCGAACACCACGCGCCCCAACATGAAACGAGACACACAGACAAGAGAGCGCACGGCTCGAGAACGCGAGACCGTACGCTCACACAAAGACTGGACATGAAGGGAGTGTCAGAGCTCTGTCACAAAACCAATAACATAAACTAGACCGAAGTGACAGAACCCTGACACTACCAACCCCCCTCCCCCCCCCCAAAGGGACGCCACCTGACGTCCCCAATGGGGAACACAAGACAGAAACAAAACACGACAACATACACAAGACCAACACATCATGACAAGACCAAAAAAAACAAATACACAAAGACAAAGAGGGGAGGGAGGGAGGGAAGCCAAGTCAGAGCCAAAAGGAAGGTTCACCCAGTCACCGAGGGGAACCAGGGAGGGACGGGCGGGTTGAGCCAGAGAGGCTCTGACCAGTCACAAGCCCCAACAGAACGCCAGGGTGGGACAGGAGGGACAGACCAGGGAGGCTCCGGCCAAACAGGACCCCCAGCAGATAACCAGGGAGGAGCCGGAGGGACCGACCAGGCAGGCTCACGCTGGTGTGGAGACTGCTTGGCGGCGGCCCCCGTGGCCGCATCGGGGAGAGCGGGCTGCCCGGTGGATGTGTGTGTGGCCCAGACACACAGAAGGGCGAAGCCATAGCAGACGAGAGTGGCTTCAATGGCCTCCATGGCCGCATCAGGGAGAGCGGGCTGCTCCGTGGCCGCAACAGGGAGAGCGGGCTGCTCCGTGGCCGCATCGGGGAGAGCGGGCTGCCCGGTGGATGTGTGTGTGGCCCAGACACACAGAAGGGCGAAGCCATAGCAGACGAGAGTGGCTTCAATGGCCTCCATGGCCGCATCAGGGAGAGCGGGCTGCTCCGTGGCCGCAACAGGGAGAGCGGGCTGCTCCGTGGCCGCAACAGGGAGAGCGGGCTGCTCCGTGGCCGCAACAGGGAGAGCGGGCTGCTCCGTGGCCGCAACAGGGAGAGCGGGCTGCTCCGTGGCCGCAACAGGGAGAGCGGGCTGCTCCGTGGCCGCAACAGGGAGAGCGGGCTGCTCCGTGGCCGCAACAGGGAGAGCGGGCTGCTCCGTGGCCGCAACAGGGCCTACAGCGGGTTCTGGGACGGCCTCCGGGCCTACAGCGGGCTCTGGGACCACAGTACATGGGGCCACTGGCCCAGAAGAAACCTTCCTCTTCCTCCTCCGTCTCCCAGATGGGATCATCGGAGGACTGGGGACCTGGCAGGTTGTGAGGGGTATGGGCAGTGGGCCAAGAGGCGGAAGGCCGCCCTCCTCTCCCCGATTGTAAATCTACCCCACAAACTGCCAGAAAGACAAAATCCCCAGCATTCCCATCTCCCAGGCGCTGATGGGTTCATCAAGGTTGTTGTTGAAAATGTCCTTGAGCGCTGGGTCACTGATGTTGAGCCCCTCCGCTAAAAACACAAACTGGTGTGCAAACTCCTTCACACTGGCTCCCCCTTGCTGAAGAGAAAGGAGCCTGCTTCGTCGCGCCGCCAGCTGCTGAGCGGAGGGGCAGGGAGATGGGAAAAGGAAGATACCCATTTCTCTGCTGAGCCCTCTTGTGGCTGGATCGTTCTGTCAGGTTTGGGGTGGTGTAGGGAAGAAGCGAGGACTCAATCGCTAGAGAAATGGGTATTTCTTTATTTAAAGTAAAAAATAAAACAAACAAACCCACAAGGGGGAAACAAACTTGACTTGACTTGACTTGACTGACACAAAATACGCAAAACGATCCAGCACAGGACTGAACACACAAGGAGAATAAAAAGGGTAGCAAACAAGGCAGGTAACGAGGGAAGACAGGTAGGGCAAATAAACCAATAATCAGGAAACAAGATGGGTGGGGTCAAGACAATCGACAAGAGAGCACATGGCACAAGAAAACATGACAAGCCATGTGCTCACACCAAACATGACAAGAACACGAGCACATGGCTAATGAAAACAATCACAAGCCATGTGCTCACAAAACGAGACATGAACGTAACAAGAACGCGCAGCCAGCGAGCGCGCTCACAGACCGCGCGTTCACACAAAACACGACATGAAAGCACGCGGCAGATGTAAATAAACTGCGTGCAACACAGGACACGACAAGACTAGACTCACGGAACACAAGAACGCACGGTGAGAGAAACACAACCGTGCGCTCACAAAAAAGACAGGAAGCGCAAGTGTCCGAATCCCGACCTGAAACCGAATCAGACATGAATGCCGGGATCCAAACACCACGCGCCCCAACATGAAACGAGACACACAGACAAGAGAGCGCACGGCTCGAGAACGCGAGACCGTACGCTCACACAAAGACTGGACATGAAGGGAGTGTCAGAGCTCTGTCACAAAACCAATAACATCAACTAGACCGAAGTGACAGAACCCTGACATTTTAATTCATCACTAAAATCATTATGGGTTTCTTGGACAAAAATTATATCCAGGTGTTTGTTTTGAATTAATATACTGTATGTATATATATATATATATATATATAAATTCCTTTCTCCATTAATGTTAATTAATGTTTGTGCTCTCCATAAAAATAGAAAGGCAAACAAGCAGAAAAGAACAGAAAGAAAAAAATCACCGTTACTTGTATTTTTTGTTTTTTTACCCATTTGTTCCCTTTTCGTAATTTTGTCACATTTTCTCAATCTGAATTTTTTCCTTCGGCTCAATTCTTCAAATCCGACTAATCCTAATTTCAACATCAGGAATATTATTATTATTATTATTAATTCTATGAATAAATTATTCAATAATGAAATAATTACATATAGGCTACACAGTTTATTAAAGTATTTATTGAATGTACATTTATTACAAACAAATGAGGGAAATAAAGTAAATCCAATGCGAACTCGCGCATTCCGAGCTTTACTCTGTTTATGTGAGAACTCATGAACGCGCAAATACACAACTGTGTTGTGGAAATATGCCTAAAAACCACAACCCTTGATCTAGACTTCCTTCTTGAAAAAACAAGCACAAGTCTCTTATAATAAACCCCAGCAGAGGCGCACATCAACTTCAGCTCAGAGTAGTTTCGCTTTCAGTCTCTTCGTGATGAAGATAACGGAAAAGGAGGAAGGAGCAAATCACACGCTGAAACTTCAAGTAAACTATTATTTAACTTCATTTCGGGTAGAATATCGCCTTGTTCATCTTTATTTGTGTTGCGCAAATGGTTTAAAACTAAATCTGATATATTAGTTCAGTGATTAGTCCAGCTTTACGAGTTCCAGCTCGAGCTTCAGTTTCACCGCAAAACAGAAACAAAATAACGGTTTTTAGATGTAGTTTTAAACAACTGAACAAGTTCTAAATATTGTAATATTTCTCGAATATATCACACTTGATCTTTAAGATGCTATTATTATCACTTTAATGTCAGTGAGAAATTAATATGTGTGTCTCGAGACAGATTCTCATTCAGACATCAACCCAGTGAACAGATAAAAATGAGTCTAACTCTCTTTAGAGATCACCTGAACGCAGTTTCTAGTCATTGCAATGACTGGATGAGTTTAATGTGTAAAAATGTTCACGGTGACGCAGAATATTCGTGGGCGCGCTCAGATGACTTTGTTTAACTATATATATATATATTCACCTTCACTGTTTCACAATACATTTTTTAATGTAAATTTCCAATTTCGAAAAAGAAAGGCAGGTTTTTAAGCAACAAAAACTTCTCAGTCTTTTTACTTGTTTAAAGTGGAAGCGGTTTAGATTTCACGTGGCGATGAAAGAGTCACGTGACCAGAGTCAGAGTCATTAACGCTGCCTTCACGAGCTTTAGGAAATGTGATCATTCCCACTTCTGAAGTTGTTTATGAGCTTATCTCATTCAAGTTTAGACTTGAGGGGGCTCATGAGCATTTTGTTTAACCTTATATTTAAACTCTTATTTACGATCATTCTGAGACCAAACATTTCAGTATTCCCAACTAAAACATGATTTCAGTCTCAAAGCTTCAAAATGTCTTCCATAAAACTTGTCTTTCACATCTTTAGTTGCCACAACATTCACTCATGCTTCAGCATCACACAATTATACAACATGTAGGCTAATATTAATTCATTTTATGAGTGAAAAAGCAGCAAACATCAGTTCTGACAGTGAAAAATACATCCTGGAGCAAAGAGGACACTGAGAACGTATGAAACAGTTTCATATTTAAAATAGAGTAATTTTTTAAAGAAGTTTAAACTCTAAATAGCGTCTAGTGTGTATTTAATGTGTCGCTGTCGCTCCTCGATCATCTCTTCATACTAGTTCATTTATAGCATCAAATAAACATGAATGAACATCAGAAGGAATGTTGTTTCAAGACGTGATTCAAGTTCACCAACGTTCATCTACTAACTCCCCTGACCGCTTTGATGGACACATTGGCGGATTCAGGGTTATGATTGGTCAGATCGCCTGTCAATCAAATTGTCGACGAAGGGTCAATTACTCAAAATGGAGAATATCAACTGATAAAATAGACTAAGTGTGTGTGAGTTTTGGTCTCAAAATTATTAAATTTCCATTTAAAATCAATTGATGTGTCAAAAATGATGAATAATTGTATTATTCAATATTGTAATTCATTGTTGTTCATTGTTCTCTCTAGAAATGGATCACTGCTACAGTGACTCTGACTCCAGTGACGACAGTGGAGCTTCTGATCGCAGTATTGAACAACCTCCTTTATTCAGCAGTGGTCAGTAAATAACATTATGAGTTTGTGAAACACATTAGTTTTGTTCTTATATTTAGTTGAGTTATTTTACATAGATTTCTTGAATTGGTAGAATTAAAAAACCTTTCATGAAGAGACAGCACTAAAAGTTGAGCTGAGAAATGCAGATATTAACTGAATTAATACAATTCACCCTTTCACTGTAAAATGTAAATCTAAAAAATGTTTTGTAGTTTTTCTAGTGCAACTTCACAAGATCAACAAACTGAATAGAAAAAAATAATTAAAATAATTTTCGAGGCAATACCAGCTCTGTCTGTCTGGTTTAATAATCTTTATTAAAGAAGAGAACTGTCTTCTATTATCCATTTACAGGATATTATCTTTTCATTTGATTTTATGATAATCTTGATCTTTCCATTTCACAAGCGTTTCTGTTATTGCCTCACAAATTCTAATGTAACTACAGACAACTACAGTTACTACCTTAAGCATCATGACCCATCCTGGACTCTCTTCAGCTCAATGGAGACCCACAAAACTCACTCAACAGAACATTATACACTTGTCTTGGGGCCTTTTCATACAGCCGGTGCAATGCGATGCAAGTGTTTCACCCTGACGCAGTTATCATTATCACATCCAGCGCCACTTTGTTTAAATATCAAATGTTTATGCGCCCATTTGTTCGCCCATGGGTGTGCTGGTCTGAAAATGTGGTGCATTGTTGGCGTGCTGCTATTTTGAGGCAACTGAAAATTACTGTGCCATTGACCAACAAAAACCTGCTCTAAAGTCAATGGTGCAGTCATTGTGTGCCTATAGGCGGGTGCACAACACACGTACACTCTGCTTGTTACACAGCAGCACATAAACATGCCAAATATTAAAAATAACAATGTAATAGATTATTATTGTGTGCATAAAGATAAAAATGCTTTGGTGGAATCCGGCTTGTCCCACAGATGGTCTGCTTTAACCTCACGCATGAGCAGATCCGTTTCCTCACTGGAGAAGCGTTAGTTTTTCTGCTTGCAAATTCCACCATATAAATAGCAAAAAAAAAAATTCATAATATGTAAATTTATAGTCATGATCTCAGCAAAAAAAAAATCACTTGCAAATTAATATTTTGGTTGCAAAAGTGTCCATTTTAGGCATAGTTTAGAGCATTGTTTAAGATAATATGGTCACGCTTTACAATAAGGTTCATTAGTTAACATGAACTAATAATGAACTGCACTTCTACAGCATTTATTAATCTTTGTTAATGTTAATTTCAACATTTACTAATACATTATTATTATTAATAATAATAAATCTTGTTAACAGTTAATGCACTGAACTAACATGAACAAACAATGAACAACTGTATTTTCATTAACTAACATTAACGAAGATTAATACATACAGTAAGAAATCCTCATGGTTAGTTCATGTTAATGAATTACACTGTAAAAAAAATTACGCTGTAAAATTTACAATAATTTTATGCTTTCACTAATGTTTAATGAACCTCAACCTTACTGTAAAGTGTTACAGATAATAATCAATTGCCATTGAAAATATAGACAAACTTAAAAGTTACTTATATTGCCCATTATTTATTATCATAATCTTTGGTATTGCTGGTGACACTCCAGAAGACCAGAAGATCCTTCTCACTCTAAGATTCGAATTAATCAGTTTATTGATGTTATTAAAAGTGCAGCAATATTTTTAAGTTGCATCATAGTAAATATTTAGTGGTTAAACACTTGCACAAGTTCTTGATTAGTCAAACAATGTTTGTTAACAGAATATGTTCTCTTTGAGGCCATTGAAACTAAATAAAGCACTCTACGTAAATTTCAAATACTGATCCTGATAAAAGTTTTGATATTTCAGGAAACTTGAATCTTGAATTGCAAAGAAGCGTTGAAGAACTGAAGTCAGAATATGACAGAAATCATCAAACTCTCACTGGTCTAATAAACAAGATGAATGGCATCACTGATGAAGTTGAATCTTTGCACAAGAGCGCAACAGTTGGCAGTTTGGTGGGATCATCCATTGGAGCAGCAGGAGGAATCGCTTCAATAGCAGGTCTGATTTTGGCTCCGTTCACATTAGGAGCTTCTTTAGCTCTCACTGGTGCTGGTGTTGTTGCTGGAGTAGCTGGAGGAGTAACAAGTGCAACATCAAACATCACTAATGCGGTCAAGCAGAAAAACCTGCGTGAGACTATTGAGAAGATCATCAATGATTTCCAGAGCACAGTTCAGCCAATGGTAAAGCTTCTGAGTGAAATTTCTGACATCACAAAGGACATTGAATTGATGAAGCAGACATTAAATGAGCACGAAATTCAAAAAGCAGGAAGAGGTGCTGCAGACGTATTAAAGATTGCAAAAGTAGCTAATGTGGCTGAAATTGGACAACTGTGTGCAGAGGCTGCCAAAGACATCCGTGTGTTCGTAAAGGCTGCAAAAGCTATGCATGGGTCTGCAGGAGCTGCCAAAGCTGCACGAGCAACTGCAGGAGCTGCCAAAGAAATCCGTGCGGCAGCAGCGATCACTGGCGGACTCTCGGCTCTGTTTCTTGCTCTTGATGTTTACTGTATTGTTCAAGATTCAGCTGAGCTCTCTGAAATGAATCAACCAGCAGACAAGAGAAAAGCAGAAGATATCAATTCAGAAACACTCAAATTTATTCTTCTGATGAGAGAAACAGCTGCTGAGTTTAAGAAGATTGTGGATAAAATTAAATATACCATAGACACTTCCTCTCAGGCCTGGCGAAGACAGAGATGATGATCAGACATGTTAATAAAGATGACGTCATTGATAACATTATTTGATCGGTTCTTGTGTGTGGAATTTTGATTGGAAAAATATGTCAATTAAATTAAAATTATTATTATTTGTTTGTTTTGCTTTTTTTCCTGTTTATGGACCCTGTAACACAGTTTTTAAGTACGGGAAGAAGGAGGCGGGAACCGGCGAACATTCAACGTAACTTTAATCAAATAAATAAACAAACAATAAAACGAAAGTAAAATGGCGGCAGTTCCTCACTGCGACTGCCGTCCACACAAACATAATCAAACACAACATGAAATCCAGGCCTGGTCCTCTCTCGTCCTTCACTGTCGTCGCTCCTCTTTTACGCTTCCGGAGCTCCTCCCTGAGAGATACGAGACTGGTGTAGCACACAGCTCACGCTCATTATCACTCGCGTCACCGGCCTGATCGTCACAGATCCGTTAAGATAGAAATGTCTAATATTTTTGTAAATACCACCATTTTGAAGATCTCATTTTGCCCACAAAAGGCATAGTTCATTATTCTCATGTGTGAGGGGGAGATTCAATTGGTTATTTCTTGGTTGAACATAATGTGAACATGAGTGTTTTGTTGCAAATGTTTAGGTATTTTGTATCTCTGTTAAATTGCATTTATTTATATTCATTATCTTTATCTTTCATTTCTAAATGGATTAGTCAAAGTTGGGCTCAGTTGTCTGAGAGCTCATAGAGAGTTGGAGAATAATTGTATATAATGAAATTGTTCTGTTTTGAATCAATTTATCGGCATGGACAAGTTTTTGTTTATAGATTTTGAACAGTTTATTTTCTTTTTCTTTTTGGATTTTCACTGTAAAAAACATTTGCATTCCATTGGAATCACACATTTATTTTTGCACTTTTTGGAATAAACATTGTCATTTTGACTTTATCATCTCGCCACTTCATTCGTACGCCTCCATCTTCATCCAGAGCTGCTCTGCTGCTGTTCAGAACACATTTTGTTTCAGATGGTCTTTTATCTTCAGGACAAGCGTGAGATCACTGAAGACGGCGAGAGCGCGTGAGTGTTTACCTAATACCCGTTTCGGCTCTATTGCGAAGTTATTATTTGCTGCTAGGAAGGATTCGTTTCGATTCTTTGCTTATTTGTATGTTTGCGCTTGGATTTGTATCTGTTTGTAATTGTATTCGCTGCCATTTCGAAGAACTGTAGCGGTTGTTAGTTTTTGGCATTGCTGGGCTGTGAACTTAAGTGCTGTACGTGCGCTTCCTGCAGTAGTTTCGATTTGGCCCATTCACGGCGAAACTCTTTTGCTGAGCTAATTGTTAGGGCGGACACAGCTGTTTTCACTCATACGTTATTAGGCAAGCTATTTATTCAGTGTGTCCGCGCTTGCGCGGAAGCGTTCAGCCTCCTTGTGTGAAGACCGACTTGGGTAAAGACCTGCGACTCTACCTGCGCGACTCCGCCGAGCAAGGACACTTAAGTATCCCCCCCCCCCCTTTTTTTTTCTTTGCTCCCATACTCAACATGTGCTTTCAATATATTCCTGTTGTCACTCGTACACGCTCCACTATCACCCGTAGAAGGCAGCACAACACTACTAACCTGCGTCCTATTTACTCCTCTCCTAACCAACCTCTATCTGTTTCTGTAGGACTATGGAATTGTCAGTCAGCTGTTAACAAAGCTGACTTCATTCCAGCCTTTGCCACTAACTCTCTTCTCAATATCTTAGGCTTGACTGAGACATGGATTCGTCCAGAGGACTCCTCAACCCCCGCTGCTCTTTCTAACAACTACACCTTTACTCATACCCCTCGACAGTCAGGAAGAGGAGGGGGCACAGGTTTCTTCATTTCTAACAATTGGAAATACTTAGCTCACCCTGCTCTATACAGCAACTATTCGTTTGAATCACATGCCATTACAATTACATACCCTGTCAAAATTCATCTTGTTCTCATCTACCGCCCCCCAGGTCAATTGGGTACCTTTGTTGAGGAATTGGACATGCTGCTGTCCTCATTCCCAGACGATGGTAGTCCACTTGTACTACTGGTCGATTTCAACATTCACCTCGATAAACCTTATGCTTCTGACTTCCTCTCTCTCCTAGCTTCATTTGATTTCAACCGACTCATCACCACAAGCACCCACAAATCCGGCAACCAATTGGACCTGATCTACACACGTAACTGTATCACTGACAACATTCTGGTCACACCTCTGCACGTCTCTGACCATTTCTTCATCACTTTCAATCTGCAACTTATTTGTGCACCACCAACCACTTCACATGTTTCCTTCAGAAGAAACCTGCGCTCTCTTTCCCCCTCTCATCTATCCTCTGTTGTATCATCCTCCCTTCCCACACAAACACAGTTCTCATCTTTGGATGTAAATACTGCAACACACACGTTATGCTCCACTTTATCTACTTCTCTAGACAGTATCTGTCCTCTGTCATCCAGACCAGCTCAAGCAACTCCCTCCAACCCCTGGATATCTGACGCGCTTCGTGATGACCGGACCAAACTCAGGGCAGCAGAAAGGAAATGGCGCAAATCACAAGACCCATCTGACCTAGGTTCGTACCAAGATCTGCTATCATCTTTTTCAGGGGGAGTCCATGCAGCTAAGTCCTCATACTTCCACGATAAGATCAACGGCGCTACAAACACACGCTCACTCTTCAAGACATTCAACACACTCCTCTGTCCCCCTCCACCACCACCCACCACGTCTTTAACTGCTGATCAATTCGCCAATTTCTTCACCGACAAGACATCTGCCATCAGGAGCCAGTTCTCTGCTCCACCCACACAGGAACTCACCCCCTCCTCATCCACTATTCTTCTCTCTTCCTTCTCCCTTCTCACGGAGGCGGAAGTATCAAAACTTCTCCTCTCCACTCATCCCACCACCTGCCCTCTAGACCCCATCCCCTCACACCTTCTACAAGCCATCTCTCCCACTCTCTTACCAGCACTTACACACATTATTAACTCGTCTCTCCACACAGGCACTTTTCCTACCACATTCAAGCAGGCTCGAGTAACCCCACTGCTTAAAAAACCCACGCTAAACACATCACTCATGGACAACTACAGACCTGTCTCTCTCCTACCATTCATATCAAAAACACTTGAACGAGTTGTTCAACCAGGTGTCATCCTTCCTCACACAGAACAACCATCTGGACGTCAACCAATCTGCTTTCAAGAGCGGCCATTCCACAGAGACTGCGCTACTGTCTGTCACGGAATCCCTGCGAATTGCAAAGGCTGGTTCCAAATCATCTGTTCTCATTCTGCTGGATCTATCTGCTGCCTTCGACACCGTAAACCATCAAATTCTTCTGTCCACCCTCTCGTCACTGGGTATCTCAGGTTCTGCACTTCAGTGGTTTGAGTCCTATCTCACAGGTAGGTCTTTCAGAGTTGCCTGGGGAGGGGAGGTATCCAAACCTCATCAACTGATCACTGGGGTTCCTCATGTTAATTAATGTTTGTGCTCTTCATAAAAATAGAAAGGCAAACAAGCAGAAAAGAACAGAAAGAAAAAAATCACTGTTACTTGTATTATTATTTTTTTTTTTTTTACCCATTTTTTCCCTTTTTGTAATTTTGTCACATTTTCTCAATCTGAATTTTTTCCTTCGGCTCAATTCTTCAAATCCGACTAATCCTAATTTCAACATCAGGAATATTATTATTATTATTATTATTAATTTTATGAATAAATTATTCAATAATAAAATAATTACATATAGGCTACACAGTTTATTAAAGTATTAATTTAATGTAAATTTATTACAAACAAATGAGGGAAATAAAGTGAATCCAACGCGAACTCGCGCATTCCGAGCTTTACTCTGTTTATGTGTGAACTCATGAAGAAGCGCAAATATGTCTAAAAACCACAACCCTTGATCTAGCCTAACTTCTTGAAAAAAACAAGCACAAAGTCTCTCATAATAAACCCCAGCAGACTGACTTCACTTCAGCTCAGAGTAGTTTCGCTTTCAGTCTCTTCAGGGCAGAACATAACGGAAAAGGAGGAAGGAGCAAATCACACGCTGAAACTTCAAGTAAACTATTATTTAACTTCATTTCGGGTAGATTTTCGCCTTGTTCATCTTTATTTGTGTTGCGCAAATGGTTTAAAACTAAATCTGATATATTAGTTCAGTGATTAGTCCAGCTTTACGAGTTCCAGCTCGAGCTTCAGTTTCACCGCAAAACAGAAACAAAATGTTTTTTAGATGTAGTTTTAAACAACTGAACAAGTTTTAAATATTGTAATATTTCTCGAATATGTCACACTTGATCTTTAAGATGCTATTATTATCACTTTAATGTCAGTGAGAAATTAATATGTGGGTCTCGAGACAGATTCTCATGCAGACATCAACCCAGTGAACAGATAAAAATGAGTCTAACTCTCTTTAGAGATCACCTGAACGCAGTTTCAAGTCATTGCAATAGCTGGATGAGTTTAATGTGTAAAAATGTTTATGGTGACGCAGAATATTCGTGGGCGCGCGCTATATCCGCATGTGCGCGCTCAAACGCTTTTGTTTAACTATATATATTCACCTTCACTGTTTCACAATACATTTTTAATGTAAATTTCCAATTTAGAAAAGGAAAGAGGCAGGTTTTTAAGCAACAAAAACTTCTCAGTCTTTTTGTTTAAAGTGGAAACGGTCTAGATTTCACGTGGCGATGAAAGAGTCACGTGACCAGAGTCAGAGTCATTAACGCTGCCTTCACGAGCTTTAGGAAATGTGATCATTCCCACTTCAGAAGTTGTTTACGAGCTTATCTCATTCAAGTTTAGACTTGAGGGGGCTCATGAGAATTTTTTATTTAGCTTATATTTAAACTCTTATTTACAATCATTCTGAGACCAAACATTTCAGTATTCCCAACTAAAACATGATTTCTGTCTCAAAGCTTCAAAATGTCTTCCATAAAACTTGTCTTTAACATCTTTTAGTTGCCACAACATTCAGTCATGCTTCACACAATTATACAACATGTAGGCTAATATTAATTCATTTTATGAGTGAAAAAACAGCAAACATCAGTTCTGACAGTGAAAAATACATCCTGGAGCAAAGAGGACACTGAGAACGTATGAAACAGTTTCATATTTAAAATATAGTCATTTTTTAAAGAAGTTGAAACAATAAATATCATCTAATGTGTGGTGACAGATCGTCGATCATCTCTTCATACTAGTTCATTTATAGCATCAAATAAACATGAATGAACATCAGAAGGAATGTTGTTTCAAGACGTGATTCAAGTTCACCAACGTTCATCTACTGACTCCCCTGACCGCTTTGTCGGACAAAATGACGGATTCAGGGTTATGATTGGTCAGATCGCCTGTCAATCAAATTGTCGACGAAGGGTCAATTACTCAAAATGGAAAATATCAACTGATAAAATAGACTAAGTGTGTGTGAGTTTTGGTCTCAAAATCATTAAAGTTCCATTTAAAATCAATTAATGTGTCAAAAATGATGAATAATTGTATTATTCAATATTGTAATTCATTGTTGTTCATTGTTCTCTCTAGAAATGGATCACCGTCACAGTGACTCTGACTCCAGTGACAGCGGAGCTTCTGATCACAGTATTGAACTTCCTCCTTCATTCAGCAGTGAGTCAGTAAATAACATCATGAGTTTGTGAAACACATTAGTTTTGTTCTTATATTTAGTTGAGTTATTTTACATAGATTTCTTGAATTGGTAGAATTAAAAAACCTTTAATGAAGAGACAGCACTAAAAGTTGAGCTGAGAAATGCAGATATTAACTGAATTAATACAATTCACCCTTTCACTGTAAAATGTAAATCTAAAAAATGTTTTGTAGTTTTTCTAGTGCAACTTCACAAGATCAACAGACTGAATAGAAAAAAATGATTAAAATAATTTTTGAGGCAATACCAGCTCTGTCTGTCTGGTTTACAGTTTTTTTACGATCGCTATGACAGTTTTTTCAACACATTTAACAAGTTTCCTAAACTCTTAACGCACCAACACACCTAAAACACACAATTGGCAAAACGGTTAATTTCATGCTCAAAATCACACATTGTAAACTAAACTCCAAAACTAATTTTCAAAATACAATAATATACTAACACAATACACTATGTCTAACAGAACACTGCAAACATGTTTCAAAATCAAATAATTATTCAAAACACTAACACATGTTCTCTTCCAACAGGAAAATTTAGTCAATCATAACACAATGACAAAAAAACTCTAACATCAGCTGAAATGACAGAAACTGCCTTATTTTATGTGTCGGGTCTGCCCATATACAATAGACAGTAGGCTATAATGTGTTGATCATACATTGTGTTTTGCACTGTAGTTTCTTTTGAAGCCTCTCTACATTTCTGTTTTGTTGGGTTTAGTAAATGCATTTTGTTTCTTTTGCTGCAGAAATTCAATACAAAAAATGAATGACCGTCTCGGAGTAGCTTTATGTAGTTTATGAAAGAAAAGACAGACAGAATTGCTGCAGTAAAGATTTTATTTGCAAACGGACATTACTGCAAGATAAACAAACAGAAAAAGCACCGGAATAAAATACAGGGAATATATCTGTGTTTCAATTCACAATATGAACAGCTGTTCACGTTGACTTTAGCCCATGTAAGTTATGTTTAGAACATGATGTTATCTGTTCTGACATACAGTGTGAAAGCATTTGTAAATTTGGCAGTAAAATGACATTGTTTTGGTCTTGGTTGAGCTTGTGTGTAAAAGAAGTTCAAGCATTTTAAATTTGTGTTAACTGTAAACAAGAAATGTGTTAATTGTATAGCCTACATAGACGGATGTTGTGCTAACCGTGTTAAGAGTTTAGGAAACTTGTTAAATGTGTTGAAAAAACTGTCATAGCGATCGTAAAAAACTGTAATAAACGTCACACCAATGATCGTTTTTTTGACATTATTTGATCAGTCTTGTTCATGTGTTTCTAATTATTTTCCATGTGAAGTTTTGATCGGAAAAAAATGTCAATCAAAATAAAATTATTAGTAGTATTAGTATTATTTGTTTATTTTATTTTAAGGAAAGGTTTCTATTTTTGCTTATTTTATATTATTGTTCCATTCAACAGTTAATTTGGGTTTTATTTTATTTTGGGTTCTTATTTTTATTTTATTTGTCTGTCCTTCAAGTCTATTGCATCCAATATATCTGTTTTTTAATAATGATAATTATAATAACAATAATAAAGAAAATATAGATTCAACCCTGTTAATGTGTGAAACTGTAACGCCCGGTTGAGGATAAGGACAGGAAGACAGGATGAATCTTGCAAAGGTTTATTTGCAACGCGATGAACACAGGACAGGAATAACAGGCAAAACTACCGGAACGGAACTTTAATGACGAACAAGGACAGGACTGACACGGAGGGAATTTATACAGAGAGAACACGAGGATCATAGATGGGGAACAGGTGATGACAACACTGATTGACGAGACACAGGTGGTTGCGATGAACTAATGATGAAGATGACTGAAAACAAAGAGCACATGACTAAACTGACAGGACCAAAACAACCGAACATGTGACAGATACAAGACCGGGGAACAGGCTAAACAGATAAACAGACAGACATGAATGTGACATTACTCCCCCCTCCCGGAAGGCGCGGCCTCGCGCCGTGAAGGAGCAGATCCGGGAGGGGGGGTGGGCACCCTGGAGGCCGTGGTCAGGGTTAGGCAGTTCGGGTGGCCTCCAGGGTGTCTCCTGGACCTCCCGGGGGGTCAGGCCGCCATGGAGGAGTCCGCGGCAGGGTCCTGGCGGGTGCCAGGAGGTCAGGCGGCCAAGGTGGAGTCCGGGGCATGGTCCTGGCGGGTGCCAGGAGGTCAGGCGGCCAAGGTGGAGTCCGGGGCATGGTCCTGGCGGGTGCCAGGAGGTCAGGCGGCCAAGGTGGAGTCCAGGGTGTGGCCTCCTTCCCTCTGGCTGCCGCAGGCGGGGATACTGGGCGCCCCCCAAAATTTTCAGGGGAGACGCACCCCGTTTCGGCGTGCTGGGTGGCACTGGCTCTGGCGGTGGAAGGTCGGGAGCCGGCTCTGGCGGTGGCAGGTCAGGCGCCGGCTCTGGCGGTGGCAGGTCTGGGAGGTCTGGGAGGTCTGGGAGATGAGACGGCTCTGGGGGGTCTGGGAGGTAGGCGGCTCTGGGGGGTCAGGGAGCCCTGGCGGGTCAGGGAGCCCTGGCGGCTCTGGCGGGTCCGGCGGCTCTGGCGCAGGAGGGTCCGGCGGCTCGGGCGGTGGCAGATCAGGCGCCAGGTCTGGGAGGTCTGGGAGGTCTGGGAGGTTTAGGAGGTCTGGCGGGTCAGGGAGCCCAGGAGGCTCTGGCGGGTCAGGGAGCCCAGGAGGCTCTGGCGGGTCAGGGAGCCCAGGAGGCTCTGGCGGGTCAGGGAGCCCAGGAGGCTCAGGGAACTCAGGCGGCTCAGGGAACTCAGGCGGCTCAGGGAACTCAGGCGGCTCGGGCCAGTCCGGGAGCTCGGGCCAGTCCGGGAGCTCGGGCCAGTCCGGGAGCTCGGGCCAGTCCGGGAGCTCGGGCCAGCCCGGGAGCTCGGGCCAGCCCGGGAGCTCGGGCCAGCCCGGGAGCTCGGGCCAGCCCGGGAGCTCGGGCCAGTCCGGGAGCTCTGGCATAGCGAGCACGGGAGACGGCTCGCGGGCGGCGAGCACGGGAGACGGCTCGCGGGCGGCGAGCACGGGAGACGGCTCAGGGACGGCGAGCACGGGAGAAGGCTCAGGGACGGCGAGCACGGGAGACGGCTCAGGGACGGCGAGCACGGGAGACGGCTCAGGGACGGCGAGCACGGGAGACGGCTCAGGGACGGCGAGCACGGGAGACGGCTCAGGGACGGCGAGCACGGGAAACGGCTCAGGGACGGCGAGCACAGGAAACGGCTCAGGGACGACGAGCACAGGAAACGGCTCCGTGACGGCGAGCACAGGAGAAGGTTCAGGGTTGACGAGCGCAGGAGACGGCTCTGGGACGACGAGCAGAGGAGAAGGTTCAGGGTTGACGAGCGCAGGAGACGGCTCTGGGACGACGAGCACAGGAGACGGCTCTGGGACGACGAGCACAGGAGACGGCTCTGGGACGGCGAGCACAGGAAACGGCTTGCGGTGCACTAGAGCGGGCTCGCGGTCCGCAAGAGCGGGCTCGACATCCGGGCCGAGGAGTTCAGGAAGCTCCTCGTCGTCGTTCATGGACGGGCAAGATGGGCAGACAGGACACGCACCGCTGAACAGATATGCGGGGGGAGCTGGAGCAAGATGGGCTGGCGGTGCGGGTGTCTTGGTTGGTACCGGCCGAGAAACACACTCCTCTACTTCCCACTCGGATCCATTCAACTCTAGGACAGCATTAATGCTGTCGACTAGAGTGAAGGAACACATGGGATCACGAGGGCGAATGGTATTCTCGTCCAGCCCCAACCAAAACATCGCTACGAGTGAAGCATCCGGCCAGCCCACCAGATGGGAGAGCTCGACAAACTCCCCCACATACCTCTCCAGCGGGCGTCCCCGCTGCCGGATGTTCCACAGATGATCCTCCGCGTTGATGAAATTCATCGTCGCGGTAGTCGTTGTTGTTTGGCGGTTCGTCATTCTGTAACGCCCGGTTGAGGATAAGGACAGGAAGACAGGATGAATCTTGCAAAGGTTTATTTGCAACGCGATGAACACAGGACAGGAATAACAGGCAAAACTACCGGAACGGAACTTTAATGACGAACAAGGACAGGACTGACACGGAGGGAATTTATACAGAGAGAACACGAGGATCATAGATGGGGAACAGGTGATGACAACACTGATTGACGAGACACAGGTGGTTGCGATGAACTAATGATGAAGATGACTGAAAACAAAGAGCACATGACTAAACTGACAGGACCAAAACAACCGAACATGTGACAGATACAAGACCGGGGAACAGGCTAAACAGATAAACAGACAGACATGAATGTGACAGAAACACACTGACTCTTGAAATATAGTATCTGACTGATATTACGTATTTCAAGAGTCGGTGTGTTTCACACATTAACGTGTTCTCCGTATATCATATTCTTAAACGTATTGTTTTGTAGGATTATTCACTGCTAATTGATCGGTGTTTTCTGTTTTACAGCTTGTATTTGTAATTATTAACTTTATATTGTATTATTTGGACCAGTGTATCTGTTAGTCACAGTGAGGCTCTTATTATGAAAAGCGCTCTCATTTGGATTATGAACACATGTGTACTGATTGTAGCGTAGTGTTGCTCCTGTCTTCCTCGTGACGTCTTCCTCAGTTTAATGAGTCATTAAGTTCACTGTGTTGATTCATGTATTGTGTTTAGAAGTAAAACACGACCAGTAATCATGTTGAATGTTCTTTGTTTCCATATAACCACTTATATATTATATCTAGTCATACTCGTGTACTGGAACATTTTTCCATCTCTAACAGACAAAACCCGTCACAGTAAATGCCACTATTTTGAAGATCTCATTCGATAAAGGCACAGTTCATTATTCTCGTGTGTGACGGGAGATTGGAGATTGGATTGGTGATCTGTTTATTTGTTGGTTGAACATTGTTAATCGTTGTTAATTAAATGAGTGTTTTGTTTCAGATGTTTATGTATGTTGTATTGTTATAACACTTTATCTCTTTGTTACTGTTAAATTGCATTTTTTTATTTTCATTGATTATCTTTATCATCTTTCATTTCTAAATGGTTTAGTTGAAGTAGGGTTTGGCCTCTTTAAGATGTTGTCTGGGAGCTCGTAGAGAGTTGGTGTATGATTGTATACAGTGAAATTGTTGTGTTTTGAATCAATTTATTGGCATGGACAAAAGTTTGTTTGTATATTGCTTTTGAACAGTTTATTTTATTTTTGTTTGTTTTTTTTTTTATTGGATTTTCACTGTAAATATAATTTTCCCTCCACTGGAATCACACCTTTATTTTTGCACTTTTTGAAATAAACATCGATCTTTTGACTTTATCATCTCGTCACTTCATTTGTACGCCTCCATCTTCATCCAGAGCTGCTCTGCTGCTGTTCAGAACACATCTGGAGCTCTTTTTGTTTCTGATGGTTTTTATCTTCAGCTGATTTCAGGCTGTGTGGTTTTCAGACATTTGATAGTTCTCACTTCTTTACATTCAAGTGTTTTGTTGACGAAATGAACAGGAATCATGGAGGACACCAAAATTACTCTTGCCTGTTTATTGGGAAAATCTTATTAAAAGCAAAATTATATTTAGTGTCTCATGCATTGGCAACCATATCAACATTCACTGAGCTGTGTAGATCATCTGATTAAAATCAACATTTCACACAAAATAAAACTAAACCTTGACAAAAAGTATTCTTTGAGAATATCTAAGTATAAATCCAAATCCACTACTTAATAAAAGTAAGTATTTATGTCTAAAAACCACTACAGAATCTATAAGCTTTATATGGAGCTCTACAGGAATCTAGTGTGACACTGTGGCATTACAGAAGTTACTGCCACCAGATGGCACTAATCTACCTTCAAAAAATTGGATTTTAAAGGCCTTGATTCTGTTTTAACATTGAATACTGCTTTAACTGAAAAATTATTTAAAAAATATATTAGAAAAATAAATTATTATTTTCAATGGGGAAAATGGCCAATAAAAATTGTATAAATATTGCATAGTATCACAAAATACCCTCAATTCTTTAAAAAATAATCAAAAAATATTATTGAACAAAAATATATATTACATTGGTTTTCCTGACAAACACAAAAGTTACATTTCAAGGCTTTTTTTGAAATGTCATTTTTTTTACCGTTAAGGATCCAAGTGTGACTCCTAAATGAAGACCAGAGGATTAAATACATTTACAAATTTACAAATACTTTTAATACTTCTTGAACTACAGATTATATTTGACGCATCGTTTTAATATGTATCAAGTAAATTTCAATACAAGTTCAGCTCATTATAAATCCATTAGCGTTACAGTAATGCTTTTTCATGTTCTTTTTTCAGAATACACACTTTGAAATCTAGAAAACTTTTGAACTTTCTGTTTATCAAATAATCCTGAAACATTAATAATAATCATAAATGTTTCTTGAGCATCAGAATGATTTCTGAAGGATCATGTGACTCTGAAGACTGGAGGAATGATGCTGAAAATTCAGCTTTGATCCCTGGAATAAATTACATTTTATTATATAGAAAACTGATATTTTAATTTGTAAAAAAAATATTTCACAATATTACTGGTTTTTCTGTACTTTGGATCAAATAAATGAAGCCTTGTTGAGCAGAAGAGACTGACCATTAAAACATCTTACCATTCAAAAACTTTACCAATAGTGTGTGTGTGTGTGTGTGTGTGTGTGTGTATGTGTGTGTGTGTGTGTGTGTGTGTGTGTGTGTGTGTGTGAATAAATAATCTTCATTATAGTTGTTTACCAAAAATCAAAAAAATAATGAAAAATGTTCATACTGTAAGATATAACACTGCTTCACAGCTTTCCTCCAGGGTTCAAGGTTAAACCTGATGTCAGACGCAGTCATGCTGAAGGAACTGCAACAATAATACAAATTAAACTGTAAGCCTAAAGGTTTTCATTTTATACAATTTTTAATCAAAACTCCTCGTGGAGACACTTTTGTGCACCAGAAAAAATATATAAAGAACCAAATCACAATAGTGTAGAGTAACTCACCCACTATCGGCAAAACCGATCAATGGATGGAGAAAACCGACCAAGCTTGACGGATTCAGGAGGAGCAGGAGATGATTTCTGTGCTAGTGAGGGAGATCCTGGTTTTTGTTGGTCTTCAAGATTCAACAGAGGTCTGAAAAAGGAAACAAACAGCAGACCAGTCGCTGTTTTGTTGTATATAGTCTGTGAAATACACTACAGGAAAAAAAAAACATAGAAAAATGTATATGAACTGGCAAAAAGTTACCAGTACCTTTTCTGTTCAATTTACAGACATTTCCTTCAACCAGAAAACAATTCAAAATACAGGTAAAACAAAAAAATCTTATATTTTTAAAAATCTTTTCGAAACTGATGTAATGCATATTTTTGAGTCATAAACAACATAATATTTCAAAGTGTTTAAATTCTTTTTTTTTTTACTTTTTTGTGAGGTGGTACAACCAAATATTTGTAAATATATATCTACCCAGACATCAAACCTTTCTCCTCTGCCACAGTGATCTGTTGGTCCTCTGGACGTTGCATTACAGTATCAGGTTTACCGTTATTAATTTGTCAGTTGATGACACTATATTTGCAGTTGTGCCACCCTGACATTTGAGAATATACAAATGTCCGTGCAAAAGTTTTTCAATTATCTCAATAGCTTTAAAACTCTTGCTCTTTCCACCAGACTCAGATCTTCTCCTCCGTTTCACTTCCTCATGATCTCCCTCTCTCTGTTCCACTCTTCCTTTCCTTCTCACTCCTTCCTCTACCCACACCACCACCTTCACACTCACATCTCTTTATTGTCCCCTTCTCTTCATATTTTCCCCATTACATGCTGCAATTGTGATGGATAAACATTTGTGAAAACCACATTTCCTGTGTTGTGTGTATTATTAATAAAGCAGATATCAGTTTGGGGCTCATTGACCGTTCTCAAAGCCCCGCCCCCTTTAGTTACTGTTGCTATGTTCGACAAGTCATGTGCTCTCACGCCACACATCATGTTCTCACGCAGTGAAAAATACATCCTGGAGCAAAGAGGACACTGACAATGTATGAAACAGTTTCATATTTCAAATACACACAATTTTTCAAGTTCAAGTTCACCAAAGTTCATCTACAAACTCCCCTGACTGCTTTGATGGACAAAATTCGGGGTTATGATTGGTCAGATCGCCTGTCAATCAAACTGCCAGTGAAGGTCATTGAAAACATACCAAGTGCATTTGATAATATGAGATATTCCAGAGTTTTTTGTGTTTTGACAAATGGTTTGTGATTTGAGTAAAGCCAATAAAAAAGCTGTGATTGTTTTTTTTTTTTAACGATACATTAGTTTTTTGTTGGATGTATGAACTGTTATGAAAACATCAGAGAATTTTTTTGAAAAAATGGCATGATTTGCAATTTGTGTGAAATGCATGAAAACTTACAATCTGTTTAGGACAATTACAAAGTGTTCAGATCACTGTTGACTGTTCTGAGAACAGTTTGGAGAAACTGTAACTGTACATTGGACCATATTTAGCAGATTTTGCATGACATCTGATCTGTCAGTAACCTGTTTAACGTGGCATCTAATTGTTAATGCAAACCTAAAAGCAACATATTTAGGATGTTATGAATATATAAAACATGGAATATATATATAATGGGTGTTTATTCAGTCTATCAAAAAACTAAAACATCAGTTTTTATGTTTTTTTAATGTTTGCCACATAAAAACACAGCATCAGTAGGCTAATTATTTAAAGCAAACAATGGGAAGCGTACACTAACGTTAGGCTCTCGTTCTTTTTTTTTTTTTTTTTTAACCAGACAAGTGTACAATAAGCAGAAATTTACATATTACATATACAAAAGAATAAAAATACAAATATAACCAAACAAAAAAACATGCCAGAGTGTACAGACCATTGAGTCATTAAACAAAAACTGAACATTCATTAAAAATATGACAAGTCTTCCTTGCTTTTTTATTAATAATGTTCTCCAAGCTTGTGCAGTAGTCCTTCGTCTCCTGAAGAAAATGAATAAAATTTGGCTTGGATCCTGACCATTTTTTCTTGTGTATGTGAAATTTTCCCAAAATAATAAACAGTTGTACAATAAAAGTAAAATTATTATTGTCATTGGAATAATACAGACATATATCAAAAATTATTTAATTTAAATATAACATTTGTTTTCCTCTTAATGAAATTTTCCACATCCACCCAAAAAAATCTTTGTGTAAATACAATCACAAAACAAATGGACAATAGATTCTTTTTCAAACTTTAGGCTCTCGTTCTGTGGCTGGTGTTTTTCTGCTGAGTCACGTCGAATAGACGAAGTGTTCTTGACGTAGGGAGGAGAGAAGCGCGCGGCGCTGATTGGCTCGCCGCTTCGACACGTGAGGCGGTAACTTTCATATGTCTCCACTGGGCATCTGGAAGAAGTTACTGGCGCTGTTGTTGGTTCTGAGAAGTGTTTCCGAGCACCACTGCAACTTCGAAATGTCTTTCGTAAAAGTTGAGGAGAAAAGCGACTTTTCTTATCACAACTTGCCTTACGGAGTTTTTTCCACGCAGGATAATGTAAGTGCATCTTTTTTATTCAATCCTCAGAATGACAGTATGTTCGGTTGAATCGAATTAGAATGAGAGTGTTTTTAACTTTATAAAGCTAAATGATGTTTATTGGGATATTGTTGCTTTCATTGCACTCCTGTGTGACACAGTTGGACTCGAGGGTCAGAGAGCGGAGAGAAATGAGTGAAGCTTCTCTGTCAATAAAAGGAGCGTCCTGGTTTTTTGTTGATCCTGAAACATTTCTGTCCGAATATTTAATCCTAACTGTATTCCCTTAACTCAACACTGCCGTACATTATCCCTAAAATCAGAAGGAAATGATAGGTGAATAATATTAATATAGTCACATAATCCTGGTTGTAAACTTGACATAAACTGTAAGATTGTCCCTGTAATCCGGTTGATTGGAAATGTTACAATGTTAAACTTAGTGAAATCAGGTTTTGCATCAACTCCGCTTTATTTGACATGATTGTCAACATTTACAATATTTCCAAAGTCAAAGTTGAAAAAAAAATGTGTTTTTACACTAATTTTGCATGTATGCAAATTGTATAATATCCAAGGCACACATTTCTAGTAATTGTGCCGTTATTTCTCATGTTGCATTTTCAGAAAGTTTTGGAATAGTGTTCCTCTCCCCAAAATTTGTCTCTACTGAAACACAATAACAAATAATTTAATAAGAATTGATATATTAAGATTTTGTTTACATATACTTTGTAAATATATTTTTTGCTATTTAAAAAAAAAAAGGTTTTCACAGGTAAATCAATAACAATTCCAATTTTAACAATATTTAGAGTGTAATTTATGAGATTTGTTGTATTTTGAATCCAATCTTTGTAAAGTTTATCAAACTGATTTCAAAGTTAATGATTCATTAGTTTGGATCAATATTGAACCGAACGCTACAATAACTTCTTAGTTGATCATTTAATACACTTTATTTTTGACAAAACATCCCATGTTTCAGTCGTGATGCACATTTTCGGTAGTGACCACATCATGTTACAGGATTTTAACGCATAATAAAACATACTAAAATTCGAAGGATTTGCATAACAATACTAACATTTTGTGTTTCCTTTTGTCACTACCAGAACAATGATGCCACTACCGAAACAGTCACGAGCGAAACATGTGGCGCAGGTTTTAGATACTTTTGAGCCTAGAGGTTAAAGATGCAAATCAGCACATGGTTAGCTAGCACAGATCTGAACAGTTTTACACACATAAAAACTAAAGTTTATGGAGTAACACTCAAAAACAGTAGCTTAATTGCAGAAAAAAGGAGTTTGGTAGTGATGTTCCTTAGCTTCACACAGATTTTCAGACTTTTGAACACATTTAACTCAAAATGATGGTCTATCTACTGTGAAAGAGTGACGATGCGAGGGAGGGACAGGAATATTTCCTGATCAAACGGGTGTTCAAATCCCGATCAAGTGGACTAAAATACACTATTTCGGTAGTGACATGAAAATGCATTTTTTCTTTACATTTACAGGTTTCATGATTTGAAAAAAATTTAAAACAAATGTTTTTGTTTTTTTTAATTCACCTTTTAAAAAACAAACAAACAAAAAAATATATTAAAAACAACGATGGGAAAAAAAAAAATTCACTATCATTTTCACAAGTTTAAATTCAGGGTTCGGGACAGCCACCTCCCAACTGAAAGTGCCCAATAAATGATGATTTTATATATTAAGCTTGATGATATTTTAAATATTATTGTGGGATTTAATAGATAATTGACAGATCTTAGTAAACATCTAACATTTGAATACTTAAATGTACAACAGCTTGTATCAATTTTGTGGAATGGCCCATATATAAACTATTAAAGTAGATGGTACGACATTAGAACATTTTTGCATTAAATTCATTATTGTCACAATGTCCTTATACACTTATATAACAAACAGCCCAGGCACAGAATCGGCGTTGCCATTGGAGACCAAATTTTGGACCTTAGTGTTATCAAGCATCTTTTCAATGGACCAGCTCTTGGGCCACACAAGGATGTATTCGAGCAGGTGAGCTTCGTCACTTTAGCTTTGTATGAATATGATGTGTTCTTCTGCATGCTTACACTTGTTTTTATTTGTTCTTCATCAAAGCCGACGCTCAATGCGTTCATGGCTCTGGGGTTTGAGGCCTGGAGAGAAGCGAGAAAGAGCCTCCAGATGCTTCTGGCTGCAAACCAGTCCACGCTGCGCGATGATGTCAGCTTAAGAAGCCGGTAAACGTCAGGAGCTTTTATTCATTTATTATTTCATGTATTTATTATTATTATTTATTTTTATATTATTTATTTGATACATTATTTAAATCAGGAGTTTTATTAATTTATTATTTTAAAAATTATTTTATTATTATTTATATTTATATTATTAATTTAATATTAAGTTATTTAAATTAGGAGTTTTTATTAATTTATTGTTTATTTATTATTATATATATTATTAGTAGTAATTTTTATATAATTTATTTAATATTAAGTTATTTAAATAAGGAGTTTTTATTCATTTATTGTTTGATATATTATTTATTATTATTATTATTATTTATTTTTATATTATTTATTTAATATTAAGCTGTTTAAATTAGGAGTTTTTATTAATTTTATTATTTAATGTATTTATTATTATTATTATTATTATTATTTATTTGATAAGTTATTTAAATCGGGACTTTTTATTAATTTATTATTTTATATATTAATTTATTATTTTATATATTATTATTAGTAAATTTTATATAATTTATTTAATATTAAGTTATTTAAATGAGTTTTTATTCATTTATTGTTTGATATAGTATTTATTATTATTAGTATTATTATTTATTTTTATATTGTTTATTTAATATTAAGCTGTTTAAATCAGGGTTTTTAAATTAACCCTAAATTTAAATGTTTTAATTAGTTTTTATTAATTTTATTATTTAATGTATTTATTATTATTATTTATTTTTATATTATTTATTTGATACGTTATTTAAATCTGGAGTTTTTATTAATGTATTATTTATATATTATTTATTATTATTATTATTATTTATTCATTATTAAGTTATTTAAATCAGGAGTTGACATTTATAAGAGAAGCAGTAGAAAAGTTCATTGTGTGCGTGTGCGTGTGTGTGTGTGTGTGTGTGTGTGTGTGTGATCTCCAGGGCGTTTGTTCATCAGAGTTCTGCAGTGATGCATCTCCCAGCTGAGATAGGTGAGTGCGATAGCCTGTCATATTTCCATATCATAAAACCATATTTCACCTATAACACGTGATTTATTTAAACTGCTCCTCAATTTAGATTTAGATTAACGTCGACATGAAATGCCTTTTGCAACTGTTTTTACCACATTTATTTTAGAATAAAACAAAATATTAATCTACAATAAATGTAGGGCGGGACTTATTTTTATGCATATGTAATTGATGGAGTATGACATACCAGAACTGAAACAAAGACAGATTTGCGATGTCATCCGAAAACTATTTTAGAGGCAGAGTAAAATATTGAGGGGATATATATATATATATAATCACATACATACACTTTCATGTTGACTTTGACAATCGTATGAACTGTATAGTTTAGGATGTTAGTCTTAAAGCTAGTGTCATTCATTGTTCTGTTCCATAATGACCACTAGAGTGCGCTGTTCACTAACTACAGCTGTCAGAGCCAATCAGAAACCTTAACACCCTTTCTCATGTCATAGTGTCTTGTGTGTAATTCTGTGTTATTTTGGGTATATATTTCTTATGTATATTTATTAATCACGTTGATTTTCCTCAATCATTCTGGTTGGGGCTTGTTCACAAACTCTAACACTATGTATTTATGAAACTTATGCAGTTACCTCATTTTTTTTTTTTTTAGAAATAAAATATACATTTTGTTATGACTTTAACATTTTAAAAGAGTGACTTCAGGCCCGTTCACACCAAGGACAATTGCTAGTTTTTAAAAAAACACCACAGAGCTGAAAAACAATAGAAACACTGACAGCCAATCAGAATCCATCCTGCTGTAAAGAGCTTGAGAAAGCGGCAGACGACAGAAAAATACCGTGTGGACGCTAATATACTTATTAGTTATTGTTCCTGTTAATAAGCCTGATAGAATGTTGATCACATTCTAAATGTTACCAATTATGATGTCATCATATTATTAGAATACCGAATTCCTGATTGGTCTTTTCTCTCTTGCTCTATTATAGAACATAACTGATTTGAGAGTACGGTTGCTAGGTAACATTTCCTGTCTTACCCTGATTCACTGTGGTAAACTATTATATTGTGTTTTAGACTGGGCAGGATTGTGTTCACGTGAAAATGCGTACATGCATAGGGCTGTCACTAACGATTATTTTGGTAATCGAGTAATCTGTTTATTATTTTGACGATTAATTGAGCAATCGTATATGTATTTTTTATGTATAGAAAAAATAGACTTAACCCTTTAAAATCACTTAAAATACATATATGATAGCAATGAGGCAATAGTATTCTGTTCAAGTAAAGTATCAAAAGCAAGTAATCAATTGTTAATATACATAATATAATCTTAAGTATATTATGTGTTATAACATATGCCTGCAGAGGGCGCCAACAGCCTCATTTGTTGTTGTTTACACTTTCACAATAGCACTGTGTTATAGTGTGCATTTACATTGTTTAAAAGCACCCTTAGAAAACGGTCTGATAATGCCGGTTACTCGATACGGTTAAATTGCAAATTCAAACAAGGACTCGAATTTAACCGGAATAGTGACCGCCCTATATCCACATATAGAGGAGAGTTGCTCCTCTATACTGAACAGAGGAGAATCTGCTGGCAAAGACAGAACGAGATCTTAATCAAATGAATCTGCAGTGGCTTTGGCGTTTATGGTGAGGGATTTGAAATATGTCTTTAATTGAACGGATGAATGTAGCTCTCTAACAGAGTTCATTGTGAAGGATCTTTTATGGGTTTGTGGAATTAAAAACTACAGTAACGTCTTCAGCTTGAGATCCTTTCCATCTATACTGGAACTGAATGTTTAGGATAATCATATTCATCCGCGCTGAGCTGAAGCTCAACCAAAGCAATGTTCTTCCGCAAAATGCGTGCAGTTTTGTTTTTAACCTCTAGAGGGCCAAAAGTGTACCTAATAACAAATAAGGACGGATGGCTTCAGATACACGGCCAAAATGAGTCCCTAAATACATGTCTTGTAGAGAGATCAGAAGTTTCTGGTTTCATAACGACTTGATAAAGGAGTTACAGTGATGGTTCATCTAAACGTTTCTCATAAATTGAGTTAAATGCAAATCATTTACTTTTGTTTTTTGTGAATTTTGTCCTGTCATTCCACCTCTATGTCGTCTTTCTTCTTTGAAACATTATTTTTTCCTCCGCACCGGAGCTCTAAATCACTTTTAGGAGCATTGCTTTAATTTATACAGAGCTACAGCGGAGGCGATTATCAGTGAATAACAAAATAGATGGAAATTCCTATGTTAAGTTTCAGTCATTAATTCCTCATGTGGTTCTACACCCATAAGATCTTCGTTCATCTTCAGAACACAAATGAAGATATTTTTGATGAAATCCGACAGTTCAGTGAGTCTCTATTGACAGTAAGATCATTTACACTTTCAAAAGATGCTAAAACATATTTAAAACAGGTCATGTGACGAGAATACGCTTTGTGCGCCAAAATAACTAAATAACGACTTTTCAACAATATCTAATGATGGACGATTCCAAAACACTGATTCATGAAGCTTTACGAATCTTTTGATTCGAATCAGTGATTCGGAGCGCCAAAGTCACGTGATTTCAGTAAACGAGGCTTCGTTACATCAGAAGTGATTCACGATTTCAATAGTTCATGTGATTTTGGTAGTTTAATATGCGAACCGAATCACTGATTCGAATCAAAAGATTCGATGAATCAGTGTTTTGGAATCGTTCATTACTAGATGTAATTGAAAAGTCGTTATTTTGACAAGTATTCTCGTCTCTTTATAACATTAAGGTTGAATCACTGTAGTCACATGACCTGTTTTAAATATGTTTAAGTATCTTTTGTAAGTGTAAATGATCTTGCTGTCAATAGAGACTCACTGAATCATCAAAAATATCTTCATTAGTGTTCAGAAGATGATCGAAGATCTTACGCGTGTAGAACCACATGAGGAATTAATGACTGACGATACATTTTTGGGTGAACTAACCCTTAAGCGAAGCATTAGTTATTGATGACAAAACTTTGTGGTTGACATATTGCTTCAGTGCAAAAAACTCGCATGGAGGGAGCGATTGTGATTTTTCACCACTGACACCACATGTTTATTTCTTGTTAAACCTCCCACTCATTTTCCATTATCTCTCCCCAACAGGCGACTACACAGACTTTTACTCCTCGAGAGATCATGCCACCAACGTTGGAATAATGTTCCGTGGAAAAGAAAATGCCTTGATGCCCAACTGGTACATGACAGGCCATTAATATTCCCAACCCTTTTAAATCCTAACATCCCGTCTCCGTAAACACAATCACATCATCTCCAGCTCCTGCTGACTTCATATATTTCACTCATCTTTTATATTAGCAACCAGAGTTTTAAAGTTCCTGTAAGTTATTCCCAGTCTTTCCCGGCGCACGCCTGTCGGGTGAAATAATGCACCCGTGCATTTTCCGGCTCTCTGTGAAAAACGTCTTTTAGCAATAACTCTTGCCTCCAAAACAGAACTGTATTTCTTGTCACATTTTCACTTACAAGGCCCAGAGAGGAGGGAGTTATTCGCTCGGAGACAGAACAAGGACTCGTGTGGAAATTGAAAAGGAAGTTTTTTGAAATTTAATTTCAGTGGCCTATACCTGAAGTTCCCCTCAGCTCGGTCGATCTGTCACCCGGCCTTTCCAAACGCGCGTCACTTCAGCAGGGAAAGAGAAATAAAAGAGAGAATTAGCCTGGAGGAAAATCCATCGTTTGATTTACATTCGGGTCGGAGCGGGAGTTTGGTGGTCTGGGTGATTTGATTTTTGAAGTGAAGTAGGTGTACGGCTGTCAATATTTACTCGCCCTCGTGTCACTTCAAACTCGCATGCTGTTATTTTTCTGTTGAATACAAAAGTTTTTATTTTTTTATTTTGACGGCTCAAAGAGGAGAAATATATTATGCATTGATGTTGGATTTGTGTTTTTTTGCTTCCTGTTGATCTAATACAGTGAAGTGATTCAAGTAAATTACTACTGCTATTTGGTGTGATCATACGTGGAAAGCTATATGCATTATTTTAAAAACCCAACATAAGAATGATTTGTATTAAAAAGCATATCTGACATTATTATTTGTATGAAAAATGACATGACCGAATATGTAGGGAAAAGAAATGCTCAAGCTTGTATTTTTAAAGGATTTCTTTGTGGGAGCGTAAATGCATAATGTTTCGGTCATCTACTAGATGTGCCTTTGCGCTGAAATTTAAAGTTGACACTAATAGGGAAAGACGAATGTATATTTATGTGAAATGTGTGTGTAATCAAAGCACAACTGGTTCTGATTAGCTCAAATATGAAGAATGAGATTTAGGAGCAGAGAGGGAGATTTTCAGTAAATAGCTGATGTTTATTAAACTTGCAATATTTATTAAACCGTAAATGCATAAAATAATAAAATGTTGAAAACTATAGAAAGGGGTTTAGTTAGTGTGTGATGTTGCTGTTTGAGCAAAAACAACAGTTGCAAAGTTATGACGCTCAAAGTTCAACGCAAAGAGAGATATTTTCTGTTGAAGGACTACAACGAGATTCTTCCTGGATTAGTGACATCACTAACCCCATAAATTTACATAAACCCCGCCCCCTAGATCACACAACAAAGGGGGCGGGGCCATGTTGAGCTGCTTTAGAGAAGAGGAAGAGTTGTTGTAGTCGAGTGTTGTTGATGCTGTCATTTTACGCTTCACAAACGAGGGTCGATTCGAGGAAAAAAGACGGACGTGACGACACATGATCAACTCCACAGCAACTCCATCAATTTATCCTCTAACCGTTCAGAAACGTCTCCATCCGTTTGAACACTTTCCTCATTTTGTCTGCGTGAGATTCTCCAGCTTTGTTGTTGTTGTTGAGCTGTTAAAGCTCCGCCCTCTTCTGGAGCAGCAGCTCATTTGCATTTAAAGGGACACACACAAAAACGGAGTGTTTTTGCTCACGGCCAAAAGAGGCAAATTTGACAAGATATAATAAATGATCTGTGGAGGATTTTGAGCTGAAACTTCACTGGAGACACCAGAGACTGATATCACAGCTCGTGAAAGGAGCATTATATGTTCGCTTTAAACATATTATTTTACTTTACTTACACGATCTATAGATTACAGAGGTGTTGCTGGTCACATGCTGAGATTTACATGATTAAAAGAAAGGATTTTTAATAGTATAGTTCACCCAAAAAGAACCTTGAAGTTATTTCACTGAGAGTCAACATTCTTTTGTCTTTTGGAGAGCGAAGAAAGTCATGCAGTTTTGGATTGAAAGTTGTAGTGTTCAAGGTAATGACATATTCTCGTGTCCTGTAGGCTGAGACTGCCTGTGGGGTATCATGGGAGAGCTTCCTCTGTGGTGGTGTCTGGAACACCAATCAGAAGACCTCAAGGACAGATGAGACCCGACGCAGGTAAACGGAACACACTGCATGTGTTCAGCTGCAATGTAGCCAAGAACTGATGCAGTTAAAAACGAAATGCATGCTTTCTAATGAAAAAAATCGAAATGGTCCTAATTTACCCAACGAACAGGGAGCGTTCTCAGAAAGATTCTCTCAAAGTTATGAACGAACGTTCCAGTAATGTTAATAGAACGTTCGTTCAGAGTCATGTGGTCTCTGGTCTTTGTCTAACATTTTTTAAATGTTACAACTGGTTTTAGAATGTTCAGAACATTCAAAAGTAACATTCCCATGATTGTTTGCTGGGAAAACAGGCTTTGTTTTCTCTACAAAATATTTTTAGTTACTTTTAGCAGTTTATTGCCCGTTCTTTGAGTGAATACCCTGTGCATTAACACATTAGAAAAACACAATAAATGCATTTTTTTATTTGCTTCATGCACAATCATAGCAATGATTAATGACGTCACGCTCCATTTGGCGTGTGACGATGGGGCTGTTTTGATATTTTCATTTATGTTAAACGATTGCTTTCATTGGTCAGCAAACCTGCGCCGTTCATTATTACAGCCTCACTTGAGAGCTGACCTGACGTGTGTTTAAGTGAGGACTATAAATTTGAGGTAAATTCAGTCTGTAAGGAACTCTGCTGTAAATCTGTTTGCTTTATAACTATATTTCCCTGTCGTTCTCTTTCAGCTCAGCCGCCCATCTTCGGAGCGAGCAAGCAGCTGGATATAGAGTTGGAGATGGTGAGTTGATGTTCAATGTGATGTAGTTCATTAGTTTATTAGTTGAGCATGTAACCGTAAGCTGATTCAGATGTGCTGTAAGGAACGAAAGACTTATAAAGATCTCGTTCCTTCCCCATTGTTCATATAAACAACAAGGCACATAATCTCAGGAGAAGTGTCTTTATAATGAATGTGCTTTCAGTGGAAATGTTCCCTAAATTGCACTTAATTTATGACTTTCTCCCTGCAGGTTTCTGTGTTTATTCGATTTACAATATATCTCAATATTCTTTTATTTTCTCTAAAATGGCTCAGACTGATAATCTGTGATTCAACCAAACGGCCATTGTTGGTGAATACTGAATAGTCAAGATATTTCATTGACAACCCCAAAATTTGTTAAATGTAATAAAATAAAGAATCTGCGATTTGTTCATTCTCTTTAACTTTTATTTAATGGAAAATAAAAATGAGTGTATTGTAAACAGATTTTAATGGCTGAAACACTCCAAAAAAGTTGGGACGGAGGCAAAATAAAAGTGAAAAGATAATACAATATACAAGTTAAATTGTTTCAAACTGTTTGTCCACAATAAGCAGGTGAATCAACTCTTCGCCCACAGTTTGATTGACAGGCGATCTGACCAATCACAGCCCCGAATACGCTATTTTGTCCAACAAAGCGGTCAGGGGAGTTAGTAGATGAACGTTGGTGAACTTGAATCACGTCTTTCCACAACATTCCTTCTGATGTTCATTCATGTTTATGTGATGCTATAAATGAACTAGTATGAAGAGATGATCGAGGAGCTACAGCGACACATTAAACACACACTAGACGCTATTTATTGATTCAACTTCTTTAAAACATTATGATATTTTAAATATGAAACTTTCATACGTTGTCAGTGTCCTGTATCCTGTATTTTTCACTGTGTGAGAACATGATGTGTGGCAAAACAGTAACCAAAGGGGGCGGGGCTTTGCGAAGGGTCAGTTGACAATAGGTGAAGGTCGAGATTGGGTATAAAAGGAGCATCTCAGTCTTTGCATGGATCACCACTTTACTCCAAATATCATGAGAGAATTGTCAAACAATTCAAAAACTACATTTCTCAATGCAAGATTGCAAAGACTTTATGTCTTCACCATCTACCATGTGTGTGAAGGGTAAGGCAGGAAACCTCTTCAAACGTGCTTGACATTTGACCGCTTTAGATGGCATTACAGGAGAAACCGTCCTACTGCTGTGTTAAAAATAGACATCGTTGTCATTTCACAGTTAATTAATCCTTTAATATATATATATATATATAGAGAGAGAGAGAGAGAGAGAGAGAGACAATATGCTCTCAATGACAAGTGCAGAAAATAAAGATTAAAGCAAATTAACAAGGCACATATTCTTGATTTTATTGCTTTTTTCAAAAGGTAAAGTCAGTAAAACTCCAGTCAAGTTTTCCCTCTCAGTTTCTTCACTACTTAATGAATAATTTAACTTTTTATGCAACAATAAAAAATGCGGTAGCACTTTATTGTGCAATCCTGTTCCCATGTACGTACTATGCACTTATTACAGAAATTATAATAACTGGGTAATAACTATGTACTAACCCTTACTCTTGTAGTTGCCTTATGTATTTTAATAGGCAAGTACACTATAATTACATGTAAGTACACAAACTGTAACTAAAAATGCTTTTATTCACCTCGCAGCAGGTTTAGTGTTTTTACTGTCACTTCCCTCTTAAATATAGTCTATAGTGGCTTTGCAATAATCAAAATGTTGCCTATTAATATCATTTATTTGTGTCACTTTGTCTCTGAAACCAGAAAATGTGATTTGGTTTCACGTAATGATCCGAGGATCTTGGTTATTAAATTCACAAATTATTTTCACATGCTTCTGAGATGAAATAAATACTATAACGTTTTAACTGCTTCAGGGCAATCTGTCATTGTTATGTTTTGTGCATGTGCTGCAATATCCTGTGGGAGTTTTAAATAGATAAATTAATGTTTTTGTGTTTGTCTTTCAGGCGTTCTTTGTGGGAAAAGGGAACAAGCTGGGAGAGCCCATCCCAGTGGAGAAGGCTCACGAACACATCTTCGGCATGGTGCTTATGAACGACTGGAGTGGTGAGAAGCGGCCAAACTCGTCTTATACGATGTTGTATAAGCTTAAAGAGTCCCTATTATGCTTTTTCAGATATTAAATCTGATGTTTTATAGCTGTTTGTTAATGTTAAAGCTCTGCGGTTTCAAAGATCAAAGTGCACAATATATGGAGTTAAATTCTCCCAAACGAAAGAACTGATTCTGAATCGCCTGAAACGAGTCGTCGGTGTTTACAGTCTTCCTACACACAGTGGGTTTTGACAAATTGTCTTAATGCCAACCTATGCTCTTCTACGTCTACGTTGACCCTCGGACACTCAGAGCCTTGAGGAGCCTTGAAGGGTTTGATTCGTGTTTGTTGTTTTCGCATGCGCTTCCAACGGAAGCTCGAATTGATACGGTAAAACTGACTCCATCATTACTGTTCATAAAACTGTGTATTAAGTGCTTTCAGAGCTGAAATGCAAACATGGTTATGGGCGCTTCATTTCTGACACACACTTTAAGTGGTTGACCAATCAGAGCAGAGTAGACTCTCTGAAAGGAGGGGTTTAGAGAGACCTGGTCCTTGTCTGAACCGTTTCAGACTCTGTGAGAAAAGAGGTGATGCTGCAATGTACATTATTGTGACTATCTTGTGTTTTTTGATGCATTTTGACGCCTTAATAGAGGCGCTTTAAAGCAAAGGTTTGCCCCCCCAAAAATGCCATCCTTTACATTGATTTTCCCAATAATATTTTAATATCAGAGTGAAATGATATAATAATATCAAAGTGAAATGGCAGTGCTGTAAATGATCTTGCTGTCAATAGAGACACACTGTCTCTATAAATATCTGTATTAAAATTCCACACAACGGTATTATATCATATACCGCACTTGTTTGAAGGACTCTCGTGGAGGAGTTCATATCTTAAAACCACATCAGGTACTGTCTCTCTCTTTCCAAACCTACTGAACACATTGCATTTTTATGAGCCATCGAGCAGATTTAGAAAATGAGGAACTTTTAGAGCGAGAAGGCGATGCTGGCGAAGCGTATATTGACACAGCATCTGCTCAGCTGTTCGCTTTCCATTCACACAGTGTTGTTTTGTAGCAGCTCTTTTGACTTTATAATGGTTTGTACGAACTGTATTCTGTGCAGTGAATGTTGGCTGACATCAGTGTGCAAGCATAAAAATCGCAAGATGTTTAGAAACCGAAATTGTCCATTTTAAAGATGATTTTGTTTACTTTTGTACTTTTGTGTTTTTATATTTGCCATTATTTTGCACGTGCATTATTCCGATTCCATGAGTCCGATATGATGCATTTATTATTGAGTGCATTGTTATTGCATTTCTTTTTATTTTTTTAAATATATGGGGAAGAGAAACCAAAAGAATATGAATCAAATTAGTTGTCTCAGCAAATGGATATTTCCTTCAGTTATTTTCATGCACAATTATGCCTGTTGAAATTTCTTGTATGAGCTACAGTTTCTTTTGCTGTTCATACTATTGCTCATATTTGATCTTTTAGTTTAATAGCCCAGCGAATATTTCGAGCTTCTCCATCAGGAGCAGCGAGTGATTTGCTCTTTGTCTTTTGTTAGATTAACAGTCGGTTTAGTAGGCTGCTGTCACTTTAAGACCTGCACCAACATACTGTTACACACTCGTTTTCTTTCTCAACTGTTTACGTTCACTTAAGACATGAAATGCCTATATGGGCATTTCGACATAATTTTGTTGGAATTTGTCCGTTAACATGAATACAAAAAACATAAATAAAGTATTCTCGTCTCTTTATAACATTAAGGTTGACCCACTGTAGTCACATGACCTGTTTTAAATATGTTTGTGTTCATCTGAAAGTGTTCTTGCTGTCAATAGAGACTCACTGAACCATCGGATTTCATCAGAAATATCTTCATTTGTGTTCTGAAGATGAACGAAGGTCTTACGGGTCATTTTTGGGTGATCTAACCCTTTAAGTGCGAGTGATCGCACCGGCGGCTCCATGTTAGCCGTCTACTTATTTAGTTTTATGTGTTTTATAGTTACATGTATCAGTGGATTTTTAAAAACAAGCAGCCTCAGGAATACTTCTGACTTTTTAATGCCGCTTCAGTCTTGAATCTACTTTACATTCAGTGTTTTTTCTTCAGAAAACTTCTCGTCACTTCCTCACCGGCAGCGAGTCCCAGCTCAGAAACGCCGGCCGTCTTCTAGTGAGAATCTGTCAGAATTATGCAGAGGGCAGATATCTGTATTTTATTTGAGTGCAGCTCAGAATATCTTGTTTGGATTAGATACTAGAAACGATGACGTGTAGATTGTGGGTATTAGTGTCTCTTTGGTGTCTGTGCTGCCGCGTAAAGCCGGGAAAAATACTGGGATTTCAAGGCCGTATCAATTTCAGATTGAAACGCAATGAATAAATAAAGAAATGAGACGGGTGAGGAATATCAGACTTTATGAAAGCTTTCGGGTTTCAGATTCAATAATCTTGCTCAATGTCACCAAATTTATTTGTCTGGACAAAAGCTTTAGAAGAAATACTTTGCCAAGCAATTTTGGTTTGCGAAATTAAATTACGTTGCACTGTAATGCATTAAGGTGAAATGCGAGGATTTATGCTGCAGCAGATCCGTCCTTAAATGAATGACGTTTTGGAGAGTTTATCACTAAAATAAAGCTCTCGTGCTCTGCTGCAAAACTTGGTGAACTACATAGGCAGCATTTTAAGGGAGCATATGTCGGCAGCTCACTAGGTTTTGGGACAATGCCTGAAGAGTAATGTGTGGAGTGAATAATTGTCCATTTTATTTGAAGAAACTAATTGAATTTGGTCAAGGAAGAGGAAGAACCACAAGTAATGATCCATCCATTCCCAGATTCGGATAAGAAGCAGAAGAGATCCCGTTTAAAGAGCTCTTTCACTCCCCTGCTAACTTCTCAAGAGCTTTCGAATGTTAATACATCTCGTTGTTCAGGACAAATATCCTACATTTAAGGTGTTTTCAATGAGATAAAGGCGTCGAGTTAATATTTTTGCAGTTTTTGGAGAAAGTTCGAGTGGTGTTTTTCCCTGTAAACCTCGTTGCAACAATGCCAGTGCATCCTTTACAGTGCCTTTTCCTCTCTGATGTCGCAGCTCGGGATATCCAGGCTTGGGAATACGTTCCGTTAGGTCCATTCCTGGGCAAGAACTTTGGGACCACCATCTCACCCTGGGTTGTTCCCATGGAAGCATTGATGCCGTTTGTCGAGCCCAATCCTGTCCAGGTAAATTTGGTTCATTCTAAGTTTAAGGGTAAACATGTTTCGATAATTGCACCGTGTGCCAAATTATTGATTTTTTGGATCATAAGTTTTCCCAAGCACATTTTACTAATTCCTAACCAGATCAATCAAAGGATCAGTTCACTTTCAAATGAAAATTAGCCCAAGTTTTATTCACCCAATCTCTTCTTTCTGATGAACACAATATGAGATGTATTGATAAATATCCTGACGCTTCCTGAGCTTTATAATGGGAGTGAGCGGGATCAACGAGTGTGAGCTGAAGAAAGAGTCTCCACACGACTCCTGAGGATTAATAAAGGCCTTCCGAAGCGGAAAAAAATCTATATTTAACAAGTTATGAAGTAAAATATCTAGCTTCCGCCAGACCGCCTTCCATTTTCAAACTGTCAGTTAATTCAGCTTTTTCCGTCCGTAAGTTGAATTGGGAAGGTGTAGGACGTGGCGTGAGCTTTTTGAACTGCGAGAGTTTTACACTTTCTTCTACTATGAAGCTACTGTCGATATTTTACTTCATAACTTTATTTTGTTTTTACACGAACGGATCACTTCGCTTCAGAAGACTTTTATTAACCCTCAGGATCAGTGTGGAGTACATTTATGATGGATGGAGGCACTTTCTTCAGCTCACACTCGTTGATCCCGCTCACTGCCATTATAAAGCTCAGGATGCGTCAGGATATTTATCAATATATCTCAGATTGAGTTCATCAGGAAGAAGAAAGTCATATTTGCTGAGGATGGCTTGAGGGAGAGTAAAAATTGAGGGAAATTTCATTTGAAAGTGAACTAATCCTTTAATAACTACTATTAATTTTGTGTTTAATCATTTATAAGTGATTATATAATTGTTCATGAAGGCTGGGAATGAAAAACGCCTTCTATTCAGGTGTGCGTACATTTTATTTTACAGATAAAATGAGCCAAAACTCAGACTGGAAAGTGAGAAATGATTAAAAGCTCATGAGAAGGATGCAATACTAATGCAATACTAGAAATTGCAGTTAAGGCTTGACCGCTGGACAGTGAAACGCTCATTAGTTCAGACAAAAACAGCTGGAGAAACGCATGTTGACTGCAAAAGAATTAAGTGTGAAACCATCAGGAACCCTTTAGTCTCCATTTCCCAGAAGAGCGAGGTGTCGGGATCTCAGAGACGAGGGTTAGGTGAAGATTCACACTTAATAAGAATCACAAGCTGAAGTGTTGAAGACTTTATAGACAGACAGATGGAGAGAGACTCTTGAAGAACCTGCTCCACATCCTCTCCAAACTCTATTTGAACAAATCATCTTCCAGAGGTCATTTTTAGTCCATCTCCTGTCCTGAAATTCTTTCGTCTTGCAGATAAGGAATAAAAATGATCTTCTGAATGTGAGGCGTTTTTCATTCCCAGCCTTCACGAACGATTATGGATCACTGATAAATGATTAAACACAAAATTAATAGTAGTTATTAAGATTGGTGTGGTTTGGAATAGGGCTGTGCAATATGGACAAAATAATCACATTGCGATTTTTTTTTTATTTTTTTTTTTATTTATTTATTTTTTTTATGAATATTGCAATTACGATTTATTTTGCAATTTTGGTCATTGTTTTTGCTTTTTCAAACACGCTTCATTCTGAATGTATTCAGTGCACAAGAAGTGCAGAACAAAATGTTTCACGGTGAAGGAACTGTATTTACAGCTTCATGAACAAAACTGTAATTAACTGCCTTTAAAACATCAAATAAATGAAGGTTAACGAACCTGAAATTCCAGTCATAATAAGTAACTTCAAAACTGTATTTCAGTGAATGAAGTCACACTGTACAGTGGATTAACTGCTTAACAAAACTGTGTCTTAAAAACACACAACATCAAATAATTGAGGATTATTTCACCTGCTTAAACTCGTATTCAACGCCCGCCTTACATTTCTTGTGTGAAATAAGTGTCCAAAACTCTCTCAAACGACTGATGTTGAATTTCTCTTTGGTACCAAATCATGTTTATTCTGAACCGCATCCATATTTTTCCTCTTTCCTCCCGTTTGCCTATTCTGTTCTCCCGCTTTACGCTGAGCGAGCTCTGATTGGTTCACATCTTAAACATGCACAATGTAACGTTGCAGTATTCTCAATTAAAACATAAATAAATGAACGCATAAAATTGCAGACTTGTGCGATTGAGAAATTGCATGTGCTCAAATCGCGATTGCGATTAATTGCACAGCCCTAATTTGGAATTAATAAAATGTGCTTTTAGGGGAACAAAAAATGGTGTGTCACACAAACCGCTCTTCCTCACGTGAAGCAGATGCGTGTCTTACCTCGGGTCCTCTGGGAACACGCTGGCCGTCTTTGAAATGCTGCCTATATTGGCTTTGATAGAAAAAAGCGCCCGATTAGCACCTCAGGAAGGGCCATTGCAAACCCATTATCTTTAAAAATGATGGTGGCATTTATTCTGTCCTGTTCCAGCTCTGTGGACTTCGCATATACGCGGGAAATGAGACGTGCTGAAGGCTGTTCTTTGACTTACTACTGTCTTCTTTCCATTAAAACCTTTCCTTTATTCTCTTTCATGAATTCATTCGTTAGATCAGTGACTCTCACTCGGTGGGTCGCCACCCAAAAATGGCTCCGTTCGGATGCGTCCCACATCTACCAGCAAACCTTGACGCAGACATTGATTTCAGAAGTGTTTCCTCACTTAATTTTCTTGTAATTTCAGGACCCCGTGCCTCTTCCGTACTTGCGTCACGACGACCCCTACGCCTTCAACATCCACCTGTTTGTCTCCGTGAAAGGTGCGTGTCAGCATCTGTAACATCTGCGCATCCGCTGGCGCTTTACGTGCTCAGTCTGGTTCTCTTCCTCGTGTGTTTCTCAGGTGAGGGGATGCGAGAGGCCGCCACCATTTGCAAGTCTAATTTTAAGGTAGGACAGTGTTTTGCATCTATTTTGCGAGTAACAAACTCGTACTGACAACTCGTACTGTGAGTATTTGATTATACATCGATTTCCCTGGAAAAACTCCAGATATGCACAAAAAAAAAAAAAAAGGCAACATATTGACAAATCATCACACTTTGAACCTGATAGAGATTTTTTTTATCCCAGCTGGGGTTGTTTTCTTCCCATAAATGCATCTGTGTTTGTGTGGTTTTGCATAAAATGCCCCGTTTGCAACTTTGCACCTGATTTGCATAACTCCATTAGTGAGTCGGGCACTAAAACAACACAGGCTGTGCAGCGCAAATAAACAGAGCCATTCGTTCTCAGTCATTCCACCGCCGCAGACAGAACGGATGACTCCATCCCGTGTCGCTGCTGCATGTAACGTGTGTGTCTTCTCAGTTCATGTACTGGTCCATGAAGCAGCAGCTGGCGCACCACACGGTCAACGGCTGCAACGTCAGGGCGGGCGACCTGCTGGCGTCGGGCACCATCAGCGGACCGGTACGTGTCACGGATGCTGAATGCATTCAAGAAATTCATCTCGTTGTGGGCCTGAAGAGGCAAAAATGTTCCGAGACCTTAAATTCAATTCATTCATTCGAGTAAATACACTTGAAGACCCTTTTATGTTTTATTTCAGTCTATTAAATTTGTAAATGATGTAATATTTAACTAGAATTATTAATAATCATTTTAAATATGCAAAAAAATGATGTAAGTCACTACACTGGAAGCTAAAATAGTCAATTATATAACATGCCCATAATTGTTAAATGTAACTATAATCATTAATAATAATTTTTAAAATGTATTTATTTAAATAGCTGTACTGGAAGATGTTCATATTTCTATTTTATTTAAATCGGTTAAATTAGTAAATTATATAATAATTAACTATTACATTTTAATATTATCATTATTAATAATAATTTTAAATATACAAAATAATGATGTAAGTCACTACACTGGAAGCTAAAATAGTCATTTATATAACATGTCTATAATTATTAAATTGAACTATAATCATTAATAATAATTTTAAAAATGTATTCATTTAAATAGCTGTACTGGAAGATGTTCATATTTCTATTTTATTTAAACCGGTTAAATTAGTAAATTATATAATAATTAACTATTAGATTTTAATATTATCATTTTTAATGAAAATTTAAAATGTATTTTTTTTTTGATTATTTAACTACAAAGGAGACAACATGTGAATTTTCTTTATTTTTTTTAAATCTGATAAATTCAGTAAATGATATAATAATGATATATAAACATTAATTATTAAATAATATAAAATAATGATAAAAAAAATAATAATTTAAATTACTACCCTGGAAGCCACATTTATATTTTCATTTTATTTCAGTCTGTTAAATTAGTTAATTATATAACAATTACCTTAGATTATTAAATTTAAGTAATTATTAATGACAGTTTAAAATACACAAAAATGTAAAATTATATTTTAAATTAGTAAATTATAAAATAATTAACTATTAAACATTTTGCTATAATTATTAATAATAATTTAAAATATATATTTAAAAAAATAATTAATACCCTAACCCTAAGTTACTACACTCGAGACAACATTTTATATTTTCTTTATTTTTTTAATCCATTAAATTCAGTAAATAATATAATAATCAACTTTAATTATTAAATGTAACCATTTATTAATAATAACAATAAATAATTAATTTAACTACACTGGAAGCCACCTTTAATAATTATTCATTACTATATATAATTATAATAATAAAAATAATTTAATTAAATGCATTATAAGACATTTCAATCTCTAAAAATGTAGGAAATAATATGACTTATAAAACTTTCATTATGCTTTTTAACTATTGTGAATAATATTAATAATAATAATAAATTATTATTTAAAAAATCTCATGCAAACAAAAAACAACTAGCTGGTATATTTGTGCATGGATGTGTGCTGACGCTGTGTTTGTGTGCATGAAGGATCCAGAGAGTTTCGGCTCTCTGCTGGAGCTCTCCTGGAGGGGATCCAAGACCGTTGACCTCGGCAATGGAGAGACACGGACCTTTTTGAAGGACGGAGACGAGGTCACTCTCTCAGGTGGGCTTTTGTGTGTGCATGATTGAGGTGTTTGTGTTCACCTGTTGGAGCGCTACCAGTGGAGAGGATGTGTTTCCTGTGATGAAGGACGTGAACTCTCTCTCTCTGCAGGTTATTGCGAGGGCAGCGGCTATCGAGTGGGATTCGGTCTGTGTGAGGGGAAGATCCTTCCGGCTCGACAACAGTGACGCACCTCAGTCTCTCCCTCCCTCATGACATCCACAGTATTACTCATCCTCTGATATTCATAACCTGCTAAAAACCGATTTAAAGGTCTTGAGGACTTTTAAAAACAACGTACTTGACTTGATTCTGTCCATCGGAATTGATTGGATTGTTAAAAGTGGGAGTTAAAGGGTTAGTTCGTCCAAAAATCCTCTCCCTCACGTCGTTCTACACCTGTAAGATCTTCGTTCATCTTCAGAACACAAATGAAGATATTTTTGATGGTTCAGTGAGTCTCAAGATCATTTACACTTTCAAGATGAACAGAAAAACATATTTAAAACAGGTCATGTGACTACAGTGGTGCAACATTAATATTATAAAGAGACGAGAATACTGTTTGTGCGCCAAAAAAACTAAATAACGACTTTTACAATATCTAGTGATGAACGATTTCAAAACACTGATTCTTGAAGCATTACGAATCTTTTGATTTGATTCAGTGATTCGGTTCGTGTATCAAACTACCAAAATCTTGTGAACTATTGAAATTGCGAATCACTTCTGATGTAACGAAACCTTGTTTACTGAAGTCATGTGACTTTGGCAGTTTGATTGATCCAAACCACTAATTCGAAACAAAAATAGTCATTATTTTGTTTTTTTGGCGCACAAAAAGTATTCGCATTTCTTTATAATATTAAGGTTGAATCACTGTAGTCACATGACCTGTTTTAAATATGTTTTAGTGTCTTTCTGGACATTGAAAGTGTCAATAGAGACTCACTGAACCATCGGATTTCATCAAAAATATCTTCATTTGTGTTCAGAAGACGATCGAAGATCTTACGGGTGTAGAACCACACAAGGAATTAATGACTGAATCTTCATTTTTGGCTGAACGAACCCTTTAAATATCACAATGAAGGAGCTGAAATGTAAACGTGATTGTCAAGAGAATGATGGGAAGCAGATGTATATGTTTGAAAACTGTCATGATTTCTGCAGTTCCACTCTTGACATGGTTTGTTTCTCTGTTACTGAAGAATAATTCAATAAAGTTACTGATTCCTTTCAACATGTCTAAGTCACGCTTTTATTTTGTAACGTAATGTCCATAAATCATATGTATGTTGCTGATCGAATGACTCGATGCACACTGTTAAAAAATTACTGTAAATTTTACAGTATAATACTGGCAGCCAGTTACTGTAAAATTAACAGTAGTGTTACTGTAATTTAATTTACAGAATTTCCCTGTATTCTCTGATTACAGTAAATAACTGTATTTTTTTTAATTACGAAGGGTCAATTTAAAGCAATATTCTGTAAATTTGAGTCAATCCAACATGTGACCCCAGAATGCATTGCAGTTTACAGCAATATGCTGTATTATTAAGCCAGCGGCTGTAAAATAATGCTGTAATTTTTACAATAATTCATTACAGTGCAGTAAAATGCATCGCACCTCACAAATACTGGCTAAAATACTAAATCTGTCATTAATAATAATTTATTTGTATTAGTCGAATGAATATATTTATAATCATTTCTTTTGCAGTGGATTTTGGGATGCGTTGCAGGATGTGTTGCAATGAAAGACGACAAAAACTTTATATACAAGCAAAATTCTGAGTTACACTTTATTTTAAGGTGTAAATTATACATGTAAGTACTGAGTAATGACAACTAACTACATATACTTACTATAGGGTTATGATGCAGGTTTTGTTTAGGGTTAATTGCATGTAATTATGCATAATTTATAGTTATTACTACGGTAAATATATGTACCAATGACACTGTAAAATAAAGTGTTACCCAGTTCTGTTATAACAAAATGTTTGTTGTTGTTACTAACCCCGTGACATGCTACCTTCATCCGGCGCTGGAGTTAGAAGGTTTGGCTGTCAGAGTGGAGGTACAGTGGAACGGCTCCCATAGGGAGAGAGTGACTGACGGGTCACCGCTGGAGCCCTTCCTCTCGGATGATGGCTTTGACTGGGATCGCCACTGCGTTAATGAGCCTGCCGGAGCTCTGTGATCACTGACGGAGCAGACCTGTGAAAGCTGCTCTCGGACTGAGAGGTTCTGGTCGAAGTGGCCGTTCACTTCATTTGCTGTTGCTCATATTTCAGGTTAGTCGTCTGAATCAACATTTCTGTGAAATTTCACGTTTGGCACCGTATTTTTGTACCATGACGATAATATTTTTGGACTGTGATCTATTTCATGGTGCTACCTTGTTTTGTTTTTTTTGTACAACAAAATTTTTAAAAAATCATTGACTGATTTACTAATTTACTAAATACCATTTACCTGCACTATGGTACTAATTTTTAGTGTGATCTCGTATGTTTTTGACGTGTGCTATGGTGTTACCATGTCTTTTGGACATGGACAATTTTTTATTTTAATAAAATGCGGAAAATACGCCTGTACTATCATGGCACTACTTTTTTTATTTTTTTGCATTTTTTGTATTTTTGAGACTTGCCACAGTGCTACCCTTATTTTATTTTTCATGTATTTTATTTGACATGTAATATGGTGCTACCATGTTTTTGTTTGGACGTGTTTATTTTGCAAATGTTGCATTTTTACTATCTTGTTTTTTTTTCTTCTTGGACATGAGCTATTCACTGAATTTTCTGTGATATTTGAAGTATTTATGATAATATCTGCTATCATGAGAGATACTAGAGAGATCCCAATAAACAAATCATTTTTATTTGATGAAAGGGTTAATCATCAGGGGCAGACAAGGCCAAAATAACAAACACAACAAACTTAGTTTAAACCTCTATCATTCCTAACACCAAAAAAAAAAAAGAAAACAAAAATACAGTTTAAACTTACCTACCTCCCTAACCAAAAACAATGTGAAAAGATATACAAAATAAAATGGCGTCAAACCCCCTACGTCCCTTAAAGTGATATAAATATATACAGGTATATTTACAGATGGCAGACGAATCCAAAATCAGAGTTCAGAATCTAGGTCAAACAGGCATGGGTCGAATAAGATGTTTGGGGCGGTCCTTATATCCAGGTCAGGTGAATTGGAGAGCCAATTGCAGCCTCCCACAGATTCTCGTAAGACACCGCCCACCTGTAACACACAAACATGCACTGGCACATACACAGACGAGATACAAGATACTCACAAGACAACAATAACTGACTGGTTCATAACAGTATTACTGCAGTAAGGGCAGATGGCAGCGCTGCTCTGAGATATTTAAGAGTCAAACTGCTCAACTAAAGGAAACATATATCACCATAATGGTGATACCTTTATCATTTTTTTAAATTTTTTATTGGCACTCCATGGTACAACCATGTATTTTTGGATGTTAACCCTGGCAATGCCATTTTTTGATTTATTTTTTGGGTGATGAACTATTCACTGAATTATCTTTGGTACAGTGCATCTGGAAAGTATTCACAGCGCTTCACTTTTTCCATATTTTGTTATGTTACAGCCTTATTCCACATTGGATTAAATTCATCATTTTCCTTTAAATTCTACAAACAGTACCCCGTAATGACCACATGGAAGAAGTTTGTGTGAAATCTTTGCATATTTATTAAAAATAAAAGGGGGGGGGGGGGTCACATGATCATCAGTATTCACAGCCTTTGCACAGAACTTTGTTGAAGCATCTTTAGCACCAATTACAGCCTCAAGTCTTTTTGATGCTACAAGCTTGGCACACCTATTTTTGGGCAGTTTCTCCTATTCTTCTTTGCGGGACCTCTCAAGCTCCATCAGCCATTTTCTCTCCAGAGATGTTCAATCGGGTTCAAGTCTGGGCTCTGGCTGGACCACTCAAGGGCATTCCCAGAGTAGTCCCGTAGCCACTCCTTTGTTATCTCGGCTGTGTGCTTAGGGTCATTGTCCTGTTGGAAGATGAACCTTCGCCCCATCTGAGGTCCAGAGCGCTCTGGAGCAGGTTTCCATCAAGGATGTCTCTGTACATTGCTGCATTCATCTTTCCCTCGATCCTGACGAGTCTCCCAGTTCCTGCCGCTGAAAAACATCCCCACACCATGATACTGCCACCACCATGCTTCACTGTAGGGATGGTATCGTCCAGGTGATGGTGCCTGGCTTCCTCCGGGCCAAAGAGTTCAATCTTTGTTTCATCAGACCAGAGAATTGTGTTTCTCGTGGTCTGAGAGTGTCCGGACGGGCTGTCTTGAGTGGCTTCCCTCTGGCCGTTCTACCATACAGTCCTGGGCCGGGTTTCCCGATAACGATCTTAGCTCTTGAGAGCGTTTTCTACGTGCAAGGTTACGAACGCTCGCAGAAATTCCACGAGCGTTTCCCAAAAATGCACTTAACATGAACGCGCGAGAACGCGCTCTACGTGCGACTTAAGAGTCACAGTCCATTCGCGAAGTGCTGAAATATAACCTTGTATGGAATCGTATTGTGAACATTTAACCTAATGATTGTCATCTGTTTTGGATTAGTTTTCGTGCACGTCAGCGAGTCATTGACAGATTGTTTTGAATTCATCCTTCAATTCGTCTTTGAAGCATATTTCCCACATGACTTCTTTTATGATTTTTTTTGGTCATTCATTTAATTTAGATGTGTATTTCTTTTTCTTCCCTTTTTAATTATTTCATTTATTGCAGTGTGTTGCAAGTTGCAGTGTGTTAAATCTAGATAAAAGTGTAATCTGCCGGTTGTCCTGCAGGTGTCCTCATAAATCTGTCTTCTTACGATGCACTCGGGGATGTACGATTACTCCAGAGCACTCGTAGTTCTACGAAGATGTTCAAGTGCTACTTAAGCTATGATGCTTTTGGGAAACAGACCATAATATTAAGATCAGTCGTACGATCGTTTTTACGATCGACTTTTGGGAAACGCAGCCCAGATTGGTGGAGATGGTTGTTCTTCTGATGTTCTGTCAGAGTGGCCATCGGGTTCTTGATCATCTCCCTGACTAAACCCCTTCTCCCCGATCGCTCAGTTCGGCCGGGCGGCCCGCTCAAGAGTCCTGCTGGATCCAAACTTCCTCCATTTACGGATGATGGAGGCCCCGGTGCTCATTGGGACCTTCAATGCGACAGAAATTTTTCTGTACCCTTCCCCAAATCTGTGCCTCGATACAGTCCTCTCTCGGAGGTCTACGGACAAATCCTTGAACGTCATGGCTTGGTCTGTGCTCGGACATGCACTGTCAACTGTGGGACCTCGACATGAGATTTTTTTCATTTATTTTTAATATGCAAAGGTTTCAAACAAACTTCTTTCACGTTGTCCTTATGGGATACTGTTTGCAGAATTTATTTTGGAATAAAGCTGTGACATAAAATATGGAAAAAGTGAAGCTTTCGGTAATAATATCTGAGACCATGATATTACCGCAGTAAGGTCTGACGATAGGAGCTCTGAGACACATTTAAACTGGCTGAAAAATAAAACATTCAGAATGAAATATACTTATTAATAAATGGTCGTGACAAACCCCTCCATTAGGACTTCCTGTGCAATGAATCATTTGTGTTGTGCTCACAGATGGTGCTGAGCGTTTGGAGCGGTGCTGCTGGAGATCTCGAGGGCCCGTCCGTCATTTTGAGCCATCGGAGGTCAGATGGTCTGTGCTTCTCTGCTGGCGTCCACAGCTCGTCCAGTGTAAGTGTGAATGTGTGTCGGTTTGGAGACAGAGATGGAGGGATCTCTCTGTGTGTCTCTCCCCCTCTGTGCTCAGACTTTTATCGATGTGTCCTGGCGGCCTCACAGATGCACTTTAGTGCTTTGACTTTTCTCTCACTGAAGGAAAGGCAGGAGAGAAATCTGAAAACAGTGTGAGTCCACATTATTTTTCAGATAAGAGCGGCGCGGCCATTTGTATAATTTAATGTCTGTGACTTCCGGTGTCATTCGCTTCCAGTTGTTTTATTTTTAGCTGTATGAAACAGTTACGCAGCTTTACATTGCAAACTGGAATTTCTTACCATACTATTTTAATGTATTATCTTAGTTAGAAACACGCTGATAGCAACCAGCCATCAAAACGACATTAAATCAGGGTTAATGAATCACTTTGAATCAGCATCACTTTGTACTGAAACTAAAACTAAAGCTAAACAGAAATGAAACAACAACAGAATTACTCAAATTTACTCTCATTTATATAAATACATGCATTATGCATTGTAAAGATCTCATATTGTGTTTTTAATACTTTTAATAATCTGTCATTTCATATTTCATCTTCTGCAGTTACAGTTACGATGCATTACAGTGCTTTTACAATGCTCAGCTATACCTTAAAAGAGTATAATGCGTTACAGAACACAGTTGGGTGTTGATCATATATGCATTTTATTTTTTGAAGATATAAATGAATATTATATTTTATAACTCTGGTGACAAGAATATGCTGATTTTGAGGCGTATCCAAATATATTTTCTTCATTTTCAGCAGTGTAGATATTAAACAGTTTTAACTTTTGGCAAGGCGAGTGCATATTATATAAAAACGGTTAACTTTTTGTAAAATAATTTGCTTGAAAAATGTGCTTGTGCTACTTTTGCTTAAAATAAATGACACTTGGTTTTGATATTTTATCTAATGTAATGACTTTCAGACATCAAGTATGATTTAATACTATTTTGGGGAACTAATACACGGCCTTCAAAGAAAGTGTTATCAAAACTTGTAATACTTTCATAGTGAGATTGATTATTAAGCTGTGTGTGTGTGTGTGTGTGTGGGTATTCCCTACATTATGGGGACCAAATGTCCCCACAACTTAAGTAAAACCAGTAAATCTTGACATTGTGGGGACATTTTTTTTTTTTGGTCCCCATGAGGAAACAAGCTTATAAATCATACAGTATTATGTTTTTTGAAAGTCTAAAATAGCAGAACATTTTGTGTGATGGGTAGGTTTAGAGGTAGAGTTAGTGTAGGGGGACACAATGTACAGTTTGTACAGTATAAAAACCATTACACCTATGGAATGTCCCCATAAACCATGAAAACACAACGTGTGTGTGTGTGTGTGTGTGTGTGTGTATTTCCTACATTGTGGGGACCAAATGTCCCCACAACTTAAGTAAAACCAGTAAATCTTGACATTGTGGGGACATTTTTTTTTTGGTCCCCATGAGGAAACAAGTTTATAAATCATCCAGAATTATCTTTTTTGACAATCTAAAATAGCAGAACATTTTGTGTGATGGGTAGGTTTAGAGGTAGAGTTAGTGTAGGGGGACACAATGTACAGTTTGTACAGTATAAAAACCATTACACCTATGGAATGTCCCCATAAAACATGAAAACACAACGTGTGTGAGTGTGTGTGTGTGTGTGTGTGTGTGAAATGCTTTGAAATGCCACTAATCAGTTGGGTCCACTGGATCAGAGTGTAATAAATGAAATCCACGTGAGACACATTTAATCAATGCAGAAGTACATTATAAATGCAAATGTACAAAACGTGAATCATTTTCGTTTCACTCTGCATTTCAAAACACAATAACATCCGATTCCAAGCACACAAGTGAGAGTAAAGATATACAAAGGGTTTTAACAGCTACTAAAAGCATAGACACACATATTCATAATTATAATTTTATAATTATTATTATTATGATAAGAAATGTTTCTTGAGCATCAAATCGTCACATCAGAATGATTTCTGAAGGGTCATGTGACACTGAAGACTGGAGGAATGATGCTGAAAATGCAGCTTTACACAATATTACAGTTTTTTTACTGTATTTTGATCAAATAAATGCATCTTTGGTGCAGAAAATGGACTGATGTGCTGAATGCTGGTGTTCATCAGCCTCAACAGCAGCACATAATCTCTGTTAGCATAATTCCTTTAGCTCCGCTGAGAGCTTTTACCAGCTGGCACTCATGAATCAACATCCCATAGTTACTGTGCCTCTAAACTTAATAGAAGTATTGATTTGTGTGTGTTCTGTGGCGAGTGGAGCAGTGTGTGTGTGCGCGTGTGTGTGTGTGTGTGTGTGTGTGTGTGTGTGTGTGTGTGTGTGTGTGTGAAGGTTCAGTTAGTAGCAGAGCTAATCTCAAAGCTTTCAAACATCACTGATGTAAACACATTAACACTGATTGGAAAATCGAAATAATGAAACATTAATTGAATCACAGAAGAAATGGTGACGCACTGCAAACTGTGCGTGTTTTGCTAAGATGGCCATTTTCAGGTTCTTATCTTTAATTTCACTTTGTAAAGATGGAAATCTTCCGCCTATCACAATATCGGTTTAATATTTTTAGATATTTCAATATGTTTTCTTGTGAACTTTTTAATAGAGAATCAATTGATCATTATGTAAGTCCCTTTTTATGTATTTATTTATTCGAGAAGCACTGACTACATTTCTGTGAAATCTGCCGATACCGATAGTTTTGGGAGTTCTGCATTTTACACCTTTTAAATGAGTGATAATTTCATTATAGTTCATGATTATTCATTATATTCTAAATTATTATATTTTGAAAGAAATGCAAGTAAAACCTTTATTCTCTCCATTTCATCAACTGGGATCAGTTATAAACAAACTCTAGTAACATTAGTTGTTTGACATGAACTGCACGTCTACAGCATTTATTAATCTTAGTTCATGTTCATTTCAACATTTACTAATACATGATTAAAATCTTGTGAACATCAGTTAATGCACTGTGAACTAACATGAACAAACAATAAACAACTGGATTTACATTAACTAACGTTAAAGATTAGTAAATACAGTAACAAATACTGTACTGCTCATGATTAGTTCATGTTAGTTAATACATTAACCAATGCTTGACTAATGAACCTTATTGTAAAGTGTTATCGCACACACATTACTCAAATTAATATTAATACACATTAACTAAATTCTGAAGATTAAATGAATAATTCTTAACTTTCTGAATGTTATTAATTCATGTAATTAGTATTAACATTGAACATCGAGCTGGTTTCATAGCATTTCCTTTACGCAAAGCAGATTCTGTGCATTTACTTGCCCTTTTTTGATTAGCAAGATATTTCGGCCCTGATTATCAGCTGCTTTTAAACTATCCACCAACAGCCAATAGTGTGAAAATGTGTTATCATCGGCCGATACCGATTATTTGCTGATATATATCGGTCCATCTCAATTTTTTTTATTGTTTAGTTAGTTAGTTTTAAATATTTTCAAACATTAGGATAAACAGAAAAAATAAAAGAATAAACTTAAAAAGTGTGAAAATTTGCTTTTACTGGTCGTTACCGATTATTGACTGATATATCGGTATATCTATATTATTTATTATTTAGTTAGTTAATTAGTTAATGTGTAAATGTTTTAAATATTTTCAAACACCAGGGGGTACATTAGGATAAACAGAAAAATAAAAGAATAAACTTAAAAAGTGTGAAAATTTGGTTTTACTGGTCGTTACCGATTATTGGCTGATATATCTATATTATTTATTATTTAGTTAGTTAGTTAGTTAGTTAATTAGTTAGTGTGTAAATGTTTTAAATATTTTCAAATACCAGGGGGTACATTAGGATAAACAAAAAATAAATGAATAAACTTAAAAAGTGTGAAAATTTGCTTTTACTGGCCATTACCGATTATTGACTGATATATCGGTATATCTCTATTATTTATTATTTAGTTAGTTAATTAGTTAGTGTGTAAATGTTTTAAATATTTTCAAACACCAGGGGGTACATTAGGATAAACAGAAAAATAAATGAATAAACTTAAAAAGTGTGAAAATTTGCTTTTACTGGCCGTTACAGATTATTGGCTGATATATCTATATTATTTATTATTTAGTTAGTTAGTTAGTTAGTTAATTAGTTAGTGTGTAAATGTTTTAAATATTTTCAAATACCAGGGGGTACATTAGGATAAACAAAAAATAAATGAATAAACTTAAAAAGTGTGAAAATTTGCTTTTACTGGCCGTTACAGATTATTGGCTGATATATCTATATTATTTATTATTTAGTTAGTTAGTTAGTTAGTTAGTTAATTAGTTAGTGTGTAAATGTTTTAAATATTTTCAAACACCAGGGGGTACATTAGGATAAACAAAAAATAAATGAATAAACTTAAAAAGTGTGAAAATTTGCTTTTACTGGCCATTACCGATTATTGACTGATATATCGGTATATCTCTATTATTTATTATTTAGTTAGTTAATTAGTTAGTGTGTAAATGTTTTAAATATTTTCAAACACCAGGGGGTACATTAGGATAAACAGAAAAATAAATGAATAAACTTAAAAAGTGTGAAAATTTGCTTTTACTGGTCGTTACCGATTATTGACTGATATATCGGTATATCTCTATTATTTATTATTTAGTTAGTTAATTAGTTAGTGTGTAAATGTTTTAAATATTTTCAAACACCAGGGGGTACATTAGGATAAACAGAAAAATAAATGAATAAACTTAAAAAGTGTGAAAATTTGGTTTTACTGGTCGTTACCGATTATTGACTGATATATCGGTATATCTCTATTATTTATTATTTAGTTAGTTAATTAGTTAGTGTGTAAATGTTTTAAATATTTTCAAACACCAGGGGGTACATTAGGATAAACAGAAAAATAAATGAATAAACTTAAAAAGTGTGAAAATTTGCTTTTACTGGCCGTTACAGATTATTGGCTGATATATCTATATTATTTATTATTTAGTTAGTTTGTTAGTTAGTTAATTAGTTAGTGTGTAAATGTTTTAAATATTTTCAAACACCAGGGGGTACATTAGGATAAACAGAAAAATAAATGAATAAACTTAAAAAGTGTGAAAATTTGCTTTTACTGGCCGTTACCGATTATTGGCTGATATATCTATATTATTTATTATTTAGTTAGTTAGTTAGTTAGTTAATTAGTTAGTGTGTAAATGTTTTAAATATTTTCAAACACCAGGGGGTACATTAGGATAAACAAAAAATAAATGAATAAACTTAAAAAGTGTGAAAATTTGCTTTTACTGGCCATTACCGATTATTGACTGATATATCGGTATATCTCTATTATTTATTATTTAGTTAGTTAATTAGTTAGTGTGTAAATGTTTTAAATATTTTCAAACACCAGGGGGTACATTAGGATAAACAGAAAAATAAATGAATAAACTTAAAAAGTGTGAAAATTTGCTTTTACTGGCCGTTACAGATTATTGGCTGATATATCTATATTATTTATTATTTAGTTAGTTAATTAGTTAGTGTGTAAATGTTTTAAATATTTTCAAACACCAGGGGGTACATTAGGATAAACAAAAAATAAATGAATAAACTTAAAAAGTGTGAAAATTTGCTTTTACTGGCCGTTACAGATTATTGGCTGATATATCTATATTATTTATTATTTAGTTAGTTAATTAGTTAGTGTGTAAATGTTTTAAATATTTTCAAACACCAGGGGGTACATTAGGATAAACAAAAAATAAATGAATAAACTTAAAAAGTGTGAAAATTTGCTTTTACTGGCCATTACCGATTATTGACTGATATATCGATATATCTCTATTATTTATTATTTAGTTAGTTAATTAGTTAGTGTGTAAATGTTTTAAATATTTTCAAACACCAGGGGGTACATTAGGATAAACAAAAAATAAAAGAATAAACTTAAAAAGTGTGAAAATTTGCTTTTACTGGCCGTTACCGATTATTGGCCGATATATCGATATATCTATATTATTTATTATTTAGTTAGTTAGTTAGTTAGTGTGTCTAAATGTTTTAAATATTTTCAAATACCAGGGGGTACATTACAATAAACAAAAAATAAATGAATAAACTTAAAAAGTGTGAAAATTTGCTTTTACTGGCCATTACCGATTATTGACTGATATATCGGTATATCTCTATTATTTATTATTTAGTTAGTTAATTAGTTAGTGTGTCTAAATGTTTTAAATATTTTCAAACACCAGGGGGTACATTAGGATAAACAGAAAAAATAAAAGAATAAACTTAAAAAGTGTGAAAATTTTCTTTTACTGGCCGTTACCGATTATTGGCCGATATATCGATATATCTATATTATTTATTATTTAGTTAGTTAGTTAGTGTGTAAATGTTTTAAATATTTTCAAACACCAGGGGGTACATTACAATAAACAAAAAATAAATGAATAAACTTAAAAAGTGTGAAAATTTGCTTTTACTGGCAATTACCGATTATTGGCCGATATATCGATATATCTATATTATTTATTGTTTAGTTAGTGTGTAAATGTTTTAAATATTTTCAAATACCACGGGGTACATTACAATAAACAGAAAAAAAAGATAAATAAAAACATTAAACTGTTTAGGAATATTTTACAGCTTTCATATTTTTCAAACTTAATGGCCGGGTTTCACAGACAACTCTTAGATTAAGCCAGGATTAGGCCTTAGTTCAACTAGAATATTTAAGTAACTTTTATAAATGAACACTTGAGACACTTGTACACATATTTTAAAATATTTCAGTTTTCAGTTAAATCAGCTCAAACATGCATTTAGTCTCGGACTAACTTAAACCTTGCCAGTGAAACCAGGGAAATATTGTTTTAGGTTTGGTTGAACTTCTTTCAAAAGCCCTCATTTAAGTATATTAAACAGAAGCAGCAGCTGACAGTCCAGGAAGTGAAATCAATCGAGAGGGAAAACAGAAGGATAAGAGACATCAGTAATTATTTGATGTATTCTGTGACGATTCGTGTAGTTATACTTTGAAAAATTCAGTCCTGTTCTATAAAATTAGAAAAATATGATGTTACAAATTGATTGGTCAACAAATGCACTGTCCCTTGCTTTAAACTATTTGAACTATTTAACTTGTTTTAATTACATCCTGCTGGTCTTATCACGCAAAATGCATCAGTGCTTGTTAAAATAACCAGATGCATCATGTTTAAGACCCCAAAACAACAACCATCTTCTCATTTTATGACTTAGTTTCATCCTGGATGTTGGATATTATTGTGAAAAAAAAGGTGACCAAAACATTACTGGAGTGCACTTGCCTATACTCTTACTGAAATAATGAAACTGAGCGCAATCGAACCCTTGATCATTTCTAAACTGTACTTTTGCATCATGTTATATTTCAAATCAGGACTCCAGCTTTGTGTTTGGACTGCACAAACTCTGGCACGAATGAACCCCCCAAAAATAACAGAGAAATGCAGCGCAAACGTTGGTAAGAGTTAAGTAACAAGTCGGCCGCGCTGCCAGGAAAATGATTTGTAGCATTTAAATGAATTGAACAGAAAATAAAAGCCTGATCGATCGCCCTGCATTGTGGGAAATAAATACTGGCGTTGAGAGGAAAAGAGCTCGTGGTTCTTATGATGGACAATAAACGCTCTCGGCGTGCCGAATCATTTCTGAGAGCTATTTCTTCTGAGGAGGAGAAAATATAAATCAGCTTTTAATGAAAGTGATCATAACGCCACCGGAATTGATGTCGCAGTCCTCGACGCTGCTGTACGTGAATTTACAGCACGTGCAATTTGTTCGCTTTACTTTGTTGTAAACTCCAGAGGAGAAAAGTGGAAAATCAAAACACCTCTGGCTGTGGAGATAAGACCTTCATCTCAGGACTGTGATGGCTTGTGTCAGCGGATGACATAATGTCTGCGTCCCAATTCAGAGGCTTCTTCCTTGGAAGGCCGACCGCGTCACGGCGGAGCGATGAAGGCCGTCCCAATTCGAAGGCTCCTTCAAAATTGGCCTCGAAATGCTTCCTTTGTTTCCTGTGACTTGAAGGAGATGGATCCTTTGCAGAAATTCGTTGTGCTCGACAGAAACTTTTAAATGTACGTATTGGGTTTCAAAAGTAAGAAAGGTGGCTTTAGGAAAGATGTGCATGCATAAATTTTGGACGACTACATCAGTGTTTTGTATTTGCCACACTTCCACCAGCTGGTGGCGCTATGACTATTACTACGTTTTTTTGTGTAGATGTCTTCAGGCCAGGGAACTTCTCAAACATGTGAAGTTTGAGGCAGATTAGACGTTGTATGCTTGAGTTACAACAACTTCCTCTTTCATGACGATAGTAACTAAGAAAAGCGTTGCTTTAGTTTCGACACGCCCTCCAGTGAAAACTCTAGATCTTCAGAATTTAATGTCGCAAAAGACTTTAGATTAGACCGGCCAAATCTGATGTCGATCGTTTCGTGCGATCAACAAAAAACAAACAAAACTTTTCAACAACATCTAGTGATGGACGATTTCAAAACCCTGATTCTTGAAGCTTTACGAATCTTTTGATTCGATTCAGTGATTCGGTTCGTGTATCAAACTGCCAGAATCTTGTGAACTATTGAAATCGTGAATCACTTGTGACGTAACGAAGCCTCGTTTACTGAAATCACGTGACTTTGGCAGTTTGATTGATCCAAACCACGGATTCGAAACAAAAATAGTCATTATTTTGTTTTTTTGTCGCACAAAAAGTGATCTCGTCTCTTTATAATATTAAGGTTGAATCACTGTAGTCACATGACCTGTTTTAAATATGTTTTAGTGTCTTTCTGTAAATGATCTTGCTGTCAATAGAGACTCACTGAACCATCGGATTTCATCAAAAATATCTTCATTTGTGTTCTGAAGATGAACGAAGATCTTACGGGTGTAGAACGACACGAGGGAGAGGAATTAATGACTGAATTTTGATTTTTGGATGAACTAACACTTTAAAGTACAGAACCTGAAATGGCAAAAACTGCAAAAATTTTGTAGAGAAATTTCAAAATATCTATGACAAATGGCAAAACATCAGAATATGTCAGTCACAATTTAACGTCGCAAAGACCTTAAGATCAGATTCACTGAACAAGACATTGATGTGATTAAAGCTCTCGGAGGAGTTTGTTAAAGTACCACATCTGGAGGCAATGAAAGGGCCTTAACATTTGCTAAAATAGATTTTTGTTATTAAAAAAACAAACAAAAAGTCATGCAAAAGTAGCATAACTCATTTTATTTCCATAAAAGTACCGCTGTTAGTTACTTTTTTAGGTATTAGTGCAGTATTATAAAGCATTACTTTTAAAAGTAACTCACGTCAAAGTTCTTTTTAAAAAGTAGGAAATCACTGCGAACATCCCGACGGCAAAAAACCCCACAAAAAAGACATTTCAGAAATGAATCTGATCATAGCGAAGGGAACGCTTGATTCACCGACAGACTCATTAAAATTATACTTATATGTTGAATATAAAGTATATTTAAGACTTGGGTTGTCGTTTGTATGAATCTATTTTCTTTGCATGACACATTGACATTATAGTAGTCAAGTCGCCTTTACTTATATCACGCTTTTTACAATGCAAATTGCGGCAAAGCAGCTTTACATTAATAATTGGCAAATAATAGTACAGAATGGCTCTTTCGGCGTTATCCTGCACATCGTATAAGCTCTCAATTCATGTGGCAACGTATAACCGTCACGTCCTTTGGATTTTCTTCACATTAAAGGCGTCAGAGACAACCTACGAAGGCTCGTTTAAAGGTGCAATATGTAAATTTTAGGAGGATCTATTGACAGAAATGCATTATAATATACATGACTATGTTTTCAGTGATGTATAAAGACTTTAAATAATGAACCATTATGATTTTATTACCTTATACCAGAGCTTCCCAAACTTAAGAGGGGTAAGGCCCCCCAAAAACATTGCAAAAGCTCCACGTTAAAAAATATATACCGACATTTACCCACAAATACATTTATTAACAAGTTTGTAAGAATTGCATGTGAATTATGAGAACTAAACATTCTTTACAAATATATTTAAATCCATAACACTAACCTTCCTTTCAAAAAAATCTAATTTTAGAACAATTGGAATATTTTAATTATTTTAATATATTGATTTGGACTCGCTACGCCCCCCTTGCAATACCGCCGCTGCCCACCGGGGGCCCACAGTTTGGGAAGCACTGCCTTAGAATGAGCTATTTCTATGTACATACGGTACACCGCGGGTCATGTTAAGTCGGCATTTTGCGGATTCATGTTTCTACAGTGGCCCTAAATGGACAAATTTGATTGACTAACTCCTCTCGGCTGTCTCAAATTTGTCCTGAGTTGGCCACCGTAGCTTCAATTCGCAAACTCACTACTAGAAATTTACACACTGCGCCTTTAAGTTCGGTTCACAATTTCCCTCGATCAGATTTGCAGTCTATTGACCCATCGGTCGGTGATGATTCACCAAAACTATTGGAATTAATATCATCTTTATTGTGGTTGAGAACAGACATTGCATTTTCCAATCTAACAGGGTGTTGGTTTGTCCTTCACATTAATAAAAGATACATTCACGACTTGATTTATACGACTTCAGCGGAGGCACTTGATATCATGCAGTGCAGACTAAAGCTCTCTGCAAATGCGAGCGCTTCGTCAAGGACGACAGACTCCAAACACATCAGGGGAATCAGATTGTAACTGAAAGAGACGGATGCTCTCGTACAGAGGAATGCAACCGTTTATGCTGTTTTTTCATCTTTAGATTTTGCCTTTAGATTTTGCAAAATGTAATCACAATTGAGGCCGAACATTTGCGAGTGTTGCGAGTATGCGGTCCCATTGCACAGGGGTGGTTACAATAGAGTTCACTGTAAATGTCTGTGCCGTTAAACCATAAATAATCATGTTTGCCCCACCAGTGCGAGAGATGATTGACAGGTGTAGAAGAAAGTCCGCTATAGCACCCCTTGTGGCAACGCTAAGAATGCAGCGTACAAAATTGAGCTCGCGTAGCTAATGCGTGTCCTTATATAATATAAAAATATAAATTTGCTCCCTCGTTTCTTATAAATTCAGAATGCATTGGTTGCGAGAGCAGCTGCGTCAGGTTAGCGTCCGATTTGGGTTGGTTTGGTCCGATTCTCTGGCTTTGTGTGCTTCCGTTTTGGAGTGATTTCATTGTAAGAGGGAGTCGTTTCAGGATTCATGCCGATAGAGTTAGTTGCGATTTTCCGTGAAGATTGTGTCCTGGTGGAAGCGTGGTGTTGGTGCTAATCGTCCAGGTGCTGCTCCTCCCAGGTGGACGTGGGGATGGCGCTGTAGGGGTCCATGATGACTTTGGCGCAGCGGATGATCATCGCCACCAGCAGCAGACAGAGGAAGGCGATGCAGGCCAGGGTCAGACCCTGGTCCACGTCCACAAAAGCAGGGTCTGGTGTTGTCTCCTCCATCGCTTCGGTCTGTCCGCATCAGGCCAGGCCTCTGCTACCATCCTGATCACTTATCTGCGGGAGATTGAGACACGAGTTTGAAGTTTTATTAAGTGAGGTTAACGCTAAGAGGCTGATATCTAGCTCGCGAAAGGTCAATCAAACATTTTATATTTAGTACATATTTTCCATGTTTTGTAGCGGTTGCACCGAATGACCGGATGTTTCGGGACATGCGTATGTGAAACATGAATTTTTCAAATAGTTAAGAGAGAGTTTGATCTCATGATCATGTGATCCTTTACAGGCGTTTGAATGATGTCACATCCTGTCACATGATATTGACTGCACCAAAATGGTCGCTTTATATCGGTTGCACCAAATGACATCAATGAAATTTATTTTTACAGACATTCTTTCTCATAACAAAGCAAAGACTTCTACACATCATTTTAATGCCGTTTCGCACTATGTTGATATAAATAAAGTTATAAAATCATGGCAGAATAAAAAATATATACATTTATTATGTTTTTTAGCGGTTGCACCAAATGACCGGATGTTTCGGGACATGCGTATGTGAAACATGATTTTTTTAAATAGTTAAGAGAGAGTTATATCTCATGATCATGTGATCCTTTGCAGGCGTTTGAATGATGTCACATCCTGTCACATGATATTGACTGCACCAAAATGGTCGCTTTATATCGGTTGCACCGAATGACCGGATGTTTCGGGACATGCGTATGTGAAAACATGATTTTTTAAATAGTTAAGAGAGAGTTTGATCTCATGATCATGTGATCCTTTACAGGCTTTTGAATGATATCATATCCTGTCACATGATATTGACTGCACCAAAATGGTCGCTTTATATCGGTTGCACCAAATGACATCAATGAAATTTATTTTTACAGACATTCTTTCTCATAACAAAGCAAAGACTTCTACACATCATTTTAATGCCGTTTCGCACTATGTTAATAAATAAATTTATAAAATCATGGCAGAATAAAAAATATTTACATTTATTATGTTTTTTAGCGGTTGCACCGAATGACCGGATGTTTCGGGACATGCGTATGTGAAACATGATTTTTTTAAATAGTTAAGAGAGAGTTATATCTCATGATCATGTGATCCTTTGCAGGCGTTTGAATGATGTCACATCCTGTCACATGACATTGACCTCATGACTTGATCCATAATGGTCTCTTTATATCGGTTGCACCAAATGACATCAATGAAATTTATTTTTACAGACATTCTTTCTCATAACAAAGCAAAGACTTCTACACATCATTTTAATGCCGTTTCGCACTATGTTGATATAAATAAAGTTATAAAATCATGGCAGAATAAAAAATATATACATTTATTATGTTTTAAGATACTTTAATCACTGTTGAAGCCTTTGGACGGTTAAACCAAATGTTCAAAATCTTGTCATTTATATGTAGCAAAATAAAATTAAAACCTTTTGGATTCAATAAAAGAGATCTAGTTGTACTAACTTACATACTTTGGATGTCATTTCTTATTTTTTTATTATTATTAAGGCATTTGGACAAAAAAATGACCCGTCCCGTCACTGAACCATATATATTTAAATTGCATTATATAAATGACATAAATCAAAAGTTTGTGTTCAATCAGATTTTTATTCATATTTATGTTCAGCAAAATTCATTAAATTCATCAAAATACACAGTAAAGGCATTTACAGTAAATAAATATTTCTTGAGCGGAAAATCATCAGATTAGAATAATTTCTGAAGGATCATGTGACACTGAAGACTGGAGGAACGATGCTGAAAATTCAACGAATAAATTTCTTTATTAAGATAGATAACATTTATTTTCAATTTTAATGATATTTCATAATAATCATTATAATATAATATTCAATCAATATACAATCAATCATATAATATTACAAAAATGCTGGGTTCAACCCGTGTTTGGGTCAAAAATGGACAAACCCAACCATTGGGTTGAAAAATGTAATTAAAAAAAATTAAAGCAGCGTTTGGGTTTGTCCACATTTGACCCAAACACGAGTTGAATCCAGCGTTTCTAGACGGTACCGTGTGGTCAAACAAATGAAAGAAAATGAGTGATCGTATATTTCACATTCTCTCTATTCACACAACATATTCTACTCTATATTTCATCACTTTTTTTCTCTCTTTTGGATGCTTTATTCATTTCATCACGTTTTATTCTCTGCTAAACGAATAACTAAATGTTTATTTGTCATCTGCTGTTGTACCATAATGCGTTTTATAGTTTGTAATCATGCAGTGTGCTGCATTTACAGAGTTTATGAATCATTGATGAGATCATTAAACAGGTATTATGAATGTGATGATCGGCCTTTATAGCGGCGTATTAGTCATTTAAAAGAAGTGCATATGTTTTGCATGATAAAGCACGCATTACTCATCTCTGTTAGTCACATTTAGTGCATTACAGATCGCTGATGTAACAGACGATCACTCTTAAACAGCATTAATTCAGAGGCATCGTTGAGCGAAGGTGCCATGTACAAATTTATTAGGATTTTATTTTGCTCTTTTTCGTGTCTAGATGTGAAGACAGGAGTGTAATCGATTGCTTTTGGATTAGTAGCCGCTTGCATGTCAATATCTGCAGCATCAGTCAATGTTATTGTTTGCACACAAAAGGGAAACCAATAAAAGCTGTGACTAATGCATTTCTTGGAAGCATTGATTGTCTTTGTACTCTCCTTTCATTATGACTGGCTGTGGATCTGCGACTGGTTATTAACTCTGTTGCGTAAGCTTCAACAGTGCTCAGTTAAACATATTTAATAGAAAACAAGGGAACGTGGTAAATATTGATTTTCATTTGCGAATGTCGAGTTTTCTAATGATCTCAAGATAGGATCCAATGCAACATTTCATTCAGATATAAGTTAGGACAGCTCAAACTTCAAACTCAAACACAAAAAGTTGAGCAAATCTGAGCCCAAATTTACAAGTGATTTTTTTTTTCTTTCAAGGGTTTTTTCATCTCCGTGGAGAAAAAGAATGGGAAAATGCTTCTGAAACCAGGACTGCTGCAAAGGTCACTGCTGCGCTTCATTAGTTCTGCTGGGTAAGAATGTTCTTTTGTAGACAACGGTACTAAACTTGTACAGGCATTGTCTGAGGTCATTTTAAGTGGCAGTAAGTGAAGTTAATGGGGGAACAATGAAAGGATTTAAACATCACACTAAGCCCAAAAACTTTACAATCTCTCTCTCGCTCTCTTGTTAAAATGTTATTTTCAGTTATTTTCCAAGAGGCCTTAGATTTCTGCATATTTAAGTGTCTAGAAAAGTTTTTAGCAAATGTTTGTGGATGTTCATATGTAGTGTGCTTGAGTTAAACAATGAGGTTTTAAACCAGTAATGTTCTGCAATGCAGTTCACTCAATGTACCGAACATACCTCATTTATCACAAAGAATATGAGCGCCAAATTCAATATGTGATGCTTCACCAAGTCTTCATGAGGGTGGATATGTCAATATGATGATGTAGCGCTGTTCCAAACAAAATTAATGACCCCCATTCTAGATCAAAACCATCTCAACGAACATCAAGAATGGATCAGAATCCAGTCATGGCCTGTAGAGAGTGGTAACCCAAAGGTTGCAGGTTTGATTCTCAATATTGGCAGGAAATGACTGAGGTGCCCTGAGGTGACATTTAACCCCAATCACTTCCTGGGTGCCACAGTAAAATGACTGTCAAACTTTTCAATACTCCTAATGAGTTGAATGCAGTGGACAAACTTTGACTATGGGTTTCCATCCTTGGCCTTCACTTTCACTTATGCTTTTATCATGATATAGAATATTTATATTTTAGATAAATATAGTAGCGCACAGTTTTAGATAATTTATTGAACTCTAAAGTAGTATTGAACAACCTGATATCTCCTTACTCTCCTGACCTCAAGAGGCACATTAGCGACTGACAGGTCGAGTAGGACCGGTTACAATTTGGTGCTGTGACCCGGATGAGCGTAAGGTTTAGGGTGTTGAGTGTAACAGAGACCAGCTGGTCAAGCCAAGTCACCTTTACTTATATAGCACTTTTTACAATGCAAATTGTGGCAAAGCAGCTTTACATTAATAGTTGGCAAATAATTTTTGGCTGCACGGCAGCTCTTAAAGGAAATGGTGTCATTGTCCAGCTTATTCTATATATTATTGATTCATTCCGTTGCAAAGATCAGTAGTTATTAGTCTAGTTAATTTATGTATATCAGCACTGGAGAAAACAGTGACGTAATCGTCCGGCTCAGCTCTGCTGGTAAGTGCTGCGTGAGTAAACCTCACTCCCCTGACCTCAAGAAGCACACTAGAGACTTGTTAGTGCAAGTCCCTCCCATGCCGGAGACTGTGGTTCAAATCCTGCTCGGAGCGGGTCGAGTTGGACTGGTTGTATTTTGTGCCGTGACCCGGAGGGGCGTGAGATTTAGGGTGGTGAGTGTGACGGAGGCCAGCTAGCTGTGCGAGTAAAGAGCTGTGCGAGTAAACCTTACTCTCCTGACCTCAAGAGGCACATTAGCGACGGACAGGTCGAGTAGGACCGGTTACATTTGGTAAACTTCACTCTCATGTTGCTCCCATGTTGAGTGAAGTTTACATTGGTAAACCTCACTCCCATGACCTCAAAAGGCACATTAGCAACTGACAGGTGAAGTAGGACCGGTTACATTTGGTGCCGTGACCCGGATGAGCGTTAGGTTTAGGGTGGTGAGTGTAACAGAGACCAGGTAGTAAGAGGTGTGGGAGTAAACCTCTCTCCCCTGACCTCAAGAGACGCAGTAGCGACTGACACTAGAGGCTGAGGTCTTCACTGTCCTTGTTAGTGCACCCACCTCCCATGTCGGAGGTGACTGTTAAAATCCTGTTCAGATTAGGTCAAGTAGGAATGGTTACATTTGATGCCGTGACCTGGATGGCAGTGAGGTTTAGGGGGATGAGTGTATGGAGGCCAGCTAGTAAGCACAGTGTGAGTAAACCTCACTCCCTGGATATCAAGAGGTGCACTAGTGACTGACGGGACGAGTAGGAACAGTTACATTTGGTGCCGTGACCCGGATGGGAGTGAGGTTTAGGAGGGTGAGTGTATGGAAGCCAACTAGTAAGAGCTGTGTGAGTAAACCTCACTCCCTTGATATCAAGAGGTGCACTAGTGACTGACGAGTCAAGTAGGAACAGTTACATTTGGTGCCGTGACCCGGATGGGAGTGAGGTTTAGGGTGGCGAGTGTAATGGAGGTGACGGACGCTACAGAGTGCAGTCTTCAGCATCCTTGTTAGTAGACCCACTTCCCATGCTGGAGACGACGGTTTGAATACTCGGAGTGGTGCAAGTAGAACCAGAGTGGTTACAATTGCAAAAGTGCCATACTTCAGTCGGTTTGTATTTTTTGTGCTCATTTTCTGAGTCTCCCATATATTTTGTCGCAGTGGATCCCAGCAATGCTCTCTTCTTCAACATAACACTTTGAAGCTGTGCTGTGTTTTTCCCATGACCACCACCAATAGCATGACCCAACACAGACCCTTAGCACTATTGAAATGAAATCTACTTTAACAATGAAACAAACTTCCAATCTGAGAGGCCTTGTCAAGAATCGTACCACATTCCACCTCTGTCAGCAGGTTTGTGGATTATCCCTGCATTCATCAAGCCCACGAGCCCTTCCACGTCTTTAGTGGGGTCTGGTCTTTAAGCAGACATGCTGTTTGGGAACAGTAATTAGTGTTCACTCAAGGACGCAGCAACAGTAACCGTGGCAACAACATTAGCAATTTAATGGAGAATTACAGCTGTCCCTTCTAACCGGAACACATGCAGAAGAGAACCTTTCATCTCTAAATTAACCCTAGTGTGGACACACTCAGTGGCTGAATAAAACGCAAACACAGACAGAATTAAAAAATTAAAAGTGCCTGCTCAGAGATTATCTCCAATAACCAGCTAGCGATTTTATCTATTTATCCATTTACCTATTTGGTCTTTTTCTGAAATGATCACGTTTGAAAGGAGATGAAAAGCTAATAAATTGGTTTACTTTTTTGTGTTTCCTACTGAGTCTCACACTGAGTTTCTCACTCGAAAATCTTGACAAGCTAATTAATAAACACTTTGAATATCGTGCATCAAGCAGCTCTGAGAATATATCAAACAGACTAAAGCAAACTGAAGTCTGATTAATTAAAAGCCAAAAGCAGACAAACACAGAAATCCCAGCTGAGTCACTGAAAGCAACTCATACAGAAGACCGCAGGAGACCTGAAACCCGGAAATTAGCATTTCTGCAAATCATACAAATGCCTGAAATAGGTATTTGGTTAAAACAAGCTCATTTTCTATGTATTTTATTATATGGCATAAAACACAAGTGATACCCCATCCATGAGTTTTCAGAGTTTTTACATGGTTGTACAGGAGGTTGTTTGGGACATTAAACACTGGTAATCGTCTACTCTAGTCTCTTTCACAGCTTCATTGTGTTTATAATCATTCTCTAGCAAGCTATCCTAACCCAAGCTTGTAGATTTCAAATAAAGACTAATGTTAGTGACATTAAAGTCGTGGTGAAGATCTTTTATAGCCTAACTTTAGCTTTTTACTTCTGGTGATTGTATTTATACGCTTCGAAATTTATAAAACTAGTGAAATATGCTATAAAAATCCCATTGGTTTTGGATGAGACAGCCAGTTTGAAGTTCATTTCCGGGTTGACCAACAAAAACGTATGATCGCTATTAACCAAGATCACCAACATATTCTTGGAGCAACAGTTTGTTGATACTGGAACAACATTCCAATCAACCAATCAGATTTGAAGGAAAGTTTATCAAGTTTCGACTTAAAACCGGGGTTATGTGCGTCTACATTAGCGTTATTCCCCCTCATCAGTGTCATTTCCCTCTGATTTTAGTGATAACTTATGGGTTAGGTTAGGTTTAGGCGATATGGTTTGGACTAAATTTTCTGACAGGAATGTTGTTCCAAGATACAAAAAAAATGTTGACCCAGGAACCCGTCAGGACAGGCCTCTATTAACAGGCTGGAAGTTAAAGGACGCTTCACAGACATGTCATCAACATAACCCGAAGGCCGTCTCAATTCGAAGGATCCTTTGAAGGCAGCCTTCATTCAGCGCACTTTGAAGGATGTGTCAAGTATATTCTCCACGTCCTTCTGTCACTCACAATCCTTTGCATACATTACAATTCATGGAGAAGACCTGAGTCGGCACGAGCTTGTCTGAGTTCATTATGAAATGTAAGACAAAAATAATGTTTTCAGAGGTGAAGACATTCATATTATCTTTTATTTTATATTCATCTTTTATCTTTTATTATATAATATAAATATTTTGCTACCACCATAAGGTTAATTACATAAATTATGTCTTGAATCAGATCAGTTATTATAGCTTGTTGTAAATGTTCATTTTTGAGTGGAAGGAAAAACCCTTTAAATGCAAATGAGCTGCTGCTCCCCGCTCCCTTTCCAGAAGAGGAAGGAAAAATCCTTTAAATGCAAATGAGCTGCTGCTCCCCGCCCCCTTTCAAGAAGAGGAAGGAAAAACCCTTTAAATGCAAATGAGCTGCTGCTCCCCGCCCCCTTTCCAGAAGAGGAAGGAAAAACCCTTTAAATGCAAATGAGCTGCTGCTTCCCACCCCCTTTCCAGAAGAGGAAGGAAAAACCCTTTAAATGCAAATGAGCTGCTGCTCCCCGCCCCCTTTCCAGAAGAGGAAGGAAAAACCCTTTAAATGCAAATGAGCTGCTGCTTCCCACCCCCTTTCCAGAAGAGGAAGGAAAAACCCTTTAAATGCAAATGAGCTGCTGCTCCCCGCCCCCTTTCCAGAAGAGGAAGGAAAAAACCCTTTAAATGCAAATGAGCTGCTGCTCCCCGTCCCCTTTCCAGAAGAGGAAGGAAAAACCCTTTAAATGCAAATGAGCTGCTGCTCCCCGCCCCCTTTCCAGAAGTGGAAGGAAAAACCCTTTAAATGCAAATGAGCTGCTGCTCCTCGCCCCCTTTCCAGAAGAGGAAGGAAAAAACCCTTTAAATGCAAATGAGCTGCTGCTCCCCGCCCCCTTTCCAGAAGAGGAAGGAAAAAACCCTTTAAATGCAAATGAGCTGCTGCTCCTCGCCCCCTTTCCAGAAGAGGGTGGAGCCTGTACAATATACTCTGGCAAAAAAACGATCCATTTGGTTTTGATTATCATCTCTATTGTGCGCTCACGTGACACTGCAGTTCTGATGTATGGTTTTCTGAGGCACAGAGAGCTGGTGAAACTTCTTTCACGACAAGATTACGTCAACATGTTCACATGAACACAGTCAGTTGTGTCTGTGAATGTAAAGAAATCACACGTGTTCATCAGATCTGTGTCTTAAAGCGACAGCAGCGTAATATTCAGTAGCTACTGCTGTTCATGCTGTTAATATGAACCAAACAACAAAAGAAACAGAAAATCACTTTAGTAGCTTTAATAAGAATACATTTCTGACTGGAATGCTGCTGTTAAATGATCTGGTGAGGAGACGAACATGGCCGACTGTACCGCTCACTCAGGGGAGGAGCTATGCTAATACAGCAGTTGTGGGCGGAGTCTGTGCAATATGATGTCACATTTGATCAGATCCCTGAACGGCTCATTTTGAGACGCAGTTTCAGATTTATGGGGAAAATAAATGTTGTGAATGATTTTTACCACAACATGGTGGTTGTGTACACATGAATGAGTTCAAAAAAGTGAATTTTGCATTTTAGGCCCATTTTAAAAAGCACCAGCTGTTCTTGTCGGTAGCACAAATAGTTTGTGATGAGTTATTCTTTTTGATTGACTTTTTGATTAGCCCTTTGAAATACAGCATAGAAGAGCAACTGTGACTGAAATAACCACTCGTTACAACTGAGGTCTGCAGCAAAGCATTTGTGAAGCCACAACACGCACAACGGGTACCACTCATCTCCACAACAAATAGGAAAACAGAGGGTACAATTTGCACGAGCTCACCATAATTGGACAGTTGAAGACTGGAAAAATGTTGCCTGGTCTGATGAGTCTCGATTTCTGTTGAGACATTCAGATGGTCGAGTCAGAATTTGGCGTAAACAGAATGAGAACATGGATCACTGTGCAGGCTGGTGGTGGTGGTGTAATGGTGTGGGGGTGTTTTCTTGGCACACTTTAGGCCCCTTAGTGCTAATTGGGCATCGTTTAAATGCCACGGTCTACCTGAGCATTGTTTCTGCCCATGTCCATCCCTTCATGACCACCATGTACACATCCTCTGATGGCTACTTCCAGCAGGATAATCCACCATGTCGCAAAGCTCGAATCATTTCAAATTGGTTTCTTGAACATGACAATGAGTTCACTGTACTAAAACGGCCCCCACAGTCACCAGATCTCAACCCAATAGAGCATCTTTGGGATGTGGTGGAACAGGAGCTTCGTGCCTTGGATGTGCATCCCACAAATCTCCATCAACTGCAAGATGCTCTCCTATCAATATGGGCCAACATTTCTAAAGAATGCTTTCAGAATCAATGCCACGTAGAATTAAGGCAGTTCTGAAGGGGGTCACACACAGTATTAGTGTGGTGTTCCTAATAATCCTTTAGGTGAGTGTTATTTAGTATAATTACGAAACAACAATGCTAAAGACTTTAGGTCTGAGAGTTATTAGTTAATATAAATGCTAATGTGTCGCAATCCTTTAGAGAAATCTAACATGGCAGCCCAGTTTTTGGCCACATTCAGCTCTAATTAAAAAGTAAAACTGTGTTCTGAGACTTTAAGGCAAGTGTGTGAATGCAAACACTACTGGTTGTACTACTAGCATAAACTTTGTTCGTCTCCAGTCAGTTTTCTCTTTCAGGCCAACTACTGTCCGAACAGCGAATGTTAACGTCAGTTAAATGGTTAACATATTACAAACACAGCAGCGAGTGTGTTCGGTAAACACTGTGTCGGTCAGGCATCAGCGATCTGATTGTGCATTTGCATCCAGAATGTTTCTGGTCTCAGTTGAATCTGTAGTATTTTGGTGATTAAAGGGTCTAAAAGCTGTCGCTGGAGATAGATTCCTTTCCCCGCCGCTATCATTTAAGCTGTGATAGTGTGTGACATTTGCAGTATTTTGAGAATTGAATGCTGTGATTAACAACTGAGAGTGTTAAACTGTTGTCGAAGCTGGGATGGGAGATAACGTGTGTGTGTGTGTGTGTGTGTGAAACTACAGTGTCACTCAGGCCTGACATGAAGAACAACTCAATTTACGAGTGACTAGAGGGGAAAATACGTTCTCGGACCTCTTTAGACGGTCTGTCTTTGTGTGTTGGGGTGTGTTGAATTGTGCAAAAAATGGAAGCCAGCAGATAATAATGTCATTTGTCATGGGAAGGGATGGGAATTTAACTATTATCCTTCCGATTCAGATTAAACTATTCCATTTTTTATAACAATTCCATTCTCTTTTTTTTATGTTGAGGAAAATTTAATCCAATTTTTAGTCTTAAGTGTCCTGAACAAAAACTAATAATTAATGTTAATATTAATATTTTTTAATTCATTCTATTATTTAGTCATTTAAATGTTTTGTTTTGAGCAGCAACACTCATTAACACTCTCAATGTCCAGAACGATACGAAAACATATTTAAAACACGTCATGTGACTACAGTGATTCAACATTAATATTATAAAGCGACGAGAATGCTTTTTGTGCGACAAAATAAAGACTTTTCAACAATATCTAGTGATGGACGATTTCAAAACACTGATTCATGAAGCTTTACGAATCTTTTGATTCGAATCAGTGATTCAGAGTCTCAAAGTTCACATGATTTTAGCAGTTTGATGAGCGAACCGAATCACCGATTCGAAAACAAAAGACTTGTTTTCAATTAGACTTTTCCACTTTTGTCACTAATTTACGTTTTAAAAATGACTCACTGCAGTAAGACAAAATACTCTCTCCAATAATCATGTTGTGTAAGTGTATTTGAGATATTTTGTATATTAGAACTGGAAAATAAGACAAAAATACTGACAAAAACCGGACATCAGTATAGCTTACAATCTAAAATTTGGGTAAAATATGGACAAATTAAATGTGTTTTTGCAGACAAAAAGTATTCGCATCTCAGATGACACTGACAACACGTCGACAGACACATGAAACAGTTTCATATTTAATATATTGTAATGTTTTAAATAGCGTATAATGTGTGGTGACAGATCGCTGTCGCTCCTCGATCATCTCTTCAGTTCATTTATAGCATCAAATAAACATGAATGAACATCAGAAGGAATGTTGTGAGGAGACACAATTTATCAAGTTCTCCAACGTTAATCTACTAACTCCCCTGACCGCTTTGAGGGACAAAATAGCGGATTCAGGGTTACGATTGGTCAGATCGCCTGTCAATCAAACTGCTTGTGAAGGGTCAAGTGCTCATTTTTGGGTGAAATAAGCCTTTAGCATCTTTATATTCTCATCTCGCGTTTGGTCAGTGTGAAGTCGTTCATCATCTCTGTTGTGGATTCAGTCGAGCTGCAGGAGTGTTTTAATAGAGCGTTCAGTTTGGCAGCAGAATACAGTCGCTCAGAGCTCTTAATCAAACTGAAAGTCATGGAAATCATTCAGTTCCAGTTTCTTCTAACAAATGCAACTGGTTCCCAGCTGTAATCACGGCCATCTGTCAGAGATGAAGAGCACATCTGAACACACTCACTCTTTCTTCACGGGTGTTTGTTCGGCAGCTCCGTCTGATGATATTACAGTTTTATTGATATTACACCTCTCACACTTCCTCTTTATTACGGTCGGTTTTCTCTCTCGCTCTAGTCCCACTTGTTTCTCTCCTCTCGTCACGGGATCTATCGGTCTGTTAAAGGAACTGCATCCTCATTTATTTTTCATGTGGAACACAATAGATTTTTTTTGCAGGATTAGAGCTTGTATAATGTTAAAATGAACTATACGTCAAACTGATCCTGATTCAATATAATCGAACAAAAATCACACTGAAAAAACACCAAAAATCACTAAACCTTTCACATGATTAAATCACGCTACAAAAACACATGAGAATATTTCATTTTTTACTTGTTTTATGTCAATATTTTTAACAAGTGAATAGGGGAAAAAAACCCAATAAAAATAGATGTTACCTTTTTCCCCAGTTGATTGATTACATTAAAAATTGAAAAAAAAAAAAATGTATTATAAGATTTCTGGATTGTTACACTCTAAAATATGCTGGTTTAAAAATAACCCAAGTTGGGTTGAAAATGGACAAACCCTGCTGGGTAGTTTTATTTAACTAAACTATTGTTTAAAAATGACTGTATTATTTGCTTAAAATCAACCCAAAGTATGTTGAAAATTACCATTTATTAATAAGTTTAAAGAATAATAATTAAACAATAAACATTTATGAAATGTTCATTTTATTAATAAACGTTCATCTTTTGATTATGATCGTTGCGTCTAGTAATTATGAGTCTGATTTTAATTTCCAACATATTTCGTGTTCATTTTAAGCCTGACATACAGTCGTTTCTAAACAGAAGTTGAGTTAAATAAAACTACTCAGTTTTACAACATTTAACCCAACCGCTGGGTTTGTCCATTTTCAACCCAACTTGGGTTGTTTTTAACCCGGTATATTTTAGAGTGTACGTTAAAATATGCAAATTAGGCACTATCTAATAAAATATGCAGTCATTTGGATAAACGTATAGAACAAAAGTCAGGATGAAGTCAGCTTCAAAATTCTTGTTTCATTTTTTTTTTTGACGTATTAAAGTCAAAGTGGATTTTTTTTTTATCACTCCATAAATCAGAAAATACTGTCAACAGACAAAAATACACTTTCTATAAGTAGATTTCTAACTCGGTGCAAAAGAAAAAAAACCCATTTTCAGAAAACTGCCTTTTACCGTAATTGAAATCTACAGACGCAAATAAATAAAGTGCAATAAAAGACACTCTAAACGTGTGTTTTGGATGTAAAGACAGGGCAAAAATACTCAAAAAAACAGCGTTTGTGTCTCGCCTGTGTTAAATACTTTATTTAAAATCTTGACTTTAAAAAAATGTTATTATTATTATTATTGTGTCGTCTCCTTGCTCAACCGCTGGCAACACCAAGATCAAACGTTCCCAGTGAACGTTCCCTCAAATGAAAGAGGATGGGTGAGAAACTGACATAAAATTGATAAAAATATATATATTTGGGTCTGTGCACCTGTCTTTAACCCTAAAATTTGCATGAAAACGCATGGAAATTCAGTCAAATTGACATAAAATAAGGGTTTGAACATCAACACACAGCGAGCACTGATCTCCTGACACTTCCCAGCATCCGATCATTTGATTTCACGTGTTCCTCTGGATCAGGGATCGGGGGCGACGGAGGTGAAGTGAGGCATCCGGCCAAATTGTCTTAAATCAATTCCTCCTCGGTCCCAGTGGCACCAGGCCCACACGAGTTCACTTGTTCTTACGTTCCTGCCTCTCATCAGGACAAGTACTGTTCTTCTGACACAAATCAAATAAACGGCTTCGCATTAGTGCCAGATAGATGTGTAACATCACTTCGGAGTGAATTCCCCAGGCTGAAGATGGGATCCGAATGCTGATTCGTAGGTCGTTTTAGGGGAATATTTAGCTATTATATTAGGGTTTTTAGTTGCATTTAGTATTATCTTGTTTAAATTGAGATCGGGTTCGTTCGTTTAAAAAAATCCTAATTGTTTTTATACCTGAAAATAATGTTTAAAAAGTTCTGCTTTTTTTTTTTTTTTTTTTTTAAATGAAGTCTCTCCTGCTCAATAAAAATAAAACACTATTATTGTGAAATATTATTAAATACAGAAAAAAACAGTAATATTGTGAAATATTTTTACAATTTAAAATAACTGTTTTCTATGTGAATATATAGTAAAATATAATTTATATACAGTGATCAAAGCTGAATTTTCAGCATCATTACTCCAGTCTTCAGAGTCACATGATCAAGAAACATTTATGATATTACATTTTTTTCAAGATTTTTTATTGAACAAAGTTCAAAAGAACAGCGTTTATTTGAAATATAAATCTTTCGTAACATTACAAATGTTTTTATTCTCACTTTTGATCAATTTAATGCATCCTTGATGAATAAAAGTGTTCATAAAATCTTTCTGATCCCAAACTTTTGAAAGGTGGCATGTGTTTAAAAAGATTTTAGGTAGCTGAAATGTAAACGTCTACTTCGAGTAGCTTGTTGTATTAGTAGTACAGAAGTGGTATCTTAGTAGTATGTACTTTTATTAGTAGCTGAGAAGCATGCTTGTGTTCTCACACAGTGAGTAAATCGAATGTTCTAGGCCTTATTTTGCATAAAGTGTTTCTGTTTGTGTCTGCGCATGTTTTAAGGGTTCTTGTTTGTGTCACAAAAGGAGACTAGTGGACATTTCCTCTGAAGCTCATGCTCAACAGTTTACCTGTTCTGTTGTTTTTGGTCCTGTTAGGTTTAATTAGTGATTTCATTCACCTGTTCATCAGCTTGTTCGCTCTCTTTTGTTTGTTCAGGCCTTCAGTTCTCCCTCAGTTTGTCGGTTCTCATTAACGTTCACGTGTTTATTCCTGTTTCCTGAGTTTAGGTCATTAAAGTCTGTTTTCTAGCAGTATTCTTCGTCTTCATCAGATTCCTGGCTTCATAACACACACGCTTCAAAAAAAGCCTTTTTATCTAATGAGGACCAGTCAATGCCTCACTAGTGTGTTGAGAAAGTATTTCATTGTATAAGTGAGGACATTTGGTCCCCATAATGTAGGGAATACCCACATACACACACACACATTGTTTTCATGGTTTATGGGGACATTCCATAGGCGTAATGGTTTTTATACTGTACAAACTGTACATTGTGTCCCATCACAGAAAATGTTCTGCTATTTTAGATTGTCAAAAAAGATAATTCTGGATGATTTATAAGCTTGTTTCCTCATGGGGACCAAAAAAATGTCCCCACAAGATCAAAATTTACTAGTATTAATATACCTGTGGGGACATTTGGTCCCCATAATACAGGGAATATCCACACACACACACACACGTCTGCATTGCTATCTTAGTGAGAATATTCCATAGACTTGAGAAACCATTAATGATATTTTCTATCACCTAACCGAACCTCTACTCCTAAACCCGACATCACAGAATCATGTGACCATCACTAGATTTAAATAAAAACCTCTATTGGCTGATTTATAAGCCTTTTTATCTAGTGAGGACCAGTCAATGCCTCACTAGTGTGTTGAGAAAGTATTTCATTGTATAAGTGAGGACATTTGGTCCCCATAATGTAGGGAATACCCACACACACACACACACATGTTGTGTTTTCATGTTTTATGGGGACATTCCATAGGTGTAATGGTTTTTATACTGTACAAACTGTATATTGTGTCCCCCTACACTAACTCTACCTCTAAACCTACCCATCACACAAAATGTTCTGCTATTTTAGATTGTCAAAAAAGATAATTCTGTATGATTTATAAGCTTGTTTCCTCATGGGGACCAAAAAAATGTCCCCACAAGATCAAAATTTACTAGTATTACTATACCTGTGGGGACATTTGGTCCCCATAACGTAGGGAATAACCACACACACACACACACGTTGTGTTTTCATGTTTTATGGGGACATTCCATAGGCGTAATGGTTTTTATACTGTACAAACTATATATTGTGTCCCCCTACACTAACTCTACCCCTAAACCTACCCATCACACAAAATGTTCTGCTATTTTAGACTTTCAAAAAACATATTTTTTTTTTTACTTAAGTTGTGGGGACATTTGGTCCCCATAATGTAGGGAATACCCGCCCACACACACACACACCTTAGTGAGGACATTCCATAGGTGTAATGGTTTTTACATTCTCCCCCTACACTAACTCTACTCCTAAACCTACCCATCACACAAAATGTTCTGCATTTTTACATTTTTAATAAAATGTTGTTTAGTATTCACTCATATAATGTCCTCGTGTTTACGTCGTATTACCAGTGTAATATAGTGGCATTATACAAATTTGCATCCTCATGAATCACAAACACACACACACACACACACACACACACACACACGCACACACACACACACACTCAATTCAGTGTTCCAGGAGTGCATTGGTCAATGTCACATCTGTTTCCACCTAGTGCTTATTCCAAATAAATCAGTGACTCATGCCAATATTAATGCGTTTAATCATTTCTAAACAGCCGATGGAGTCTGATACAGACCCTCCCGCTGCCCGTCCAGCAGATTCATCCATTATTTAAGCTGCGGTGGGTTTTTCTGCATCCACCAAACAGAATAGACCTTTTTTCACACTTGTGGAAAGTGTAAAGCTGCCGTGCGCTGGTCATCTAAATGACGTTTAAAACAACGGAAAAAAAACTGGTTTCATGCCGTCCGACTCGATGAAAGCACGCATTTTGTGTCTTCAGGAGCAGCAATACAATGTCAGTGCAATGACAAGCTGAAGAAAAGTTTATCGTGTTCTTCGTGCAATGAGAAACAAATCTGTCTTTTGTTAAAAAAATATATGCAGGGCTGTTTTAATTCGGATGTGACTGCACATGGATTGGGATGTAGATGTTTTCTAGTGACATATTTTGGTTAAGAGGCTCCTAAAATCATGAAATTAACTTTATTTTAATTTGTGACTGCCACTGATATGAAAGAGAATGCATTTCTTTCCAGAAAGGCTATTTAACCCTTGTGCATTGTTCAAATTCACGACCCTTTCGTTATGTTCGCGGATGAAAACAGCCGCTACTTTTAACTTTAAAAATGTATCAGATAAATATTTTTTTTCAATTTTTTTTGCTTAAATCTATTAATCAACCTCAGTCCTGATCAAAACTACTAATTTTTTTTTTTTTTAAATCAGGATTTTAACTCTTTAAAACGTTAAAATCTGATGCTGCACAAAAACTAACAATGTTGTTTCTAATCTTTGACACGCTTTTTCCCAAATCAGTGACATCATTTATGAATTTGGCAATTAAAGAGTTAAAATCCTGATTTTTTTATTTTTTTTAATTTAGTAGTTTTGATCAGGACTGAGGTTGATTCATAGATTTAAGCAAAAAAATATTTATCGGATACATTTTTAAAGCAGTTTAAAACGAAATTTGCCCACAGAGTACTGTTGAGTTTTTGAACATTTTCAAAGCATTTTCCCAAAATATGTGTCAAAATAAGATTTGTCAGCAAAAATCATTCCATTTGCTGAAAGTTATGGCCAAATTAAGACTCAAAAATTCCCCGTAGTGGATGAAAACATCCCGAACAAGCACAAAAGGGTTAAAGTCATTGAAACAAACACTTTCTGTCTACTGCTCTCATTCTTCCATATATACAACCTTTTTCTCTCCGGCAGGATAGTTCATATCTTGGTGCCCAAAAAATATTCCTCGAATTAATTTCCTGTATGACCTCCATCCACCCCAATAAACCTCAGGTCCTCAGCGGAGATTTTAAAGCTCAATTTCCATTTTATCATCATCTCTGAAGTCTGCTGACTGCGAGGCTCCTCACTTCCACAGCTCGCAGGTTTATTTTGAGGAAGGACAACACTGGAGCCGACTTAAAATTTCCTATGGGATTATTTGCAAAAACCATAAAAGTGTGAGTTCAGAAGAAAGGGAGCAACACTTTGATCCACAGGGTAAATAGCGAAGGTAAAAATGATTAAGCTATGGTTTAATAAATCATATTCGTCATGATTCCAGGCACAAATCGATGAAGTGTGTTTGCCAGTACAATCTTTCATCTTTAATAGTCTGCCACCGACACACATTCACCATGAGGAACGTTTTCGACGATACTGAAAACTGCAAGAAAATGGCGCTTTGCTGTGAAATGTTTCATATCAGCAGCGTTTTCCCACAGTGAGCTTTTTCTGTGGCCGTCAGGTCTCGTGAAGACTGTGCCGCTGGATTATTATCGGATTGTGACGGGTGTGTTTTTATGACAGGAGCTGGAGGAGTTTAAAAAGCCGAAAAAGGAAAGTGGTTTCAGCGGCAGAACAACTTCTCTAAGATTTTTAAGGACAAAACATCTAATTCCCCTAAATAATGTGAGCATATTTTGATTTCAGGACAGAGTTATTATAATTAACTTAAAATAAAACCATAACAACATTTTTTTGTTGCTTGAAATACAATAAATGTTAAATGAAAAATAAATAAAAAAATTCAGCTATTTGCAAAGGCAGCATTTCTCATTTTCATTTAGTTTAACCTGACGTACTAAAATAACTAAAACTGAAATAAGAATGTAAAAAAACTAGAAAGACATGTAGTCTTTTTTAAATTTAAAATGACAAAAACACACAAAAATGACTAAAAATTAACTTAAAGGAGACTCTATAATGCTCCTTTCACAAGAGCAATTGAGCAAAAACACGCCGTTCTTTTGTGTGTGTGTCCCTTTAAATGCAAATGAGCTGCTGCTCCAGAAGAGGGCGGAGCTTTAACAGCTCAACAACAACAACAAAGCTGGAGAATCTCACGCAGACAAAATGAGGAAAGTGTTCAAACTGATGGAGAGACTCAGGAAGACGTTTCTGAACGGTTAGTGGATAAATTGATGGAGTTGCTGTGGAGTTGATCGACTCGTCACTAGCGCGTGTCGTCATGTTCGTCTTTTGTGCAAAACTTAGAACTGATATATTATTGTTGCTTGTGAAAACAAAATGGCGGTGTCATGGGTGGAAACATGCAAATTTAAAACAAGATCTCCCGAGCGGCTCGTTAGAAAGGCTTGCAAAAACAAAAGTTACTGTTTTGTCCTTTTTCTTGTTTTCTGGGTTAGTCGATTATAGCACTTAAACATGGGAAAAGTCCGATTTTCATGATATTTCCCCTTTAAATGCACATGCAAATGGGAAATATACAAATAAACAGTAATCATAAAAACTATAATAGTATCTCATTGATACTAAAATAACACTGTTTCATGATGATTTTAATAGCTAATATCTAAGTAATTATCTAATCTATTTACGTAACATTTTGAAGATTATCATAGTTGCTTTTAGAAAATGTATTAATTTGTAATGTGTCAGTGTTCATCAAAAAATGATGTGTGTATCGTGTATTTAGGTGTGTGTGTGTGTGTGTGTGTACATGAAATGCAGCTTTCATTTGATTAATAACTTCTGAAAACGAGCTGCAGTATAACAGTCTACTGTACATTTTCAGCATATTTCCCTGCTATATGTGAAAATTCAAATAGCACACCTTGAAAATGTTGACAATCGCCTGAGAGAATCAGTCATAAAGATTAGAGTGATTCAGATTGTGCTTGATCATGCAGGACCGAGTTGAGATACGAATCACGAGCTGCGATTAGAGACGCTTCTGCAGCTTCCCCTTACCTTCGTCACAGTCACATCAAAATATTTAAATTGAGAACGTCTTCATCATAATTTCGAGTTTAATACAGTAAGTCAGAATGTTGCCGGCGCTCTGATCGACAGGAATAATATTGGTTTAAAGCAGAAATCCAAGTGAGATCTTATAATGTTCTGTTTAATGTTCTTTAAAATCTGTCATACCATTTTATATTTCAGAAATAGTATAATAAATGTCCTCAAACTCAGAGCCACGATAAAACTGTAACAGTTAGCATGCTTTCTAATGAACTATTAACCAAAATAGACAGTCCAGATGATTAAAGGCATCAAAACTTTATACGGGAAAAGAAACATCCAATAAAATCACTTTAAATTTCTCACGGAGGGACAGAAAGATACTATGATGAATTGTGATTAACTTCTCGGAGCTTTAAGAAATTTAAAGCGTTACAATTTGTTTTTTTTTACAGAGATTGCATGAAAGACTGAACGATTCACAGACAAAAGCATCACCGTAGGGCTTTCAATCCCCATCTTAAAGACTGCAAAAACTTTCTGCATTCCCTTGACTGTGAAAGACAACTTAAATTGAGATGAAGTCGACACTCCCGAACATCATCATCCAGCTTTAAACTGGCAAAAGTGCTCAAACCGCCTCACATCCAGTGAAACATGCAACTGTTATTTGGTTCTCGTACAAGACAAAAGACTCAAGAGCCCGGGCTCTCCATTCAGGCTCCCCGGGGTGGATGCGAGGGATCGAGTGCTTGGACAGATGTGACAGGAGGAGAGAAAGGACATGGTCCTACCTGAACTCGTGGAGCAGAAAGTGTGGATGAAGTGTTTCTTGATGCATGCTGCAGAGCGCCTGACACTGAGGCAGTGGATGTTGCTGCAGCTCCGTGCTCACTCTTACTGCATTGCTTCTTACAGAGAGAGAGAGAGAGAGAGAGAGAGAGAGAGAGAGAGTAAGAGCAAATGGGAGTGGGTTTAGAAATGGAAGTGAGGGACTCGCACCCCACATTCTATACATACATTCTCAGAAAAAAAAATCTGGTTGTGAACAATGTGTGAGCAAATATATCAAGTATCTTGACGTCGGTCCATTTATCCATCGTTCTATCTGTCTATGCTAATGTCCATCTGTCTATCTATCTATCTATAAACCGTCCGCCCATCCAAGGAACAGTTTTTCTCAATCCCTCAATTTCTCAAAACAGTCTTAAGCCCGGAACACACCAAGCCGACGGCGGTTTTTGTGCATCGGCCGACTGAGTTTTCTCAGTGTGTTCCACATCGAGTTGGTCCTTATTCAGCTTTTTTTGGCCGTCGGTGAGAGAGAGAACTCTGATTGGCTGTTCAGTATGGCAAACGAGTCAGTTCACGAGAATATGAGAAAAAGATATGAAATCATGACGGCACAGATAGAAGATCGTTCAGGGCAACTTTGGACCCAGACGCTGCCGACGTGAGCCGACCCCGCAGTCCGCTTTCGTCACCACTAGTTCGTCGGCGTCGGCTTGGTGCGTTCCCGGCTTTAACATTCTCTAAAGTGTAAGCTACATTGTCACAACTGTTTGCTGGAACATCAGAACTCTATTGCATGTCTGCAAAATGTAGAAAAACATTTTTACATTACATTTAGCGGACGCTTTTATCCAAAGCAACTTGCAAGTGAGGCAATCAGGGGTTAGGTGTCTTGCTCAAGGCCACTTTAGTCGTGGTATCAAAGGTGGAGAGAGTTTTATTCACAATCCCCACCTTCAATTCCTGCCAGCATGGGAATCGAACCTGCAACCTTCAGGTTAAAAGCCCGACTCCCTCACCATTAGGCCACAACTACCCCAGATAGGTTTTTTTTAGTAAATTTCTGAAAACTCAAAACTGTTGTAAACAAAAATAAAATGTACATTTGGTCACACTTTATATTAGGTGTCCTTATCCACTATGTGTCACAGTTACCAGCTCTCATGGTCATCCAACCTCGTAGATCCTCAGCTCCCAATCCTGATCATCTGAGTGCTTCCTATCCATCTTTACAAAGAAACACAGACTGTTACAGAGTAAGTTCTTTCAGTCAATCTACATTCCATCTACTCACCTGTTTGATTCACCTGATCTCTGATATCAGTGTTAACAAATATGCCTGTGTTGTCCCCTTCTGTATTCTGACAGAAGACCAGACCACAAATATGGATTGTTCAGCTGGAAACAGTGTGGAGGATCTAATGTGCAATATTTATCAGGACGGCTGCGGTACTGAGAGATATGTGGAGGAATTTGTACACTATTGTCACTTACCTATCTGGGATGACCAACAACTCATAGATCTGTCCTGGAGTGGGTTGGATTCACACATCGCTCTGCAGATGCCAGTGAGAGATTCACACATCCCTCTCTATCGCTATTTGGACCTGGTGCTGTGGATTCGTGGTTCCACTTATATGGTTGAGGAGGTTAGTGATGATGAGATCCCACAGTAGCAGTCTTTCCAATCTATTTTTCCCAGTTCATCGGTTCTCTGCGATAAACCAAGCCCTCCTCCAAGATTCAGTCATGAGTCTCCAGTCTTCCCTCGAGCAAGGAAAGCTGTTTTGAACAGCGCTGACCTTATGGCAAAAGTAAGGGACCCTTCCATCATTTCTTTTCAGGCTGCTTTAAAGAAGTTCCCCATTGTCTGGTCCCTAACTTCAGAGTCCGATCCTGAGATTGTTCCTATTCCGTCCCGTCACAGGCACCATTCCAGAGTCTCATTCCATCAAGGCCTCCATTCCAGAGTTTGGCCTGTCATGGCCGCCCCGAACGTGCCCTCAGCCGAAATGGCCACCGCGTCTGAACCCTCAGCCAAAATAGCCACCCCACCTGAGATGGCCAGCTGACTCCAGTTTTTGTTCAGAGTCCAGAGATGACTAATCCAACAAATCCGCTCCAGAAAGTAAAATCCCAGAATGCAGTTCAGAGAGTGAAATCTTCTAGTCTGTTCCCATGAATCACTTTCATCAGTCTGTTCTCATGAAAAAATTCCTGAAACCGTTTCTGCCCTTGAATCAGCCCCTGAAAATCATCTATTGAAGGCTCCAACCCATGACTATCGTCCAGTCAAAGTTCCAGCCCCTGACTATCGTCCAGTGAAGGATCTGGCCCCTGACCAGAGTCTAGTGAAGGCTCCAGCCCCTGACGTGATTCACATGTCCGCTTTCATCCCTCAGCTCAGCCAGTACCTGCTCTTGCTCTTTTTCCCAAGCTCAACCCAGAGCACGCTTTTGTCCCCAAGCTTACCCATGAACCCACTCCAGAATCCTTACTATGAGTCCTTTCCTATGAGTCCACTTCAGAATTTTCTTCAACCCTTGAGCCCATTTCAAAATCCTCAGCCAGAAGCCTGCTCTAACCTCTGAGTCTCCAGCACCTCCCTGGGCTCCTTAACTGCCTGCACCACCATGGGGCTCTGAGCTACCTGTACAGCCATGGCTTCCTGGCCTTCCTACTTCGCCATGGCATCCTGCTCTTCCTGCTCCGCCATGGCTTCCTGGCCTTCCTGCTCCGCCATGGCATCCTACCATTCCTGCTCC